>JAZFAV010000016.1:17352500-18602500 GCA_037954035.1 Rosalia funebris | reverse complement strand
GTAAACATCTGTTGCAGATTATAGATTTACAGTTTTTCGCTGATATAAATTTACAACTGTTTCTGCGCTTTTGCTGCTATGACCCCCTTGAGGTCTATTATGGATATTCATAGTCTCTAGCTAAAACACCTCATCCATCTTTGTGTTTTGTAGCAGACCTTATAGCCTTAATAATGGCTATTGCATATATCTGTTAACCTTTGATTTCCCTTCACAAAACAAAAGCATCCATTAGTGTGACCTTAAACATTTTTCATATTGACGGCCATATAGAGTGAACAATAATGTCTTGAGTAATGTAAATGTTTTAATCTCAATATATTACCCTAACAAACAGCCTTAGACACGTTTGTATACACACTATCAAGGTTACACCGTATATTAACAATTCAGGTTTCATTTGTATTGAATTTATCACAAATTCCTAGAGTTTTCAATAAGAATATTTCCAGTATCAAAATGTTATATATGAAATAGGCTAATTGCTGAAAATAAAAAAAAAGGAACATGTAATATCGGTTACAGACAAGGTAGTCCTAATACATGAATAAAATAACCAAAAAGAGATTAGTTAGGGGTCCACATGCCCAATAAGGAAATGTTTCCCAAAGGAATACTTCAAGGTTCCCCTCTTTGTCTCACTTGCAGGGTACTTTTGAAGATATGACATCATTTGCTACAATACATAACAAATCATAGAACATTAACCCTGTTCCATTAATATGGAATCGCCAAATTAATTGTAAAATTATATATTATGAATAAAAATTTGTTTAATGCTTTACACCAAAAATTTTAATTACAAAAATTAAATACATACCACTATTATCTATTTCCACCTCGCAGAAATTATTTGGATAAAAATTGTAAATATATAATGAATACTTGTTCATCTCATTACTTTTATTTTTTTTTTGTCCTAGATAAAAAAAAATTAAGTCAGACAAATTTATGTAATTTATTTGTTCAGGTTTAGTAAAAATTTAGAAAAAAGTTCCAAGTGAAAATAAAAAACAGTTCAAACTTAATTCTACTAAACTGCCACCGGAAAAAATTAAGTATTTTTTTTGACATTTTCCTAGCAATTGAAAAAGAAATTTTACCACTATTCCGTGCCCAAAGCAAAACATATTTTTAATGAAAACTTATTTAATGATTTTACCAAAAAAGATTTTAACAATAAATATACAATACAATAAAAAAACAAATATCAACATTTATTTCCTTTTCTTTTTCTCATTTAATATATTTGCAATATGGGGTACTTGATCCAACAACTCTTCTACATCTAGATTAAAATCATGATCTGCCCAATAATGCTTTAGTTCATTCATTACAATTCCCATAAAACGCCCACTCTCTATTCCTTTCTCTTTCAACATATTACCAGTAATGGGAAATTTTGGAATGTCCCAGTTTATAAATTCCTCCAAATATGGGGAATTATTATATTTTAATACTTCTATGGCCATTTTCTTTGTATCCAAAGGTTTTGATTTAGATTTTAAAACTAACTGCTGGAAAGGCATCAAAGGCTTTGAGTGAAGTTTTGGTTCTCTGTGTTCTACAATGAATAATGCCAAATCCCTTTCAAACGCTGATAGTTTTAACCTTGCATTGAGCGCTATGGCATCATCTTGTTTGTTTAGTAGGGATGATAAAAGAGTTATCGCATGAAGTCCTAAATGGCCACTATTCTTCCATACTTTTTTCAATTCGTCAATATTTGGAACTTCTGGTAAACCTAAATGAAATTAACATTTGTTATATCAACTTACATACATATATAGATATGCTATAAAACTGACACAAATATTGTTTATAGTGGTGATACCCTAAATTCCATTTTATTTATAAATATTAGCTTCGCTTCACAACAAAAAATAATTATTGGTAAAAGCATATCCACTACTTACCTATATAAGGCGTTATATTGTTTTCTACAATAGTAATCATTAGATCTCCAGCAAAATTGCCTTCTAAAATTTTTTTTAATTCCATCCAAATTCTTTCTCCAGAAACCTGACTTAAGCCTGAAGCATTTTCTCTTATAGCTCCAAGAGTTTCTACTTCATGATTATTTGCTTGTAAGGCAATTTTTCCATAAAATCTGAAAAGTTTCATTTTACCTCGACATCTGTCCATATAATATGCAATTACCTAAAATATCTCAATATCCTTAAATAATCTTCTTGAATTCTCGTAACAGCATCACCAACGAATGCTATTCTACGTTTTTGCAAATCATCATAACCATAGAAATAATCAAAAATGGACCCATCAATACCAAGAAACATTGAATTTATGGTCAAATCTCTTCTAAGAGCATCCAACATCCAATCTGTTGTGAACTGGACTTCCGCGTGGCGTCCATCAGTAACAACATCAATACGAAGTGTAGTTACTTCAAAATTTACTTTATCATTTATCCTCGGAGTAATTGTACCATGTTTCTCTCCATTCATATTTATCATTCGCACATTTTCAGAAGTAAACATATCTTTCATTTGAGTAGGGGTAGCCGTAGTCGCAAAATCTAAATCGGTAGGACGAATTCCCATTAATAGATCCCTTACGGCCCCTCCTGCAATACGTATTTCATAACCATATTCTTTAAATAAGGAGACTAAAGTATTTAATTCATCTGTAAATACTGACTTGAATTCTTGAGAATCTAATTTCATTATAACTGGGTTTTGCCGTGATTTTGGGAGCGCCATTTTCCGTAAAGCAGTTATTCTTTCTGTTGGTGTTAAATCAACTATCTAAAAATGTTGACGATATAGTTTTTAATACACGGATATTGTTATATACTAACAGCAGTTGAATAAAATTGTATAATATAATTCGTACACCGATTTAAAATAAACTTACTACGAAATATCATTTTTATTAAAAAGCACAAGGTACATTTTCAGATCATATTTGTAAATTGGTTAGAATTTTGACATCTCTACCAACAACAAACTAGAAATATTAGGATCTTTTTTTATTTTACTATTTGACCATTTTCAACTGTTTCGCATTGCCACGTTTATGCTTTTATCTTAGGTCGTGTTATAAGATTTAAAAAACATCTTTAACAATGTGAGAACTAATATCTGACCACAAATAGCATTAATAAAAGAAAATATGACAATATAAAAATGTTGTAATTTATGCTCCGATTTCGAATAATCAACTGATTGTGAGACAATTTTATTATCATATATGTTTTTCACTGAATTAACCATTAATCTTTTATGTATTAAATTTGCAAAGAGGAATTATTTGATAATCTTATATACTTGCAACGGGCAGAAAGCAATGAGTATTATAATATATGTACATGTAATATATTCAATACTTAAAATACATTAGATAACCTCAGGACATATTTTTGCGCTAAATAATTTAGTCCAATCCAAAATGAAGCTTCAGACTATTAATAAAAACCGAACTCAAAAACCTTTCTTAATTTTGTTGCTTAAAACATATTAACAATAATTAGAAATTTCTACTCAAATTTGTATATTAAGTGAAAAAACAATAATCTCTTTTTATCTTCTTTCGCTAGTATACTTTTAGAGTAAGAACTTGGAAAAAACAAGTAAAATAAATATTCAGAAGAATTGCGTAAAGTAAAATAAATATTCTGGCAATAATGCATAGGTTTATTTGGTGTTTAGGTTGGCAACGACACGAAAATTTGCATTCCGACCGAATTGCTTTCCCGCCAAGTCTGTAGTTTAGTCGTGTGAATGTGTGGTTTGTTTTTATTTAGATAATAGGTATACTATTTTTCTAAAAATGACGAGTAAAGTGGAAATATCGACATATTTTCAAGAATTAAACATAGTGGCAAGTGACGTTGTATTAGATAAATGTTAGTTGAGAAAATTTTAAGATTTTAATTAAATAACAGGTTAGCTACCTATTCTAGGCTTGGAGATATGTTTAAAATACGGTATTGGGGCGGAAGATTTTTGTGATCAGTGGTATGCGTTTACTGCCTCAAATTTAAATGGGGCTCCTCCTACCGTTGACTATTTGGAAAAACTGGAGAGGAAAGAGTTTCAAAAAAATAAAGATACGAATTTTACGAAACAAAAAATATCTACACCAAATACATCTTATAAAGTAGAAGATAATTTGTATCCTTTCAAAGAACAATTGATATTTTATAATTTTTAATTCACATAATAATCGGATAATTTACTGGAGCTAAAATGTTTCACGCTTTTTTCCTTAATTATCTCGTAGAGACTCCAATTCTCTAGTTAGTTCCTATTCAGCATCAGCAACAACGCCAAAGGTGAGTACCTATTTATAAAAAATATTTTAAATATTGCCTGCGGTCAAAAACGGACGTTACGAACGTTGGCTTATGATTTACAAAAGTTTTACCACCATTTTTTATGCCTTTCTCGTCTCGCATGAATGATCATTAGTAAACCTCTTCCATTCCTTTCGTTTCGTATTTACTTTTAATAAAACAGAGGGAGAGAGACTGGTAAACGTACGTCGCCTTTCCGCACTTGCGCAAATGACTTAAAAGTTTTCTGAGAAACTTTTCAAGGCTATTTTATCCTTCAGCGGCCATTGTTAAATCTGGAGAAGACGCTTGGCTTTTGTTAGTGTGGTTTTCAAGTTGTATTTATACAGATTGCTCGATTTGATGCAAAAATAAACGCCGGCATTTTTGCAACCTGTTGCTTCTAACTCGTGGTCTACTATTTGTGCGGTGCGGAATATATGTAGTTCCCTTGTTTTTAGTAATGAACAAAGTAGTGTAAACAACCTTTAACTGAGATTTTTGTTTGTACTTTGTAGACGAAATTATTTACAAGGTTAAATTTCATTAACCTCTGTTGTTACCGCAGCAAATTACTTTATCGTGTCAACTCTTTATTTATTGTTATCTGATTTCCTGGTTTTTCTCGCGACGATATCGGTTTCTTTTTTTGTTTGTTCGGCGAATTTTGAATATAGCGTCAGTGATTTGTGTGATTTTCTTCCAACATCTTAGGGTGGCGTTGGTCCAATGTGAATTATTTTTAGTGGGTGGAGGTCTAGTCCCACGGTTTTTTTAATTCGTGACTAGATCTACACTCATTAAAAAAATTTCATATATCATCAGGAAGATTTTTTACAACGAAAACGACACTCCAGAAAAAAAAATAGAACTCTGTATCGGCGCGTGTGGTTCCTAGTCCACGTACTTCTATATCGTGACTAGATCCATACTCGTCTATAGGGGCTCCTACATCAGCATAAATGATTTATCTATATTCTTTCAATCATTTTAATCTGTATTGTCGTCTCTGCACTTAAAACCTATCCTATCCTTTGTTTTTGTTATTGTTTATTAGTCTTATCAAGTTAGATATAAATAAATACCTACCTAGGTTTTCATTATGAAAATAGATAATTTATAAAAATTATAAGATTAAATTCCATTGCGTTAGGCATTAGGTGCATTTGTGCTTCTTTGATATATCCTTAAGTAACTTATGCTGTGTAGACAACCATTTTATAAAAAAGGTACCTAATAAAAAATATAAAATATTTTTCTTTTATTTCTTTTTGTTAGAGCCAGGTAAAGAGGAATAATAAAAACTTCGGCCAGAATAAAAAAAAATTCACAAGTAACATTTAATATCCACCTGTTAATTTCAGCCAATATAAAAATGATTGATGGATTAATGAAACTTAATTTACTTTTTGTGTATAAGTTGTAACTTCAATAATTCAAAAATAATATCGAAAGGGAACAATGATGGGTCGTCCATATTCCATTATTTACCGGTTATAACGATTTTATAAATGATACCTATATAGGTACATTACCTTTCTGTCAGAATAGAGATCATTAGTTTTTCTTATAGGTATTACAAAATGGGCTCGAGTTAATAGGCAAACAATAATTTACGAAATGAGTAATACAATCCGTCAAACAAGAAATATAGGTTATGTTTAAAAACAACATTCCTATTATACTATTCAATACGATTATTATTAAAATCACAAGCGTATAATTAATAACGGTAACGACAAAAGTTCTGTAGAGTTTAATTGAAAGCGTTTTTATTTTCTTGTATCATCAGAGTATTCAGTTTGTATTTCCAAGCAAATATAATTTATTTTTATATCTGTAGTAACGTAATATTTGTATAAAGAAGTTTTTAATCCGTCTCGGGAAAACATATCGGCATTATTTAATCAAAATAACCTGAAAAGTTCACTCATGTTCGACTTCTTTGTGTTGTTATATCATTCATTAATCATTGGAGAGAGGGCGTTGATACTGCGGACGATGATTTCCATTCCAACCCATTCAAGGACGTTATTCCTGAATAAGTCTTATGCAATTTTTACCGAAACGTCTATAACTAGATGAAAAGGAAAAAATGCTAAACGAAAATAGTCAAGTTTAATAAAGCATTATATATGTAGTGAATATGATAAAATGATCAATTGTTAAAAGTACCTACTTTTTTAAGGATTAAGATATAATTTCGTTTAAAACACGCATAAGCTAAAAGTACAGCCAAGTATAAAAGTAAACGTGCCTTTTTCACAAAGTTACTTGATTCACTCGTTAAATATGTTCCTATATAAATTATCTTTTTTCCAATCTGAACGTATATTCGATAATTAATACATTTAATAATTACGTAATAAATGTAATGTAATTTTATTGTTACAGAGTAACAGAACTCAGAAGCAACAGACACCTGCTTATGTTAAAAATAGTCGAAAAGCACTTAGTGATTCTTATAGTGATTATGGCGCTGGTAATAGTATTACAATGTAAGTATTCATCAACTGGTGGAGAATTGATAAATAAATATCCGATGATATTCAGGTGATAGCTCAATCATTGTGTATCTTGATATATTTATTAAAATGATTACATTTTCGTTTACTAAAAATATTCTCAAAAAAAAAAATTTATTGAACTTGGTACATATGATGAATAAATAGAAATCGTGCAATTAAATATAATGCTAAATAATTGTTATTATGAGAAAAACTTGTGTAATAAAAATAATGTGTAATAGTAAGAAATCGATAATTATGACTGTTAAACAATATAATAGCAGGTTGCCCCTTAATTTTTCTTCTAGGGCCCAATCTGAACAGTACACCCAAAGATCTGATTCTCGGTCTGTTCAGTGTTACTATGGATCACCAATGGCGCAATATCGAAGGGAAAAAGATTATCCTACAACCGTTAAGAATGCTTGTAAGGAAATTCTTAGTCCAGATGTGAAATACATGTACGAAATAATGGGAAAGAAAGCTAAGTGTTTAAATAATATGACTCAGTGGTTAGGTTATGCTATTTTGGACAAAAATGGCTTGAGCCTGACAGAGGGGACACTAAAGAGTCATTTGGTAGGTTTCTTGTATAAGTGTTATAGTCGGTTAAGGTCAAGATAGAAAGTCCTCACAATACCAGATTTTTTTTTTGTGTAACATGAACTACTTTTCTTATATGCAATAATTTTATCTAGATATAATCCCTCAAGTATCATTACTATTACAGTTTACATTTTATATGTAATATATTTTGTTTACTCTATCCTATACGTAATGCCTATCCTCATTTTGCTGTTTTGAACTTGATTAATATACGTTCATCTATACATTTCAAGAAATCTTGTTGTTATAAAGTTTGCACCAAGTGTTTATGTACAGGAGCATATTTTACAAATGGTGACAATATATTTCATATAGACAAAGATATGAACTCATATTGCCTTATATATAATATCAAGAATGTCAATTCCCATCAAATCGTTGTGTAATATTGTAATTTTGATCTACAGGATGAACAAATTTCGACGTTCTTGCACTTCTTACAGAAAGTAACTGAGAGATGTGGTTAACATTATCACCATTTTAAATTACATTACTAGTATTATTGTTTATTTAATTTCATATTACATTTAAATTTGAATTTTGTTCATTATATCATGAGCAAGATTTGTGGCTCAAATGTTAGTTCTTTTATTTCAGTATACTAGCACTGTACTGTACTATACTAAGTGCTGCACTGTACTGCATATGCTGTGGCTTGTGTTCTCTAAAATGTATTTTATTTCTACCTCATATCATAGTACATCTTAAATATATAGTAATGACATTGCACATTATAATTATATTCCCAGGATAAAATGTATACTAACCAATGTCTTTTTTTTTTTCACTGTAAGACAATTTTTTCAGGGCGAAATGACAACATTTGGAAGAATAGTTTCTGATTCCGATGGCAAAATAAATGCCCAATCAGTTTTACTTGAAGGTACACTCGAAACAAATTTAGGTCATACTGTTACGTTAAATTTGAATAAGTTATCAAAGTACTCGTTATTTCCTGGGCAAGTTGTGGCTGTTCAAGGCAACAATCCCAATTCGACTACCTTTATTGTTGAAAAGGTGTTCTGGGACACTATATTGCCATTACCTGAAGAATGCCCAGTCACAAGCGGTAAGTAAATTCTTAAGGCTTCAAGAGGTAGTAAATAACATTACAAAATAAATGTAACGTTTCATGTAAATTGAAATAATTAAAATTGAAAAATGCCATGTTCTGATGTACGATTTGAAATGATTGATTGATAAAGATTATGAAAACTTTTTAACTCAGGTTTTATGACATTTCCTGGTATTAGAAAGCATATAAAATGCTTTTGATTATTTTTATAAACAACAATTTATATCCTCTTTGGGACAGCATCCTCTTCCTAATGTATTCTCTTTATAATTACTATATAGCTAAAATAAATAGCCTTCAATTTTGATGATGTCAGTCTGAAGACCTTGTGTATGTAATAAGGCCTGATGAGCAGAGAATAGGTGGGAGAAAGCCTCAACTGCACCTATTCGGGATATGTATGTCTTCAAAAGGGAAAATGTAGATATATGTGTATTTATCCGAAATTAAACGTATATTTAATAATTAGAGAAAATGGGTAAAAACTTTAATTATCAATTATAGGGGCTCAACCAAGAATATATCACCTCTGATACTGAACTTCTGTGATAATAAGAAGGTAATGAAGCATAAGGTTCTTAATTCACATTCAGCTTGTTGACGTCATATATCTGCATAATTAAAACCTATAGAAGTGATGATCATCCATTGTATTCATATAGAATGAACAGCAGTTTTGGAGTTAAAAGTAACCATTTCTACGTCTTAATAAATAAGTTGACATTACTAATAATTATTAATATACAATTTATAGGATTACCTAATTTATAAATTTCGTTTTTAACTTTAAAGTTACTTGAAAAAATATTTCAATTTATAAGATTCCTTTTCGAATTTACCTAAATTAAAATTTGGATGCATATATGTGCATAAAAATCATAACAATATGTGCCTGATCACCTGGTAGGTTAGAACTTTAGATGTGATGGCAAAATGTAGATCAATTTGGATCAACCAACCCCTAGATTTTGGATTTAGAACCTTTGAATAACTCTATTAGTAAAATGCGTATTGTGTATATTTTTTTTCAAATAACACATGCTTTGTTAAAAAAAACGTAGGAGGTTTTAATTGTGTACCATAAGTATTGCTATTTAGAGATCATGTCGAATGGTGGCTGATGAAGTTTTAGGTGGCCATAGCTTGAAAATGAAGCATGAAAACGTACCTAATGTTAAATGTCAACTATTAGACTCATAATGAAAGATTTAGTCTTATGTCATATTATTGAGATTTCACCAGCCGCCACTGGATTATATACTATATGAAGTGGGCATAGATATATTTAAATACTATATTTATTTAACTTAAAAGAATAAAAACTAATTATTTGGATAATACTGTCATAATTTCAATCATATATATATTTCTATCCTTTTCTGGTTTCTTAGCTAACATTGCAGCTACTAAATCTCCAAACAACTGCTCGGGACTTTTCGGTATCTGTTCAGTCTCATCAATTTTAGATTTTTTATCTGCTGTCGACTCGCTATTAATGCTTGTCGAACGTTTTCGGCAAGATCCTTGGTGATTGTACGAGCTATCTGCTACTTGAAGAACAGGATTTTCCTGTTTGACTTTCATTGGATAATCATTCGAAGAATCGTTCAAGGAATTATCATCCCCAGTTTCATAACTGTATGGGTTCTGACAATAGTTATTTTCCCCTTCTTGTGATAAATCATGTGCTAGTGTTGGTGAGAAGTTGTACATATTACCATTGTAGGGTATCCTTTTATAGTCATGGTCATTGTCAGACTGTTTCTTTCTGTACTGAATGACTTTGTCTAAAATTTTTTAAATATTTCCAGGTTGTATTATAATAATATAAATCTATACTAACCTAAAAATGTCATTTCATCCAAAAGTTCCCATTTTGTATCTCCATCATGTTGGTATTTAGTTTTTTGTCTGATATATTTTTCCCGTAAAGCTTTCCATCGTAGCATACACGGATGTATATCTTTATTTAGTTTCGTAGCTATGCTCTGCCATAGTTGATTCTTTAACTGCTTGTTTGGATAAGTATTACAGTTTCTGTCCCAGATTGGAGTAGTTTTTTTAACCAAAGATATTAATGCTTTGTCAAAATTTGTTTGATTAACAGACACAAAAGACGTATCAAGGGTTATTTGAGAATGAAATTCTTCTACTTTTTGCATATCTTCTTCACTATTTATAGATTGTTTTCTAGGTACAATGTTGGGATCTAAAAATTTTAAATCTGATAGTAAATCCCATTCACGATAATTGTCTCCATACTGTGTAGCCTTTCCTCTTTCTCTTATGTACTTTTCCCTTATCGATTTGAATGTCTCCTTGCAACTCTCACCTAAAATTATAAATCTTATGCAAAATAGAAGTTCTAATATGTGGCCAAGTTTGTAGGAAGATCCCGATGAATGTTTGTAGAATACATAAGTAAGATCCGTCCTTATATTAAATGCTATTTATAATATTTAATAATTTTTTATTAAAAATTAAATACTATTTAAAAAATACAGTTTTAATGAAATTTACAATGACATATGTATATAATAAATATTTTTCAACAAATTTTATTTCTATGAACTTTAAATATGTTTAATAATTAAATTAAACAAAATCACTCATACGTGAAGTAATAATATAAATGTATCTATTTAAAATACACAGTACATATTTATACTGTTTACAGAATAATATATTTTTTGTATTTTAAATAATTATAAATTCTTTTGAAACTTAAAAAATAGTTAAATATATTGATTTGAAATATTTAAATTGATTATTATAATTTGTATTGTTCTGATTAATTGTAATTGATTACTCTTTCGTTGATTTGTTCATTTAAAATTAACTTTTGATTATTACAAGTTTATGAAGTCTTACCAGAATAACCCATTTTGGTCCCTACAACTTCCCAGGCACAGTCTTTTGCGTCTTTATCTCTGAATTGAGGATGAGTTCTATCCCAAATTTGCGGAAAGTGCCTAATTATATCAATAAATTTACGTTGATCCATTAATTTTGAGGTTAGATACAAGAATTATGAATTTATGAGGCCTTTAATACGAATTAAAGAGCTTTTACGATTTTTTTTATAAAATTCGTTCTGGAATTAAGCACTACATAGTTCTATGATGTGTTATTGTTATAAATTTATCAATAGGAATGTTAAAATTAATTAACTTGAATAGTAATTTAAGGAATAGCGGCGTTTAGCTGTCTCTATCTTCCTTGTTAAACGTATATGTATCTGCCTCACTCTGAAATATAATTTTAACTCCCCTCCCGTTTTCAATTATAATAATTGATTTAATTAAGATAATTAGTTTGCTGACCTTGTTTTGTTTCACGAGTATTTTGAAATAAATAATCATATACCTAGAGTACATAAAAAATATCCTTCCTCATATGTAAACCATATTTATATTAATTATACAAGGTGTCTGCTTTTCTTTGCCCAATGTCAATTATTATATCTAATAATGTGCCTATTGATAGAACAAAATCTAAAAACGAATTAATTTATTACCAAGATGTTTGGTTTTGTTAATCTGAATGAAATTAGGTCATATGTATACCAAATCAATGCATAAATATGTAAATATATATATATATATATATATATATATATATATATATATATATATATATATATATATATATATATATATATATATATATATATATATATGTATATATAAATACTATACGAAATTATCTTTTGCTCTTTTTTGGTGAATCCTTGTAATGTTCTACATATTTGTTTTTGATGTAAGCATGGAACTCTATTATTACAATTCTAACATTTTGTGTTGCATTTCTGTGTAATTGAAAACCCACTTTTAAAAAGTCGTTAATTTTAATTCATTTGAACTCGTGTTTATGCAAAACTCAGTACTAATACAAATTGGATAAAACAATGTAGTCTTCTTTTAGTACTATAAATGTGTATATAAAAAACAATGTTTAAAAAACATTTTAAACAATGTTTTGGCAATTTAGAATACATTATGCAGTACTACCTCAAAACCAGATAGAATTTGTCAGAAATAATAGTTTAACGTTTTCACAATCAATAATATGTCTTACTGTAAATAAAATTAGGAGATTTATGCATTACATTTAATTAATGTAATTTACCGTAATTGAAAATTTAGATTAATGATGTAGTATTCTAGTCTGCTTTATAGCTTTAAAACAGACAATAATAACAATATTTGTTTCAAAATATTGTACAAAATTGAAAGCATACAATATTGTTTATAATTATTTTCAGATGTAATGCAAATTGTAGTCGCCTGCGGTCCCTTTACATTACAGAACAACCTTTCATATGAGCCACTACAAGATCTTTTAAAATACGTCGTTGAATATAAACCGCACGTCCTACTTCTTATGGGACCATTCATAGAACGAAACCATGAAGGCATCCACGATGGAAGTCTAGTACAAACTTTGGATTCATTCTTTGAGAATCTTATAGAAAATATCATGAACACCTTACAGGGTATAGACATCCAGGTAGTTATTGCGTCTTCACAAAAGGACGCACATCACCATCCAGTCTATCCAACGCCGCCATACAATATTAGGGAGAAATATGATAATCTCACGTTTGTTTCTGATCCCTGTATGATAAATATAGATGGATTAGTTATTGGGGCTACATCTGTGGATGTATTATTTGATATTTGCAGTTTTGAAATGTTCCTGTAAGTAGTTATTATATAAAAAGTTGAATTGTACTAACAGAACTTGTATTTGGAAAATTATCATTTTGTTTTCTAATAATAACTCTTAATCTTGACAAATTTACATATAGTGAGGCTTTTGCAAATTACCATCAATAGTAAAAATTACTTTATATTTCAGGGATAAGAATCCAACAGGTATGTCAGGACGGATGCCACGGATAGCATCACACATCTTAAATCAACACAGTTTTTATCCACTATATCCACCACATAAGGATGTGTATATTGATCACGAATTATTTGAACAGTATGGAATTTTAGAGATGAAGCCCCATATTTTAATTTTACCTTCAAATTTGCGTCATTTTGTAAATGTAAGTTGTTATTGAAGCTTTCGTGCTTTTGACATGATTTTAATAAAACATTATGTATTTTGTAGAACATTCAAGACTGTTTAGTTATCAATCCTGAACGCTTAAGTCGGGGACTTGTAGGTGGAACATTTGCAAGATTAGAAATAAGTCCTGGCAGCAGTAACACAATATGTAACCGTGTTTCGTGTCAAGTTCTTAGAATATAGTTTTTTTTTTTAATTAATATTTTTTGTTTTGTTTTTTTATGTATATGTGAAGTATTAAAATATATTTCAAATATCGTTCTTTTAATTCAAAGTTAATTTTGTAGACATAGGTAGAAAAATAATTTTATATTTATAACTCTACTTGTAACAATGTAACATTTTTAGTTATAAATTTACCAGGTGGAGATTTATCATGACTTTATTTTCCTTATATGTTCATTGCTGTTGAATTTTATTGAATATATTTTCTGTGCATGAGATTACATATACAAGGAAAATGAATAAGCATTCAGTGAAGTCAGCCGAAGCTAATAATGCAAATTCCAAAGTAAAATGTTTTAATTATATCACTAAACTGTGTTATTCGATTTTCAAAAACATTGGAAGGAGAAACATTAAGGAGATCTTTTTTGACAATATCAAAACATTCATTTTCCATTCTACAAAAGAATTAACTTGTCTAGTTTATTCCCGTTGGAATATTTGAGATTAGGAATTATCAGTGCAGCATACTTATTGCCTGATGCACTAAGAAAAGACCTGGGTGAAGTTGGTACTCAATAAATTATCATACATATAATAGCACTATGGCCATTTACCTGCTAAATAGCAAAGCACCTCTCTGCAGAGGGCATCAAAGATTCCATTCCCCATGTGGATCAAATGTTTCTATTCACGAGGTTTTCGTGCACTCGGCGACCAGCATCTTTGACATCATCCACGAAAGAGTTGAGTTTATTATATAGCAGGCAGATGGCCATAGTGAGTGTTATTCTAGATATATTCAGTTATATATATTCAATCAAGCATTGGCAGATATTTAACCATGCCTCATAAATGTTTGATTGATATGTGAATTTCTAAGATTTAATTGGTACTAGTAACCAAAACTTACCTCCTACATATGGATAAGCTGGAAAATTGAGTTTCTATGAATAACTGACTTTAAAAATATATTTGTAGCATTCCCAATCAAATAATTGTCTGTTACTGGTTACTGTTTATGTATATCCTCTACCACATGTATGTAAAATATAAGCAAAACATAATGTAGATTTATAGACCATATCTAGATCAAGCTAAGTCGCCGTAGTGGATACGCTCTGGTCTTTTATGCTGGCATTCTGGGTTCAACAGTTTTTGTTTGCACGTAACTACTGGATTTCAGTTCTAACCTGAATCTGGATGTTTACAGGTATGGCGGAGGATAAGTTATGCCATAATTACCTCACAAAAAACCTCTAAGTTCCCTATGTTGACCCAGGGTAATGGTACCAATAACATCGGGTTCGATTCTGATATCAACCGGCTGGGTGTGTTTATGTGTATCTAGATAAAATGCCGGGGGGAAGTAGAAGAATAGCATTAAGTTAAACCTTGCCCATGTAAAGAAGGTGCATAAATAAATAAATATTAAAATAAATGTTTCTTGAATGACATTTAAGGGCTGTATTTTTTTACCAACATCAACACAATAATATGTTGGACATTCTACATAATGTATATATACAGTCACTGGTGGATGATAATGTAGTTGTATATTGTATTTCATGATCATTAGTATTTCTAAATCAAATTATATTTAAAATGAATTTAATATAATCAACAGTATCTAAAATGCTATTTGTTGCTAATGCTAATGATATTAGTTTTGTATCGTCCCTTGTATTTATATATAAAAAATCATAAAAAAAATATAATTCACTTATTTATTAATAGAAATGTCAAGATTATCTTTAGTATTGTGCAGTTTGAGTCTCCAATTCCTGAAACTTGACCAATTTATTAAATGTTTGTTTGAGTTACATTCTTTAGTTATCTTTTTCCGTTTTCTATTCAGCATTGCTTTATCTGACGATCTAATATTGTAGTACCTACATACATAAATATATGATATATTTAGTTTGTATATTATGTTATATATAATGCTCTACTATATAATTAATGATGTTAACTTATCAGATATTGATATTTTTTTTGTATGTTACAGTAAGAATAATATTGTATTCCTCTTTATTTTAGTAGGTCGATCAATATTAAATTGTCTTAAGGGAATAAATATATTTTTTTTCTTCGGAAAATATGTAGGCTGCAATCACCAGACAATTTTTTTTTATTTGAGTAGAAATTCTTTCAGCATTTTACAAATAAGATGTAGTTGTATGTTTTTCATGAATCTGCTCTTACTGACTGCATTTGATTAAATTCAATTGACATCATGTTTGATATAAATAATTAGGAAACGATTAAAATCAGAAATTTGGCTATAAGTTTTTTATTGTTCAGTTTTATTTTCACTTCAATGTCAATTATTAACAGCACATTGTTTTGATTACCAAGTTTGTCAGTTATTTAATTGTTAAGTCAGTTTCAAAAATAACTAGTAAGCTTCCTTCAGTTTATTCACTAATATAATTTCTAAAAATGTCTTCTTTTCAAGTTTTGTTATTACTTTTTTTAAGCTATTCTGTTTGCGGTGATGAAATTAACCATTTAATCTTTAAATACAAAACTAGAACTGTGCGGCATTGTAAACAGCCTTCTCGGGCCGAGGATGATCTTCAACCATTCTACAGAAATAATATATTGGAAAATCCATTGTATCTGATTTTTTTGATATTTCTAGGGATTTTGTTCATATTAATGCTGTTAGGTAAGCAACATATATTAAAATTGTAACAATTCCTTAATCTCTTATACTTTTAGGTATTATCAAAGGGCTAATAGGTTTATTTTTTAGTAAACCCGTAGGAGAGTTTGGACTGGGATTGCTAGTTGATTTGCCGAAACCCTTAGAACAATACCAAGAAAAAGAACTCAAAGACAGAACTGTTTGCTATGATGTGGGTGGTTGGCCTGTCCATCCAGATACCGATGAAAGAACAGTAAGAGTACTACCCAAGTTAGTATATTCATAAACATTTAATAACTCTCGAAAATTTATCAATCGAACAAATACTATCGCTGTTTTAAATGAATTTACGGGTGCCTTTGTGTTCTAGGAGGACAGAGTTTTGTTTAAACGTAATATTCTTTATGGCATATCCTCTGGCATTAATATTGCAACTGTGTGCCCTTTGCTGTTGTATAAAAAATTATAATGAAAATGATGAAGCCAGCTGTTTCAGAAGTGTAAATATTATTAAGTGCAATGAAAGCTTCCGGGGCAAGGTAATAATGCAATATAACAATTTTTACATGTATAATATAACTGTTACATTACACATATGTCAATAGACATTCATGACATTATTATACAATAATTTTAAATTATATAATTAACAATTTTAATTGTCATCAGACATGGTAATATGGATTATTATCTATGGTAATATTGGTAATGTTACTAGTATTATCTGTGGTAATTAATGATGGTTTGAGTTACCATCTATGGGTTTTACAATTGATTATAACCACATAGTTTCTAGTAAAGACTAAAGACAAAAAAAATGTTTGAAGTTCCTTAATATTTATTTAACTTACGACTACATGCTTGTATGACTTATAATATTATTGGGGTACATAAATCTTGCTGCTTCAAAATCTTCAGAGAGAGCAGGGTTAGTTTTTGTTTCTGTTTTCAACTGGCTTTTTATTATCTTTATTATCCTGAGTCTATTCTCATATAACATATAATATATACTATTAAAATTGTTATAACAACAAATGTGAATGAAAAACGTGTAAAGTAGGTTAAATTAAAGAATACGATGGACATGAAAGTGCAGCACTTTGCTCCTAGGCCACTACATGGATGGATGACGTATTTTCCTATAATAATCAGGTAATTGCAGCAATATCATTCATACTGTGATCAAGGGGGTGGAATGTGTTCAGTATTGAAGATGAGATCTCATTGTACACTTGGATTCGAGGCCCAACAGGGAAAATTTGGCACCTATTTGAAAATGGATGTGTTTGTCCTCGTCTGTGTATAACCTTTCCCTCTACAGCCTAAAGATTTAGCGGAAGGGGGTCGATTTTTGTATGTGTTAAACTTAAAAAAAAGGAATCTACTACTCTGAGGTATTGTATATCTCTTAACTAACCCTGCGGACATTTCAGTGTCGGACTTATATGTGTTCTGAAATATCTATTAGAAATACAAACACCGTAAAAAATATCACAATCTTATAATAAATTATACAATAAAACATTTCATGTCAGTAGCTTGTTCACACTCAGACATACACTTTTTTTGTAATGTAAATTAACTGCTTGTATAAATTAATAGGACATCAACCAACAATTTTATATTAAATAAAATTTATTCTGCTGATCTATTTGTTTCACTAGAAATAGTGAAAGTATTGTCGAAGGTGCATTGCACTATGTGTTAATAGTGAAGGTATGCGAGGGCGTTTGTGTTGTTTGAGTGTTTGTACACAACTAGAGCCCGTCGTAGTATTTTGATTTGCGTACGGTATTACATACAAATAGTTACGGTGCATGACAATTTGCCAATAAGTATTTTGAAATGTCAGGACCAAAACCATCCCTTGCCACAATATAGCGTTGGATAAAGGAATTTCCGGGGTTGGTATTAAATGACGGTAGTGAATTACGATGTTCCACCGTACATTGTGATACATTCATAACGTATACCCGCAAATCGGATGTTGTTAGGCATTGGTGTTCCGAAAAACACAAAACGGTTACTAGACAGAGAAGTGCTTGTGAAGACACACGACGTTTTATAGCGGATTGGTTAAATTCATGGTTGGGTGTAATATCCCGTGGACCCAACTAGACAATCCTAGTTTTAAAGACTGTATAGAGAAATGTTTAAATGGGGAATTTGGCAAAGTAAAGGTGCCCACAGAATCGACGATCCGAAAAAAATTATCTGCTGCAATTTGTTGCCACTGTCAAATTTACCGTTTATGCAGAAGTAGAGAATAAATATTTATGGGTTTCTGTCGATCAAACCACAAATGCCTACTTGGCTTGCAAGTGGCGAATATAGTTGTAGGAGAAATGAGCGATATATCGGCAACACGATCACATATGGTCATCAGTCCTAAGACTGGTTGGACGCTAACCTCCAGCTTCTCCTATCTTGTGCTAACCTACGCATTTCGCTAATTGTGCTACAACCTACATCCCTTACTATTTGCGAGCAGTAGTCTAATCTAGGCCTACCTCTGCCTTTCTTCACTCCTATTTCTGCCTCCAAAATATCGCGGACTATTCCCCCGTGTCTCAGCAAGTGGCCTACCGTTCTATCTCTTCTCTTCTTTATGTTTTTCCACATACTTCTTTTCTCGCCGACTTTCTCTAATACTTCTTCGTTTCTAACCCTATCAGTCCACGGTATTTTCATCATTCTTCGGTAACACCACATCTCAAAAGCTTCTAATTTCTTCCTACTTGCTTCCCCTACCGTCCAGGTTTCGCAACCGTATAGTGCCGTACTCCATACATACGTTTTCAAAAATCTCTTCCTTGTTTCTAAGTTTATTACCCCCGAGCATAAAAGTGCTTTCTTTTTGTTAAAAGCTACTCGACCCTGCGCTATTCTTTGTTTTGTAGCATCACATATGGTAGCATCAAAAATATTCACAAAGACGAATGCTAAAACCGTTGCAAAGTTAGTTGATGAGACGTTAAAAGAAGTATGGGACGCTACAAATTTTAAAACCCTTGCCTAAAAATGAAGATTTAATTTATGTACATAATGTAATCGTACTTCTGGTACATATAATAAATCGTAAAGTGGGTACAATATAATATTAACCATGTTACGTACATAAAATCATCAGATTTTTACTGTGTATTGCTTTTATAAATTGTTGATATATTATAATTGTAAAGATAAGGTCTCTGTTAAATTAACTCGCAAAGGTTTTCACTAACATGCTGTCTTCGATTAAACTTGTAGGTTGAAAGGTTTTCTATATATACAGGGTGTAAGAAGTATAACTGTCATTATTTTGACAGTTTATAGTTTGGATCTAAACAAACAAAAAAGTGTTATACAACATGGGTATTCAACTCTACAATTTACGAGAATAAGAATGTGTAAATCACCTAAAAAAAAAAAACAGAAAATTTGTGGATAATGTGCATTGATTGATATTTACTTATTATTGCCATGCCTAAAATTCCTAATATCGTTTACACTCCGTATATGTACATTCTATAAGTTCCCTTGTACCACCAAGAAGGAATGTAACGAGACACATTTGATACATTTTCCTGGACTATGGGCAATAATGAATTCATTTTTGAGTTGATAATTATTTTGGGCCAACAGAAGGCGTGGCCGTTTTGAGATGAAGATGATATAATTGACACAAAAGATTATTTAATGATTGAATATATATATAGGAGAACATATCAAACGTGTCGCATTACATTATTTTATGAAGGTACAGAGTTTAAAGTTAAAATATCAAAAAGTTTTAGTTGAGTTTAAAAGTTAGTTGCGTCAATATTTTAAAAAGCTTTGAAATCACTCTCTTTAGGAAAAGCTCTTCACAATTAGTTAAAGTGGAGCCGTAATTAAATAAAAAAAAAAATCAGAATGCTTACATGAAAATTTGTGCTAACAATTTTAGCAAAACTTTCAATATGATCGAAGAAGTATTACAGGGCGAGGATCTGTAAAACCTCTATTTACGTCAATGACTTTTATATTACTATATGCCGATGGCGTAATCATAATAGTTGAGTCTGAAATCGATGGTTGTAAAAAACTAAACTTGCAAGAAAAGTAAGCCATACTACACAATATAACTGTAAATAAACGGAAAACAAATATGCCCTTCTCTATAGCATATCGTTATTATTATACTATTATTATTATTTTTTTTTTTTATCAAAAAATCTAAATCTTGTTATAAAGTTATAAACCAATGTATCTACTTACGTACGTTTCTATCATATTTTTTATTTACGCAAGTGGTTTAGTTTACGAAATGTAAATAAACTATTGGTATCGATTAATTGTTATTTTTTGACAAAAATCCAAATTCAAAGTAAGTCTGGAAACTGTAGTTTTAAACTTGTCTTTACTTAAACTATAATTGTGTCTAAACTGGATCCTTAGAGGATCCAGTTTAGACAGCTTAGATTTTTAGCTAGGGATAAATAATACTATCTATATCAATATTTAAAAAAAGACCAATATAATGCCCAGAACAATTTTGAAAAAAATAATATCGTCCATGTATACACAACAGAATATATAAATATATTTCTTTAAAACATACATCAACCTCTTTGATCCAAGGAACATCCTTAAATATACATAATGTTCATTTTACAAGAAAACTGTTTTTTTTTCTATACAGTGCGGAACATTCCAATAATGAATGAAATACATATATACAAAGTCCTAAATAATTTAATATTTCATCGATTCTTGGTAAAGAATATTTATTCTCAAGTTTTTCATTTAGTTTTCTATAAGCTATTACCAGACGCTATTTTTCGTTGAAATCAGATATTTTGAAACAATCCAAACAGGGGAAGAGTAAAAAGAAAACTGGCCAAATTATTTTTATTTAATAAATTGGAATTTTACTTTCGATTTCGATTTGCATAGACTTTAAATATCTATGCAAGGACATTCATCTTTATTTACTTCTAGTGAATTTTTGTTTGCTTCTCTGTTAAAGGAGGTAAGTAGGATTAGATTGCCCCTTCCCGTGAAATGAGTTTCCGTCTTATGTTAAGAGGGATTAAGAATGCTGTAAATAACTTTGGCAGACGTGATTCAATTAATTCGTTTACCTAGAATGAAATTTTAATGTCTACAGGTAAAATTTTATTTCCGTAATGAAATTTCCAATTATATTATCTAGATCTTTCCCGATATAGTTTATTGCAATAAACTAAATCGGTTTTCTGCAGTTTTACAACTTAACTTTTAGAAACATTGTAAAATTATAATAGAAATGGAATTTATGCAAATGATTGTTACTTATGCCATTTCAAATTCTAGGAAAAACCCATTACAGTGTATTGGGGTTTAAGGGATGAAAATATCCTGCACAGGGTTTTTCCCTTTTTTTTTTGTTATTTTTCTCATAACACAGTCTATTATTGTATTAGTTTTTAATAGACCAATTATCTTGTGTTTTATCTAGTACATGGATTTGATTTTGTCTGGATTTAATCATCTTATATAGATTTCGATATTTAATTCAGGTAATTGTTACCTTCATTACGTCGAGGCCGATTTGTTTGTTAGCGAGATTTTTGTTATAAATTAGAGCTATAAAAGGTAATAGCTGGTTTTTTCACTTATTGTTGTACTCTTCGTGAATCCCCAAATATATGTCTAATATTTAATATCAGTAGCTGAATGTATAAATTTATTGTATATTATTAATATTCTAGGTTTTTTTAATATAAATATTCTAATTTTTTAATAATGTAATATTAATACTTTAATATTAATATTCTAGATTTTTCGACTTAAATCTTGAATTAAGTCATTCGATACGTGAATTTGAATTGTTCGCGGTCAGAAAAGGTACAATTTTGTGTAAATTGAAACTTATTAAATACTTTTTATTGAACTTTATTTGCTTCTTTATCACATAAAATATTTTAAGGATATTTGTGGGGAATAAGATAGTATTAAAATATGTGATAGGCTTTTATATTTTTTTAACATTTTGAAGTATTGTCGAATAAAATATTAAATGGTTTTTGTGCAAAGAGTGGCCACTTAAATATTTTATAGGAATGTCTTTCCTATTTGGATCGTAGGCATAAGGCACATTTGTTTATGTTAACTGTTACCACAGTTTTTAAATTATAACAAATATATTTATTTTTTTATTGATAGTATATTTCTATAATGTCAGGATACCTTTCGTCATGGTCTTATTAATTAATTTAATTAATTACGAGTGATTCATTAATTATTTTTGATTTACTGAATTTGATTAATTACAATATAGCTTTAACTGATTTGAGATCATTTTCTTATGCTATCGTTTATAGCTTCTTCTCAAAAAGTTAAGTCAAGGCTATGATGTTATGTTTTTATGCTTGAAATGTTTTCTTGATTCTCATCATCAGCATGTTTAAGAAATAATAGTTGTGACATATAGTACACATAGTCCCTAAAAAGAAAAGATATTATTTTCTATATGGGTAAATTGTGTGTACTATTTTTGGACACACGTTTATAGGTATATAAAAAAACATATGAAGAAATATGTCTCTTTGTTCCTTTTGCTATTCTTCTAAGATACAAATAAAGTTATTAAAAACAAATATGTTAGATTATAAAAAATAAGCTCAGTAGTCCTAGTCAGTAGCCAAAGTGTTAAGTTATACTAATTAATATTAATACTAATAAAAGTGAATTTTTAATGTACTTGTTGATATCTCGTGAAAATTACCTTACTGCTTGAGACACAGTTGGAAATTGGTAGCTCTTCTGTTGATAATATAGTTAAAAGTCACAAAATTTAAAATAGATGGACTTGGTGACATAATTTTTACGCATTTTGGAGAAAACTGGTCCAAGTTTTTATATTCAAATTTATTACATGAGTATTATACGGTTTATTCAAACCTATTAAGAGTGTTTGTAAAAATTGTTCTTGAAAAAGCTTTTTTTTTTGAAAATTCGTCTCAAATTTAGTTTCATACATGTTGAAGTAAATCGTTTTGAATAATTAAAATTCTGCCATACAAATTGCTATTCCATGGCGTCTTTGAGGTGAATTTTTAGCAATAGTAATTTGTAAATGTTCGTTTATTTGGTCGCCACACGTTCTCAGAAGGGTTTCTTTTATAGCTGGCCAATTAGTTTTAAGTATATGGGAAATTTAAATAATCCCCAACAGTAATAAAACTTACTACCCGGTAGGGAATAAATTCAGGTAGAGAATAAGTAGAAATGGTGATTGCGATACAAAAATATTGATAATGGATGCTTCTTTTGATGTCTGTTTCCTAGTATTGGAAAAATATTAAGATATAAGAAAAATTTTTGAAATGGATGACCGT
This sequence comes from Rosalia funebris, assembly GCA_037954035.1. Lineage (NCBI taxonomy): Eukaryota > Metazoa > Arthropoda > Insecta > Coleoptera > Cerambycidae > Rosalia > Rosalia funebris. Next base: position 18,578,781 of record JAZFAV010000016.1, on the reverse strand, counting down.
TTATTTTTATTAAATAATATTAAATAGTTTTGGACGTAACCCTACCGATATTGATAGTATTCCAATATATCCTAAAGTAAATGTTCTCAAACTAATTTTAATTCATTCTTCAATTTTCAAATATAGATTTTCAAAAATTATATGTACAAAAATAATGTGACTATATTCCTATGGTAAACCTATTCCTATTCTAGATTTGTTATTCTTTTTTATGGTTGAATTAAGTTTTTAATTCATTATTTAAAAAGTAATGGAATTATTTTTATTTAGACGACGCATTATTCTTTTTAACCATATATAAGTTAAAGATATACATTTTATATCACTTTTTATTTATAAAATTTTTTAAAACTTATTTTATTTCACTTTATAATTATGCCTTTTGTTTATGTCGAAAAATGAGTAACCTGTTACTGAGTAATTATTCGATGATTATTAGCGTTTCTTTTGGGGATTTCTTTATTTAAAACCTCGGTGTCGCTGAGGTGACACAGAGGTTCCAAGAAGTGTTTTTCTCTCTGAAATTTTGCAACTCGTAATGAACGTGATAAATGTTAAAGACTAATTTATGATAAAGCACGAAATAATTTAATTACATAATAATTATAATGAGTTTAGATGTACTCTTTCTTAGACATAATCCTATATGTGAATAACCTGAATTATAACTTTATACAGAATGATGTTATACTAAGTCTAAAAGAATAATAAGATGGGATTTTATACAAGAACTATAAGCTAACCAGACTTTCAGAGTTAACTATTGATGTATTATTATTGATTGAATTATTTTTAAGCGCCCAAAAATAATTGAGTTTATGATATTGTTTAATTGATTCTTTGTAAATCGTATCTGAAATGATTTTTATATCCCTATTAAAAGTAACTTCGTCCATTTGTAGCTTTTATAGTAGCACTGAAATTTTTAATAATACAGGTCGTTACTGAGATTTGATTTTTTAATAAATTCTCTAATTGATATTTATCCTTCGTCACTTTCTTCATATAATTTGAATCATATTCTCCATCTGCAAAATCTAAATTTCCTGTGATGATTTTAAACATTGAGCCAATATCAAGTCCTCGTTTGTAGCGTTTGATATCAATTGGAAGTTTGGTTTGGAATTATAACTTTATACAGGATGATATTATAGTAAGTCTAAAAGAACCATAGGGTAGAATCTTATATAACAGATATTTAAGTTGTCTAATGAATCATAATTGCATACAAATAGCATTTTGAAATATTTTTTAAATAATATTATACATTTTACTTTTCATATTACTTTAGAGTATTATAGAAGAGAGATAAATAATAAGAATTCATACTCTGCACGAAATACTTCATCTATACATTTTATTGAATTTGATCGTCCGTTTTAGATTTTTTGTCATTATTCTTTTTGTTTTCTTTTGTTCAAAGTCACATTAATACCAAATAAGTATAACACATTTGTATTATTAGTTGTAATAACTACTTGCTATTAGTATATATAAAAAGAACAACAAAAATGTATTTGTAGAGGAAACTGGTATATTGGATACATTTATGATTATGTTTTGTTGTGTTGCTTTGCAAATGTTTTAGATTAAAGTGATCACTGTATTTTCAAAGGAATATTCTAATAGTCGTCAAAATCCTTTATAGCTCATTTTTTTCTTTATTGTTGTATTCTTCATAAATTGTCTATATGGAAAAATTTTGTTAATGTCTTAGCAAAAAATGAAGAACCAGTAGCTGAATTTACAGACTGATTGTATTTACAATAGTAGTTATCATTTGCGGTGCCTCTTTTTTCATTTTACGTTTTACTCTACGTTTCTCAAAGTTTCTAATAAAGTCTTTGGGCAGATAAATGTGAATTTGAATTAATCTTGAATATAAGATGTAATGCATTTTTGTGCAAATTATAATATTCTTTAAGTATTGTTTTATTGAACTCTACTCGTTATCACATCTTTTTGAAATAGTTGTGGTGAGTGAAATAATATCGACATTTATTTAACACGGAATATTAAGATTATATGCCTATAATCCAAATATTAAGACCGATTTATGTTATTTGTTGTCATAGTTTTTAATTAGTCCAAAAATGTCTATTAAAGTCTGTTAATTTTATGTGTCTGTATGTTAAAAAGGTTTAAGACTGGGGCAAATCCTATTTTTTTACATTCGATTGACTATTCATTCGATTCTTCCAACTAATATAGGATGTTAATATTGTTTACACGTAATATTTTATGTTACTAATTATGTCTCCAATTATACAAAATATTCTGAAAGTTTATCATGTTTCTTATATTTGTAGCAAATTTCGGATTTTTTTTCTTCGTTATTTAAATAATATGTTGTTATTAACTTCGAAATTTCGATACCATTACCTTTTAATGATATGAAATGAAATAATTTTTTGGGGTTATTTTAGAGATGTATAAGAAATATCTAACAGGCCGATTATTCATTCATCTAAAGGTACGTCTAAAATTGTAACTGTACAAGGTGATTCACGTAACCGCAATACAACGGATATGCTTTTTTAGTATTGAATTATTTTTTGAACTGATTTTATCGACCCGATATAACACTTATGGTTTAAATCAATAAGCAAGGAGTTAAATAGTGAAACTCAAAAGTAAACCATATTGGTGAAACTGGAATATAAGGTAATCTAGTGCAAAAGAAAAATGATATAGTATATTATTACTGTGGTAATATATAGAAATAAAATCGAAATAAAAAATACTTGACATATGTACATATATGTCTACACAAATTATAACATTTTAGCAAATCGTCTCTTGAAAAGTAATTTTGTATTCAATATACAATACAATATTAACATAAATTCATTGATTATAAATGTTGATGGGAATCGGTTATTTATATTTGAGATCGGTTATATTTCGATTTAACCTGAATTTTTGTATACTCCTTTGAATTGGTTGAGATGGTAATTTCATTAATCGACCTCAGTCGGTGTCCAGTCCTAGTAATTGTTTAAAGATCTGAGTACACTGATTGTGAGTAAGGTTTAAAGATACCCCGACAAACGTTTTTGACCTCTTCAATAAACTCCCATAGAGATATCCTATTCGCAACAGCTACACAAATATTACAGTAGATTCCAAACATGGTTTTACAATAGATCCCAATCATGGTTTACCTAGTTTTTTTGTAGAGAAGAACCTAAAGGCTAAGAGAATATGTTTGAGGTATTTATAACGGACCTTATCACATGTCGGGGTGCATAATTAGATGCATCCATAAAATCAGTTTATAATCCAAATTTTAAAACATTGTCTGGGAAATATATAAAATTATACCAACACGATATTGGCCTACAATACTGGAAAACAGTCAATTTGTTGCCAGAAATTTAAGATTTGATGTTGAGTACATTACTGCCCCTGATGCTGAAAATAGCATTGAATTTTCTTGATTGGCTCTAGTTTCTGAAATAAACATACATGATAAAAATTGGAAATGGAAAGTATGAAAAACCAAATAAAATAACCAATTTCTCTTGTTTAGAATTTTTGTATATGAAATCTAATAAGAATATAAAGAGTAATTGATGCAGAAAATATTAGAAATTATAAAAAAGTTTTTTGTGCGATTTTCTTTCATATTTTTGCGGCCATCATGTGACGGTCCCACCTTCATTGATACATCTCTTTCGTTATTCGGATATCCTGTTGAAACCATTCACCTTGTTCCTCACTATAATCTTGTATAAGAAAATTGATCTAAATGACTATGCAGAAAAATGTAATTTAATGTTCATGTTGGGTCCCAATTTTTCAAAACATTTTAGCGTATTATGTACAAGTTCTTGATAGTTATTTGCCTTGTGAAATTTTGAATTACAGATTCATAATTGAACTATGCATCAGATTCTAAAACGGTCATATATCTATTAAAGTTTGGATCTTTTACCAGTTTTCGAATTTGTGGACCGTCAAAAATCGTTGCTTTTAGTTTTACCATACTCAGTGCTGGAAATGCTTGGCAAATGTATTTAAAGTAATCACCTGATTTGTCCAGTGCTTTTACAAACTGTTTCATTAAACCCAGTTTGATGCTAAGATGTGGCAATATTATTTTTTCTCTCTTTATTAATGGCTCGTGAACAATATTGGCTTTTCCAACGGTCATACCGTCTCCCAAAGGCCAAACAGTTTCCTGCCAATGTTTTTTTCTTACACGACTACCCCATAAACAGAGGTGACAAGAATATTTGGTATACCCATTTTGCTGTCCAAGAAGTATTGTTACCATATTTAAATTGACACAAATAAACCACTGATGACCAAGAATAAGCAATTTCAGGAGTCTCCATTATTTTAACAAACGCAATAAATTTAGCTAAAATGAAGATATAATGTGAAATGAGGGTCCTCAGAAACCGATCTTAAATTTGTGGCAACATTTTTTTTTTTTTTGTTCTCGGGTATAATTATTGTATTACGAATTTTTCAAGATCTTGGAACAAAAGGCTGTAAGTGACTTGTTGCTGTATCATCGGTAGTATCAGAAAAACGTCCAGTCGTAAATCATTTCTTTAATTTCACAAGCACCTTTTACATGCCGTACTTGAAAAGTTAAGAGAGAATTACTTATTTAATTTGATTTAATAAACTTGAAATACTTATATTTTAATTGAAATACGTATATTTTTTATAAAAGCATCTAATGCGTTCTTAGTACAATAAGTACCTTTTGCAGACCATATCCTTTATTTTTCATAAGTAATATTAAATATCTTCAATTTACATGTTTAATAAGGCTTTCAAAATGTCTTTCTCTTTATTGAGGTAGAAGATTTTCTGAGGATTTAATTTCAAAATGTGTTTTTTTCGAAAATGATACAATATTCTCAATATCTTGATTAATTTCATAAGAAACTTCATCTACCTTAGAATATTTGAAGTGGTGCAATATTTGAGTGTCATCTATATATGCCTGTATCGTGGGGTATTTTGTGACATGATATATGGCACGCGTTTGAATAATGATTAAAAGAGTGCCCAATATTGACCCTTGTGGAATTCCATAAAAAATGGGTTTTCGGTCAGATACATCATAATCTATTTTAACTTTTTGAAGCCTGCCACAATATCATAGAGTTTGAAAACATCAACCCATAAGATTTTCCATTTAATTATAGTAAACTATTATTTCTAAGTCAAGTATGAAAGGGCTTTTTGTTGTTCGATATTTATAAGTTTTCGGTGGTCAAAAGTATGGAAAATATTAAATATTTCTTTGTGCCATTAATTCAGCATCTTTAATCCATCGGCTTCTTCCAGAAAATTCAAGAAATCGCCTTTTTGACGTTTACCAATAATCTAATTCAGTTAATTTAAGTTTTCGGCTTCTATGTTAGTATTTAGTTTATCTTTTACAATACTATTTGCCCCAATCTCACTTGAACTTAAGACTAATATAGTAAGACTATAATAGAAATGAGATGTATGATGGAAATAGCTGTGTATAGTACTTGAGCAGATTCTTTCAGGAAACAGTAATTTCTGTGTGTCTCTTGTATGTGAAGTGGATGAGATGAAGATATCCTGCAAAGAAAGATTTTTCTCAATCTATGTCTTCTGTAGACTATTGTTTTATCTTATGTTTGATCTATCCATGATTTTTTTCATGAAGTAGATTTGTCTTCTCTGGGAAATACCTCATTTTCGTATATTTTTCCCAAATCGTCATATTTATATCTATGGTGATTTCGATTTTATAAATGAGGTCCATAAAGTATAGAAAAAGAACAGTAGCTGAATGTATAGGTTGGTTGTGCATCAAAACAGTAGTTTCCACTTGATTTGGGTGTGTTACCTTTTTAAATGTTATGGTTGTACATTCAACAGCACCAAATATTCTCGAAACGTTCTGAAAGTAATGCTATTCGACGAGTGCCTTAAAAAGTCTTTCGAAAGACGATTTTAGTTTGTTCTATTCATGATCATAAAATATTGTAAAATTTTATTTAAATTGTAATATTTGTTAAATACTTTTTTATTGAACTGTACTCCTTTATCCATATGATATGCGATAGGCTTGAAAGTATCTAGACAATGAGTCAATTATGATAAAATTATTGTTTTTTCAAATGTGATATTATCAAATGATTTTTCTTCTAAAAATTATCCCATGAATATTGAATATATTAGTTATATGGACGTATTTCGTAGTTGTGTTATAAACCGAAGTTACATTTGTGTGCTTTATTGCTATCATGGTGTAAATTCAACCAAAATTATCTTTCTTTAAGTTACTTTCGTATATTTTTGTAATACCGGTATGACTCGACATGGTAGACTTGATTGATTTTTAACTGATCTTGGTTAGTTACATCTAACTGAAAAGATAAAACTGAGGTACTAGGAAATAATTTACTTGTGTTATTTTTGTATCTCTTTCATATTAACACCATCTTTGTTTGTTCTTTCATATTAACACCGCAAGGTAAACATTGTCTAAGTATTTCTTTTAACATTTTAAAAAAATCATTTTTTATTTTGTATACTGTTATTTGTTACTAACCTATAACCTGCTAATGATACTATAACCTGCTAACTTTTAGAATGGCCTTACTCATGCTATCTAAAAATCATTTCCAAGTTGTACATTAATTCGTTTAATTTAATTGTAATCGTTAAAACTCCATAAATGAGCTTACATGAAGAGATTAGATCAATATATGTAATATAATATTCTTAAACTACAAGTAGACTGTTAATAGATCAAAATTTGCATATTCATATACTTATGTAAAAGAAAATTAAACAGAAAGAAAAATAAAGAAAAAACATTCCAATTGTTATTCATCTAATATAAAAGAGCGAAATTTTAGTAATTAAAATTACTAATCAGTTTTCTAAAATGTTTTTAATCCCACGACTTTTAATGGGGTCATAAATAGGATACTAGAAAAAAATGTGTTCCAATATTTTTGGCATATTTAGGTTGCACACAGTACTTATTTCGCTGGAATTGATAAGGTATAATATACCACGAGTAAGCAAATCGCAATAATATTGCGCCTCCCCCTCGCTCATATCGAAGTCACCTCCGGACCATGCCTCTAGACTCTTCGGATCAAAAAACAAAAGTTACCACGTTGTTCGCAAGGGTCGATTTACTATTTTAATTTAGACAAAATGCCGAAATTCGAACGAAAAGCATTTCGTACATCGACCTAAAAATTTCGTGACACACACGAAAACAGCCGTTTAGTAAATATCGATTATATAAAAGTTATATTTTCTTATTATGTATACTCGTATATGCGATTAAATTTTAGATGGAGTTGACGATTGGGGGAATAGAAAAAAATCTTGTAGAGTAAAAGATACAAGCTGTGTGTCAAATTTGTCACAGACCAATTTAAAGAAGAATTTTTATATTTATAGCATAAAAGGTTTTTATTTACCTTGCTTTACCTGTAAATTTTCCAAAGAGATATTTTTCCATTGTTCTGAATATGGAAGAATATAATATTGTATAAAGTATATTGTATAACTAGGTAGTTATAATTATTTTATTACTTGGGTATTTTATTTTATTTGAATTATTACGATGCCCCAAGGTGGCGCCTCTGGCACGCTAACGAAACGGACGGCCGGCTCTAGTCGTGAAAGCTCAACATTTGGAAATTTTAGGATTGGTATTTTAGAAATTCCTTAGATGTATAAAAACCTACAAAATATTAGGGGTGTTCGGAATTTATTTTACAGTTTTTCTTCAAATATTCCGTCATTGAATGGACTAGTTATTATGATTTAATTGATTTAAATTAAACCAAATAGGGTGGTTTAATTTAATATCTTCAGGTAATATACATGTCGTAAATATAACTCTTCTTTGTATAAGAAGTCTGAAAATTACCTCTCACATCTTCCATGTAAACAAAATAGAATTTATAGAAATTCTTCTTTTAAAACAGAAAAGAAACGAAAAGAAAAATCATCCTTTGAAATTTGCATGAGGTATTTTTAATCCAAAGGGCATCCCCAAACATTCAAAACACCCCTAGTTTACAGAAAAAGCTATTTGTGCAATAACCCGCGAGCCTATTTCAATTTTAAGAAATAGGCTCGCAGAATTAACTTTGTCAACCGTGGTTATGTATTCGATTCTACCTATTATTTTTATATTCTAACTAAAATGGTATTTTAATGTTGTGGATAATTAAGACAGTTGTCTATTTTCGTAATAATGTTTTAAATTATTTTACCTAATTCTTTCTCGATTTCAATCTCAATCTATTATTTTATCTTTTAAAAGTATACGTTTTATATTACAAAGCTGATCCTATCGACTGCTACATGCAACACCGGGTTCAATATAATTAAATAAAATTAACTCTGTTGATGGGTAGATGATGATAAAAGATAATATATTTTTAGTAGATCGAATTAAATGTAAGAAAACTTTCTAAATAGTTTAAAACATTTTCTGCCAGAATAATAACATTATTAAAGATTAGAAAAATAATAAATGGTACAAAAGAAACTTAAGAAAAATCCATGTGCCCTATATAGAGAAAAATTAACTTGGATTTGAAATAGTTAAATATATTTTTTACATAAGAAGTCTATTGTTGTCAATCAGCATTTATAAACATAATAAGTACCACAATTTTAAATAAAACATAAAACTTGTCCATTTTAAAAAGTAGTTCATATATCTTATAATACATTTTCCAATGAGATACTTATAATAATTCAGGAACAAGTGCAGTCTTGTTTTCCAATATTAAAATCTTATTTAAATTTATTTTATGTATATTTAATATACTGGGTGATTTTTTCGATTTCTACCATTGTTTTCTAAATTAATATGTTTTAATTTATTACTGTGATAGTAATGTGTATTATAATTATAAAACATTGCTGTTTTTTTATTCCAGCGTTTCTTTCAATTGTTATCATTAAGAAATAAAACTTGTCCATTTTAAAAAGCAGTTCATTTGTTTTGTAACATTTTATCGAGTCAGATACTAAATTAGCAATTACATTTTGAGTATCATATTTTTGTTTTCCAGTGTTATTAAAACTATTAAAAATTGTTAGAGTTTTTAGTTATAACCTTTACATACAGCTTGTCAAGAATACGAACAAGTCTCAAAACTGGGAAATCGGACGCAGTAAATAGCCTGGTCTTCACTCAGTCACATTGAGAACTTGAGAGTGAATATCGAGTATGTATGAATGTACTTAGTTTGATCTGGCCGCGCGTAAAGTGCATATTTTCCCTCCGAATGCTGCCGCGCTCTTTCTTTTACGCATTCCTATTCCTAACAAGGTTTGTATATTTAATATACTGGGTGATTGTTTCGAGTTATATTATTTCTTGTTAAATTAGGCTTTTTTATTTGTTCTCAAGAATTTCAAATTTATCAGTGAATTTTCCATTTCCATTGTTATAAAATGTGCTTTTAGTTAAAAGTATAATTCGGAGACTGCACTTATGGAATGAGATACTCAATCTCGATTACATTTTGTGCAAGAGCAGCCATATTAGGTTTCCAATGATTAAAAGTACAGTACAATCTCGATAATATGAACACGCGTTAATGTGAACATCTCAATAACGTAAACATAAAATTTAATATAATTGGACGCCGTATACTATGAACAACGTACACTCCCGATAATGTGAACTGAACATATATGCGCAGTTCGTGCATATTCTTATCTCACTATTATGTATGTACTACGTAATCAGAAGGAACTGCACTCAAAAAAATTACATTAAGAGATGCGATTCTTCATTTGTCATCTGCTTGGGAAAAATTAACATCAGAAATCGTTAAGAAATGCTGGAATAATGTAATGCCTACAGCTGACATAGATAATAAGGAGATGATGATGTACCTCTGAATATTTTGCGAGATAGATGGAGGAATGAAACCGATAAAGAAAATTCTGATAGTATTGATAGTGTCATAAGGGATACAATTTTGCTGCCAGAAGAAGTAGCGCCCATAAGTTTAATTTTTATTATAACCATAATTTATAAAACACATGTACATGAATACAGTGGCGGCTCATGATGAAATGAAACGGGTGTTCTGCACAGGGCCAATTCTAGGGTATTGGCCGCCCGCGTGCAAATTTCAAATGTATCCAAACTACTGGCGCCGTAGGGGCCGCAATAAAATTGCGCCGCAGACGAAAATTTTGAAAATTTTCAAGGTCACGCGTTTTCCTGATACTTCAGAATTTTTATGTAAAATCCGTTTATACAAAAATATAGACTTTCACAAGAAAAATTTTTGGATTTTAATACCTTTTTGAAGAACATTCATGTTTGCCGTCATATTCTTTGGTTAAGAGAAAAGGCTTGTAAGGTGAATTTTCTACTAGAGGGTCTATAACACTTAAAATATTTTTCGGAAAAGTTTCAGCGTCACATTTTGTAGGTTTCAGGTATGTCCAAAAACGTTCAATCGTTTCACCATCGAGAACATATCTTAAAACTACCACTAACTGAGTTTTTGCAGATACATCAGTTGCTTTGTCTGCCATAACTGCCAAAAATGAAGGTTTGTTAATTTCTTTAATTATTTCTTCATGACATACTTTTAATATACAATCTAAAAGATCATTTTGTATTTCTTTAGAGGTTCCTTTAAATACTGAAGCATTTTGTAGATGCTCGCTTAGAGCTACATCAAGCTCAGCAGAAAAATTTATCAAACACGAAATATCCCCGGGTTTTGAGAGGTTTCAGCTTCGTCATGTCCTCGCAGCGCCAGTTCAAAGGCCCCACAAAACTTTATGCAGTTTATAATTTTTGACAAAGCGTATCTCTTTTTGTCACATTATCATTATGCTTTTGCACATTTATCCAATAAGCTGAATCTAGCTGCGCTTTAATATTAGTTGTTCCTAATAAAGCTAATTCCATTGTATTATGTAGATGGCTTTTGGAGTTGTCGTGCTTTTTTATTTTTTCAGTTAAGTGCACCAAATCTGTCACGCCTACCTCCGTCCATGCTTTATCACCGCCAAAAAGTAAACAAGGAAAACAAAATAATGCATTTTTTTGTTGCACCCACAAATCCAATTGTTCTTCGAATAAATGTCTCTATTAAATTGACGTTTATATGCTTTTCCGCGGCTAACACCTGCAGTCTCAATAACAATATCGGGCAATAATCAGGCCTACCATTGTTTTTTAATCAATTTTTTCTTCATAAGAGTATTTTAAAAAACGCTTCACATGAACTAAATTATAAACTAAATCCATTGTCACTATCACAGTATATAAATATTAATAATTAGTACAATAAATCACTACACAAATTCACAAAACAGTATTTAAAATGTCAAATTAACACGAAATACGAAATAGGTACGATTTATGCCCGCCCGAGTAGGAAGGAGTAAACATTCACTGATGTTGCCTTAGCTGGAAAAAATACAGCTCATTGACCGTGTAAATTCGCGCATTTACGAGCGCCAAGTGTGGATTATCGCGGGAGTTGAGGGGGAGGACGGGTGTGCCGAGCCGTACTGAGAACTACCTCGTGTGGCTCAGTTCAATGTACCGCGACGCGCTCGCGTAGAGACCCAGATAATTCATCTGGTCTACTACTCAATAGAGAACGGCGGGCAGAATGCGACTTTAAGGCAATAATTTGGTTAGCTGCACCAACTAACCAAATTATTTTATTAATAAATTTTAGTAATTATGTCGCGAAAATATACAAATATCTAATTTTTTTGGCAGTTCTGCAGCACCTATACACCAGCTGCCCTTGCATGTATAACACACATATTAATTGATTATAGGCTGCATACGAAACTTCAGATGTGGAAAGGTAGAATGAAGATGTAAGTGAAGGACATACGATAGAATTACAAGAAGAATCAGACGTTAGTGAGAATGAAGAAAACAAACCACCAGTCATCACAATAACGCATGCTACAGCTATAAGAGCATTAGATAGTGCTATAGAATGGTCCAAACAATATACAATCCCTATTAGTGATATAATCACCTTTAAAAGAATCCATGAAAGACCTGATAGATGAAGAGGTGAGAGAGATGAATAACACAAAAAGAGAGCAAACAAAAATAACTACTTTTTAAAAAAAAATAAATGAGTAAATTTTCTTGTACTACATGTATGAGCATATGTATTCTTTCATTTTTTAAAATAAAGTATACTGCATACTACAGACTTTTGATTTGTTATCAACGCCCTCTTTATTATGAACACTCTCGATATCGTAAACCGCCTGCGGGAATTTTGTTCACATTATCGAGATTGCACTGTATATTTAGATTTTTGGAAATTATATATATATATATATATATATATATATATATATATATATATATATATATATATGTACTTGCCTTATACAGGGTGTCCGGTTTTAAAAAGTAGGTACCTTACTGGATTGTAGATGAGACCGATATAATAAAACAATGTTAAAAAACACTGAATCCTATACCATTAACTTACCTGATTGCATTTCATATGACATTCACTGACATGTTGTATATTTTCGGAGACTACTTGCAGCATGTACGTAACAAAAATTATTTTATTTGAAACAACGTATCAGTAAGCAGACTAAATGCAATATTGATTGCGTCTTAGCATTAATTATGCATAAGATTGTTTTTGATCAGATTCGTTGCTAATGTCTCCTAAAATACCTGTATGTACAGCTTGTCAATGATAGGAACGAAAAATTAAAACTGCGATATCGGACTGCCCACGAGGTGTGGAGTAAATAAATGGTTTTAATTTTTTATATATTTAATACACCGGGTGATTTTTTATAGTTGTGTATTCACATATTTCACTGCAACGTCTGATCTATCTTAGACCAATTTTTTTCTAGGATCCAGGCCAAAAGGTCGATATGTACAAAGACAATGATGCCAAAGAAGCCCAAGACACTAGATACGTCCTGAATCAGATGAAATTAAGTCAAATATCTCTTCAACGAGGGTGATATAAAATCAAGGGATTGTATTAAGTAAGCAAAATAAAACAAAAATATATACGCATCTTTGTCTATATTTTCTTGCTTATAAATCAACAACTTTATAAATAAAAAAATTAAATTAAAAATTATATTCGAATAACTTAAGGTATAATCTTAATGTGGAATGGCGAGGATCACGAGACAGGAACTACACAATTACCATGTTGCAAAACATGGATCTACCATCTCCTGCCACCTGTGCTGTTGAACCTGGCAGCTACTGGACCTCTTCCACCATTGGCCTTCTCTCTTTTCTCCTTCCAGGCCGCATACCTATCTGCCATCTCCTGAAGTTCTTCAGGAACAACCTACGAAAACAAACAAGTTTTATATAAGACACGACAGGTCTTATAGACCCAGTTATAGGGTGGGGGGAGGGGGGGGTCTTATAGACCCAGTTATAGGGTGGGGGGAGGGGGGGGGGTTACAAATATTTAAGAAAACTATAAGCATCCTACAGCAACAATAATTATTACAAATCGCAGTATTTACTTGTATATTGACAGCAGAAAGTACCTCACTGCTGCAAGAGCATGTATACTGTTAATTGGTGTTAGCCAAAATTAGCCAACATGTACACCATATGTTTTTATTAGGACTAAGAAAATTTGCAAAAAGGCGCACACTTTTCTTATTCTACCATTATTTCCCTTGCATTTCATTTTGGATGTTACTGTACTGCTTTCAAAAGCAGTAGAAATTAATGCTTTTTCTTCGTTCAAGTGATAAATTGAAAAAAATTATTTTCAAAGACAGTTGGAGAAAAAATAACTTAGTACATACATAACATTCACAACACATAGTTGTACGCTGTTTGAAATTCTACAGACTAATAGGATGATATATACAAACATCGTCCTATATTTTAGACAGGAACTAATTTAATTGCAGACATATTTTCCTCCATCTGACATGAGGTGTGTTTATAAACTTGAATATTAATATTGACACTTAAATTTTTTAATTATTCGTATGATAACAACCATACTACTTAATAAACTTATTCTAGTATTGGATACTTTTAAAATAGTACTTTAGCTCCTAGATATTAATACTGCGTGTTTACAGCCAACAGTAAGCTATATTTACAGTGGCAAGGTACAAGTTAAGAACTTTGCTGTAATTTCCGACATGACAATGGTATACATACCTTGAAGAAATAATGCACTTCCCTGAAATATAGGCAATACTGCTTTAATTTTCCAGTTAATTATGCTTTTAAGACCAAGAGCATGATTAACTTGATATAAATTAAACAAACAGTGGCCAACCAACATAAAAATCTCTCAAACAGTATTGCACGAATTTTTTTACGTAATAACCCACAATTTTTTAAATTAAAATTTGATTGTAAATGACATACCTGTTCTGCTTCTTGCAATATATTGATTAGTTCTTCAGCCTGTGCCCACTCGCTTCTTGTAAAATAACTTATGGATTGACCAGATTTACCAGCTCTTCCTGTTCGACCCACACGATGAACATATTCTTCTATATTTCTTGGAAAATCATAATTTAGGACATGCCTTAAAAGAGATAATAATTAAAACACGAAATTCATCATGATTATTTTACAACTTACGTGATATCCTCTATGTCTAATCCCCTAGAAGCCACATCGGTAGCGATAAGTATCCGCACTGTACCATCCTGAATGTCCAATAAGGCCTGTTCTCTATCGCTTTGGTCTCTGTTGCCGTGAATACTTTGACAATCTATTCCGGCTAGCGCCAATTCAGAGGATATGTCATCAGCTCGAGCCTTTTTCCCACAGAAAACAATCATTTTCTCATCGGGTCCCAAATTGCGGGTAAATTCCATAAACTAAAAACATTGTGATACATTAAGGATTGCCATTACAATAAAATTTTAAGTAACTGACAGTTTTTTGTCTAAAACGAGTATGCTGAAACTATACTGGGTGTCAATGTGGCTGTTGACGGATCACTTTCAAGTTTACAGAGTCTAAAAGCTATTCTGCATTATGATTGTTTTAATTTGTGTTTACTTGTAACTGTTTTTAATAATGCTAAATAATTGAGGAACTATAGATTGGAATGTTTCCTGAAATTTGATAAAGACAAGCAACATATGCGACATTAGATATGACGCATAAAAAACCGATTAAATATTTGTTTGAAATATTTTATTAGGTTCTAAACTACTGCCGCGTAGACAAAAGTTAAATCAAAATAAACTAACAACACTTCAACACATATTTTTTCTTCTTATAACACAGACTATCAAAACAATCCAAAATACTAATTTTGTTAAATTATTCGTGAATAATAGAACCAGCTCAGGCAAGCGAAAAACCTGCTAGATTAAATATGAAAACTACAAAAAATCAAATTGTAAAGTTACGAAATCGAACAGCCATACAGAATAAAATACACTATATTTTGAAAATATAAACTGATATTAAGCATCCTATTAACTCTAAAATTGAGGCGTCAGTGCCCTAGTTGACATTGAATATCTCATTTTCTGTTTCTCCAACCAGCAATTACACTCAGCATATTTTGCAATTTTTAATTAAAATAAAGTAAACTTACAGTTTTAAACTTGATGTCATCATTGTCAGGCATAACTTTGATCACTTGTGTAACGGTGTGTGTCGCAGCCAAATCCAAACTTCCGATATAGACCTGAACAGGATCCTCCATGTACGAATCAGCTAATCGTCTCACACCCAAAGGCCACGTGGCACTGGTCATAACAGTCTGGCGAGTAGGTCGGATTGCAAACATTATTTTACGGATTTGAGGTTCAAATCCCATATCTAACATACGATCTGCCTCATCTAGTACTACGTATGTTACCGTTCTAACATCTAAGTGTTCTACAAAATAAAATATTCGATATTTTTTGGTACTTAATATCTACCTAATTATGAATAAGAGAAACCATCTATCTCAATATGCAAAAAAAGCCTCTTTATATTTTGCTTTCTGTTTTGGTCTTAATAGCCAGCACTGGTATAATAAAGGATAATGTTTATTGTTATTATGGGAACTGTTTTAATGTTTCAAGTGTTAAAAGGCTTTTTTTGTATATAGCATTCAGAAACAAAACCTGTCTTGTGAATTTTAAGATTCTTCTACATGCATGTTATACGATAACGTAAATATACCACTAGAATATTTTTTTTTAAAAAGCTATCGTTTGATCCATCATTTTCTCGATCTAACAAAAAGCTGAAGTACAAACTTAAAATACCTAATATATACGTGGTGATTGGTAAATGAACCTATAAATTAATAGAACTCACTTCAAGATTTTTTTAAGGTTTCTGTTTATGACCAACATTTAAATAAGATGAAAAAGATTAAACTTATTAATATTTCTGTTTCCCTCGTTAATATATATAATATAGTGCTGATTTGCAAAATAATCAGTGAGAATTTTACATAAACCTGCAGAATAAATTTTGTTTCTGAAGACGGGAATTAAAAATTATAATTTTATCAATTCACTTTTATCCAACTATATTATTTGTACTTACCAGCAGCAACTAAATCATTTAATCTGCCTGGAGTCGCAATGACGATGTCCACTCCTTCGGTAACAACCTTGACCTGTTCTTTCCGATTTCCACCACCGTACAGACAAACACTAATGTGAAACAATGATTAGAGCACCCTGCATTACATACTCATTTGAATATTTAAAAAAATCTTATATTACTTACGATGTGACGCCTCTGTACTGATATTTTTTTATCTCCCTATCAATCTGGAGCGCAAGTTCCCTCGTAGGAGCCATGATAAGGACTGCAGGACCTCCTCTTTCTTCCCGTATACCTGCCTGTCCATCAATATGAATCAAAGCAGGGAGTAGGAAAGCTAGTGTTTTACCTATTGGAAAAAAAATTGGTTAGACACGGTCTTCCCTATTTGAAAAGAGATTTTAGTTACCTGTCCCAGTCTGTGCTATTCCTATCAGGTCTTCTCCACTCAAAAGAACAGGCCATGCCTGAGCCTGAATTGGTGATGGTTTCTCAAAACCAGCTTTCGCAATTTCATCCAAAATTTCTGGATAATTATGGAATGCGTGATAAAATTTTGGACATGGTTTCGGAATTGGTGCACTAGTGTCAGTTTTGAAAGTTCTATCAACAACTATATTGTTATTATTAGCACGAAAAACCTCTACATCTTTCTCCGACATGTCTGTAACTTCTGAGTGTTCTATATAGAACTCTTTTTTAATGGGAGGGTATTTCGCCCACTCTGCTGCTTCCGCTTCTTCCTGAGATTATAAAATATTACTTAACTTTTATATAAATGTAAAATCGAAATTAGATGAATCATTGTTCTACCCCAGTTTACATACTGACTATGGTAGATATATCGTCTTTTTGTAATAAAATGTAAAATCTAAATTATATAAATCATTATTCTACCCCAATTTACATACTGAATATAGTAAATATATTGTCTTTGTGTAATAAAATCGAAACTTAAATATACATTTCTAAATGCTTCAGCTAAATAAAACAATCTCAGATTGTTAGTTGATTTTAAAATTTAATCAGCAGTTGTAATTAATATAAAACAAAGTTTGCATGCATGTACTTTATAGTCATTGTACTTATTAATTGGGTCTTAATTTGCGCACCCTGCTACTTATCAAACAAATAATTGAATTATACTGACTTACAAATATAGAATTGCTTATATCTTAATAAAATGTATTAATAGCAGAATTCTCTTCTGTATAAAATTAATAACAACGTTGTGTATATTTTGTTAAATATTTGTACTTACACATTCCTTTAAAAACGCTTGCCAATCAACAATTACTCGCTTCGGAGGTCGTTCAATTAAATGCATGTCCTTTGCCTCTACAAATCTGATCTTGTCTACAGTTATATTACTTATAAGATCTTTTGCTTTGGCTATTGCATCTAGGCTGCCAAATATTTTAACTACTGTAACATCACCGTCCGTATCTTTTGTAACATGAATCTTTGCACCAGAGTCAGACTGCAGTTCTTGAATTTTTGAACCACCACGTCCTAAATGATAACAAAAATTATTACTTCAAAGCTATGTAAACATATAAAAAAATAACTTGCCTATAATTTTCCCAATGAATCTGCAAGGGATTTTCAAAATTTCACATTTTTCATCACTTGGTCTGGGCCTACCATCCCTGTAAAATCTATTTCCCCCATTAACTGAATTCGTACTGCTTCCGCCTCCAAATTTATTGTTATGCCTATTAAAATTATTATCACCACTTCTTTGAAATGATCTATTATTCCTCTCCCAGCTCTCCCTGTTATATGTTCTGCCTCCGCTGAACCCAGGGCGATTGCTTCCATTAAAACTCCTATTTCCAAAAGATTGGCTTTGAATAGGTCTGCCTTGATTAGCGGAATTGGGGATTACAACAGGGTTATCGTCCCAATCGTCACACATTTTGGAAATTGTAGTTCAAAACGGTACAAGACGTAAAGAAATTGAGAACTGAGAACCAACCGATCAAACAACCACTTTACCACTGAATCACCAAAGCACAGAATGAGCCGCAGACTGAAACAATCCTTGATATAAACAAGGACCAGTAAGAGGAGTAAAAGATTTTACCCATTCCCCCCCTACGCTTTGAATGCGCATGAACACTATCAACCTGTTGGTATTCAAACGCCGATATCACAAATGTACATCCCCTCCCTCTTCGGTTTCATTCATTCCTTTATCCTTTATCCTTTATAGTTCATTGGTTATCGCTCGCGTACTTGCACACTTTAGCAAGTTAGTCTTAGTTTCTGTTCGGTAGTTAAACTCAATATGTACTGCTCATCAATAATAGAAAAAAGTGTAAGATTCTAATGTATATGTAGAAGAAAGAGTGAGGCAGAATTAGGAGGGAAAAGGATGCACTTTATGCGCGCCAGATCGAACTCTTTGGATTTTGGTGAATAATAAATAACTTCTAATTTGTCTATTGAGGGAAATGCTTCATTTCTAAAAAAATGTTTGCAAAATTTAAATTGCTTCTTTAATTTTGTGTTCGTTATAATGCCCTTTTTGGTTAATCGATATAACAGCTATTGCATTCCCCACACGAAAATTTATAGACTCCCGACTTTTTACTTTTCTCAGTCTTTTGCTTTGCATTATAAAAAATATTTTATATTTTTTGGTTAGATTTGAGGGCTACTTTTATCAAAATTTATCAAGATTTACATCTAAAAATTATTTGCAAATAGCTTTCAAGCCTAACCAAAAAATATCAAATATTACTTATAATGCAAAGCAAGAAACGGAAAAAAATAAAAAAATAATAAAAGTAATAATCTGTTTCTTTGATAAACAAAACTTTTTTGTTGAATTTTTTATTGTTCCTATATTTCATTAGAAAACATTTCAATAACATTTTTCTTATACATATTTAATATTGTTTTATATGATGCAATACATAGGAATAAATAAATTGTGTAACAATGGAAACAACTACAAAATAAAATATTTTTTTTAAATAGAACTAACTAGTTTTATTAACTCTTTAAGCCTTTTTATTGCTTAATTTATTATTTAAACACTTTATTCGTTATTACGTCTTTAATAACCAATATTTTTACCATAATTTTAGTTTTTATTATTAATCGTTTCTTGGCAACTTCTTTCCTGTTGCTTATTTTGCAAAAGGGATAATTAAGTATAGTAACTAAACATGTTAATATTGTATACTGTTACTATTTATTAGATACAGATATAATATATCTCTTAAAAATGGTACTTTTGAGTACTAATAAATAATGTAATTAAATATTAGTTTTAAGGACGGATAATTTCAGTGATATCCGTATTGTGTCTTATATATATATATATATATATATATATATATATCAGTGGAATAAGAGAGGAGAATTTTAGTTATGATTCTTGGCTTAACATTTCTGATATAAAAATATAGGATAGAACGAAATCTCCCTGTTATTTTCCCTAGTTCATGCAGCCGCTCCCATACGATAAATCGGTAAATATCAACTTAGATAGTATATAACACCTTTATATTATCGTCGCATTATTCAAATTTAGCCTCATTTACATAGGCAATACTGTATACAGTTAAATATTGATTATAGCACCATCTGATATTTTACTTATATTCTCTCTCTTCAATTTTAAATATAATCCCAGAATTTCGGTCTATTATGCATATTACATATTTCATTACAAATATTTTTATGTTCAGTATTTATACTCTTCTGTTTTAGTATTTAATACTCGATGTGTTATTTATTTATAATATTCGGTGTGTTATTTATTTATACACAAACGTTAACAAAAACGTCTAGAAATAGCACATACAAATGAAACACTACTATTTAAAAACAATGAACACAACCTCAAAATAACCTATACTCGTATATACAATAGATATAACATAACGTATAAATAACATTTAATTAATTTCAAAGACGTGTAAAAGTACATCAAAACGAACTAAAACAGTCAGTGACATCTATTGGTTCGGGAGACAAATTTTCTGCCATAGCCATGACAGTTTCATTTATATCTTAGTCTCCATTCTATGTAATTATATATTTTCTATGTTTGGCACCTGCCGAATCAGTTCAGTGTAACAGTGTGTCCAATTGTGTAATACGAAATTTCCAATATTGATGTTTATCACAAATTTTATTGCTCCTATTTTTACACAGAATTTGTGGTGTGGATTGTGTAGCGCTTTTACTTCGTATACGTCTTTATATTGTTTTGTAGTCTAGTTTGTGTTTTTACAAGTAAATATTTCTTATTACGTCTCTACTGTTACAATTTGGTAAGTTTACTTAACCAGCTGTCGATTTTATTTTTAAAAACAAATATAATCCAAAATAAAATTCCCCGGCATTAAATCTCACCGCCATCCTTTGCTACGTGGCCGGAGTTTAACAAAACAAAAATATATTTAACTGTTATAAGAATGGACTTGGACTGGCATGGAATGGATAATAATTTACTTACCCAATAAATAGCTATATGATAAGAGATAATCAAGTTTTTTTTGAGGATGAGTTCTGCATTAAAAAACATTGTAATTTTCTGGTATAATATACTTTCTCCTTAGCTGTGTATATTTTTATACAATACAAATAACATAGCTAATTTAAATAGCTGGAGATTAATGAAGCAAATTGTTTTAACACTTAAATTGAGTTTATTAACCATAAAGAATAATGAGAAACAATCTTTTGTTGCAGAAGAGATGTATCTTCCTACTCCTTTAATATTTTTCATATTATTTGTCATTGCTTGTCTTTCGCTGTTTCTTGTTTATAAATATGGTATTAAGGAAAAGAGTTATGAAGAAGCCTTAGCTGAACAAAGACAACAAGCTAATGTTTTACTTGGAACAAAACCAAAACCAAAAGAAAAAAAGAGTAAAAAAGCAACGAAAAAGGTTTGTAGAATTAAAGGTTTAATCTAATAGCTTTTATAATGTATAATATAATCTTATCTTATATATCTAGTTATTTGGATTATACTATCATAAAATAAGGTAACTAACCTAACTTGTTATAATATATTTTTATTTTAAAGAAGCACTAATATGGTTTAGAAAATATAGTTCAATAGAATATCAGTTAAGTATTTATTTTAAAGCAGAAATTTTTAATTCTTTAGTATCATATAAATTTTATTTAACTTGAATGGCAAATTAATACTCAATGATCATAGGTAATAATTAGGAAATGTTTTACCTCTTTCAGTCAAAAGAGAAATCGAGTCTTCAGGATAATGAAACTGATGAATCCGAGAATGTGGAAAATTGTAACGTAGTAAATAATCCAAATAAATTGCATGTCGAGTTTAAAGAACCTGAAGAGGCGCCAATAGAAAAAGTCTTACAAGTAAAGGTAAAACGTGTTTTTTATACCTGATTATATTGTTAAAGTAATAACATGGATGCATGAATTTTGAACATGCAGGGAAAAATAATTATTAAGTTTAGTCTAATGATGGGTGCATTTGAATTAAAAATAACCTGTTATTTATTTTGAAGTATCTGGCATAAATCTGTTATCACATTCAACTATTCAAGTGAAAAATAACCGGTGATTACTTACTTCTACACACTATTAGGCTGAACCAACGACAACCTATAACCATAGATATTATATAGCAAATGCTTAACTTATAATTGATAATTGAGCCAATTATAATTGACACAATTATCAGTAATAATCTATCAATAATATTCTAATAATTATTAGAATACCAAAAACTGGTGAGTTGTTGATTACAACTTTTTTTCTATTAAAAAAACTTTTTAATAACACAAAAATAGACCAAAAATAATTCGTTCCTGGTATAGTGGGTTACGCTCTGGTATTTCATGTCGTCATCCCTGTTTTCAACACTGAGTGGTGACAAGAATTGGTCGGGTTTTTTTTTCACAAACTATTTGATCTACTACAAATACTACAGATCTAAACCATCCCATAATTACATCGCAGAAGGTCTTTAAATTTGCTAGATTGATTTGAGATAATGATGCCAATCACTTGGAGGTGGCCTAGATTGTTGATTTAGAGTAATCTAGACGTGAGCTTCATTCCCACATCAGCCGGCTGGGTGTGTCTGTGTGACTATTAGAGGGTTAGGTGGAAGAATAGCTATGAGCTAAATACCACCACCATAAAAATAAAGGCAATTAAATTAAAAAAAAAAATAGTAAAATTAAATCAATAAATTCTGCATAAAAATAATTGGAAAAAGGTTCAAATCAATTGTTTATTATATGACTGTTAAAAATAAATATTTTCTATAAAAATAATTTGCTATAAAAATAAAATTTTTCTTTTTTAATTGCCATCCGTTGTACTGCTTTCTAGAAGATCTTATTTTCTTTGTCACAATGACCAGATTATTCATGTACTAGAAATTTTACAAAATGAATTCGTAATAAATGTTGTTTTAATTAGTCATTCCTCTACTTAGAATTCGTGCTGTCGTTTTAGTTAGTTAGTTTTTTTTAATTCCAAACAATTTTTGTTCATTCCTGGACGCATGATAAAGAAATTTATTTAATATTTGATAGATTTAAAAACAAATAAATCATAAAACCGTCATTAAATAGTTTTACTGAATGTCAACATTTTTTAAATCTTTTAAATTAAGTGAATTGTAGGTATCTTAAATATCTAATTGTATTATTACTAATTTGATATTGTTTTCAACCCATTTCTTATGTTTAACTGGTTTATAATTGTGCACTGGATAATCTGTTAATAAAATATGTAAATGTTATTAATATTTAGTTAATATTAATACTTCTTCCTGGCCTTTATCCCGTTTTATTCTAATACTACTCTCTACTCTAGTTCTACTCTCCTAGTACTACTGCACCACATATGGTTGTGGGTTGTCTCAGTGTTGTATTTGTGATTTTCAGGTCGTTTTTTTAAATTTGCGTCCAGGTTACTGGGAATCGTACATAACCTCGCTTTCCCTCGTCTATGGAAAGCACTTGTTTAGTCATGTGATCATCCTTGTGCATTAGGAATAACCTTATCCAATATATACATATAATTCAAATGCTATTTATTGTGATTTATATTTACTTTATTTGTAAAACAAAAATGAGACATTTCTATTACTGATAAACTGTCAGCTATAACTCGGTTAGTTACTAATCTTAAGCAAGTATGTGTTGGCATAGATGCTTCGTAGTGAAGCATCGACTATCAGGTAAGCAATCGATTGCTGAGCACGGAGACAAAGTAAAATATCCACTATACGATATATATCCACGATACGAGCCATGGTATCACAAATTTATACAAATAATATGAACTTTATCTACCTTAGTTGGTGAAACTGTCTAATGTTTAAGTATTGTTCATGTACTTCGGCATTAAGCACGTATATATGCTTGTATTTTAGCAGAAACGTGTTAAAAAACTGCGATCAATTTTGCTAAGAAAGGATAAATCGCCAGAAAAAGTAGTTCTAGATGTAATTGAAACGCCCACAACAAATCACTTTGAGGAAAATCCTCCAAAGGATGAGTTTGCACTCTTGAGATCAAATAGTGTAAGTTTTCGTACTAACCAAGCAAAATATAGAAAGTTTGTGATAATAAATCCGTCAATTTTTCCACAGCAAATAATAACTCTCATTACACAAATCCTTTTGTTCATGAACATAATTGAAAAATTTAAATTTAACAAACTCAACTTGCAAAATTGTTTATTTATTTTGATCTCTATATTTTTAGTTGTTGCTTACATTTGATGAAACAAAATCTTTTATTATCAATACAATTTATTATCTTTTATAATAAAACGAATTATAATCATTATTTTTTATTTGCTGGGAAAACAGCATTGGACAACTGATGTTAGTATTTTTTAAATAAACTTGTTTGTTTTGTCATGTGGCTTAATAGGACATGGAATTGTTTGGTAAAGGAAATATAATTTTTTACACTTCCATATGAATAATATTTGATAAACAATGCTATAGTATGTTACTAACATATATAAGTTGTTATTGTCATGGTGTATAACAACACATATAACATATTGTTAAATGCCAAAGCATGCATAAGCCGAAGCCGTAGTGTTACAGAGAATCAAAAAGAATTTAAGGTGGATATAGTAAAAATGATGATTAGTTTCAATATGCCACGGTGCTTGCTGGATAACCCAGTATTTTTGGTATTTCTTCAAAATTGTATTATAGCAAAAAAACTATGTTTTGGATAACAATAAAGAATGCATATTACTATGTGTAAACAATGCACCCGCCTACATGAGATAGTCTGCAGAATGTTTAAAAATAAATGGTTATGCAGCCTGTTGAAATACGTTACATTATAAATAGGCACCTATTCCCTTAATTTTTATGATGTGAAGGGTGTAATCAATATAACTGAGAAACTTTCACATGTTATCAACAAATGTTCAATGATCGAAATGTTTTAAAATAACAAAAGAACAGTTAATAATTTTTATATCATAATATAATAATATCAATAGTGAGCTTAGAGACCACTACGGCTTCACCTGCATGCATAATAATCAACACACTAAATATTAATTTCAGCCTGCGCAAGTTTACTTTTAATTATTAGGACACACTGCTAACTAAAAATGCATGAGTCATCAAAAACAAAACCAAATTTCAAATTCTCTGTGCTATTGTAGACGACCTTGAGAGCAAAGATGCTGATTTTGAACAACCTATATAAACCTCCCTGAAATATTTCACGTTTTAAATATACTTCAGTTACATCAAAATTTAATTTCTGAACATCTAGTTGCTACTAATTTCATTTAACTGTACAAATTCCTAATGTGCAGCGAAATATTTATTACTCCTGTTATTTTGGATAGTATAAAAGCACCAATTAAAATCCATAATGCATGGGATCTGTCTCTAGAATATTGAGTATGCAGAAATAACTGCCAGTTTTTATAAGTCAATCAAGTATTCCTATCTGATCACAATAGAGATTGATAAACATATTGCAAACCTCAATATTGTATATTAGAATCAGCACAATTATTTATCTGAGGATTATTATTAATAAGGCAATCATATAATAACAGATAAGAGTAAAATGAAATAAAGGAAATTATAACGGTGTAAACATTGCAACAAGACAAGTTTCTATCTTTAGGACCTCATTTACAAGGCTTCTTAATCACCTGTTTTATTATCCTGTAGAGTTAAAGCAGTTTTCAAATATGCAAAAAAAATTAATTATATCAATTAAAAAAAGAACTATCACTTGGGGATTGTTGGTTTTTGTAATGTGAATGAATTTTGATTTACTGCTTAATGGGTTTTTTATAACTTGTTAAGAAACAAATTTTTGTGTGAGGGGCTTAAATCAATCTAAGTTGAAAACTAGATTGTTGCATATTTCCAAAATTCATTTTCTTTAATTATTTGCAGTTAACATTCTATAGTGAATATAGAAAAGAATAACTGAATTACTAATAATTTAGTTCTAACGAGGAAAGATATTAGCAAAAGTAATTTTAATAATATTGAAGAAGAATCACTAATTACTACATGGTAAATCGATAGCATAGTAACATGTTATTATTAATTTCCCTAGTAACTACTAAACTGGCATCCTCATAAGTAAGAATAGGTACTATAAAAAAGAATATTTTATAAATTGTCCTTGGTGTATTATGTGCTTGAACCCATTTACCCAAATTCCAAAGCTCACATTCAGTCACTGTAAACTAATATTATCATTGGTTATATATTTATGACCATGGTATATTTCTATTATTATGCATATATAATATCATTTTCTGCTAAAAAATTGCTTTTAACCATTAACCTAACTAATTTTGCTTCCAAAGCTTATTATTTAAATATAAACTTATTTTCCTATCACGGTTGTATATAATCAGGTCTACATTGTATCCTGTGTTATTGCCATATTCATACAAACCAGAATAACAGGTGTTCTTATCCAATCCAGAAATGTATATATTTGATTCTATAAATTTAATAAATAATAGGATACGAAATAAGCCTTATTATCGGCAATAAGTTATGATGCAGGTAAAATTGATTACCATATTACAGAAAGATAACATATTGAAACAAGAGCCAGTGAAGGAGAAGATTGCAAAAGAAAAGAAACAAAGTTCTGAGACTATTCCGCATTTGAAGACTAAGAAATCAAGAAAACAAAGTCCTGCTGACAATATTGTAGCTGAAGTGTTACCCGCTGTCGTAGAGACAAACAAGAAAAAAGAAAAGGAAGTTGAAGAGAACGTAGTTGAACCTGTGACTAATGGAATTGTTGGAAATCCAGGCAAAGAGAAGAAGAAAAAGAAAAGTGAATACAATACTAGACAGCAATTGAGTAAGTTATTAAAAATGGCAATTATGAAAGTCAGTTTAAAATTTAAATGTTTAATTAAACTCTGGATATAGATATAAGAACAGTATTAACTTACGTTTATTATGAAAGTTCCCACATTAAGCTCCCCCTCTGAACTGTTCTATAAACATCATACATCTCTGTCGGACCCTGTAGAATAACAAATAATTTGTACTGGGTTTGTTTTTTTTTAATATCTAATTTTATTTATTTATAATTGTAATTCTAATATCCAGTAGTATGGATTTAAATATCACTGCCTGTTTTAAATTCATGTAATTAAACTCATATTCTCCTTGTATTGATTTGACAGATTGGGAGATTTAAAAATACAATTATCTAACATTTCCATGTGTAAAAGACCAGTGAAATTTGTAAGACCTTGAGCCACCTCTTCGCATTTGCCTGAAACCTGAAACTTTAAATAACACTGTTCCTTTGCGCAATGGACAGTTTATTATACTGTTCCAGAAGATAGGCGGCTCTATCTTGTCTATAAAATTATTGTAAAATGTGTATATATTTATGTGAATTTTTGAATTAAGTTAGTAGCTGTGTCAATCCTGCTGTTTTTGCACCCTAAAATTGTATTCAGTAGAAATTTTATTTATATTAGTGCAAAATAAATAATTTTGTTGTCTCTATCTGTGATTTTGAAAAATCTGTTAGGAACAAGGAATATTGTATATGCTACTTCGATTACGTATGCCTCACCAAAGTTTTGGGCCATGACCGCCCCTAGTTGATTCATACACTGATTCAGTTTAAAATTAAGAAAATGCATTTTGTAGGTTTTTGTCAGGTGTCCAAATCATCTTTCGATCGTCATCTAATCTCATGGAATTCACTTTACTAATTACCCCTCTTGCAAATATGACCTATTTGAAATCTCAATGTACTTAGTTTTTAATATGTAGCATGTTAGGAATAATTTAGCCTCCATGTGAGCTGAATATATTAACTGTGCATATTAGTTGTAAGTGAAATTAATTAAGGGGCTACATCCACCTAAAAACATGAAAAAGTAGACGATTTTCGGGATGAATTTTCTTGGAAACCATTGATGATGTATAAACTTTTTTTTTAAATTGAAGATCAATTTATTGTAAATATTATGAACACAATTTAAGAATCTTTAAAACAGGAAGAGATGCCCGCCGGAAGTGGAGCGTCTATTTCGCGATCTGGTTTGCAGTGACCCTTCTGCTAAAACTGATCATCTGAAATCAAAGATAGTAAGCTATCATGAAGTTGAGTGCATACGAAACATATTGACGCTCGCCGTTTCCGAAAATAAAAAAACGGCACATGCAACTGAAAAACGAAAATTCGGTAAAAAACTTAGTTATTATCGTAATTTGTTTAAACAATTTTGGTTACTTTTGAAAAATGCTATTGTCATTCTGTTAACAACGGCTTAAAGCGTGACTGTGATAAATTCTCGTGCTTGTTTCATCTCTCTTAGCCCCAAAATTTTTGTGTGTATACATTATTACAATATAGTAGGGGAAAAAATGCATGAAACAATGATTCCTCAAGTTTGCTTCTGATTAGTCAATCACTGTTCCGCACCTGGCGAGGGCGCTCATTGAGGGGCGCAGGTAGCAGCATTAGCCGCCTTCTACTCCGTGACTGAAAGCTTTATATCTCTGTAAATTTTTAAGCCTTCATATTATATTATACAAAAAAAAAATATCGAAAATTTTGAACATTTCAGATGGATGTAGCCCCCCCCTTAAGGTATGCAGATATAAATTGTCTTCAATAATTTTACTATTTTATTTCATTGGATCTAATAAAATTCCGTTTCTTTCTGGCAGCAGCAGAGAGGGATGAATTACTAAATTCGGTGCGTAGTGCTGAATTGACTAAGACGGAAGTTCAACATCTCATTGATCTGTTACTGGACAAACAGTTTGAGGCCCCAGCTGTTATAGATGATTGGCGTGAGGTAATTTTACACTCAATGTAATTATCAACTAGTGCACTATTCGTATGTAACATACACTGTTTTATAGGGTAAGTCGGATCCAGTACAGAAATTAAAGAAACAATTAGCAGAGAAAGAGAAAGCTATCGCAATGGAGCAAGAGGCCTTATTAGGTGTTCAAGCAAAGCTAAAGGAAGTTCGTGCTGAACAGCTGGCGGAAAGGTCTCAGTTACAGCAGAAAATCAGGGGATTGGAGGAGGTTTTGCAAGCGAAGCTGATGGAACTTGAAGCAACCACTAATCGTTGTAACGTTAATACTCAAAAGATGAATGAGCTAGAAAAGGACCTGCAATCGGAATACTTTACAGTGCAGAAGCTGGTATCCCAGAATACTGCGTTGGAAATGGACATGGAAATTAAAAGAGATACAGCTGAGAAGTGCGAAGAGGTTAGTAACTTACATTGTTTTGATTACATTTCTCTATTAATTTTCATTGGTACTTTGTAGGCTGAGAAAGTTCACGCTAATCTTAAGAAAGACTTTGATAAACTATCATGTAAATATAAAGATTTAGAAACAGAACTGGAAACGTGCCGGTTTCACAAGGAACAGTTGTTGATAGAAAAGAATATTTTGGAGAAAGAGTTGAGGCAGGAAATACAACAAACAGAGGTATGTATACATACAATATATATATATATATATATATATATATATATATATATATATATATATATATATATATATATATATATATAATTATTTTTTTCCAAGGAATCGAAACAAAAAATGGAGAGGGACTTGGAAATTGCCCTCAGACAGGAGAACGACCGGAAAATTGAAGTATCAAATGTGAACACTGCCTTACAACAACAATTTGATGAGAAGCGGAGATTACAGCTCACTGTTGCACAGCTGCGAGAAGAATTAAGCACAGCAAATAATGAGAAAGTTGAGTCCTCAAAAGCCATTGTCCAGGTATGATATATACAGGGTATTTATGAAAGTGACGTGTATTCAATGGAAGATACTACTTGGCAAATGATTGCAAAAAAGAATTAGTGTAGTTAGTGTTGTGTAGGAATGGAATATTTGAATTCATGCATAAGTAAAATTGAATACGGTTGATTTTCTGTTGAATACTGCTAATATAATAATAGCCATAATAATAATGTCTTCCATTTACAAAGGTGAAAATACATACATATATGAAAATACATGCATATATGAATATATATCTCGTAAATAACGGAAACCTTAAGGGGAAGTTCACTACTTGTGTGCTCTTTCACATATCCCTTATATATATACATAGAAAAATAATATTACATAGAATAGTATGTAAAAATAATGCCGAATTTCTTGACTAAAATGAAACCAAATAGTGCAAAGAGTGCAATGACCTAAAAAGCTGATAGGCACTATTGTCATATTTAATTCCTAAACTTCTTATATGTTCTACATTAATTCGGTAATATTGAATTTAATTGCAATTTATAATCAAATTTAAACAAGAATGTTAGAATTCAATTGTATAATGCCTATCTGCGACATAGCGCATGTAAGTTTATGTAATGTTTGTCAAATATAAAAAGATAAATAAATTTCGTTGTATTAAGTCTTCATTACAAAGATATTCTTCAAAAAATGGTAACGTCCTACTCAAATTTTTGCAGGTGTTGTCGCCCTCTTTGTTTCTCTCATTTGAAGAATATTACTTATTTCACTCATTTAGCCTGTTTTAGATGCAGGCGCCGTCAAGAGCTGACGGCAATTGGACGACAGTGGCGGCTCGCGGGTTAGAAAATAGGTGAAGTATGTAAATGTGTAAACAATTAGAAAAAAGTAGATTGATTTTTCTTAAGACTTACCTATGGCCGAGCTTATATCTATATAATTTTTGTACACAAAATCAATTCTTCGATCTTTTAGTGAGGCATAGTTATTTATATATTTTCATAAAATGGCTGGATTCTTCTTTAGTTCTAGTAACAATTCTTTCTCGATAGAAATAGTTGCTAAAGATGAAAGTATTTTTGGGAAATGGTATTTCTTGAATAAGCCTTTATATGTTTAAGACACGAAAAGTTTCTTTCTACTGACGGACTTCTTGACGGAATAGTTAAAATTATACAAAACAGTCTGTAAGTTTTGTAAAAATGTCTGTATTCATTCAGTTTTTTTGAGCAGTTCATGCAGCAGTATATTTCTGTAACTTTCATTACTGTATAACAGGCAAAGTTCGTTTTTAGGTCGTTGCTGTTTGGTAAATATATTTCCATAAAATTATTCCAAATTTTCAAAAGCATTAAAAGGGAAACACGAGCTATATTGTTCAAATTTTGCGGTATCAACGAGACAAAGAAATTGCAACTTTTCACAGCCCTGAAACCTGACGTCTATTTGCATTAAAATATGGTTTAATATTTCATATAAAAGTGCTTATATCTTGTACTAATGGCTTCGTTAGGAAGACCAGCATATTGTCGTTTTGTAATTTCTAATTCTGTCCTACTTGCTTTATTAAAAATTGTCTTAAAAAAGTCATTTCTCTGATCTTCAATTTTTCACGTGTCTGTTTTATTTGATGCACACAAAAATTAATATCTAATGATTCTTTCTGTAGGATGTCATAAAATATCTGTAGCACTAAAAATATCATTAAATAGTACTACCAAAAACGTAAGCTCAAAATCATTCATATCATTTAAAAATCCTCTAGCAAGCTGAATGGATTTCTGGCTCGATTTTTCAGAAGTTATAATATATTCAAACACTTCTTTCAGTTTATCCCAGTCCTGAATTATTATATAAACTAATTTCGAATTGGAACACCATCGAGTTTCTGCAATAGTCAGTATACGTCTTGCGCTTCATTAATGTTTTTTTATATATTCATTCATATCAGTGTCAGTCAGAATTGTGAAGATACATGCAAGTAAATATAAAAAACTTGCTGTAAAAGATATAGCATTGAGCCATGTAACTACTGTTCTACGATTACCTCCATATCATTGTGAATTGAACCCAATTGTGTTAATTTGGGCACAAATTAAAGGGGATGTGGCCAGAGAAAATAGAACATTTAAATTGACTAATGTCCAATGCCATCTTCAGAAAGCATTAGAAAATGTTACAGCAGAAAACTGGAGAAAGTGTATTGGTCATGTTCAAAAAGAAGAAGAGAGAATGTGGGATGTAGATAATATGACTGATGAAACCCTCGATCCCATTATTATTAGTGTCCGTAAAAGTGATAGTGAGTGATGACTCTGTAGTAGAATTCTCTTTTATTTCTGTAGTAGAATTTCGTATATTTTCTGTAGAAGAAAATTTTCTTTTGTTTTTGTTACAAAATTTTGTTTATGTTATGGGGTTTTGTTAAATTTTGGAAGAGAATTTTTTATTTTTTTTTGTTATAGAATTTTGTTTATTTTATATAGAATTGTTAATGCGGGAATAGGGCTCCTGGCGAACCACCCACTAAAAAATGGTAACGCGCCATTAGCAATACTTCGTAAGTGGTGTGGAAACTTGGTTTTATTCACAATATTCTCCCTTACGTGATTTAGCAATTTCCGTCATATCAATAATTGTAGCAGTACTTGTCACTCACCCCGCCAAAGAATAAAAACATCTACGCCTCTTCCAGACAAAATCCCCATTTTCTCTCGGTCATTGCACTCTTTTTATTTAATGGTTAGACTATAATTAAATATATTGTGCTTACATTATAGTTTTATTATATTTTTAATAGTTTTTAATTGTGATCTTATTTCCTATCACTAGGGCATACTGTTGTACCACATCTGTTATTATTCCCTTAAGGGTTGTGAAATAAACATAGGTGTTTACTCCAATTTATTGAAAATAAGCAACAATAATAATTAATACTTTAAATAAAGCATTCTAAAATGGCTAAAGAACTAACTAATACATAGGTTATGAATAAGACAGTGGATTACGTAGCAATGCATGCAGGTCTGCTTTCAGCTTTCTCTTTTTTATCCTGTCCTTAGCATCTGTTTGTGACGCGATGGTGGTTGAGTTTTGTATCAGTTCCTTGACCATCACATCTGCTGGAACAGGCTATTTAAAATACACATCTAAAGAAAGTGAAAGTTCAAGATAATTTCTCACAGTAAAGTATGATCCCAAAATTTGGGATCATACTTTACTTTGGGACCCAAAATAAAATCAGCTGAGGGTTCCCATAAGAAAGTACAATTTTAGGGAACCCAAATTATTTACTGTAACCCTAATAAACCCACTGCCATAAATTAATAGAAACCTTAACAATAATTTATATAAGTATTGAATTTCTTCTGAAAATATTTCATGCTCTGGAAACACATGAGTTGCTGATCTACCTGACCTATTTAATATTTCTTATAATGATAAAAGCCATTATAATAATCCTTTGTATAATTTAGTACTAGGGATTATTAGGTTATATGTATATATCCTTTAGTGCTGTTCTTCAAAAAAGACATTAAATTATCAGTGTTATGGCATCATTTAGGGCAATTAACCAGGTAAAAATAATGGAAAGGTATTAGTGGGTATCTATGTTAGTTCAAGGATTACATATTTTCAATTAAGTAGTAATTCAGGTTCACATAATTTTATCCTCAGTTTATGACCATTTAAATAGAAAATAAAATTGTAAATACTTTACATATCATTAAATTATTTGTAAATGGTTTTAATACCTTTTATTTTATTTGTTATAAAATAAATAATATATATGATTGAGAAAGAATATAATGAGACACTTTTAATACTTTCCTCTAAAATTTGTACAATGAATTCATTTCATTGAAGAATTAACTATGCCCTTGATTAATACAAAGCACGACCATTTTGAGAGCATAATTAACAACATGAATTGCCTATATATTTCAAGGATGTTTCATGACTTCTTTTCTTAATTATATATTGACTAGGACAATAACAAAAACTGTAGAATTAAAACACACATTGTTACTTCCAACACTAACAGGCCCATTTTAATTCTCATCACTTTTCTCCCATGTATCAAAAAAATTTTCCCTTTCGCCTGACACTCCTTAATATTTAAGCTATAAAATTCGCAAATTCAAAAAATTCTCATCAAAGCTCTAAAAATAAATAATTTATTCAGCCATTTCTTCTGAAAACCCGATTGACAATTCTTCTAACCTTGACAAGCTATATTTTAATGCAAATATGATTAAACTTTTTTCATAATATGTTTCTGTCGATTGTTATGTATTAAAGTAGATTATTTATTAATGTAAATTATTATGTATTATGTTTTAAAGCACTAAACTAAGGATTTGGCTAAATGTTTATATTGAATACTGTCAACCAAATTTCTATTTCAAAGCATTGAAAAAGTGCTTCCTTTTTATTATCTTGTCCAATGGACAAAGATTCTGGAGGAGGTCGAAGCCTTTGGTGTGAAGATAACACTGACTTTGACTGATAACTTTCCATAAAGCACTATACACTACACTTGACGCACGTTTGGCCAACAAAGTTGTCATCATCTGGAGATAATTAACTTTGTTTTAAATCATTTCTAGATGATGGCATCTAACCATTTGGTGTTTTGTGAAAAACTAAGTGTTAAAGAAATGATTCTTAATAATAAATTATTTGGAAATACAATTTATAAATTAATTTTAAAGAGCCCCAAATACCCTGTATACATAAATATTGACTACACAAAAGAAATATTTTTATATAAAAGCTATATGTTTAATGAACTTGGCTATATTTAAAACTACAATATTGTTCTTAGAAAACATCTGGATTTCCACATGCATTACTCATATACCATTGCAACAACTTGGAATACGTTCAGTATCTCACAAAGAGCAGAGTATTATACTAAAAATTGTTGGTATGTTTTGTGCATTGTGAACGCAGGGATTTTTTTTTTATATAAGGCTTGGTGGCTATCCGTGGTGCACACTTCTTTATTTCAATATTTATATTTATGACATAATTCACTTATTGGGGCTGAATCTCACAATAAAGTTTTTTAACACCCCGTATATACATCGATTCTTTTTATTTTTTGCATTGTATGTGTGAAGGTTATTTTGCTAGTTTAGGTAATTGATTGAATAATTTATTTGTAGTTAAGGTCACAGCTGCAGCAACTTGAGCAAGTTTACGAGGTGAACGGTTCGTCTGAAGAGACCAAAGCACACGAAATTGAAATTCTCAATTTAACAAACGAACTGACGTCCATTAGAAGCGAACTGTCCACATTCAAAACGGAGGCTCAACAAATCGAAAAGAAGTACAAGGTTGAATTGGAGAGCTCCAACAAAAAATATGTCAAACTCCAGAGGGAACTGGAGGAACAAAAATCTAAAAACAACGTGAGTGTCATATTGCTGGATCTGTATTTGTGATGTGGTGACCATAACAGTGTTGTCATAATTTTTTAATTCATGTAGGAGTTACGCATTAAGAATTGGAAAGTGATGGAGGCACTAAACGCTGCTGAAAGCAGGTGTAAGACTGGTAGCACCAATAAGCAACCGGATGTAAACGTGGATGTAAGTTCTTCTTTTATAACTCGTTTAAGTAAATAAGTTCATGTTAATACATTGTGATCATCACTTTCCACTTCAGACTTGTTGCTTAATTGACATGGATTTTTGTTTTTATTATTTTCGTTTATCTGACGTTTGTGGAGAAATGTAAATGGTCAGTTTATATATATGATGGTAGAGTCCCGAACAGTCCAGTGTAGATATTTAAACATCAAGAGTTACCGTTAGAGACTGAGAAGTTCTTAATAGTCTTACTAATGCGCTTTAATGCATAAACAAATTATGCAGTGCTACATAGTTGACTTTTTACATTTGTACTATAGTGTATTCGCCAAGTTCTGAGACCACGTCAAAACAAACATATGTGCGTGATTGTCACGTGGGCGTGACGTAGCCCAATCCTCATTGGTTGCATTTTTAACATCCAGTTACAGACTATCGCTCCTTCAGTAGTGCACAATTCGCGTAAAAGTATATTTGTAGTTCTTCTGACATATTCCCACAAAAGTTTTTACAAAATCAAAGTGTTTTCACTAAATATTTTTTTATAGAAAACTATTTGAAAATCTTTTATACATTATCTTTAGCATTACCAAAAACCAGAATATTAGTTGTTAGAAAAATAATTATTACTTTTACTACTTTACTAAAGAATGATTAATTTAAAATGTAGTTGCAAAGGTTGTATTTGAAATTGATTTTTAAATTTTTTAAAAAGAAGACAAAATTATAGTTATTATCATAGTAAATCATTAATTATTATTATTAGTATATTTCTAATAATTTTACGCATGGATGGCTCTTGTGAATTAAGCATCTGTTAGTTCACGTGAACAGTGCATGCATTTGTTTTGACGCGCTCTCAGGACTTTGTGAACATACTATAGTTGTGTTCTTCACAAGCGATCCGGTTCTTGAAATGGAGTCCCAGTAGGGATCCCGAACATCCAATTCCGTGATAAATTTAAATAATTGGCTCGCAGCTCCGCTTACCCAATGTTGTTGAATATTTATTCCGAGATTAGTTCATCCATATATGACTAGTGGTGGCTTTCTGTCAGTCGTCTATTCTTATCACTATTATTTTAAAATCACGTATATCAATGAACTATGATGAATGATATATTTTAATAAATAAATAGTAAATATCTCAACAATGTTGAACACATGTTCATTAGATATGTACACGTTAGTTAGCCGAAAATCACTACATCCAGAAGCCGTTCAAAGACTAGTTGTGTTGGGAATGAGAGCCAATTCTGAGCTCAATCTTTTTAAGAATTCAAATCTAATTATCAGATTTGATAGAATGCGCAGTTTTACTTGTCACTAGTTTGCACAGTAACAATGTTTACATCTGCATCATTATAAATGACTACACATTATGGGGCCTTCTGAAAACACATTTATTTTTTGAAGCGAATACTTCGTTGGCGGCGTTCTGATATTTGACGAGAATGGAGAGTTAATTGGAAAAAATGTAACGTTTCGAGATTTCGTTACACGAGAGAGAAAAAAGATATAACGTAGAGAGAAGGAGACAGAGAGCTATACATTTGGTGTACCTAAAACACAGGCTTCGTTACAAGTTAGAGTACACAGATATATTCCATAGAGGGAAAGAGAGCTATACATCATATATATATATCAGTTTAGGCTATCCGCGTCGTCTGCCTTTTGTGCGGTCCTTCGCCTTTAACGCCCACTCATACACCAAGTCCAAGGTCTAAGTTGCTTGAAGGGGGAATAGTTTAGGAAGCATCGTATGAGCAAGAGAGAGAGCCACGTATTCATTGAATACTAGGCAATAGAAGAAAATATAGTATGACGCGCATGCGCGCGAGTATGTACAAGTCTGACGCCACACGGGAGTGGAGCAAGAGAGAGAGAGCGATATAAACTCAGTACGAAGCGATAGAATAGGATAGATAGATTGTTGCGCATGAGCGCGTTATAGATGTACTCGTCCAGGCGCTATATATTAACAGCTGAAGCAGCACGCGTGTGTACCGAATATTTATCATTGTGTTTTGTAATTATTTACGTTATTTACATCTGTGTTCTGTGATTATTTTATAATATCCTTGAACCGTTTAACTTGTTAAAATCTAGAAGATATAATATATTTCATTCACCGCTCCCTACTGGTTTACAGCCACACAGGTGCAAATGCACTTGGAAGAGGCGAAGACAAAATCCCTTTGATTCTCGGGGGAGATTTCAATGTAAATTTCGGATCCAATGATTCTTTGACGTTGATTAACTTTCTTCGAGAAACATTTGGTCTGCTTATAAATAACAATCCCAAAGAATCAACAACAATAGATGCAATTTTTACACGTTATCTAGAAAATATCGAATCACGAACATATATTTCACATTTTAGTTATCACAAATCAATCATATCAGTATTACCAATTGAACCACCAGCCGATGATAGTGTAGATAATGAATAAACCGAATATTTTTTACACAAATTTTATATTGTTATATTTCTTTTGAGATTATCACTCTCCGTTTCTCTCTTTCAATCTCTCACTCTTAATCTCTCTCATTCTCTGTTCTAAAGAAGTATTCACTTCTGTCACGTGTACTGTGCTGCACATGATATATTTTTTTTCATATTGGTGATACTGGACGAGGTTATTTTGTTTGTACTGGTAGTGCTGCACAAGGTCAACTCTCCAGTTCCGGTGTGTCTGATTAGGGAAGAGCGTGTCAATGAGTGAAAATCACTCTGATCATTGCTTTAATTACGTCCAAAAATGTATAGTTATTAATCAGTATATAAACTATCAGACAAAATGAAATATCCAAAGAGAGTTCAGTAGTTAATGTTTGTTCCAGATTAATAAACATGACCAAACAATTTATGAAGAATATCTTAAATGTTGATCCTGAAAAAGGAATAACATACAGTGTGTTAGTAAATTAATGAATAAATTCGTTAAAAATTCAAGAAATATCTTTTGGGAAAAGCTTTTGAACCTGTTGAATTTTATTTTAAATTGTGCATTACTTAAAATGTAATTAGTACATATAGGGTGTTTCGTGTGGTGGGCATGACGTCATCGATGTTTTTTTAATGCCAACCCATTTTCCTCTTGCAGAATGTAAAAGTGCACATTTTTTTACATACGCTAAAGTAATAATTACATCAGCATAGGTATAGGTTAGAAAAAAAAATAAGAAAAACAATTGTGGGAAATCGTTTTTTTTTTCTTTTATCTAACCTGTATTCATACTAATGTAATTATTACCATAGCATTTCACATTCCATAATAAAATAGGGGGTTATTATGCTATTAAAACAAATGTTGATGCCGTCAATCATCCTATATGTTTTATATTTTAAAAAATGCACAACTAAAAATAAAATTTTACTGGTTCGAGAGTTTTCCCCAAAAGTTATTGAATTATTGAAGTAATGAATAAATTTTTATGTATAAATGAATATTGTATGCATTACGAAAGAAAGCACTGTATATTATACTTATAGTGGAGTCCGCTAGATCAAATGTCAATTGCTGTATAACAAAAGAATGTGACAGTCTGGTAATTTTTTAATTGTTAAAGGTTGAGGTTGGTATATGGTTAATCATATACCATTTCAATTTACAATTAAAAAACGCGTTTCTTAGGTTCTAGTCAAATCGTAAATATCATCTTTCAATCGTCATCTATTCTTGTGGAATCCATTTTACATGTAAGCATCTGCAGAGTGCTTCAGACATTGATTGAAATATATTAGATGTCACATGTTTTGCACAAGAATTTTATAGAGTTGCAGAGACTGTTAAGAGACTTCAATCCTAGTTGATTTATGCTTAAAAAAAGCCTTTTAAAGTGCTGTATTGTCAAAAACTTTTCACAAAAAATTACTGATAACGCCTCTACCGCCACAGCTGTTTGTGGTGCACTAGGACGCTATATTAGAGGCAGCAACCTATCATCTTAATTTTCATTATGTAAAGGACGTAATGTATAAGCTCAATCCAAATAAGTTAGTCTATTATTTACAAACTAAGCATGCATTCGATGACCCAACTGCAAGGGAGGATCTTGACGTTAATAATTTTTCACAAGTTTATTTACAGAATAATTAAGGCGCCAAACATTTGATCTGTGCAAGTTTATTATACCGATAAAAAATAAAATTTGGAACGGTGCGTATTATTGTGGTCCTCCTGTAGGTAGATGAGTTGACATTTACAATTCAAATAGAAATTTGATGTCTTTGAAAAACTTGTAAAACATGTTTTAAATATGCTCTCAAGAGTTGTCTCGGTATCTCAATTGATATGAGAAAGTTGTTTTCTCATAAATAACTTAAGTGACAAATGGCAAAATTTTATTTCTGAAATCTAGAACAGTTGCTGCTAATTTATTTTAACTTTACAAATGACTGAGCAGCATTACATGTGCAGTGAAATATAATACATGTCCTGGATCCGCCTCTGGAATGTCGGGATATGTATGAAGAACTGCCGGTCTTTAGTTAATGGGTTTTCACAATTACTCATCACAAAATTAAACCTAAAATAATGTAAGATGTCTATTCGCCTACCTAATTAATTCACAAATAAAATACCACTATGACCATCTACCTGTTAAATAAATAACAAAAAAACTCGCTGCGGAGGGCATCAAAGATGTATTAAAATACATAATTAAGTATTACCTAAAGGAAAGATGCAGTGTAGTATCCCAAAAAAACTAAAATTATTTTATATTGCTGCTCTTTTTGTTATATTAACACAAAGGGGTGTTATATTAATATATGTGAAGTCTCTCACAGAGATTGACATTTTTCTATATTGCTTTTTTCTTTGTTCCATTTAATTTTATTTCGATTTGTTCGGGTGCATTTAATTTCCTCTTACATTAATTCGTTAAATTCTCACTTTTTTTATATCAAACTCCATAACAATGGAGTAGCAGCAATTAAATTTTACCTATTTGTTTATATATTTAATATTAGATATATGAAAACACACCTCAAGAGTATAAATATATATATATTGTCCATAGAAATTGTCAAACGAAATTCGAACAAAAGAACAGAACTCTCAGAAACAGTTTA
The DNA here is from genome assembly GCA_037954035.1 of Rosalia funebris. Classification (NCBI taxonomy): domain Eukaryota; kingdom Metazoa; phylum Arthropoda; class Insecta; order Coleoptera; family Cerambycidae; genus Rosalia; species Rosalia funebris. The sequence goes on along the minus strand of JAZFAV010000016.1, from coordinate 18,538,318 downwards.
TACAGAGATTATTCCCAGAGATTAAAGAACTTCAGGCTGTTGCTACTGAAGATTGGCAGGACGAATTCGGTAAAATCATAAGAAACTATGTGAATCATCTTCTAGAACACCAGAGAACTCCGTCTTCACCTGAAAAAAGCGAAGATGTAACGAAACTACAGCTTCTGCTCGAGCATTACAAAAACATTATAGATGATACTGTAAGTGAATTTAAAACTATTGAGTACCTTTAAATGTGTTTTTTTTTATTTATGCCGTTAAAAAAAATTTTATATGAATTTCCAGGAGGGAACATTAAATAAGCTACAATGTCACATAGAAAAGGAAGAAATGAACTGGCACAACCAGTTGGCAGCCAAAGAGGCGGAACTGGAGAATTTGAAGGAAAGTCGTTTATCACCGGTGAGTATCCATAAAAAAGTCACATCTTCATTAAAAATAACATTCTGTTTTGGTGCATTGGTAGTTAACATTGTGTGCCTAAAGTAATTTTTGCTTCTCGATAATTAGAAACCTGTAGTTGATACCAGTGGGTGTTCGTCAGATATTCAGGGAGTTCAGTTTGCCTATGAATGCATAGAAAAGTCACTGCCGCTGATAATTGACGAGGTATAGTGAATACTGTTAGCCAAACACCTCTTTAATTGTTTTATGGCTTAATGCAAACTAATAAAGTGGGAGAAAAAATTACGCCGTTTAGCAATTTTTTTTTTTTTTTTAGTATGTAGAATGTTCCCAAAAGATCATCATCATTAGGTCATCAGTCCTAAGACTGGTTGGACGCTAACCTCCAGCTTCTCCTATCTTGTGCTAACCTACGCATTTCGCTAATTGTGCTACAACCTACATCCCTTACTATTTGCGAGCAGTAGTCTAATCTAGGCCTACCTCTGCCTTTCTTCACTCCTATTTCTGTCTCCAAAATATCGCGGACTATTCCCCCATGTCTCAGCAAGTGGCCTACCATTCTATCTCTTCTCTTCTTTAAGTTTTTCCACATACTTCTTTTCTCGCCGACTTTCTCCAATACTTCTTCGTTTCTAACCCTATCAGTCCATGGTATTTTCATCATTCTTCGGTAACACCACATCTCAAAAGCTTCTAATTTCTTCCTACTTGCTTCCCCTACCGTCCAGGTTTCGCAGCCGTATAGTGCCGTGCTCCATACATATGTTTTCAAAAATCTCTTCCTTGTTTCTAAGTTTATTACCCCCGAGCATAAAAGTGCTTTCTTTTTGTTAAAAGCTACTCGACCCTGCGCTATTCTTTGTTTTATGTCTTTATCGCTTCTTCCATCCCAATTTATTTTACTTCCTAAATAAGTGAAGTCTTTAACTTCCTCCAATCTTTCATTATTAATTTGTACTTTCGTTTTTGCTCTGCTCTCGCGCCCTCTGCACACTAACACTTTAGTTTTGTTTTTATTCACCCTCATTCCGTATCCCTCTGTCAACATTGCCTCCATTTCGTTCAATGATGATTCTAATTCCTCCTTACTAGATGCTAATACTGCTATATCATCCGCGAATCTCAGCATTTTTAGTTTCTGTCCCTGTACTTTAATCCCGAAATCCACTCTATCTTTTACCACATTAATCGCCTCTTCGATGTACAGATTAAAAATTAGTGGTGATAGCGTACATCCTTATCTTACTCCTTTCCTAATACCTACTTCCCTTTCCTCCCCTTCTACTTCTATAACAGCAGTTTGCTCTATGTATAGATTGTGTACTACTCTCCTATCTCTATACTTCATTCCCGCGCTCTTTAGTATCTCGAACATTTTTTCCCATCTTACGTTATCAAAAGCTTTTTCTAAATCTACAAGTCCTATATAAGCGTTCTTTCCTTTTTCTATTGTTTTCTCTAACATTACTCTTAGCGCCAGAATAGCTTCGCGAGTTCCCCTATTTCGCCTAAACCCGAATTGGTCTTCTCCTAGTATTTCCTCCGCTCTATTTTCCATCCTCTTCTGCACTATTCTAGTTAAGATTTTTGACGCATGGGAAGTTGGGCTAATCGTTCTAAAGTTCTCGCATTTGTCGGCTCCTCTCTTTTTCGGTATAGTAACGATAATGTTCCTCTTATAATCCTCCGGCATCTCGCCCGTTTCATATATGTATTTTACCAGTTCAAACATCCTATTTACTACTTTCTGTCCCGCACATTTCAAAATTTCCGCCTGTATTTTATCTACACCCGGCGCTCTATTATTCTTTAGCCCCCTTAGTGCTATTTCAAATTCCTCTCTCAATATAGGTTTTCCTACATCTTTCCTATGGATGCTAGATTCTTCCTCTAATATCTCTCCTAATTCCTGACCCTCGTATAAATTTCCTAAGTACTGCTTCCATCTATCCGCTTTCTCCTCTCTTCCGATCAGTATGTCCCCCGATTGACTCCTAACGTTTCTACTTACTGTTCCTATATCCCTTAAGTTCCTCTTAATTATTTTGTAAGCCTCATCGGTCTTACCTACTTGCAACTTATCTTCTACTTCTTTGCATTTATCCTCTATCCATTGTTCTTTCGCTTTTCTACATTTTCTAATGATTTCCCACTTTATTGACTTATAAGTTTTCAGTCCTTCTTCGTCTCGTCTGTTTTTGTAGCCTCGTCTCTTTTGCATTAAGTTTAAGATTTCGTCCGTTATCCAGGGCTTCCTAGCTTCCCTTTTATCGTGTCCTAAGACGTCCGTAGCCGCGGAAGCTAGACTATTCTTGATACCCTCCCACTCAGTTTCTGCTTTCTTGATTTCGTCCTTACTCGTTTTATTTATTAATTGATCTGTTTTCTCCTGGAACTTATCTTTCATATTTTGATCCCTCCCTTTTGATCCCAAAAGATATGGATAACATATTATTACAGGTTTTCTAGATCAAATTTATCTAGGTCTATGATCACAATTCTACCTAAAATAAGTAATATATTTTGGCAATTATTAAATCAGATTATATTGATTATTAATAGTATGCAAAAAAAAACACAGTCGAATTGTATGTTATATAAAATAAAAATGTCGATTGCTTAGAGTTCACCAAATATAAACCACTTGATAAGATGATTCATGTTATATTTAAATCAAAACCAATCATAAAACCTCAAAACATGATAATCTATTAAAATTTTACACTTGGGAGCTGCTTGGTGCATTTATCATTGATATTAAAAATCAAGTAACAATTGCACCACCTATCTCTTAGATGGATGATGGAAGTGCTCACCTATAGCTTCTAGTGGCTCCATAACAGTGATTCACAACTACATAAAATTTGGCGGAATTTGTTAGAACATATATCCCTTGAATAAGGTCCTTGACTATATTGTACAAGTAAGAGACCTTACCCCACTTCATAAGTGGGTATTTCACAAAGTTTCTTGATTGGGTGTTGGGTATTTCCTATTGTTGGTGATAGGCAGAAATAGACCAATGTCACTATTAGTAATTAAGATTAAGCCTGTAAAAAAAAAAGAAATACAAAAAATGGATATGAAATTTATTCGCAAACTTACTTTTCCCTTTATTTAAAAATAAAAGAGTACAGTCCTGTCATTATTATAAAACAATTCATAGTTGAAAACTTTTTCTTGTACAATAGTTCGGTGATGAAATAATATGAAGCGATTCATACTTAATATTAGGCCACTGTCACTATTCGGTATTTTAAGTATCCTTAACTGATTGTGTAATTGTGTGAACAAATTTTGTGCTGCTTTATAAACATACCTTAAACATAAGCGTGCTTTATCGGTCGGTAATATGCGTTTTTACATATTCCGTTTTAATCATCTTCCATTGATGCCAACTTGGTTCGTGAAATGCGCATCGAGAAACATGTAAATCTTTCTGTCTTCATGGAAGTCTGATCTCCTGTTTTATTTATCGGCGTTCATCAATGAGGGTTGGTTAAAGGTATATTTTATGTTAGAAGTGATAAAAATGCATATGCATGCATGCATGGTATTAAATTATATAATTAATTTATTTTTGTATGTAGGCTCAGCTCAGTTGTACCAATGATTAATACAAGAGGCTATAAAAAGAGTTTACGATATAGTTTATATTTTATTAATTATTGTAGTTCCCTAAAAAGCTTATTAAAACCTTATTAAAAAGATAATAAACTTTGTTATTAAATTCAATTTAACTAAATCCCAAGAAACAAGTGAAATGTAACTAATGTAATTAAGGTTTTTACTCAATTTGGCCTAATATCAATTTATCCAATGTATCATGTTCTACTCGTATTTAAACATAACTAATATATATGTGAACATCTCTTACATAAAAAAAAAACTTATTGGGACAACCTGATGTGATTTATTTTTGTCTACAATCAATACAATTAACAGGAAAACTCCACTTTTGATCACACTCTATATAGAACAATAGGATATATGTATAGAACATGGCACAAAGGGAGCAACTTATACATACATCACTTTTTTTTTCAGAAAGTTTCCCAAAAGTTATCCATACTTTTTCAAAACGTTCGCTATATTTCTCTTTTTATTCATAACAGTTTGGTGTAAAAACTTTAGCCCACTTGATCCATTAAAAAAAACATTTGGCTTATAAATTTCTTTTATATACAGGGTGTTTCTAATACAGGCCTTCAAATTTTGTAGGTAGTAAAACATATGAACCTTTACCACTTACAAAATACCTGAAGAAATACAATATTAATCAATCAATGAAACAATGTACACATCCTGGCTTAGGTCAATATTATTTTTTTAAATTACAGCTTTTTTAGTGTAAAATCATAAATTGGTGTATTTGAAAGCAAAAACGATGCACAACTTTAACATCCTGTGTATTTAAAAGAGAATAACTTACAGTGTGATTGTAAATAAACGTAAATGCTTTCTTAATGTATACTGCGACTCATTAATATAATGCAAAGTTTTTGTATACAAAGCAGTATACTGTGACTGTTTGATTCAAGAAAAATATATATCATGCAATATTTTTTCTTGTTGGTATTCTTCTGTGCTTGTGTGATGTATATTCAATATCATTTTATTAATTTTATAACTTAAATCAACTAATTCAAAAATTTAACTCTTGATTTAATGGTTACATATATTTTTTTAACCAAATTATGTCTGTTAATATTATTACTATAACACATATTCCAGTTTAACCCTTTCCTTACTACACCCGAATAATTTTGGGCTCCGAAGTGATTATTCCTGCCAGCCTACGTTCGACTATACTCAAGCATACCAAACTTTTCTTCCTGTACTACACCCAAATATATCCACTTTTGCCTATGCTGTCTCTTGGTGTTCATTTTCAAAGCATGTACAGCATTTGGCTGTGCAAAGACCCATTCAGTAAGGAAAGGATTAATATGTTTATAAAAGTATTACATATTAATTTCTTTCAAACCTCCATATTTAGTTGTTGATTTTTAAAACTAGATGATTATTTTATAAAAAACACTAATTTATATGTTATTGAGTGTTCTAATTAAATATATTGGTATGTTGTATAAATTCATAGTTTTTACAGAAAATGTTGCGTATTACACTATGATAATTATTGTAGTTAGATTATACCTTAATAACATGAATAATGACTTATTCATAGCTATTATAATAGCTCTAAATATCTTGATATTTATCTTCTTGATAAAATGTAACAAAATATCTAGAAGCTATAACTGGCTAAGATGCAAACTATTGAATGAAAACTAACAATTATTAGTTGGATATATGGATATTAAAAAACAAAAAGGGCGTTGCAATAAAGAACAAAGTCTTCTATATGTAAAGAACAAAATACAGACTAAATAAATCTAAACCCTAAATAAATCAAAATCAAAATATCATCAAATGTTGTCAAAAGCACGTTTGGTGACAATCAGGGACTGAACTGAATAAATATGGCATGAAATGTAAACTGCAAATAAAGAGTGTCCAAAACAATATATGGAAAGTCTCGACCTTTTAATAGAGGGGGCGAAACTGCAGACTGATTAATCTGATTTATATAGTGTAAGATTGATGAAATTCGGGAATACAAAAGAAAACGAGGATATCACATCCACAACTCAGTACACACCTTGCTTGTACTTTTTTTTTTCCAAAAACAGATTACACAATACATATGCGCTTCACATAGTTGGATCCACGTTGGATCATTAACCCATAGATGGCGCCACATAAACATTTAATATATAATTTGTTGTAGTCTTTGACTATTTATTTCAACAAAGATATCTTCTTAAACTTGGCCAGGAATTCTAAAACATGCGCCTTTTTCATTTCGTTTTATTTTATGCGAAAGTCCGAGTCAAAATTTAGACCCATGTGTGTTTTTTTGAAAATAAATAGTTGTTAAAGATTCCAAGTTTGAATTTGTATGGTTTAAAGTTCTAATCAGGATGTGACCATGGTACACTCTAATAAGCATAAACGTACTCCCTAATAAGAGGCTAAATAAAGCAGACAGGCTAAGATATGTGATGTTATCCAATGTTAAGCACATTAGATGTAGAAATACAAACATTTTCATAATAAAACTTCTTGTTTTACTCATTAATATAACTGTACTTTTTGGAGTTGTCACTGTCGTTATATGTTCACTACAGTATAAACAAAGTTTAAATGAAATAAAAGTCATTCACCATTTCACTCCCCATCGGTCATTTTAGATGTTACGTTGTACAGCTTGTCAAGAATAGGAAAAAGTGTAAGAATTTTTATGTATGCATAGAAGAAAGAGTGAGGCAGCATTTGGAGGGAAAAGGATCGGAAAAGGAAAAGGTCGAAGCTATTTCATTTCGACTGAGCAGCAATGCATTATATGCTTTGCAATTTACACTTAATCCACCTCTTTCACTGACTGTACACTCGATATTCACTCTGCAAAGGTCTCAATTCGACAGTAAAGACCAGGCTATTTACTGCTCACCTTGTGGGCAGTCCGATATTGCAGTTTTGACTTGTTCCTATTCTTGACAGGCTGTACCAACGTATGTAACTGAAACTTTAAAATATTTTTTTCACTAGTTAGGGGCACATCAGTGTCTCATCTTTAGTACAAATAGGAGACTAAAATGGGGAATAACTTTAAAGGGTCCTAGTTCTTAATAGGCCATACTGTATATTTTCAAAACCGACTCGAGAAATTCTTGAATCTTTCTTTAATTAAGTATTTAGAACTTAATAATTATATTTACAAAAAAATACATATGATTTACTGTCACATTAAAGTATTAAAGTTATTTAATGTTTAAATATTTAAGTACTAACAAACAGTTTTCAAACTGTTTATTCCAGTTTTTAGTTTGTTCTGTTTTATACAACATTTTACCTCATTTTCTTATTACTTAATAATGACAGAACAATGTTTCAAATGATAAAATACTACAACAAAAGTACTTTATCCATAATTAATGCAAAATGATGTATCTATTTGCAAAATACATTTAATTCTTACTAAAAGTTTAGATGTAGTATGTAGTGGCAATAATTTCGTTCAGTTACAGGCAAAAGTTACGAATTTAGAACAACAATTGTCGCAAGAAATTAGCGAGAAGCAACGGATATTGCAAGAATATCAACTGATGAGGACTCAAAGGCCTCAGCCTATCGTTAATTCCGATGCCCCAGCAACGATCACGATGACACAGCTGTCAGAGGTATATTACATGCTTGGTGTATATAAATGAAGTCGTGTGATATTTATGTACATTTTTTATTGTAGGAAGTAAATAGTTTAAGAGAACAACTAAGAGTAGAAGAAACAAAAAATGAGGATACGAATGTTAAAGTAAGTTTGTAATAATATTATATTGAGGAACTTTGCTTGAAATGAAATTCACAAATGTTATATATCAATTATTTAAAAAAAAGAAACGTGCCTCTAAAGTTTAAGTTTATGACATTTATAACAGTTTTATTAACAATCAAATGCAAGCAAATTTTCCCATACTTTGTCTCCTCCAACTTTCAGGCTTTGGAGTTGAACTTTTACTATTCTTTTTAGGAACAAAGTAGCTGTAGTAAAACTAATTCAACGAATGGACCTGCTTTTATAGAGGTAAATTTTTTTAGATATGATTTATTTATTAATAAAAAGGTGATTAAATATAGGGATTAAATAAGACGATTACATTTGAACAGTATTTTTTTTCTATGTTTCATTAATGGTTAAATTCAAAACAAACGTATACCACAGCAATACATTTTAATAATAATGAATAACTAGTTTTCCCAAACACTTTTTACTTTTTTTTTTACTCTATAATACAGATTTTACATAATTTGCTCTTTGTTTATTACTCTTTTTTTTTACTATAGTATACAACTAACGAGATTTTTTACTTCCTCAGCCACTGTGGCCATTCAGGATAAAAATTTTAACTTTTTATAAAATCTTTATTATAGATTGTTTTAGACCCTTCAGTTATTCCTTAAAACTACTCTATATCTAATTTTAATACCCTTCAATGACTAAATTATTACTAACAATTTTGTTCAGCACTGTCTTTCATCATCATCTAGTCTTGCGTCATCTGTCATCGAAGAATACAATAAAAAACCAAAGATTAAAAAGAAAAAGAAGAAGGTATATATTATTACTTTTATGCATGATTGCACATGTTTCTTATTAGTTCATTCATTTTTATTTAAAACTTTTATATTCCTTCATCTCGGTAGTTGGTTTTGAGGATGAGGTTGCTTTGGTATCTTGGCATGTTTCTTTAATATTATCACCTGGAGTTCCAGTGAATTTAGCACATGGTAGGTTAGAATAATAGATATAGATAAAATAATTTTATATTGTTGTGTAGAAGGGGTCTTATTTGAGGGTGTAGAGAATACCATTCAAAATATTTTTTTATCGGATTTGAATCGAGTTTGCGGTGAAGTTGAAACACCTTGGGATTTAAAAAGCTATTACTATTCTGAGATAAATAATAATAAATCATCTTGAGGATCTTTTATTAAAATTATTGCTAACAAAAGTTGATTAGAATTACCCAAAATACCTAAATCTAAAGCTTTATAAGATATAAGTAGTAACAAAACAAAATTGGGAAAAAGTTTTCCAATCCACCAACACCCAGTTTTAATTTTGACCTCATATTGAGGAAAATTAGTCTCCTTTTTCTATTATTATTATTATTATATTATATAGGCTTGGGCCTAATCAGCCACTGATTGCATGTGTAGTCCCTTGGCGATCCCCTCTTATCCGGGTCATTATCCAAAAATGCTATCCCATAAAAGGAACAATTTAGGCATCCCCTACCTTAAGCCTCGCTCCTCTAGGATAACAGAGGTCCCTAATATAAGATACCTCTTCTCCTCCAGCGCGGAGAGCAGGTGTAAAGAAGATGAATCGGGGTTTCCTCGTCTTCTTTACAGTATCTGCAGGCCGGGCTGTCAGTCAGCCTCAGCTTGTGCTTATATGCATTCAGGCTACTATGGTGGCCCGTTATGATTCCCACCAGGATTCTGGCTTTGTGCCTGTTCAATTTAATAAATTCTTGGGCACATTTCTCAATCTTTGAGTATTGGATGAAAAGTTTGGTTATTCGGCAACCTGTTACTCCTCTCCATCTTTTATTGTGCTGGTCTCTTGCCCAGCCATTGATGCTGTCTCTGATCAGATTCCGACTTTTTCCACTGCAGGTTCTGGTCCATAGAAGTTTTCCCTGGTCCCTAGTCTGGCAAGGTCATCTGCAATTAGATTTCCCTTAATGCCATTATACCCAGGTATCCATAAGAGTTCCACCGGTCCCTTCCCTACCAAGTGGTTCAATGCTTTATAGCAATTATAGACCAGCTTCGACTTTGTTGCTGAATTCAGGGTTGCCAACGTCGCCCTGCTATCCGAGCAGATACATACCTTCTCCTGGGTCCGATTTTGGTCGGCCCCCAGAACACCGTATGTAATTCCAACTAACTCGGCCTGGAGTGCGGTAGTGCATTTGCCCAAGGGGAAGGTTTTACCTATCCTATTAACTAAGGTTTTTCTATTAACTAAGGAGTTAAACTACATCTAGGCTTAGCTTTTGAATTGCCTAATCATTTTCTACAGGAAATGGTTAAGTGATCGATGATTCTAATGGCTATAAGGAAATGGTTTTGAATTGCTTAATCATTCCCTATAAGGAAATAGTTTTTGTAATTGGTAGAGTTATTATCTATAGTTTATTACGCCAAAATTTATATTCTACTGGCAACTTAAAAATAAAATAAAAAGTAAAGCAAATTTCCTATCATCTGCGAATAGTTATTCCTTTAGTGTAATGTTTGCATCTTAGTTAATGTAGTTTACTTAATATAAGTGGAGTTTTTTAATTCATATTTCTTTTACAAATAATTTTTTTTAATGGAGTTAAAAGGTTTAATACATTTTGAAACTAAATGACCAACTGTGAAGAATATAATCAAGTGGAAATATTATTTTTAATATAAGGCAGAACTATTTTGCAATTAAAATGCAAAATAGCAATATAAAAAAATAAATACGAAAACTGTTATAATGGGTGTAACAAAAAATAAAAATAGACATTGCTAGTTTTTCGAAATATAAGCTTCTAAATTATAATTTTGTTTGTGTACATGTTTAAATATTTTCTATGTATTTCAGAGAATAAAAGTAATTTTTATAGGAAGAAATATCAATAAAATCTTACTACCTGCTATTTGGTATGTTGAGGGGGGGTTTATTTAATATTTTCAAGAATAAAAATTCATGAAATAATGGGTAGTGGAATCCAGGTAAAATGTTTAAAATGAAAGGATACTTACTCCCAGATAAATGCCAAGGAATTTACATTACAGTAATAATGTCACACCCATTATGTATAATCAAAATTTATTTTACCTGCTGCCAATATAATTTAAATATTTCTAGGTAAAATTATTTACATTATCCCTCAAATAGCAAAATTGTTTAAAGATTTACGATTTAAAAAAATTTGCAGAAACTATTAGTATATACAAGGAAATTATATTTTTTGGATAAAAAACCATACTACACTATTTTTATTCTAAAAATTAAACTACAATCCACTTTCTACCAAGTAACTATAACAAGTACCTTATTATAAAAAAGAGTCATTCCAAATATAGGTATCAAAAAATTAAACCAACCTCATTTGGTGTTAAAAATATATTCTATGGTACTATACTATTTTGTCATCTTTGCATCATAAATCCACTTTTTTATGTTTAACAATCGAAATTAGGATTTACTAAATTTAACTTCAAGATATATACTACAATTTCATTAATATTTACTGTTAATGATACAGGATAAAAGTCTTTTCAAAACTTTTCTTTTGAAAGGTAACATTGGTAGGTTTGAAATTATATTATTAATTTTAATTCTATCGATTTTACATGAATTTAAGTAAAAATATCTGTTTTAAGCTTAGAAATCTGTGTTGAATTTGCAACAAACGATCCTTTATAGCTAACTAAAAAAAACATTTTCCCAAATTACTGATCAATTTTTAAGCAGTGTTTAGAAAAACTATATTACAATATGTGGATTTTTCTATACATAATTTATAATAAATATAAAATGAAAATGTAGCAAAGCAGTGAACTAAGCAAAGTCAACAACCTATTACATTCTCATTTACAACCATTTATTATGAAATTCCAACACTAATGCAGCTTTGGAATCATGTGGCTTATATTCTTACTAAACCCATTTGGAGTACAAACACTGGGATGTATACAAGTATTTACACTACAGTGCAAAAGTTTGGAAGCATTAGGGAATTGAACAAACAACAAAATATGCTCATCGAGGTTATTTATTGGATATAAAACTATTACACAATAAAACCATGCTTAATGAAACAAAAACTTTTTTAAATCCAGCAATTTGCCACAAGAAAATCAAATTTTGGCCTCGTGTAATTGACCACCGCTATTTTTAATTATTTTTTCGCAAATTCTGGGCATTCTATTTACTAGTTTCTTGAAATATTCTAAACACGTGCATAACTGGAAATATATAATAGCTAGATCTTCTAAGAAATATACAAAATGTATTATTGTTTTACTTTAATTAATCATTTTGGCTAATGAAGTTCAACAATGTGTAATTTATTTAATATATACATATCTGATATATATTTTACGTCATATAAAAAAATGTTGCTGCTTCCAAATTTTTGCAGGTACTGTATGTTCTTAATCTATTATATTGTTCTCTAAAGAAAACTTTTTTGATTTTTACATTCTGTTGATATCGCAGATAACATTGCATTGCAAAGAAACAAGGCCATTATCAAAATAAAACAAGAGTTTTAAATTCGATATTAAATTCATTTAACTAATTATAATTTATTAGTTTAGGTAAACAAGTTTCTCAATAAATAGTGAATTTACCAAAATAAATTTTAGTAATATACAGCACATCTGAAAGTCACAAATTCTAAATTGATAATACAGAGTATTTACTTTACTTATAAAATTAAGGCTTTCTTAGATTGTTTATGTGTATATAAGCTGTAGAATTTTATATACACTTTTAATAGCATTATGGAACCAACAATTTAGGATTAACTTAAGAATATTTTCCATCTTCCTTTTTTAATTGGTTCAGAAATTTCATGTCAAAAAAGGTAAATACGTAGTGTTAGTTTCAATTAGTTCAAGTAAATTCATGTTTGTGATAAAAGTTACAAGCTCAAATGACATTTCACCTCATACATAATTTTTATATAACTGCCCTACTATACATCTATTTACATTTCGATATTTTTATTTGATCTTGATATAAATTACTTGCTCATCAGTAATCTATATTACATTACATCAATATATTATCTAATCATCATATGTTCTATTAAATTAATATTAAATCCCGGCCGAATTATTATAGTATTAAGTTATTTTAATTTTAATCGTACATATGCCTTACAACATATACACTGTTTCACATTAAGTTGTCACTAAATTTCACATTTTAATTGAATACAACTAAGCTGCACCCCAAATTTGTGTTTTTAAGGTTCCTACCATAAGGAATGCCAACATATGTTCAAATATGGGGTGTCAGTTTTTGTATTGCGATGGTAATAGTTGCCTTGGAAACTAGTCTGGATAGGACTAAGAAGCTTACGGATGTTTTCTTATAGTAAGGTATTTATCGGCCAGATGTTTAGTGTTTTAGCAGACAGCAACAGTAGAGAATCACATATTGCTTGTACTTAAATATATAGTTTTGTTTGAAGGTAATTTTTTATTGCTAAATACAGTATGCTATATTATTGTGTTGCCAAATTGTATTTAATTCAAATGCGACTGCGCAATACCATACCTTTTCATATAGTAATAATAGGAAATTAATATTAAACCAGATACTAATTAATATAAAAATGTAAGTAGTTTTTCTTAAGTTGATAAAACAAAAAAACTACGTTTCAGTACCTCCAGTAATGTACACAAGTAGTGATTTCTTGATTCCTTTTATAGTTATTTCAGTGTTTCTAAATTGATTGTACTTCACCTGGTAATTATTTGAATTTAAAGCAGGGCTGGTACTGCCTATATGTTACATAGTGCAAGCTTGCAATTATGTGTTCAACGGCCGCCAGGGGTGCTAGTGCTCTTGCAGTGTTGTTTCCCCCTTTCTCTTACGTCCCTCACCTACAGTAACAGTAAACACATAACCTCGCGTACATGTAAACAAACGCGTAATCACGAATTGTAATGAATCTACAGTATATCAATATAATAGTGTAAAATGGAGGATCCGCCGAAAGTAAAAAAGGAAATGCGTCGTGTGATACGACGTTGCATAGTGCCCGCATGCAATTACGAAAAGAACAAACTTTCTCAATTGTTTAAATCTTAATTCTAACTCCACTTAAAGAGACAATGAAGCTTTCTGGCTATAACCATTTCACAATATACTGGAACACATAATTTAAACTAAAAATAGCTACCATGTTAAATTGTTATCCACAATTGTACATAAGTGTGTTCAAAATTTGCGATATTGTAGCGTGTTCTGTTTTCGGTAAAGTGCAGTGAAATAGATAGCTTCATTTTCCCTTCAACGATACTTTGAATACTCCCAATTTACAATATCATAATTTGTAGTATATACTACAAACTTATATTATCTGCCTCTGTGAATTAATATTTTGAAATGATTTCTCTTATTTGTAACAGAAATGTTCATAGAATAAGTTTCGGCACTTTTCAGACAGATTATATACATATGTGTACATATTACGTGTAAATAAAAAATTATTGCAGAAACACACGAAAACATATTTTTATAATTAAAAGTTAACCTAATTCAATTTCACCTATAGGGTAAGCAATAATAATCGTTACGTAATACATTGTGGCTCAGATAATTTTCCTATAAATTCATTTTATAAATGATACATTATGCGTTACGTATATATTAACATTTAAAAACATTTATGTTCAAATTTACCGGTAATTTCGCACTGCAAGACAACTAGCGCCCCTTTGTACAGTAATTTATCAGCGTTACTACAGCAGTGCCAGGGGGCTGATTCAAAGTAACATTTTCACAAAATCCTAACCTTATAATAGAATGCCTTTGATTGGCTGTATGAATAATGACACGAATGTAACCAATTAGATGTTGCATTGACGTTATGCAGAATCAATTGTAACATTTTACTTGTTTGACGTTACTGTACATTTTCAATTGTTGTCATTTCTGATATTGTTTGAATCTAAAAGTGAGTACCTTCAACCATCTCTGTTTGAAAAACTTTAATTTACATTCAGTAGATCCAATCTCACTTTTAAAATATTTAAGACACTCATTTTAGATATTGCACTTTTACTCGGATTAATTATTTTCTCTGTATATTTTATTATTTTACACGACACATTTAAATCATTACACCTGAGTAAGTACGTATTTTATTATCCTGAAATTTGGACAGCTGTGTTTAGCAAATATACAAATTAATTAATACCAATAGCATAATGTCGGTTGCCTAAATTTGATGGTCATGTGATTTACGAACCTTAATGAGCACTATATTATAATATTTTAATGCAGTTATCCAGGTAGTCTAACTTGTCTATTGCGGCTAAGATTGTATATGAATTTAGATGGGTTATAATTTTTAACAACTAAAAAAAGTTTAGCAAAGAAATGAGGCATTCAATAAGTTCTGTATGTCAAGGAAAACATTGGAAATTATTGCCCAAAACATTACTTTTTTTGCTTCCAAGTAACACTAATGAAATTGCAACATGTTATACTTAATTGAGATTATCAAAATATTATCAGGTATTCAAGATATTCTTAGAGATTATCAATATATTCATGATAAGTAATCATGTCATCAGGTTGACCTTTAAAAAAATGCCAGACATATTACAAAGACAAAAATGTATCGACATGTTTGGCTGCTGTCTAGAACTGAAGTCAAGATAAACAACGTCCCCCATCAATATTTACACGTCATTTGTTATTTACATTACTCAACTTACATACAATTATGTAAAACTTACATAATTGTGTGTACACATTGTACGATCTACAATGTAATAGCAGTAACAAGATAATCACTATGTTTTTAAATATTAACACTACGTAATACAAAGACGCATGAGAAAGTAACTATTAGAACACAATTTCGATTAGAAGAATCATGAAAGTGAGGATATGTAAACACAAACTAAATATGCATTTTTGGAAAAAGACTCGTGAAAATCGTTCTTGTATTACAACCTCAAAATTTACACCATCCATCTACTCCTGCAATTACATTCTCAATAAAGAAATATACCTATCCCTATTATGGGATATTTCAAAGTTAATGTCTTAATCTTTTTAAATAATTTACATGTTCGTATATTCATATAGATGTACTGTATCGTTCGATTTAATTTCACTCACTAATTCACTATCACACTGGCATATAATTAGTGTTTGGCATTGAAATCTCTCACAATATAGACGCAGATATAATGAGCACACCTTGGCCTTTTAAAGCTTGCTTTTAAACACAATTAGCTATGCACTAGTACATTTTATGCAAAAATCATACTGGCGACACTTAAATTGAATGATACTGTACATATTTTGAGATCAAGAATCAAAGTATCAGATGAAAGAATCAGTACGCCAGTTTTATTGGGTTATATCGTAACCAACTTGATCAGATATTAATTTCCTCTATAAAATATGACTATATGTTTTGATGGAAGAGTATATTTTACTTTACTTACTATGTAATACTTTAATAGCAAATAATGAGATGTGATTTTGGCATTTTGTTTTATCAGCAAAAATTCATAATTTCATCATTATTCTTGTTGTAGAATAAATATAAATGGAATAAATAAAACTGCATTATAATGAAGATAAAAAACAAAAATGTTGTTATATAATTATGCATATATCATTAATTAATTATTCTTTTTTTTTTCAGTATTGTATTTTTTCTGTATGCAAATTTTACCACAAAATGCTTATAGAAAAGCACCATTGTTTGCTTTACAACACTTGCACTTACAATCAGTAAAATGATTATTTGAAGATAAATCATATTTTAATATATGGAATGTTTATATGAATTAAGAAATAGAGATCTGCAATGTCCCCTTACATCGAAATCATGTCTTACCTTTTTGACAATTTTGTTGTAATAGATTATCGATTAAAATAAAATTTATCATATAATTAATTCAAATATGATTTATCTTACCAACTCATTCTATCAAGGACAAAATCTATCTTAACTTTTTTTTTTATAGGACACAAAGAATTAAGAAGATCATTCTGTGAACCTAACGAAAATCATGGTTTTATAAAAACTTTAAACTTAAATAGGTACCACTTAATTTGTGAACTAATTTTTAATCGGCCACCTGTTTTACTGTTATCATTCCTCTATTTATCCTCATGCAATAATCTTCTCAAGAAGTCTAAAAACAAAAAGAACTATTTTTTGACTGCTTTAGTATAAATAATAATTATCATTTTATCGTTAGTAGTAAATAGATTTCTGAGAAAGCTTTTCATAAAATGTTTGCAAGTTGAATTAACTTAAACAATATTTTTACATTAGGTTAAGTTGACTTGTAACTTTAAGAAGGCTTGCTGTAACGTATTAAATGCTATAAAATAGGCGTCGGCTTACGTTCGTATCATATTCAAAATTAAATAGGTACGTAATAAAATTTAGGAAAAAAATAAGCTTATAATCAATTTATTTACTTAATAGTATATTCTTGTACGGGAAGAGACATGGTGTTTGTGAAAGAAATACCCTACAATATTATTTAATAATAAAAATATCGTGCTAGTATTTTGTATATTTTTTAGTAAATTTAAATAAACACTTTTTACTACACATTTTTATTTCTGTGTAATTAGATTTGTTGCTGTTTTTCGACGTCTCAGGTAAATAAAAATAATTAAAGTTTAAAAGTATACATGCAGTTTATTCTGTATCCATTTAATAATGATTAGTAAAATATTAGACACTGTTTAGTATTTTCATTTATGTTTGACCTTTACAAAAATACGTGTAATGCTGAATGTTTTATAATGGTTTTGAAGTTGTGAAAACAGTAACTTTAAATAAAAAAAAATAAATAATGTATGTATTATTAAATTAATATAATATGCAATAAGGCAATACAGGATGTGATTCTTCTCCCACTAATGTTGGTACTGTTATTCATTAAAGGTAAGTGTGATTGCCAGAAGTACTTTTATACACGTTTTGAAGCATTTTATTTTCCTATTATAAATATGTAGAGTTTTGCTCTTGATGTTCCATTTCTTATGCTGCAGAAAGCCTTAAAAGACCACCATTAAACATCAAATATCCCTTGAAATTTAATGACCACAGTAAAAACTGAAAGAAAGTTGCATCAAACAATGACTATGAAACCTACTACCTACTAAATTAAAAAATTAGAAATTTTTCATGAAGATACTGTAAGTTCTAAGTATTAAATTAAATTTTTCTTACAATAAAATTATTTGTATATTAGATTCAATAAAAATAATGTACAATACATTTTTAGAACCATTTAAGAGTATAAAATTTAATTCGAAAAGAACTATTTTACAAAACAGTTTATTTTGTTTTCATTATGCATGTGTTGTATCACGTTTATTTTTTTTCCTTTAAATCAAGTTTTTTTTGTATTTTAATTAATTTCCTAAAAAAAAAAATTATCAAAATCCAGGATGACATTTTTAAATATATTCAAAGATAATTATAAAAAAAAAGTTAGTACTACACTCGAGGTTTTTCACCATTTGTATGAGTATTTGTCAACATTGAATTTAAAAATAAATGACAATTTGCTTTTTATTTACAAATATTCGATTAATTTTTTTGTTTTGCATGATTTAGACACCTAGGAAATTGCATAGCGTGTAAGCATAAGATATAAAAATATAGTGCTTTCAATTCAAAATGTTCCACCTCCATTATTTCTTTTAGCAAGGAAAATGATCTCTAGAAAAAAAGCATTTGGATATCGAAGGGGTAATATAAAACCAGTTTTCGTTGCAATTTAGATTTCACCCCCTTACCCCCATTTAAAAATTTTAAATGGCACTTTGAACGACAATAAAAGAGAAATATGTACAAAAATAAAAAAAAACTTGTGTTGAGCGTGCGAAAGTGATTCCACAAAAACAATGCCATCTGCTTCCATTGAACTCACAACAGAGTCCTTAGACTATTCCATTCATTTATTTTGCCTTACTTCAATTTTTACATCTATTATGAGAAATGAGAACAGATCAATCAGTTTGTTTTCTAAACATAGTTGAACCAGAATTTTTAAGATCTTTAAAGGGATGTAGGGGGGGGGGGTCATTGATTGGGGTAATACAAAGGACACTTTAAAGTTTAAAACTTTCCTTTCGAAATCTAAATTTAGGTTTTTGAGGTAATTACATGAGGTAAATTTCATTGCTAAAAGAAATTAAGAGAATGGGTAGTTGTGAAATAAAAGAACTGTATATTTATAGAATTTAAAAGGTCTTATCATTCCAAATATCCACTTAATTTTCAACTCCAATTCAAAACATGTCATATTTGGTGCTTTGCTATTTGTGAAGAACAAATCTGCCATTGCTGTATTACCAATAATATATGTAACAAACCATTTATATTTCAAAAAACCTTTTATTCAATATGTACCATAATAATTAAGAACAACATAAAATACTGCCTTCTTTTATTTACTTTATAATACAAAAGTTTTAATTCATTTTGCAATTTGTTTTTAACAATTTAACATTATTGGTTTTATACTTTTTTGTATAAATACAAATTTGATCTATATTGCATGATTTTTCATTTCCAGTCTTCCCTTTCAATTTTAAAGTAAGCATAAATTACACAGTTCAATTGAATTATATCATCTTTAATATATACAGTAAGTAAATTATCTCTTGATTATGACCTGATGTTGATAATTCTTAATGACAATTTACCAGTTAAAATAATTTATATAGTATAAATTAAATAAAACAACCATTTCATTCTCTCTCTAGCTTAATCACTAATTAAAATCACTAAAACTAAGTTGTCAGCAAATCTCGAGTAAAAATAGGTGTATTAAACCCCTGTTATGCCATATAAAAACACCCACAAGGTGCGCTAAGTTGCTCCCCAAGACAAGGAGTACAGGAAGAATTAACCCAAGATTAACAGAAAAGAACAGATTATTACTATGCAGAACTAAACTCTTCGAAGAAGTTTATTCATAAACTTTATACCTATATTAAAAAATGCTTTATGCTACTTTACAAAAATAATTTTACCTTATCATAAATTATCATAACAAAACACATGATATGGAAGAAATGCACATAGTAAACAGACTTATTTATAATTTCTATCAAATTAAAATCATTCCAAAAGTTAAACTTTGTATAAATATATATTTACCAAAAAGAAAATAATAACAAATAAATTACTTCGGTATTTTTATAGATCACTATAAATGACAATATATACAACTGGTGTTAACGGATTTTATTTATAACAACAATTTAGGGAAATTACAAGGATAGTATAGGTAATAGTTTGATCACATCGGTGTATAATCCAGTTGAACGTATAATTGCCTAACACCAACCGAGGCAAAGATCATTTGAGTATGCGACACTACATACTTCGGGTCCACGTTCTTGGAAACTTCTAATTTTAAAGCACCAACATAAAAATCACTACTTAGTGTCCAGAAGTGTGGTTCTTGCACGGAATAAACTCCAGGTAAACTGATCACTTTTTGATAACACTGGGGCAAGACATTATCCAGAACTACAGGCTGCCTTTGCATCAGTATCATAATGGATTCTTTGATAAGCGCTAAGACGCTAAGTGCTATAAGGATTGCAATGAACATAGAACATATCGGGTCTGCTATCATCCAGCCGAACATCTGCATTAGCACCGCTGATATTATGACGCCAACACTGCCAAGTGTGTCAGCTAAAATGTGAAGAAAAACTCCTTTCATTATTTGGGAGTTGTGACTGATACTATCAATTTCTATGTTGTGATCTTGAGAATGATTGTGATTATTTGCACCATGTGAGTGGCCATGGGAAGCACCTCCATGGGAGTGTCCATGCGAACTTCCACCATGGGAATGGCCGTGTTGGAAGGCATAAATTCCTACAAGATTCACCAGTAATCCCAGTACTGATACAACAAACAACCTCTCATGTTTTACCTACAAAAAATGTTAATTTAAAAATGTTATAACCTCAACATATCAATTGAGCTTTGAAACACGTAAATGTACTTGTGAAATTTTCCATTACCTAACACAAATTATATATAATGGCCTTTCCCATATGGTAAAAATTGTTCTTAATTTACGAATTTTTTATAATTATCTTGACAAATGTTAACGAATATTTTAAAATATTTTAATAATCAATGCAAATACCTCGGGAGGTTCAATAGCTCGTTCAACAGCTTCCGACATTAAGAAGAATGATATGAATAGTAGAAAAAGTCCATTAACAAAGCCAGCCAAAATTTCTGCCCTTACGTAACCATAAGAATATTTATCATTTGCTTTCCATTTTGTAATCACAGATGCTACTAAACCAGCCATAAGACCGGTGCAGTCAAAGAACATATGGAAAGAATCGGAAATTAAACCTAAAAGAAAACCAGATAATTGAATGACTAACAAAGTTTAATGTTAATTGTTTATTACCTAAACTGTTGCTCCATACTCCGTAAATTAATTCTACAAATGCAAATGATAAATTAAGAATTAAAAAGAGAAATAAATTTCTCGAATTTCGATCTGAAAATATTAATCTTATCCAACCATTAATTTTTTCTTTAATTCTTGAGCCAAACCCCCTGTGGTAGGTGTCTTTATGGGATAACGGCAACATATTTGTTGCAAATTCACTTTACTCACTTTATGGATTTATATAAATAATACCATTTTTTTAGAAATACATGAGCCTTGACTTCCAGGATACTTGAAAGTGTATACGTGTATCTTGATAATTTTTATATCGCTGTATAATTTTTTTCTTGTAAATATATCACATTAAGTACATCATTAATTCTTGTTCCGTTATCACTTATTTTAAAACTTTCGGTTGGTTTTAGGCAATTTCAATATTTACTGCAGCCGAAACCGGCTGTTCACAAAACATCTGCCATGTCGTCTTTATCGTTTGACATTTGGTTGACAGTTCTTATAAAACACGTTCAATTCGCATACAAGTAATTTAACTAAAACGGTTCACTTTCTGAACAGTTAACTAACAGCAACTTTCAATTGCATGCACTAAATGCAGTCTTGATTATTCTAAATACGTCATTATTCTGTTTGAGTCCTGCATTCTTCGACCATAGATAATTCCTTCAACCATAATACATATATGCCTAAACGCAATAAGAGAAATACATGTTCTTTTATCAGTATTTCTGGGAGAAAAGAGTTCAAGAATTTATTCTTCATTTATTTACTTTGTAAGATATTAACTTGACATATTTTAATTAATTTAATTGAAATATAACATATTAAAATTATGTATAAGTATAAATGTTGGAGTACAACGATCCTTTTCACAATACGTCCAAATATTAGGTATTATTCAAATTGGATGGGTAAACCAAATGTTAGGAAACTTATGTTACGAAAAAATATTAAATTACCATCAATCGACTAATTTCTTTAACGTTGCATTTAAGTAATACCGATGGGATGTTAATAAGAACATATTTTATCTACTCGGATATTAGTGAAAATAATTTATGGATCCTGAAAATGCATCGAAGCACCTAAAATTAGGACTAAATAAATTATTATACAGTATGCAATGTATTATAAAAAATTGTTCTACATTATCGACAAAAATAGGATGCATTGTATAGAAGAATCATTGACGATAAACCTTTGATTACGAATTATTGCAAATATTCCTTGAATACCTCTACACAAGGGGAAGGCTGAAGGAATAAGATAGGTGATGTTAGTATAATGACAGCTCTGACGGAGGTAATACAATGGGATTGATTTGATGGCCTGAGTGCATGTGGTCTCCTGTTTATCCTCCTCCTTATAGACACCAAATTCTAGATCTAGCTAGTGGTAAACATGCGTCAAGCGATTGAGCAATTGTAATATATATATATATATATATATATATATATATATATATATATATATATATATATATATATATATATATATATATATATATATATATATATATATATATATATATATATGCAAACTGTAACACATTATTTAGCACTGTTGTAACAGCTAATTTTTAACATTTGCCGCTCATGCAAATTAACAGAACCTTAGACTACGCAACAAACAAACCTCTCTATTTTTAAGTTGGTAGCACTGTGGTATTGGACCCACTGTAATTGACAAGTGTTTCCGTCCATGTGAACTTCCTCTTTCTAATAAAAGTCAGCATGGTAAGTACTTGTTTTTCTTAATTTTAGAGATATATCATGTATTCATTATATTCATTAGTTTTATCACTATTATTTTATATATAAAGAAATATCTATTTTCTTTTTAACTGTCAAAATAAAAATTAATTCGATGTTCAATATTATTAGTACTTGGCATGTATATACAAATAGGCATGGTTTTTGCTATCCATCATGATGATAATTACATATTTCGAGACAAACAACCATGGTTGCAAAATCTGATTTAATGAGTCTGATAATTTACTAAACCTTGTAGAAAACTATGATTTGTTATACAAATGTGTAATATTTGGTTGTCTGTTTAGCCTCCAAAAAAGGATTCCAAATCATCGGCGAAACAGCCGCAAAAGACCCAAAAGAAAAAGGAAGGATCTGGTGGAGGCAAAGCTAAAAAGAAGGTAAACTGCATTTTATATATTGTAGTACTTAAACATTAAATATTTTAATTTACAGAAGTGGTCTAAAGGAAAAGTTCGTGACAAGTTAAATAACCAAGTTCTTTTTGACAAAGCAACTTACGAAAAGTTATATAAAGAAGTGCCCTCCTATAAATTGATAACTCCCTCAGTAGTATCTGAACGATTGAAAGTTCGAGGTTCCCTGGCAAGAAGGGCTCTTATCGAATTACAGCAAAAAGGTATAATTAATTTATTTTTGAATCTGTTATGAGTTAAACAGTATTGGTATGTTGTTAATACTTTTTAGTGGCAATCTTGTCTTTTATTTATTAATTATGCTGCTAGTATTGTCTTTTTTTTTATTAGACGACTTATTTGAATCCAGCCTAATAGTCATTACATCTTGATCATTTAACATACTTGATGTTTTCTAATTTATTTTTTTAATATGTATCCTATTAAGTAGAAAAATATTCGAGAGGAGAGTTCAAATTGGTACCCTGTTGTATTATAATTTAAATTTGAAAGAGGTTTTCGCCCAGTCCAGTAATAAATTGTTTAAAAAGTAATGTAGTATTAAATATTAACTCGGTTATTATTAGCCGAGTGAGTGTATTGCTAATTTTTTTGAATAAACTTCTGTGATTTTTAAAACTTCATCCATATAAGCTTTAAAAGCATTGATTTTGATATATTATGAGAACATAATGAAAGTTGCCTCCATAACATGAACATGATTTAACTTAATCATATGTTACAGATTAAAATACAGATTTCAGAAAAGCTACCCTAACAAATCTTTACTTAAGATTCAGCGATATAGAGAATAAATATATAACTGTATGGAATAAATATATAATGTTTAGGTAACCATATTGCCTCTGAGGTACGGCATGAGATATATTTATGCATCACAAGTTTATTGAAGTAAAATGTGATGAAAATCACCTACTGGATGCACAATGACAGTAAAATCTGATTTAATGAGTCTGATTATCTTGAAGTGTATATACTACTTGTACTATGTTTTTACTTTTTAATTTAATATATTCTCATAAATTTCAGGGCTCATTAAACAAGTCGTTCAACACAGAGCACAACTCATTTACACAAGAACGACGAAGGGAGATGATCCTGTGGCTTAATATTAATTCCTGTTGTAAGATAAATGTGTATCTTTAAATAAAAAAATGTAATGGATTCAAGTGTTTTATTTATTAATATTAACATTAAATAGCAATATATATTTATAAATTGTTTGATGAGGAAGAGGTAAACATGTTTATAAAGTTTTATATTGCAATAATATAAAATGCTTTACAAGTAATTGCTGAAGTGCTTTACTCAAAATTTTTGGGCAATTTAACAGTAGATCCAATTAACTTGAATTTAGGCATCTATATTATCTAATCTTATACTCAAATAAAGGTAAATGTGTCGACTAACTCAAAATCTGGCGGTGATCTATGCCAGTAATAGTCCGGTATCCATTCTAATCATTGAACACTTTGAAAGTGAGGTTATGGTTTAATATAACCTCTAAATGTCGTTATGTTCCGGAGTATTGTATATGTTTATAGATGTGTTTATTAAAATTTTTAGATAGATATAAAAAAATTGTGATGTAAGAATGGATGAGCAAGTTTTTAAAATAATTGAAGGTGATAAATTAAACGAATCATTTAGAATAATTATCGACTTTGAAGAAAAATGTTTTAAACTCACAATTCTGCAAAAAATAAAGGCTTGGATGGTTATAGTATGTAGATTATACAGAATTGACGAATATTATATCCATATAATGTTTTAAGGTGGACCGAGGAAAAATTTGTTCTCAGGCAAAACAGCTTGAACTAGATGTTGATGAATACTACAAAAAAATACAAGAGTATTTTATGAAAACCCCAGAAAATGTAGATTTCAAACTTAGTAATAATGAGTTTGTTATTAATTGTAGTTTAGAGAATAACATGAAAGTCAAATATTTTGCGTGTATATTGAAAGAAGTAGGTATTGGTCTTCTTAATAATTATTGTATATTTAATAAAGCATAATACTTACTAGGACTAGGTATTTATACACTTTATAGAATAAGACATGTTTTTTTTAAGAAATATTTAGTGTAATTTAGCTTTACACTAATATAATTTACAATATACAAATAGTAAACTAATGATTTCTTGTGGGTAGTATTTGTGTTGAGTTTTAAAAGTACATTAAACTCAGTAATTTGTAGAACATATATAAACATAAGAACTGTATGTTTTTATATATTAGTATATATTTTAGGTGAACTACAGTAATTGTATAGAGAGTCTAATTGAGAAATATTATACTGAGAGGATTAATTCATTGCAAAGGCTGAAAACCGTGGAGAAGGAGAGATGTGAGTATGAAAAAGGTAATGAACATAAATTGCAACAAGTTAAATTAATTTTTAATAGTTTTTTTTTGTTTCATTGTCTTAAACTATTACAGAAAAGAATATGTTGGAAACTAAATTAAATGACTTTATTGAAAGAAAGAAGGTTGACGATCAAGAATTATACAGCAAGTTTGTACTAATTTTGAATGAAAAGGAAAGAAGGACACAGCATTTAAATGAGCTTTTAGAAGCATTTAGACGTGGAAGACCTACCTTTAATGCTCCTGTAGAAATAAAGAAGCGCACAACAAAATCTGAAGTAATACAACATAAAAATGAAGTAAAAAGAGAATTTTCTGAATCCGATTCCGAAAATACCTATGATACAGATGAAGAAAAGCAGCAGAAGTCTCCGCATTCTGCAAGTGAAGATTTAAGTGATATAGATAAAAATAAAAATGTAACAGGTCCTTTACCCAGTACCTCAAAATGTGAGTTTAATCTGTTCTCTGATGATTCACCTCCAAGGTATCTTTTGCCTAAAAGGATTAAATCTGAAAGTGTAGAGGTAAATAATTTCAGTAAACATTCTACATCAGAAGGTATTTCAAAAACCATCAACGATCAAGAGAATATTTCCTATAAAACTAAGGAAGATTCACCAAATGTAAATTTTAGTACCCAAGATTTGCTAGATAACATATAATTTTATATACATTATACATCCGTACAAGGTAAAATGTTATATAATCCATTAAGGCGTTTATGGAATTTTTAATACTTTTTATTTAATGCCAAAAACAGAACATTTATTTTTACTTAACTTTGTGATCGTTTTAAAATGTATATTGAACACTATGTAATATGATGTAGAATTAAGATACAATCTTTGGAAGGACTTTTGGGTACCGAGAGAGGAGCCGAATTTAATTTCTATTATGCATTTTAACTGTTAATATTGCTGCTGAGATAAAACAACTAACTATTTATTATTATTGTCATCCTAATTTTATTAGGACAATTGATATAGATCAGATACTAGAGCACACTGTCGTTCTTTGGTAGAAGGGGGCTAATAAGCAATTATACATGTTATAATATGAAATACTTAACTGGTATGATTCTTTATTAATATTCTAAAAGGGTTGGTTGAAAATTATTTATTCTGTATTCAATTTGCGAGAGCTCTATATTTAAAAAAAATCTTATAGAAATAAAACATTTATGGTCCAAAACATTATAAAAAATTATAATAAGAAATTATAAATTTACGTTGACTTGCTACTTGAAATGTGTGCTCTCTTAAGGTTCATTAGTATGTAACTGTAACTATATGTGTATATATATGTACCAACGTATGTATATACCAACATATGTATATACCACAGTACATATACAATTGGTTATGAATATTCTGATTTCCAGTACATTTATGACATTTTTTAATATATTGTATAAAAGATGTATTTTTGAGTTTAATATTTCATGTAATGTAATCTGGACAGTATTTCTGAATAGTTTCTGCTAAAAGATCCTTAATTTGTAATAAGTAAGGAGAAACGGATTTTCCATATACTTACCGCTATTAACATTTAATTAGGAGAAATTCAAAATTTTAATAATATAGTTACTAATAGTGGTTTAACTGAATTGTATATGATTTAATGTATGTACTATCACATTGCTAGCTAAAGCTAGAAGGCTTTTAAATTAGAATTGTATTTTTCCAGCAGTTGCCTAGAAGGGTTTGTTTCCCTATTATATTAAATGAGTACAAACACAATTATAATAGAGAAACAATATCAATTAATGTTGGCTATATGACTTTTAAGATCAAATATAAAATTTTTGAACACTTTTGAATGTGTATGCCGTTAAGGTATTTTATTGGAGTATATTGTATTACAAATCTAGGTATGGCGAAATAAATCTAATGTGATAAGCAAAGAGTTGGCGTATATGAACTCGCACATTGATGAATACATAATATATGAACAGAGTAAGAAGACCAGTGTCTCAACTGGTTTCCACAATCCAGATACATCCTTTCTATCAACGATAATGAATGTAAACCTTATCTTATCAAGTCTGTTATGATATTTTTGCATATGCAAGTAGGGCTCTATTTTAAATTTTTAATTTTTTTTAAATAACTATTTAAGTACTTAAAAAGTACTTGAAAATAGTGTATATATTGTTGTAAATGAAATTTGAAATGTTTTATTTCTGATTTGTGATAAAAGATTTGTATATCTTAGTACAGTTAATATTAAATAATTTAGTGTAGTTTAGTATCAATTAAAATTAATTTAGTCTCTTAATTTTTTGTTAATTTTCATGCATTTAAAAATCTGGTTTCATGCTTTTTCCTATAACACTTTGTTATGATACATAGTATAGCTATATAGTAACAGGCCTGTTTTATTTGCACCATTCTAATTTCAGAATTGTGGTTGTTGTTTTTTTTTTTTTTTTTTTTGTTAATGTAACACATTTTATTTAATTGTATGTTTGCCTGAAACTTGCTTGCCACACTAACTAAATGATCAGAATAATACTGGGGCATACAAAAAGGCTATCTGGAATTATGTTATTGGAAAAACAGTAAAATTAAGTTATATAGAAATATTTGAAATGGTGATTGGGCTATTTAGAATATTTATTTATGTTAGAAAGCTTTACATTCTGTGGTTTTTGTACAACACAATACATATTATACAAATGTTATTGAAAATAATAGAGTGCCTATGGACTTTAAAAGGCTTTTGACAAATAATATCTAAATAACCCAGTTCTTTGCTATCACTTTAATCGACTATTTTTGTCACAATTATTGTATTAATTCCAACTTCATTCTTTAAATGCAAATAAAACACACCTAAATATTAGTAATATAATTCAAAATCTATATTATAGTACACCTAAATAAATAATGTTTCAGGGCTTTAATATTCAATATCTTTAATTTAGCCTCTAAATAATTTTACCATAGTAGTTTGCTTGCAAAAAACTAGTGTATTATTATTTAAACTAATTTTGAAAATTGTAAACAGTATTTTTGTCATATAAATTTTATTGCATAACACAATAAGAAACAATATTAACACCCGTCACATAAGCCGACAATATACACTATTTTTAATGTTTCTTCTAGTGGAAAGTAATACATGGATCTAATATTATTTTATTAGATTGATTGTCTTGCTCAAGATGTACCAAAATGGTATATGAAATGTTAACATATTTAGGATAACCAATTTTGATAAACATTAAAATGTGATGCTTTTTATTAGAAACAATTTTTAGAAATAATACTTTACAAATCACTGTTTGAAATTCTACAGTTTTCTATTTTTAATATAACCAGTATTGTGTACATCTGTCCAAAATAGTCAGATATTGTATGTAATATATTTGAGAAGTATAATCAAGTATATAATTCAACATAAATTTATGAAGAGTTGTACTAAATCATGTTATGAAATATATGCCATATATTTCTCTGTGATGAGTGATGATTTTCAGACTGCTATCCTAAGAATTACATTACTTTACATCTACTTAAAAAAGAAATGCGAAAATGTAGTTTATTTTAGATTTAGTTAAAACTCACATATTTTGCCAATGAAAATTTACTCGTCTTGTATTTTAGTTTACAAGTTATAAACATTTTTTTTATTGTTTTTAAAAAATCGCTTATATTAAATAGGAAAGAAACTTTACCTATATCTATTGTCCAACCTGGTACTAATATTCTCAAATCTTTTATTAGAGGTTACTAGGTATTCAAGTAAATAAATTCCTATTTAATAAATGAAATTAAATAGAATTTCGCCTATGCAATAGTTAAATATATTATAAGCTATACATAAACCCAACTTGGTAATTTTTCAATCAAATATAAAATTAAAGTGTTCTGAAAATCAACAAGCCCCTTTATGTAGATTTTTTTTATATATACATGAGGGAAAGAAGACTGAAATTGTTATCCGATATGCAATATGTGAAATTATACAATATTCAAAAACTTATTAGACAAACAAAAAATCAACTGAATGAGCAAAAGCTTTCCTTTTACTCTTGTTTACGTTTCTACTCGTTCGAGGACCACCAAGCTTGGGAAACATTTTTAAAACCAAAACACACTTAGTTCTCCACAAAACACTATACACTACACTCGACGCGCGTTTCGACAGCTGGCATCATCCTGAGATGATTAAAACTCATTCAGTTTTAATCATCTCCAGATGCTGCCAACTTTGTTGGAGAAAAGCGCGTGGAGTGTAGTGTTTTGTGGAAAACTGAGTTAATGTTATCTTCACATCAGAGGTTCCTACTCCAGTATGTTTAAAACCGTAAATATTTTTACAAAAGTGTGTAAACCATGTTGACAAAAATATTATTGTATCAAAATACGTTCATTCACAGTTTCTATAATTTACAGATAAATTTCCTCAAAGCTCATTGTAATTTTTGAATTAAATTGAGTAGATAAATAAATAGCATTGCATAGTTAGACTAAATAAGTGGTTGTACCTATGCAAGATTTTGAAATATTAAATTGCAATAAGGCACGGCACAGCTTAGCTCAAATAAATAATATTTATGCAGTTGCAGAACCAGCTTATACAAGTATCTTGTAAAACTTTTGTTTCATTTTGAGTCCATTATGTAACTAGAAATGTATGAAACAATAACAGTGGCAATAAAATTGGCGTGAAATTAACAATTTTTTTTTAGTATATGGAAGAGATGGTAATAAAATAAGTATATATATATATATATATATATATATATATATATATATATATATATATATATATATATATATATATATATATATATATATATATATATATATATATATATATATTGCGTCTAAGTAATACACTTTCACAAATGTATTTTTTTTCGTTCTACAGGTTTCATTATAATGTAAATTATGCCCTCTTCGTTATATCTTGTACTTCCTTGCAAATATAATTTTGTAATAAATAAAATTTATAATAAATAATAAAAATTCATATTGACGTCTTCTTTAATAAATAATTAAAATCTATTTAATTATATAGTTTAAATATGTTATTAATGAATACGAGTCTAATACCCAAAACTTAGTATAGAAAAGAAATTATAATTTCAGTCCAGTTTTTATTCATATTTTAATTCTATCAATGAATGTTAGTATTTCAATTAGTCCTCGTTAGATGTCATAGGTACCACAATTTCCTTGTAAAATTCACTAGAATGAATACGTGAATTATTATCTTGGTTCGATTATTTCTAAAACCATATTTGCAATGTTAATATTATTTATGTTCTTATCAAATTATTACAAAAAACTCACCATATCCCAAACATAATAAAATCAGTAATTATATATAGTAAAATTCACCCGTATAATTTTGCATTCCCACGTTTTTAACAACACATTCAATTCTAAACCTATAATAAAGTAGGAAACACTATAAGTAATTTACTTTATATTTACTAAACGGCTGTTTTTGTGTGTCATTCTTTAGGTAGATGTACAAAATGCTTTTTATTTGAATTTAATTTTGACAATCAATATAGCACATCAACCCTTGCGAACGTGATAACTTTTGTTTTTTGATCCAAAGCCCCTAGAGGCATGCTCCGGAGGAGCATTCGATATGAGCAAGGGGGCAGAGCAATATTATTGCGATTTGCTTACTCGTCACTTATTAAATGACTGCATTAGTCAATGTAATCATAATAGCAGTATACAAAGGAATTGTGTAGAGTAAGTGTATTGCAACAGCTTTCTGGTAATTTTCTTAATAGTTATTTATTTGACACAATTTATAAGTATCTGAATGATCCGAATTAATTTGGTATACTAGTTAATGTCTACCACTCAATTAATTACTAACCTAAATATCTCAAAAACTGCTGAAGATAGGTATAGGGAATTGTTAAGAAAGTTCACTTAAAATCAGCAGGGTAATTCAAAAATGTAATAATATACTGGGTGTTCTATTTAAAATACGGAAGTTGATAGCTACTTCCGGTATAATCGGAAGTGTTAGAAAAGCAAAAATACTTTACTTGAATAGATCGTCCTCGCTAACCCCCTGATACCAAATTTAAAAAAATGAATTTCAATGGGAAGTTTGTAAACTTTTAACGAACGGGTTAGATGAATCACCCTGTATAAATAGTCTTCACTATCTGAATATCGAAATTATCCGATTATACTCATTACTACTAAATATTCTATCATAACAAAAAAAAACAATCTGGAACTTCATGCCAATGAATATAACATTGAAATAATTTGACTGTTGTATGTCTACCACCAACCTCGATCTCTATACTACTCAATGGCTTATTTAACAGAACATCATAATCCTTTTATTTATTTTATATTTTGTGTAGTTATAAATTTATTTTGTTGCAAAAAAATAATTACAAATCAAAATTGGCTTTGAAATTAACGATTCTACTCATTTATAACTTTGATTCCATTCATAATATAAGTGTAGACCTTTGGATAATTGAGTTGCATGGCTACTAATTGCCTTACCTGTTCATCACTGTAGATCTTATTTTTTCATTCATTTTTTGACATTTTATAATGGGCCATTCAATCGAAGAGAGTTTAAATTTGAAATGAATAAATACAATTTTCTCTTCATGCAGCCATCCATTACACTTGATGATGTCGCGAGGCAAGAAGACGAGAACAGTCTAGTTCTAGTCTTCTTGGCCGGAGATACGCGGGTGTTGGGCAGAGCAGAGCAAACCACCTTTACCCGACTGTCGCTATAGAATCTAAACCCACCTAAGAGACTTAGTAAACTGTAGTTCTGTAATAGTAAATTACAGAACAGAACACAACAAAAAATTGCTTTTCGTTTCATAGAAAGTAATATTTTCAACATGTTTTTTTAGGTTTCAGATTTAGTACAGTGGAAAAAACGAAGAGTTAAAGAATTAAATAGATAAAAATACGTTATATTATTTATTTTTAATCATACTTGTTTACAATAATTCTCATACAAATATGACCTACAAAAAGAACTCTATTACAATAAATTTAAATGTATCGTACCATAAAAAAGTTAAATCTGGTCAGTTTATCTGACAGATTGATTAACTACTAATTTATTTTCTTGAAAAACAAAAAAAAAAAAAAGAAAAATACAGAAAAGTGCAAAACTATTCAAATAGTGCCTTTTCCCTACAATTAATCATTATAATGGAAAAATATAACACAACTCAGTCCAAACATAGGTTTGATTTTAGTATTGGATAAGCCAAATAAAATTTTTCAATACATCACAAATTTATAACCTATTCCTACAATATATTAGACATATTTAGTAGCTAAATAAAATTGTGTCTGTTTAGAAAATTTTGAAAATAATACTTGTATTGTTGAGGTAAAAATAAAAACAAATTTGTAATAAAACTATATATTTTTCAATGGTTTTTCAATTTTTTCAACAAAAAAAAAATACTTTCTAAAAACAAAGAAAACACAATATAAAGAATAAGCTATTTTCATAAAAAAAATAGTGATTTCTTTGTTTCTAAAAATCTATACTTACACATTTTTTAGCTGTTAATAAATAGTATACTAAAAATTTTGCTAAAGGAAGTTAAATTAGGCTATGGGTATTGGTGTTTTTATCTAGAAATTTTTATAACAAATCTAAAGTAGGGTCTTAAATGAAAACGAAACAAATTAAAATAACTATACATACAGACGGATATTACTATAATATAAATTGTAGCAATAGCGCTACTGTACAAAATAAGAGATGACGTGAAAATGACCACCTTTAACCTGGAAAAAAATAAAATTTACAGAATCATGGTTTTTATAATTAAACTATAGCTGGACAATCTATTATTTAGAGAATTTATGGACAATGTGATGCCATACTAAGGAAATTATAATAGTTTCACTTTGCTGACATTATTGTGTATAATATTCAGTCAGATTAAGTAAATTGGAAAGAAGCAAAAAGGACACAATAATAACAGAAGAAAGACAAATCTTTATTAATGCTAATGAGCTGTTTTTCACTCTGTACATTAAAAAAAAAGTGTACAACAGTCATCTGTGCTAGTCAATAATTTATTAATATTTATTATAACAACATCGTAACATCGTGAAAATTATGATATCACAATATTTTGGTGTTAACGTTTTCTTAATAAATACCATCCTAGTCCTTGTAAATAATAAAAAATACATTGAACATTTTTTAAATTTCTTTTGTGTTTCTTTTAGTACAAATAAAAGTTGTTATACAGAATTCTAAACTTTGTTAGCTAAGAACAGACCTAAGCAGCAAATAAATAGCATGAAATTTATGACATTTTAAGCATTAATTTCTCATTTATTTTCGAGGATTGTTACGCTAGACCTTCATAGATTGGTGTCGTTAGGTTCCATATTTATGACAAATTTAATTCATGTTCCAAGCATTATGCATTTCCCTTGTTAAATACATTGTGTTCTCACATAATTTATTTATAAATACTATCACACATTATTGGTAAAATGTAAAAGCAGGAAGGAATACTCTACAGACATACTATTCTGCAGGTAAAGGCATAAATTATTACCAATATCTGCATAACATAATTTTAAGATAATAACACAAATTTAGCCAACAGTACATTTTGAAGTTATGGCCAAAATTGTTTTTATTTTAAAAAAGAAAACCAAACGCCAAACTATTTTAATGAAAATTGCTGCTGTTTATAAGAGAAGAAACTTTATTTACGAAAGTTACATACCAATGGACCGCAGAAGTTTTCAGCAACATCCTGATTTGGTAGTTTCGACAGGACGACTTTGATCAAATTTGACTTTTCCACCTTGATCGGCTGCCGAAGATGGCGGCCCCACCCTATTCTTAATTTCTGCCGCCATCGTCATGAACGCCTGTTCCACATTCGTGGCATTTTTAGCCGACGTTTCGAGGAACGGAATGCCCAATTGGTCTGCATATTCCTAATAACGAAAAAACGTTTTACGACCTCTAAAGAGTGGATAATAAAAGATATTTGTGTATTAGAAAATCCATTACCTTGGCAGTAGTGAAATCAACAACTTTCTTTGTTGTGAGATCGCTCTTATTTCCTACAAGTAATTTGTTTACGTTGTCACATGCGTAACGATCTATTTCTTCTAGCCATTGTTTTACATTATTAAATGATTCTTGATCTGTGCAATCATAGACAACGATTATTCCGTGCGCCCCCCTGTAATAGCTAGATGTGATAGTCCTGAACCTTTCTTGTCCTGCTGTGTCCCACTAAGATAAAGACAAACGAAATTTAGCTTTTATGTTGAAAATAATGCATGTACGTAAGTTAGAATATGGAATAAAATTTAATACTTACAATTTGTAATTTTATCGTTTTTCCATCTAAATCAATAGTCCTTATTTTCTATAAAACAGAAGTATTAATAATGATAGAATTACAGGAGATGAAAATACTTACAAAATCTACACCGATAGTGCTGATGTAACTTTCTGTATAAGTATCATCCTGAAACAAATTACTTATTCTTATTATATTAAAATATTTAAATCTATATTTAATGTAAGCAATGCCTTCAGGATAAAAAAATATATACTATTAGAGCAATAAAATGAAAATTAAGTCAAACAACAGTTTGCAAGAATCTATACCTCACGATAACCTTCAGAGGATTTAGAGATTCAAACTAATTAATTTCCCTGACATTATCTGGTGTTATCATATACCGTGCAGAATTATCACAGATTTTCATCCATGTATTGTTTGTACTGTAAGATACCATTGAAAATATCAGTTCACTAAAAGGTGGTATTGAAAGTGTGTCCTAATTATGCACTAACAAAAATTTTAACTGAAAATAGAGCAGATATAAAATTGTGGAAGATATAATTTTTTTTTAAATATCAGAAATAATTCATATAAGTATAGTAACGTGCATAAAAATGTACCACCTAGTAATAATATCTGTTTCCTCTGAACAAAAATGAATAAACAAAATATATTTTTGTTTACTTCTATTTTTTTAAGAACATTTTTGCTCTTTAAGGTTTGGATTTGATTTATCCAATATTTGAATTTGGATGTGATTTTGTGACTATCTTTCTAAGATTACCTTTTAGGGTAGTGAAAAAAAAACGTACCACGATAAATATTTATTAATTCAACTACCACACGGAATTATTGCAGTAAATTAGAATTAGACACCATTAACACAGTGTAGGGGCAGCTTTAGCTCTATTTACAACTTCATACCGATAACGATCTCTTCTATCTACGATCTATCTTAATTACAATATCAACAGATATTGTAATTAAGATATTTTTCCCAATGTTTCAACAATACAAATATACTACAATATATTTTCAATACTGAGTGTAGTGCATAGTGTTTTGTGGAAAACTAAGTTAGTATTATCTTCACACCAAAGGTTCCAACCCACTCCAGTATACTCCAGTAATAACAATACTGCCTTCAAATTGTGCACTCATTCGAATTTCTGTGTTCCAGTTGCTTTTAAATTACATGTTTTAGGAAGACAACATTGCAAATATTGTTGTTATATTTTTATATCCCATATTACAGAAATTAATCATACTAGAATATTATTTTTCATATAAAAATGTTGAGTGGACGTTTCTGAGGAATATTTATCTCTTGTTGCCGTAGTCTCTAGCATTGATAGATAAAAATTTAGATTATTACAATTTTAGATAATTTTTTCTATTTTTCCACAGCAAGTAAATACAGTAGTCGTTCAAACGTGATGTCTGTTAATATCAAGTTTCAATGACTATTATACTTACAAGGCTGGAAGACAAGGGCAAAATAACTCAAAAGGGCGTTGCTGATATAGAAATGTCAAGTGAAATACTATCTTATCATCGTCATGACTCAACATGACTAAAGAAAAATCTTTAATTCTCCTTTAGTTATGTTGAAAAATTTTTCACAAACCATAAACAGCTACATTGATTCCTTTTCGAACATCGGAACAATTTAATTTCAGTTATGCAATTTTGTGACTGTCTTGTTTTCTTTTTTTTTTTTCTAGTATGTTCAATCATAGATGAGTTACTATACCAGACATACAGTATGGTATGGACTTGTTTCTATTCAGTATTCTAAGAATAATGTTTTATTGATATGAATATGAAAACTTTATATTATTTAAACTTTATACATCCAGAATTACATATTATATGCAATTCCGTCTGCTAAAACATTAGCTAGTAATAATTCAAGGAAACTAAAACATGATCATCGAAACTGTGGATTTAACATGAGTTATCTGTCCACGAAAAACATGCTGCATTTTATAAATGTAGGCTTGAAATTAATTAATAATTTGTGTTAAGTTCTTACATAAACCAATTCTAGAAACTAACATAAATTAAAATTTTTAAAAACCATTACAAATAATAGTTTATTTCTATAAAATTTCTGTGGGCTTTGAAGTCTGTGTGTAAATATTTCAATTTTTAAATAGTAATTTATTATTATATTATAACAAAGATAGTTATTTTTCTTGAGTTACCTTGCTATATATATATTTTGATTTAGTTAATATACAAAAGTTCAGAAAGTAATAGGGAACAATAAGTATATTCCTTAAAATAAGCAAGCAAACACATGTTATATATGCAGTATTATAGATGTAAGTTATTAATTACTTGTACTTACCGCAAACCTTAATAACAAACATGACTTTCCTACGCCTGAGTCGCCAATGAGCAGCAGCTTAAATAAATAGTCACTAAAAAGAAAAAAAATATTTGTAATGGCCTTAGAAATTTTTCGAATCCACTGTGATTTTTACAAGTAAATGTATAATTTATGAATAGCTTAAAGCATATACGCAATTTAATATAATTATAAATAGTCGATAAGGGGTTTATTAAATTTTTAAAACACATAATAAATATGATTATTTTGAGGGAACATGATAGCCAATCAGTTTAGTGCTCCAGGTAGAGACTGCAAGAGTCACAAACACTGGCCTTGTGTCTGCAACGCAGATGGGCAACATGTTTCCTCCCATAGAGGTGTCTGCAAACATGTCATTCCTATGTTTCATATCACTGAATGTTTCGATTTAATTATTCAATTCCCAACATAAGAGAGTTTAGCACACAGATTTTCCTCGTCCTCGTCTTTATGTACAACCTTCTCCTCCACAGTTTGAAGCTTTAGGACGTCGATTTTGCTCTGCCTAATTTTTTGTTTTGTTTTGTTACAATGACCAAAATACAGAGAATTGGAATAACCTAAATAATGACTTATCAACTAACGTTACATTCGACAATTGAAGTTCATGAGAAACATTACACCAATATTATGTGACTATTACGAATATTCTAATCTTGGTAACCTAATATTAAATGGAATAAAGATACATTTAATGCATGTCATCATATGTAACAGAAAAAAACATCATAAGATAATCTTTACAGTATGCCCCTAAACCAATTAACTGCTGGATAACATATTTATATTTGAAATGTCAGTTAACACATACTAATGGCTAATTAAAAAATTCAGTGAAATTTTCAAAGATCAACTAAAACTAATAGATCAGAAAATAACTAATAATGTGGAATAATTGACAAGCAAAAACCTAGACGGCCGAAACACTAATAAAACTCAAAAAGACAATGGTATTTTATGAATAATGCTAAATGAATTGGCTCTAAGTATATAATGTCCACTATGTACTATGACTATGTACTATGATTGTTGGGTGTCATTAGTTGCCTCTCCTAACATGAGCATTTACCAAAAAGATACCTCCCATCTGCACAAAAATTCTTATAAATTCAAAATTTTTGTATCATTGGAATAATGTTTGTGTTGCCAACATTTTCATGCTATGGCACTCAATCATTCATACCTGGAACATTAAATATACACGAGACTCTTTTATGATGAATATTACAATAGAATATTCATCTCGACTCCACAGATACAGTTTTCTATGTCACTTCTGACAAACGGATGTAATCTTTACTTCATGAAAGTTTAGAATGGCTTTATAATAGAATTAATTTTATTATAGATGGATCCATTGGATTGGATTATTATGTAGAATGTGGTTCCCAAATATTTCACACAGTAATTGGAATGTCTTATCAGTAATTTTGTAACAGAAAAACTATATAAATAGAAATGATGATTAATACAAAACTTGACACATTAAAAATTAGAGGTGCTTATAGTATGGTAAGATTTGAATACTTAATTTGACGTAACCTCACGTAGTCTTCCTAACTAACTAGAAACTCACAAATGATTTATAAGTTAAAAAAAATGGTTTTCTTAAGAGTCGATTTATGCAGTTTACATTTTCATTAACATTTTCACTATCATGTACTCTTTATATGGTTTGTTTTAATTTCAACTTAAGCATGTGAATGAATGTTTCGACGGAGAAAGAAGAACAAAAGGAAACAGAGATAGGGAATGACAGCTGTAAACTGCATATGCCCAATGTTATTCCTGAGTAAATTTTCAGAAGGAAACCTATTTTTAGAAGATAGAAAATTTATGGTTGTTTTAACTTAAATCCCAATTTAATTTTTACTTTCTTCAAAATTAATTTTCTAATTACAGACTATAATATGGTATACACACCTATTTAGTAGTTATTTCATATCATATTTGGAACATTCATTTTTATTACTGGCAGTTAACTTAAACAAACAATTCAAGTAGTTTATGATAAATAATTAACATATAGAATTGGATAATATGTGATTTGTCCTTCAATTATGAGTATTATGACCATGCTAAGATAAACTGTCTAATATTCCATTTTAAATTTAAAACCTTTATAAACGTCTAGCATGGATATTTGTGTTTACCACATAATTTTTTAATTAAGTTGAGCAGCATTTTAATATAATGAAATTTCGTCACAACTCAATTTCATAATCATAATTTTCACATATCAATTTATGACACTTATTTGGTATAGTTATCTTATATAACTAATACCTTATATAAAAAACATTTTTATAAAATTTTAATGCAATTCTATTGCTTATTTCTAGAGTTAAATGTACTTCAATATACAGCACAAAGCAAATACATGACAAAGAAAATACTTCAATACAATTCTCTATATTTGCAGATTATACACATTATTTCATTATATGACTTATTTGTTTACCACATTTAATGACATACTATTAAAACTGTATATCTGTTGGTGGTTTTGGCATTCCCTCGTCCACATTGACTGATGAAAAAATCCAAATTTCAATACTATTAATACATATTTTTAGCTGAAGTTTAACAAGTATATTAACAATGCCCATTGATCATTAAAATATGTTGATTACAACGTTTATATCGATGAAATATATTTCTTCGACGGTTAAAATGAGCGTAAAATCACGGCAAAAAAAAAAAGTTGACTCATAAGAATGACGTGCCACTTGTAATCTCGTAGTAGGGTGTAGTGGGTGGCAATAACAGTCCCTCAAAAATAAATTTACGCATGAAACATTAAACCTTAATTATATCGAATGAAGAAAACGCAAGAAAATAAAATAACAGATAATGTTATATTATTTGAAGGGAACTGCGCAATATACGTCAAAAAAACTTCTCCATTATTGTCAAAGGAACTAATGAAAAAGATAAATAAATCGATACTTACTATTCTGGATTCATTTTCTACGCTTATAATTTGTGTGAGGAAGCTTTAAATAAATCTATTTGTCTGTATTGCACTTTTAATAACACTACACTAGCAGCTTAATTGAGAATTATTGTACACAAATACGCAAATTTGGGACAACGTCTGCGACAATCCCAACAATTTTTGCTCTGCTCATTGACGTAATGCCAAAGTGGCAGCGCAATCGTCGATGACACAAAGTAGGCGGGAAATTTAAAATTAATGAAAAATCTCACCAACAATTACTTATTTTGTAATAGTTCCTTTTAATATGAAAAATCAGAAACATTTATATTGGAATGCATAAATCCAACGCCTTCACATTAGTGATTACTGTAAAATTAGATGATAATTTGATATAAAACTATAATATTGGCAACAATGAATATGCATTGTTTCATAGAAAAGCATAGAGATAAATTAGATCAGAGAGCATCTACGATACATTTTAATATGTTTTCCAAATATATGCAAGAGGTTTGTTCCATTAGACAGTAGTTTGTTGTATACTGTAAGAAATAATTTATTTAAGTAGTTGCATCCAGTGCCGGAACTTGAGCTGAAAAGGCCCCGGGGCAAAACAAAATGTAGGGGCCCCATTTAAAAATTACTTGTGGTATTAACATAGAAAAAATTAAGGATAAAAATCACTGTATTTTGCCCATAATAATTATATTTAGATATTATTCACTACAAACAATTGGTTGAAGTGTTAACTAAGTAAAATTCGTAAGCCGAAACTTTAAATCATAAGAAAAAAGTTTCAGATTAGCATACTTGTAGATTTTCTTATTTTTATCACCTTAATTAATTCATTTTGATGATTATTTTCTAAATAATATTTTTAAGAATCTTTGTTCACGTGTTTTTCAATATTTTCTGATGGGGTTGAATCATTTTCCCTTGTGATTTTCTGCCAGGGGGCCCCCTCGTGTCGGGGGCCCCGGGGCAATGCCCCGGTTGCCCCATTGTAGTTCCGTCCCTGGTTGCATCTAAATTTCATTATGTACAGCAAGATTCAGCTATATGGTGGTGGTGAATATTTTAATTTTGTACTATTGAATTCCTTTTAATGACTTTATTATTCGGATGTGTAATACTCTTATATTGAAATTAAATATTTAAACGTAAAATAATGTATTACCTTAAACATAAGATTATTGTTTTTATTAACGTTTTCCATTGTAAGATTTTTCAATACCAACTAAAATAATGAACTTAACATAAATTATATATGCTAGGAAATTTAATTTGAAATATTTGATTTAGTTAAATGCCACGTCTTATGTATCACAGAATAATGCTGCTTTACATAATAATGCTTATTAATTATTTACTACGAATAGTTATGGATTTTGCTGGGTGTCTCAGTATATATAAAATAAAATGTCCTACTTTGTGTTCCCGACAATTCATAATAAAACACAATAGAGTAATTGGCATGAACAGATCGTTAGTACACTGCGCGATCTTATTACCGAACGCAGTAAACTATAACTTTGACAAATTCGGCCATTCGGTGAACAGAACGTTAAAATGTTGACTTTTCATTCGGTGATCTTTACCCTTTTTAAATTTTATAATGTCTACTAAAAAACGTGGTGTTAATCAATCGGTTAATTTAAACTTTCGACCACTTAATGAAAATGTCGAACAAAAGACGATGGGTACCAAGCCGACTAGTGATCCGACGACAGTTAAAGAAATATTTGTGTTGATGGTTTTATATGTATGCAAAAAATTATTATTCTTTAACACCAACTTAAAGATCGGATTGTATTTAGGGAGCCTTTTCTTAGTATCCCTAATAATGGATGTAATCACTGTACCAAAAATGTATTTTTCAAGGCCGGATAATATATTTAACAGAGTATTTGTGAAATTTGCATGGGGTTGGAACTTGTTAATATTATTCCCCTTTGTAATTTTAACTTCTTTAATCTACTGCTGTGGTCAAAAGCAGAAAATTGTAAAATATCATTTGCTTAGAATTGCAGTAGCAACATTTTTTTGGTGGTTTTGGACAAGCCTTTTTAATTATATAGAAGCATCATTTGGAAGATGTGGTAACTCGAAATATCCTACTAAAGAAACTTGTTTACATGTAGGGCATGTATGGAATGGTTTTGACATTTCAGGGCACTCGTTTATTTTAATATACAGCAGTTTGTGTATTATAGAGGAGACAAGATGCATTATTAACTGGGACAGTATAAAAGAATATATCCGTTTAGAGGAATATAATAGAACGATTAAGCAATCAGGACGGCAATCCTGTCCACTTTGTTACCTTACAGATATCGAATTGAAAACATTAAAATATTGCTATGAAAACTATACTCCATATATAAGAAGTTTGTTTATAATAATAGCAGTATTTCAAATTATGTGGGATGTCATGTTAATGGCAACAATACTTTATCATCATGTAATGGTTGAAAAACTTTTAGGTGGTCTTTCAGCTATCTTGACTTGGTTTATTACATATCGTCTGTGGTTTCCTCATCCACGTTTAGTGCCTAATCTTCCTGGAGAAGGGAATTTCAAATATAGTAAGAATATAGCAAAGCCAGTTTTACGGAGACAAGGTGGAAGTGAAAATCAAGTAGGAGTATATTAAATGTGAAGTCCTTTAAGACCATATTTGTTGTAATATATAAAAATAATTTAAGTTTGCACATGTCCACAATAAATACGTTTTATGTATTACATAGGAAGACTGTTTATTCGTAATATACCAAATTAAATTGAGTGAAAGTGAAATTTAAATAGGTTCAAGGCTATAAACAATGGCAAAAGTTGATTACATCTAATGAGAACCATTTATGATTGCAAATTTATTGAATATATAATTAATTGATGTTTTTATATGCCTATTAATACAAAGCTTCATTCAAAATTTGTGATATTTTCTAATGAAAAATGTAGATCGGGCGATATAATAAAAGTAGACATTCTTTTATTACTTATGAATAATTTGGTCCCTCAGTTAAGTAGTTTTGGTATTTGAAAAAATATATGTATATACCTATATTTGTACTACAAATTTTA
Source organism: Rosalia funebris (assembly GCA_037954035.1). Taxonomy (NCBI): domain Eukaryota; kingdom Metazoa; phylum Arthropoda; class Insecta; order Coleoptera; family Cerambycidae; genus Rosalia; species Rosalia funebris. The sequence continues at coordinate 18,494,841 of JAZFAV010000016.1, read as the reverse complement.
GTAAGAATAACCTACTAATGTGAAGACAGCAGCCAGTGAAAAATGAAAACATGTGGATGCTCATAGGCGCCCGTCAATAACGGGACATAACATTTGAAAATATCTAAACAGTAAAGCCCGGTTTATCAATATTCGGTTGGTACCAAGATGAATTCGGTATTTCACCTTAACCGTGTTATTAAATATGCTTGTATTATTCAGTGTATGAAATTAAATTTTCCAAATCTAAATCAAACTACATGATTAATCTAGTAACACTTGTTCATAGAATTATTTTTTTAACGCACGAGCAAGTGTTGAAGTGCTTGAGCGAAGGAAAATTCGTTTTTAAATGTAATTGGAACACAGAAGTGAATGTCTATATTTTCATAATAGTTCGAATAAACAGCATGCACACGATTTCCGTGCATTTGGTAACGAGTGCAAGGAAGTAACATTACAAACTTAACTCAAAATTACTTTTACTGAAGAGGATTGTGGCCCTGTATCCTTGAATTTTGGATATAATTTGAATATAGATTTATTGATATTCATTCGCAAAGCATTTAAACACGCGTCTAAAACATACACTGTAATGTTAAGTATAAAAACACGACACTTAGCGATTTATGCTGTGAATGACTATTATAAGACCACAGGGAGCCAATGATAATTTATGGAAAATAGGACTGTACCACATAAACAAAAGCAAATGCAAATTAAAACCCAATTATACGATCAGAATAGCCAACTTTGGGTGTTAGTAAATTTCATAAAAAAATCGATGCTTAACTGAATCGACTCATCTAATTTATTTATGCATTAACACAAGAATTGAAAATCGTTATATAGGTAGTTCTTAAAAATCGTTCACTGCAGCATATTCGCGTCAATATTTGAGTAGTCGTGGTGGCCTTTGAATGAGGTATTGCGGATGCGGATCGGACGAGACTATTGTTTTACCGCTTGACGCATTCATTGTTTGATGATCCGAATATTATGATATTGGCCTGTATTTACCTCGTACGAACAGAATGTATAAACGTCCTCATTATGCCAGAATTTAAAATAAGTATTTTAGTTCACAGATATCTTGGTAGAAACAGATTTCTATACAATATCTGTAGTTCATTTCGTAAGAACCTACGAGCAAAAAGTTGCTCGTAGGTAAGAACTTTGTTGCAATCACCAGATAGTCAACCAATTACGTTTTGCAAGCAATTATGACTGTTCTTAACTTAAATTACAATGATCAACTACAATTTCTATCAATAAAATAGGAATGACAACACGCCCAGCAAAATAGTCGAATCTTGGTTTGGTTGGGGTATAAGCGTGGTGTTCGGCGTTTGTTGGTTTTGACAAAGTAGAAATATGTTCTTATTTAATATTTCATGAATATTTTGAAAGAATAACTAGTTTAGTGCTGTTTTAATCGATTTGTGTACATCTGTTTTCACGTTTTCTTATAAAAATGAGTGTTAATTCAAGAATTTATGAAAACTCACTCGATTTTAGAAAGCAAGAATGTAGCAATTTTGTTTGGGTTTCAAGAGAGTTAAATACACAAATAGCATATAAACAGGAATCCTCCAAACCTACGCCTGAATCGCATAAAGAAAATGTGTTAAAAAGTCCTAAAATTCAAGAATTATTGGATAAGGTAAGCCGACTTCCTAACCTATTTAAATTTAAAATAAACACTTCAGAGAATAATGTTTATACCTTTTTTTCTTAGAAAATAAATTCGAATTTATTGTTTTGAAGAAGTTTTATAAAATAAATCTATAATTTAATTTTTATGTTCCCAAAAAATAGTACATTCTAGATTATTGTCTTAAATAAGGATATATAAAGCAGTGTAAGGGTACGAAGGCAATTAATTTTTACTTTAGATAATTACTGGAGATGGAATTTTAGCAACATCTATTAATTCATTGCTGAGAACGTTGATCGACAATCATAAATCTAAAGTTTAATAATTCACTATCTATTACAATTTATTTGATAGCTTACTATATGACCAGAATTTTACTTATGACTTATAAAATTAGAGGTTTAAAGAATATATATTAACTGTTTATCTAACTGATTTTGTATCAGTCTATAACATTGAATCTAATCTTTAAAATCTAGATATATTTAAATAAAAAAAAAAATCTGTTGTATAGAGCATAATAGAATAAATACAGTTATAGTATTCGTGTTGCATCTTACAAAACAGAGATCCAAACTTATATTTTTTATACATTTATACTTATATTTTTAATTACATTTATTAGCCAATCCTTTATTATTTGTTCCATAAAATAAAATGTTTAAACGTTGTCAATAGACACAGTTTGTGGACAATATTCTGTAGTATTATTATTTATATTTTTTCTGCTCCAAAAATTAACGTTCTGGAAAAACAGTATCAACTTATTTTCGTTTTTATTGATTTATGATGTTATCGGAAATGTAATGATACATAATTAATAATCTAAAGATGGTAAAAGGTAATGTTGAATAAAAATAGATATTGGTAGATATCTATTATAGATTTCATTCTCTAACAGGTTTAATGATATTATTACTTTAGCCCTAGGTCCTCATATTCAAGTAGGTATTTATTTTAAGGTATCTGTTAAAAGAATTTAAATTTACACCTGTTTAATTTTATGGACTATCAACTGTTTACATTCAAAATATATTTCTGTCAAGATTTCTATATATTTTGGATTATAAAATTTGTATTTGTGAACTCTGTTCTCTATACATTTGCAACCAGAAATTTATTTTACGATATTGAAATACAGGCGATGATAGGTCAATGCCAATTCTGTATCAGTATTATTGCATTGTGTAACACTATAAGTTAATACTATTAGATTAAGTTATAACATTAATACAGAATCAAATGCAGAGTTTAAAGTTCTTGGTTGACGGTAGCAAAATAATCAGAATTATTTTATGTTATAACTAGGTCTCTATTTTTTACAGACTGAATTTAAATTTATTTTAACATTTTTTTCTACAATTTTAATGTCATTAAAAGTGTAAGTATTCAATTAGAAAAAATACTTTTTTAGATATGGCAAATTTACTCTAGTATCAAGAAACATGTTCGTGTAAAAGAAATATCCAAATTAGATTTTCTTTTAAATCGTTTCATTTCAAATGTCTGTGAAATAAAAGTAAATGAATGATACAAGTATAAATGAATAATACATTATATTTTTTTCCTTTACTATCTTGATTATTGATTAAATAAGAGAATGAAATGATATACAAATTAGCGTTTTTCATGTCATATTTATATTTATCAAATTGAAACAAGATCTTTGTTAATTGAGAATATCTTTTGTTTAGCAATTTATTATCAAAATTGAGTATACCAGTATTAACTATTAAATTAATATTATACATTCAGTTACTTATTTGTCGATTTTAGACCATGTTAGGTAAATAATAAACCTACAGATACATAAACTTGACGGTATTTTAACATAGCTAAAATAAAATAAGCTGTAAGGTAAAATTTTATCAAAAACATTCTAGTCTCACAAATTTAAGAAGTCAATTTATTTTGAAATTTATAGGTTTATTTGTGTTTTCAACAGTGGACTGTCAGGAATATTAAATATGTTGAAACTGTAGTTACGAAACGTATTTATTCGTTTTACGTTTTAAGATTTCTAATACAATGCATTTCTGATGTAGATAAAATTGAAAAACAATGCAAGATAAAAATAATAATCGGATACAGGGTGATATTGAACATTAAGATCTACATTTATATAAATGCATACAAGTAGGTACAAATTTATTTAAAAAGTTTTCTCGCAAAATATTTTTTCATAGTAATTTTAATATTAAAATTAGGTGCAAGTCATATTTCTATCATTAGTTTTTTTTTATTTCAACTCAAAGAAATTATATCTAAATGACCATAAATTACTCAATAATATGCATTTGTAGAAAAATTTCCACAAAAAACAATTTCTAAATAATGGTTTATTTTGAATTTAAAAGTATATGGTCAGGGTATTTCAAATTACTATTTGAATTCTGGAATGGCAAGAGATTTTAAATTGTTAAATTAGAATGCCTAATCTAAGTATATTATTATATAGCAAAAATGTCTCAAAATCTCTTTTTTGAAAGAATATAAATTATAGGGTATATTTTATTGCGGAGAAGAAAAATCCTTACCTTCTTTGAAAATAAAAAGTGCTTTCTATAGTGGAAATGGGGTCCTTGAAACTTTCTAAAAAAAACAGGAGACTAATTTTCTACTAAACATCGAAACATTATATACTATTCTTGACATTATATACACCTTTCAACAATCAACTTAGCAATATTAAAATTCGAAAAGAATAATGTTTGGTTAATCGGTTTAAAAAAATTAATAACTATTTCTGGTAAGTAATTGGTACCTAAAAATAACAATATCCTGCCCAAGAAAATACAATAGATTTGTATCAATTTTCACGAAGGATATCAATAAAATTGCATATTATTCTATAAGCGCAACATTAGCAGTTATTCATCCAACATACAGTTCTGAGAACGGGATCAACCGAACTGATGTTTTAATTACTTGATGATGGCCAAACGCACCAACGCGTCGCGTGACAATTTTTTTGTGTTCGTGGAAAATTGGTCTCCTTTTTTTATGAATATGTTTATATAGCATAATAGACATAATGTGTGATACAATTTTTTAGACATTTATATGGCATAAACAAAAACATCGGAAAATAGTAATGACAAACTGATGATGATATGATGCTGTATTTAACAAAAAATGTATAGGGTGTTGTAAACTTTGGTATGGAAATGGACTTATTTATACTTAATTAAAACACAAACTTAATAATGAAAATGTAATTTATTACATGTATAAAGAATAGTATAATTATATAAGACACATATTTCCAAGTATTTTTATTTGTAATTTGACTTATTGCGTATTTTATTCATCTCCTGATGCATGCAAATGTGCACCAGTTTGTCAAAACTCAGAATTAAAAATTATTTGACCTTCTTTGCAGTAGAAATATATAATATATACTCGTATACGATACTTAATATTGATGATTTTTTTTTATTTTTCAAATTATTCACAATTTTTTTTATTTCTGGATATTTTTAACCTAGTTAAGTGTATATTTTAGAGAAAACAATATTAGAATGTTTCATAAAAAATAAATTCTATAATCTTTTCACTTTCCAGCAGGACCCGCAGAAAGTGAAAAGATTTATCATTCCTTAAAGTTTTAAAAATGCCTATCAAAGTATTTAATATTTTCTAGGTTCTTACTTATAAACTTATAAGTTGTGTAAATTTTGTAAAATAATTGTAAAAAACAATCATCTTCTATTTTGCGTTTTTTATATTGCAATTAAGATACCTACTCCTCTTTGCAGATAAGCATAAAACAGAATGTTCCAAAAGACAGTTTGGAAAAGCAAGTCAGGATAATTTTAGATGAAATTGGGTATAAAAAAAATTTGAAAGTAATAAGATGGCTAGCGTTAATTTTAACAAAAATTTGCTTAAGGATATCTACAGGTATATACGTTAATGCACGTAACATAGAAGAGGTGAGTTATTTATATCAATAATTATTATTTTTATCTGTTCGGTGCTAATGGATGTACTAAAATATAGTAGGTTAATTATGCAAATATATATAATACTTAACTACTTAAGCTTTATCTAGTATAGCAACCTAAATAAGCAGGCATATAATTATTGAAAAAGGAATATTAAAAGTATCTAAAAAACTATGCATGTCAATAATTGAAATTAGGTGATTAGAACATTCATATTTAATACAGTGACAATTGTTATCAACCATTCACAAAAAAGTCTATTGTGACTGTCTTAATTAAACCAAAATTTGGGGTGGCCTATATTTCCACTGATGGCCATTAAACCTTCATATTGGCCCTAGACAGTTTAGACTTTAATGTATATACATAAATGTAAATATATGTAAGTGTTCTTAAAATTGGTCAAATCATTTAGAGTAATTTATAATTCCTCAATTTATTAACTAATTTATTGTAAACGAAACATGGAAGCACAATTTCTCAATGTATTGTGCGAAAAATTCTTGTGTAAAACAGCTATCTATTATATAGAAATAGATAATATTTTTGATTAAAATTTGCATGAAACAAGTTTTATGTCACATAAAGATGACCTGTTCCATTATATTGTGACAAAATGTTGCGATAAGAATCAATTATAGAGCTGTATTAGTCAGAAACTAATTAAAGAAGACTAAGGAACTTACATATTCAAAGTAAAATTAACTATCAAATATCAAAACAAAATAGGAGGGACAGCTTTACATGATAAAAAGGAAGAACTTCCCTTAATAAGGCCCTGTATTATTTAAAGGAAACCATATGCTGCTTTGGATTAAAATATGTACTTGTGAAGCATACTCTCAAACATCTTTGAAATGAAATTATTTTTTTTATAAAAAAAATATCTTAGGAATAATGTAGGATATGACATACTTTATAATATACAATTGTTAATTATACAATTGTTGAATATCAACAACATTTAATTATGGACGATAATTAAATGTTTTAATTATTATATATAATTTCTAAACTGTTAGTTATTATGCATATTAATGAATTTCACCCATTAGATGTAATATGTATATAAAAGTACTACAAATTAAACACGGTATTCCATTTATTGTCATGAGCTTTAAGCTCAATTCTTTATTTATAAAATAAAGGATCAAAGGTACCAAATAAATACATCAGTTACATACGTATTGGTACATACAGGGTGGAAGAAGTATAATTACTATTATTTTAACAGTTGATAGTTTGAACTTAAATAAAATGTGTCAATAGCCTAAATATGGGTATAATAAATACATTATGGGACAAAAATAAAAGTAAAATCTGGAAGGGTTGTGAAATTTATTAAATAATAGAGCAATAATAGAATGTTCAAAATGATTTCATTTGTAGAAAATACTTTTCATTGTCCTTTAAGGTTAGTCCAATTTGTACAGTCGAAAATGTGGTGTTTTTAAAGTAATGATAGCTATACTTACATCCTGTATAAGCGTAGAAATTATAATTTCATGAAATGAAAGTTTACTGATATAAGTTAATGATATCTTCGACAACAATTATTTCTTTAGCATACTTTGTAATGTAATCTATAATTAACACCGTTTCTCAGATTTCTTCATTTTTAATAACCAATTTGAAACGTTGTATACTCAAGTTATAAGTATGTATACTTCTGTACACCACGCGCATAATTTAAAATTATTACATTACTTTCTTATCAAAGACATTAATTTTTTGATGCCAATCAAATTATCTTAAAACTAACTTATCCAAGTAATGTATCTTAAAATTCTCATAAACTGATATCAGATATGGAATGCTTAGATTATAATATTTGTAGGAAATAATTTAAAATACTCTATTTGATATATGACCTATAATTATGCTCTGAATATGAATGTAATAAAATACCTATGAGGTACCAAAGAAACTATAACAAGAACTATTTCTTCAACTCCGGATCCTACAAAAAAAAAATTAATAATGGAATTTCAGAAAAAAATAATAAGGAAATATTCAGATTGTGACAGACATCCTGATACAGGGTACATTCTACAAGTATTACCTTGTACAGCTTGTCAAGAATAGGAAAAAGTGTGAGATTCTCTATATGCATAGAAGAAAGAGTGAAGCAGCATTTGGAGGAACAAGAATGCACTTTACGCGCGGCCAGATCGAACTCCATAACATTAACATTCAATATATATTCATCGATATTCACTCTGCAAAGTCTCAATGCGACTGAGTAACTCGTCGGCGGTCCGATATTGCAGTTTGGAGACTTGTTCCTATTCTTAACAAGCTTGAACAGGGTATATTTTTTTATTGTTCTTTCACAAATGTAGCTCTAGCTCGGTAGTGTAAACCGGGAAGCAATACATGCCATATATGTATTATGATCTGCATTTAAAGAGAAATTGTCATTTTATATTCTCAAATAAACACTGTTTCAATTTAGTGTATTTATAAAATAGACGGACTAAGTGTAATTAAGTTTTCAGTTGAAGTCAGAGATGGGATACTGTCCAGTTATATTTGTTCCTAGTCACAGAAGTTATGCTGACTTTATATTGATGTCATGTGCTTGCTTCACATACGACATAGAAATACCTGCGATAGCTGCTGGAATGGGTGGGTAATTATTAAATATCCATATTTACTTTTTTATGTATAGCCATTAAATAGATTTTAGACATGAATTGATTTTAAAATAAAATATAATAGAAACTGGAAATAACTAAAGAAATATATCATTATATCAGAGATGTATATTTGTATCAAGTATATTATAAAAATAGCTCATATAAAGGTTTCGCATATTACATTAACAATTTTTTAATAAGAGATTTGAATAATAACGTCGTGGTACGCTGTAACATCATGGTAGAAAAGTTAGAAGAATATTTCTAAAGGCAAACGGTAAAACAAGTAAAATTTTTTACAAGTGATATTTATTTTGCTTCCGTGGTAAATGTAGTCTATTAATAGTAGTGTGTCAAACTAGTTTGTTGTACTTGAATTAATCAAAGGGGAAGTGTAGGCAGAGTCCATATGCATTCAGGCCATAATACTGTAACGAATTTACTAGAAAGTTCTTTATTTCGAACACTTATTTACAACTCAACTATTTACAAGTCCAACTAACTAACTAACTTTCTTTCTACTTTAACTTTATAAACTAACTTTCGCACTGTATGTCACTTTCTTCGTACCGTATCGCTCACTATCGCGGTCCAGATTCAGTTAACTCCTGGCCGGATGACACAATTCTTATATAGACAGTGGGACGTCTCTCCAGACGTTTCTAGATAAAGAACTTTGGCGAACCTTCTAGTATAGAACGCACTGGAAGTCAACTCCGCACGCTCACGATGATTTCAAATATTCCCGGCGTTCGGGATCGCTCGAGGCGTTCGTGACAATACTACTTCGATTTTAAAGATCTTCAAAAGAAGACCATACAGCATAACGGCATTCAATAGCCTCAGTCTTTTTGTAATAATTGTAAGACCAGGGATATATGATTATTAGTTCTCTTTCACACCGCTAAGTTTTAAACTGTTATTTTGTTTACAACTATAACCATTTTTTATCCTCAGAAATATTTCACTAACATACAATGATGATCATGATCGGCCAATCAACCTTTATATGAACAATTTTTTGATATGTGGTTATGAAATAATGTATAAATATCTGGAACACGTAAGTTATAAAAAAATAAACAGAAAATTAAGAAAATTATTCTATAACAAAAATGTTATTTTTTCATGTAAAAGGTTTTCAAATATTATTGAAAAAATTTAAATCATAATTTTTTTGATAGCAACATAAAATAACACTGCTGGGTTTGTTGTTATATTGTGCTTTAAAAAAAAATTGGCCATTTTATAGATATGATTGCGCTATTAGCAATATAAGTCGTTATAGTAATTCGAAATTTTAAACCTTTTCAATAGGTCACAATTTAGAGATACATTTATCTACGCTATAGATATCTTTTTTCTTGCGTATGATAATAACTGCTTGTGTCAATTCTTGGGGAACATGATATCCGATGCTTTTATAACTGCATGTGTAACACCTCTTAAAGGTGATGACCAAGTTATCACTAACTGTTTGCGACCCCGGACATGTTATTAAAATATATTAGCATGTTTATACTGTCCGAGAATAAGGTTGAAAGAACAGTATGCAACTAACAAACATTGATAGGCTTTCATTGATTTAACAGTACTCAATTTTTATATTAAGTAGCATTATCTAAAAAAATAATATATAATTTATCATTGGGTATGTATGACTCAAAAATAGACTTATTTAGATACATTTCTTGCGTGTACTTGAAACAGAAGAACATTACAAAAATTGTGTTATTACAAATTATATTAATCAGTAATTTTTATCACCTTTTTGAATAGGTGTACTGTATGTTCACATATACAAGGCCATTAAAACAAATATATTGATAAATGACATACCTCATTACTTTACTACGTACTTGTTATTATTATGGTCTTACGTTATGGTCATATTGTTTTCTATGGTGATACAAAAATTCATGATAATTCCGTAATTTTTATTTTTATTTTGGGATCATATCGCAATGAGACATTTGTTTTTAACATTTACTGATTATTTCTATCCCTTTTCCGGCATTGTCTTCAGATTTTCATGGTATGTGGGGAATGGGTAGTATGTTGAGAGATACTGGAGCATTTTTCATGAGACGATCTTACAACAATGACAGTTTATATTGGACAACTTTTAAGCAATATGTGTACCAGTTAGTAACGAAAGGACATCTGCCTATAGAATTTTTTATTGAGGGAACCCGTAGTAGAAGTAATAAATCGCTCTCTCCTAAATATGGTAAATTGTTCAAGATATATATTAGAATATATTAAAGTAGCATACTTCTTGGCACTTATACCCTTGCCAATTAGTTTTTTCAAATATTAAATGGGTGTTATCTATTTTTATCATCTGAATAAAATGAGATGATAACATTTTAAATTCTAATTACTAACAGCCGCTAGTAAATCGTACTTGACGTAAAGTCAGGGGCGGATCTGGGGCACGCCCTGACACACATACAAATTCGATAAATAATATATTACATTGTAATATATTATTTATAATTGTATCCAAAAACAACAGGGGCAATAAATGTCACTGAACCTACAACACTGCATATTAATCATTTTTAGAGTTGCAGTATGTTAGTATTAAATCTTGATTAAACCTTCTTCTTCTCAATAAAGAAGAAGATAAATCAACATAATTGTAGCTTGCCGCTGCTAATTATATGTCCCAATGTGTCACAACTGACTGGTGGTAATGGCGTATTCGACAATTTGTAATGAAATCATTTCTTAGATACCGCATTTTTAAAACGTCTTCACGTGGGTTATTAATTTGTTGATTGCGGTATAGCACTTTCTAACAGTTTGTGCAAGACGATGCAGGCCATGTTTTCATATAGGAAGCTGCATAGGTTGTATAGAGTAACACACGTCCATTGTTTTCCAAATCGTTGGCCCATATTTTTCTTAGACTATTAACCGCAAGTCCAGCTACTCTAAAGGCCATAGGACGATAAGCATAGTGAATCGGCCCCAGAAGGATATCTATCTTAATCATCTTTTGAGAGTATGTTGATACTAATAAGATGCGTTGATCCTTCAAGTTTCAGACCTCTATCTATTTTGGTTTTTGAATGAATCGAAAAAAACGAAAAATCAAAAAATAATTTTTTTGTCAAAAACGGCGTAACCGATTGAAGTGAAATTTGGACACGTTATAGATGTATATAAAGGCTATACTCTAAAAAAAATAACAGCTCATAATCTCAATAATAATCATTAGAAAAAGGCGATTTTTTTCAGAAATTATTTTTTCTTTATGAAAACGTTCTAGAACAATTTTGAAACTAACATTTTTTATGTCTTTTTCGATGTAGAATAACCTCTCAAATTCTTAAATTGATCAAAGAGGTACGCCATATTGAAACAAAATAAAAACCGATTTTTTGATATAATTTCAATGTTCACTTATTTCAATGTTTTTACTTTTGAAACAACAGAAACAAAGCTTATTTGATTAATTTATAAGTGCAAATGACATTAAATATTGAAAACAATAATTTGAAAACATTTATTTATTAAAATATTCAAAAATTAATTATAAACTATTTAGATGTTAATAAGTTTACTTAAAATATCATTTTGCATTTTAAAACAGCGATATAAATATTATTTATCAATATATTGATTCAATCAGAATCAATTTTCATTTTTTATATATTAAAACTACAATTTAGAAAATATAAGGTTTCTCCCTCTCGATTATCAGTCCATTCGGTAACCATAAGATTGCACTGTTATTTAATGTTGGTGATACTCTGTACATTGTTTACTAGTTGGTAGCAAGCTGCTAGATAGCTAACCTAATAATTATTAATTGTTGACATTAGAAACAAGTTTTTTCTGGATTTAATAATTAATTTTATTTAAAGATTTTTTCAAGTGAATAAAAATATGTCTACATTTAAAAGTAATAATCCGAGGTGTTGCGTTTGTTCAAAATTGATAAAAAAAAATATCGGTAAAATTTACGCGGAATGTTCAAGTCTAATAATAATATTAATTCAATATACAATATAGTATACATCAGCGAGTACTCGTTACATCATTCAGTTACTCACTGACACAGATCCTTTCCTCTTGCCACAAGTCGCTAGGTTACTGACTAGTGGTAGGTGGCTTTTCGTGGTCACATGTGGAAGACAGTTTTGATTATTATCGATACAAATATGAATTTCATATTTTTATTGATAACATGAAATTTCATAATTTAATTTCATATCTACATTTATACACATACACATAGGTCTGAACATGGAAGTACGATTTACTCACGGACATTAATATATTGTGTAATTACATGTAGTAATTAATACATCATACAAGGGAATACTAATTTATTCTGTACATCTCTGGTTTAGAAATTATACTGGGTATTTGCGAAATTTGGATTTATTTTTAGTAAAGGTTACATATAGAATAAATAATATGGTACAAAAATAAGTTTTGAAAGGAGTAAAAGAAAATTTACTTTTTTTAACGTGTAACATCTACTTGTACTTGTTCATACTTAATAAAGAAGGAATATACAATATGTTCTATATTTCCTTGTAAATAACAACATTGTCAATTACTTGCAATTCAAATTGTTAAAAACAGTTTTGTGATATGAGATGATGTATCTCGCTATCCTTAAGATAATTGTCACATGCAGTATTTTCATAATTTCCTTATAATAGTCATCAGTATGATATATCTTATTTTTAAGAGTGTGTTTAACATTTCTGTAGCAACTAATGTATAGGGAATTAAATTGGTCATTTCTTATCAAGATGCATAGATAGGTAGTAATCATACTCAATAACATATAGATAATATTGTTTTCTTATCGTTGTTATTGGGTTATTGAAAGTTATTTAGTATTTTAATAATTTATTAAACATTTTTTATTGAGATTTACATAATTTAATACACATAGGGCAATACGGTAGTTTAATGCCTTAAAAACAGGCGCAAACATCATTAGTTGCAATATTGTGTTTAATACATTCATTTGAAAATGCTAACAATTAATCAGCAAAACAAATTGACGTTTCTAAGCAGCTTTTAATAAAACCAATATTTCATTTTATCAAGACATTTCATAAGAATTATCCAAGTTTGTAAATACCCTGTAGAGTGTAAAATATTTCTAGCCATAAAATATGTAATTTAAATCTATTTTATTGGTCTATTCACGTTGAGATTAAACTGACACATGAACTATTAATTATAATATTTTTAGATGTTTTTCAAAGCTTTTACATTATTTAGGATAACATAAACAAACATTGACATTGATGTAAACTATTTGTTACAATTACTATGGTTAATTACGTATGACTTGCCCTGCCATTGCAAAATAATTAATATATTATTTTTACGTATAGGTTTGATATCAATGGTATTAAAAGCATTCTTCTTTTCCGAAGTTTTTGACATACTCTTTGTTCCAATAAATATTAGTTATGACAGAATTCTAGAGGAGAGTCTCTTTGCCTTCGAGTTGTTAGGCGTACCTAAGCCAAAGGAGAGCACTTCGGTAATATGTTATACTTAAATATTGATTATTTTAAAAATTAATATACACTATTTTAGGGCTTCTTTAAATCATTACGGATATTAAAGGAAAAGTTTGGTAGTATACATTTTCACGTAGATAAGCCTATATCGGCCAGAGAATATTTTGATGGCAAACTCGACAGGTCTGTGCATAGCTTGAAGCCACTTCATCAACAAGAAATTACAGATGACGAAAAACGTCTTATTCCTCCCTTGGCTCACGAAATTGTGTACAGACAACAGAAATCCTGTGTAATAACTATTTTCAACTTGATCTCACTTGTTTTAAATTATAATTTGACTACGAGCAAGGAGCTTTTAAGTGTACCAGAACTGATCGAAGAAGTACGTTGGATAAAAGGAGTTATTGAGAGTTTTGGAGCGTTTGTGTTCACCGAAGACATTGAAAAAAGTGTTGCAGATTGCTTTGTGGTTCACAAGAATTTGATTCAGGTCACAGACAGTAATAAAGTTTGTTTAGTTTGCAACAGTATTGTATTAGATACAATTAGTCCCTCTAAGCTTAAGGCCCACTCATTGTCAGAGAGAACAATGTCTCGTTCAGTTCCGTTTGTTATGTTACAGATTTATGTTAATCCTACTTTACACTATTTTATAGACGCCGCAATTCTTGTTAGCATTTTAAATTACAAGAATAATTTGAGTAAAGGTAAGTAACTTATGAGTGTAACCGAATGTGTAAATGATTATAATTAAAATCATACTACAATAAAACAATTACAATTCTAGTGGTTTCAGCATTAACGTATTGCGGAAACAATTTAAAATTCATATTGTACTTTTGTCTTTGTTTATCTATATAATTTATATACAGTGGGTCACATGGATATTCGTACATGTTCAACTGTTTCTAAATATTGATGATATTGCGATAATGTAGGCATGTGTATGTTTTTATGCAATTTTATATAAAAATTTCATATGTAAATAAGGATAAGTTTCTAATTTGGCGAAGATATTAATGATATAAAAAAGACTGGAATCAGTCGATTCCAGCCTGGGTCGCATTCGCGGTCACACGGATATTCATACAGGTTCATAAACCTGTCAAAATAAGTGCTTGTAGGGGATTAGCGGACCACTCTGATTAGAGTAGGGACTTCTGTAGTTTATGTCCTTTGTTTAAATTAAAATGTTAACGCGATCAAAATGGGACGCAAATCAAAAAATACGTCAGTGAACTTGAAGAAAACTAATTTCATTGTATGAAAAAGGCAATAGTTACAAAATAATAGGATAAATTGTTCAGAAGAGCCATTCCACCATACAGTATATCATGTAAAGGTATAAGAAAGAGAATCGTGTCGAAGATAAAGTGAAAGAAGAACCAAAATTTATATTAAGTGAAGCTAATGAATAGTACATTCTATTGCAAGTTAAAAGATTCTACTATAACTGTACCCAAGTTAGTGGCATTAGTGGAAAATCATTGTAGAAAGAAAGTGCATCCAGAAACAATTCGAAGGGCGTTACAAAGGCATAATTACCACGGACGTTGGGCGAGAAAAAAACCTTTCATTAATGAGCGAAATCGAAAAGGGCGAGTACAGTTCCCATGCGAATGCTTACAGCAATCTGAGAACTATTGGGACAACGTAATTTTTTGCAACGAAAGCAAATTTAATCTATTTGGACCAGATGGTAACACAATTGTGTAGAGAAAACTAAACGATGAGCTCAATATAAAAAATTTTATTCCCACTGTGAAACACGGCTTATGGTCTGGGGACGCATGTCTCGTCATGGCGTTGGAAATTTGCATTCTGGACTCTATACCAGACCAGCATGTCTATTTAAAAATTTTAAAAAACAATTTGGTGCAAAATGCAGCAAATTGGGGAATCGAGCAGCAGTTTAAATTTTACCAAGACAATGACCTTAAGCACACGGCGCTCCGTGTATGTCAACGGGTTCTGTATATTTCCCCAAAAGTTATAAAAACACCTGTACAGTTCCCAGACCTTAACCCAGTCGAGCATTCATGGCATGAGCTCGAAATCCGCATTCGTAAACACACTACAACCAACATTAACGGATTAAAGGAAATGTTTAAAGAAGAATGGAATAATATTCCCCAATGCCTGTGTGCCAAACTGGTATCTTCGATGCCAAGACGCTTGCGTGTTATACTAACTCAAAATATACCCAACAAAATATTAGATCTCATTCTGTATTATTTTTACTTAGTTTTCATTCATGTGTACGAATATCAGTGTGAGATACAGTTGTTAATTTCTATATTATTTCATTAAAACAGTAATAGCATTAAAACATTATTGACTGAAAACTACGTTATTTGTACTGTTGTATAATAGAAAATTATAATACACCATATTTCATTTCCCTGTTTTTTATTTTATCGCATTTTATATAAGTAAAAATCAAATAAGTTTACTGTACGAATCCCTGTGTGATCCACTGTATAGTATCTATTAAATTAACTTTTTACTTTTTTAACAAAAGTGTTTTCATATTGTGTATAGCCTACCCGGTTTCATAATTGCTGGTATACACTATGCAAATGTCTTTATCGTCAACGTAATACTAACAGCTACTATGTTAATTGCATGGCATAAATGAAAATTTTGGGCAAATTGTGTCATTTTTTCATAATCTTTAGTTCAGTGATAATTTGTTACATTATTTATGGGCAAATTTGTAGAATATTTACAGACCATGGATAGTAAAAATTTTAGTTTTTATATAAAGTAGAAAGATTTGGATTTATGGTATTAAATTATTTTTAATAATTTAATACTAGTAATAAGTTAATGGGAACCTCTCCTTTGATCTTTTGTATAATTATTTTTTATGGGGTTCAATTATCATCGCATAAAAAGGTATGGGTTTTCATTGCTTCATAGTTGCATTGTATTGGGCGAATTTTGTAAAAATAATTGGATTTAAAGTGATACTAAATTAATACTTATTATGTAATATTAGTAAACAAATTCTGAATTTGTAGCATGTGTACATTTGTGTCGAATAGGAATGGTGGTATGCATCTATTATATTAACAATTTTTGTGTTCTTTTTTTAGACGAACTATTTAATAATTACCACTTCATAAGGTCACTCTTCTCAGATGAATTTGTCATTTTTCTACCTCGGGAGAAAATGGTGTGTGATTTATTTTCTTTATGTATTTTTTCTTGTGTGTATTTAAAGACTAATTTGTAAAAAGACATTAAATTGCTCATTATTTTAATTCCTTATTTGAAGGCAAATTGTATCCATTGTTTTGTAAAACAGTCAACATAGTATAATATATAAATACAACTCCGAATTAAAAATGTTATTATGAATAAATTAATTCAACATATATACAATGTAAATAATGGGCAATGTAATATTGGATTTGGATCGTTTGAATTCAATAACATCAATTTAAAACATAAATTAAATAATTCATCATAATTATCCTATTTTTCATAATTATATAAACGAATAATAATAACTTATCTTGATGTTATTGAATGTTTTAAATCAACAGAAAAGCACATGAGGTATAAAAAAGGGCAATGTGTTGAAGTACGGAACTTATTCTTCTGGCAAAAATATAACCTAGCTGTTTTAAAATTGTGTCTCATACTTGATATTTACATTCTGTTCACAAGAAAAAGCCCATAATAGCTCACTTGATACTGTTTCCTTTTTAGCAAATTGCTGACTGCTTAACAGGGGTTATAAAATTTCCTTAGTATTCTATAAGCTATCAGAGTGAATCCTCTTAAGTAAAATAAATACGTATTTACACCAATACGTGTATAAAGTCAGCTGAAACTTAAAATTTATCAGCTAATGAAATTATTTGATCCAACATATGTGGAGGTGCTCATAAATTGCATGCCTAGAAGTTGTCAATCGGCAATTGATAACGAGGGTGATTGGTCTATATATTAAGTGTCTGTCGTATTGTTTAAAGGGTAGATTCATGTTAGAACAAACATTGTGTTGTAGTTGTTAAAGTGGTGAAGTAAGCAAATACTTTTTCTTTTGAAACAGACTGTAATACAGCATTTAACAGTTTATTTATTGATAACTAACTTCAATTGTTTCCTATATATCGGAAATATATCCTGTATATCGGAATTGTTAGATGTAGTTTATCCTTATAACTATTTTGCCTTTAGAGAAAAAATGAAATGTATGGATTATGTATAAGAAATAAATATGCCTTTAATGCCATAAATACCCTAATTTTAATTGAAATACCCTATATATTTTGTTGTTTCGTTTCGATCTAAAATGATATTCTGAGTACAAGTACACACTGCTTTTGTCACTTTTTGACAATTGCTATCATTGATTTCACTTTCTGAATAACCTGACGATCCTCTCTATTTGAGAAAAGAAGTAAAAGTTAAAAAGCTGATATACTAATATTTGAACGCTTATAACAGTGAAAATATGAATACAGAGGATAAAGTTTTTTCCCAGACTATTTGATCCAAAGTTAATCGTTTTATCTCGTACTCATGGTAATCTAAATAAGAAATTCAAAATAAATGACAAATTTCAAAAAGTAATAAATGGAGTGGCATTGTTCTCAGAACATTCTAGATCTAAATAGCTAATATACAGGATGCCTCATTAAAATTCCGAAATTACGGTAATTTCTGGTGAAACGGGACGTGGGTAAAAGTGGTTATTTATGTTATTAAAATAATATTGAGGTCCCATACATAATCTCTAAATTTCGGTAATTTAATCTAAGCAAAAATGTTATAGGGGTGAACCATATTTAAGAGTCACCCGGTATAGGAAAATATTGCCAACATCAATTTATTTAATATGAAATTTGGGATTTGTCTAATATCTCACAAAGGCCAGAGTCTGAAAATTCTTTACGTCTTTAATTTCTTCAAATAACTTCAAATACTATAAAACTACAGACTTTTGATGATTTATAATATCAAATGACAAGTATAAATAATTGCATGTTACAAAAAAATAAAGAAATGTGAAAAATTATAAACATTTGAGTATTTTGCAATCTTGCTATTCATATCATTTCCCAATATTTTTTAATTTGTATAAATACGTCAAACATTTACAATTGAAACATTATTTGTATTACTTATTATCCCGTAGATGGTACATGGAATTTTAAGCTTTACTTGGTTTCAAAGTTCAATAAACACGATTTTGTGTAATTACATAGTAGAGAAAATTTAGTTTTGGAAACTTGTTCCGCAAAGTAAGATCTCAAATGTAACTTAGGATTTCTGGTCTAGGGCCAATATTAAAATTTTGTTACTGCATTTCTCAAATTTTTAAATATTAAATGCAAGGTTCTAAGAATGTATATATTTAATTATAAGGCAGAATATCTAATTCGTAATAATTTAGAATTATTTACTTAAACGTCACATAAATTATTAACTTAACGTCATCAATAAATAAAACTTATCATTTGCATTTTTGGTTAAAAATGTTATGTGTAAATTAAATTATTTACATCTTTCTGTCATATATAATGAATTATGTAATCATTGTAAAGATTGATTTTGGCATTAATATGTCAATATTTACACTCACACTTTCAGTTTCCTAGATTCAAGTACACTATTTAACATGTACCATAATAATTTACACATATCAAAATATCAGTTGTGCATTAGGAACTTTTCCATTAATACATTATTAATTTATCTAATTTTATTTTCGGTTGTCATTACATTACTGCTATTTTACTTGTATGTGCTTTTACATGTTTTAATTACTATCGTGGGCAAATCATTATTAAGCTTTAGAGGATATATTAATTAATAACATGCTTCATTGAAAATAAATCAGAGATGCACTCATGTGTAAATATTACTGTTTTCTATTTACATTAGATTTTAGAAATGAATCTGTAGTATTTATATTGGTATGTAATCATTTATTTTGAAAATTGTATATTTTTATCAATAACTTTTACTTCATTTAGAAAACACCATATTTACATAAACTTTTATATAAACTAATTACTAAAACATTCTAGGAAAAATTAAATTCTAATTTTTTAAATTGTTCTGATTTGGCTTCGAATACTTCTACCAGCGAACAATTAGTAATGAAAGGAAAAGTGTTAATTATCATATTTCCTTAATTGCAAAGTATTTGTTATAGAGTACATAAATATTTTACGTATCAGTTAGTACCTATTTCCATTAAATATTTTTAATTCTAACAATCTAAACAAATTACTTCTTTTTCAGCATGAATTCTATCAGTAGAAAATCTGATAATCAGTTGTTCTCATACTTATTGAGATTACTTTAAATTTTATCATTATAGTATACTTGAAGTATAAAAAAAATCTAGTTATGAATTTTTTTATTTGACTTTCGTTTTAGGTTATTTGAATAACCTTATAAAATATGTATATTTGTTCTTAGTCCCATTAAATATATATTTCTTTTAGAGCCGTGAAATGAGTGTATTCTTTAAAATACGTGCTTGATTTTGCTAAAAAGTTTATATGTCCACCTGCTGGTATAAATTGAGGATATTTTCACTTACCTCATAATATTTGGTTGATACATTTGTGTAAGGCTGTATTTTTGCATGCAGAATATGTTTATATATCGTGCCATTTTTTTATATCCATATACTTGGGAAGTAAAATAAAATTTTTATTTATCATGTAAATAGAGAAAAAATAGCTAGAGCATTTTTTTCAGTGGGCTATTATTTGTAAATAAGAACCTATTTGTATTTTATTAACCATAATAAATACTTATGATTTGAATGGAGCTAAACAAAAACTAGATTGTATAGAGTAGTGGTTTCTGATTATATTTTAATAGGTATTAGAATGTCATTAAATCCATAAATGTTGCCTAATTATATAAAAGCCTTAGTGGTATTGATAAATTCAGTTATATCTTTTTAGGAATTCACTTCTGCTCTTCAACTGTCTGTAACGTTAGACTTAATAAATTGTGTAACTGATGGTTGGTATGACTTAGGATATAACAAGAAATTACAAGATGTTTTAATCAGTATTATAGAACCCTTCATGTTCTCATACTTTGTATCGTGTTATGTTCTAGAGGTAAAGTGATATTAAAAACATTTTCAAATTTGACTTACAATAAATACTAATGTAGTTTTTTTTTCAGAGACTTTCTTCAGTGAGTGATGAGAAGACAATTCTGGGAAATATTCAAAGAATATTGGAAGTAAAAATCAATGATAACACCAGATTTATTCATCCCTACTGCTTGAACTTAGATAGTTTAAATAATTGTTTGAACAGTTTAGCTTCTATGGGGGCAGTAAAAAAATACAGAAGGTAAATGGACAATGTGTACTAATATTGTGCTCTTGAATTTCTTTTAGTTATATCTAAAACAGTTATTTGATAATTATATTTTTTTTTCAGTAATAATAAAATGATTTATGAAATCAACGAAGACATTGTACATCAAATTAAAGATAAAATAGGTTTGTTACAATAATCATGATGAACTTTTAAAATTACTTCTATATTTTTTAGGAACATACATTCCCAAGTGCCATATTGAAGACAATTCTATAGTGAATGTTCATTTACAGAATAAATTATAACTTTTTTTTTTTATCGGTTTTAAAAAAAAAAATTTGTTATCGGTTTTATATGTTAAGAAAAATTCTTCGTTGTGCCGTGTGTAAATGCTTGATAATTTTTTTAATAGTATTGTTATTAAAATCTATGTATTATTAAATTGTGATATTTTTCCTGCCTGTTTATACTTATTAGAATAATAATTGCAATAAAATGCTTAACCTTTTGCACATAAATTTAACGTTACTAGTTTAAGAATTTTCACTAATAAATTAAAATTAAGTTAACTGTATGATTCACATAGAATTTTATAAGCCTTGTATATTAGAGAAAGGTTGCAGCGATATGTTACTGTATAAGTAAGATTTTTCTTTAAATATTGGAGATGACTTGAATATACTTAACTTAATAATACATGGAATTCTATGTACAATGCATATATACCAGAAAAATTTTCCAGATATTAATTTAAGGAAAACAAAAGTTGGATCAGATTTGAAGCAATCTAAAGTTTTTGTAATTTAAAGATGATTTATAATTTGTATATTGAGAATTAAAAATTCGACAATTTTTTTCTCAAGTTTTTATCTTTCCAAGTGTTTCCACCACCTCTTATTTTGTTTAAATCATCCTATCAAATTGAATATTTTTCTGAAAGCTCATAACTATTACACATTTATCTCATCCTTAAATTAGTGTATTTCTTATATTATTACATTTTATATGTGGCTAAATAAAAATAATTATATGCAGAAACTTTAAAAATTGACGACAAACACCAATAGGGCGCTTTCACATGGAAACCGCAAGGCTCGGCCTCGCGAGCGGGAGCTTTCTCCGCTCTTACTTTCTACTTTTATCGATGCCGTTTTCGACGACAAAAACGCCGATGTCCCAGAATGTATTGGGTATTGGGTCCATCCTATCTCTACTAAAGGCGCGATGAAGCTGGTGTTTTTGCCAGTTTATCAGGAACATCGACGGGATGGCAACAAGTTTTACAATTACTTTCGAATGTCGACCTTATTTGAAGAGCTATACATCAAAATCCATCTTTTTTTAACGTTGGGGAGCGAGAGTCATTGCCACCCTTCTATTATGAATGCCCCATTCCTCCCTTAGCATTTCAAGGAAGAGACGCCACCCTCTTCCAAACGCCCGGCTCTCGAGATGGACGAGTCATATCGCTCCTCACTCGCACGTCCTAAAAGCCCGTGCTCCCCATACGAAAGCTCCATTGTACTCTGCATTTTAGCCTTCCTCCCACTCGCAAGGGCGATCCTTGCGGCTCTCCGTGCGAGAGAACCCTTATCAGTGTTCAGATATAGATATATAAATAATTCAGTATACAAACTAAATTTATGGATAATTTTTAATTGTAAAATAATTTTGTCCAGTTAGAATTTGTTTTATTTCTGATCTTGTTTTTTTTCTAAATGAGTAATTTACGGGGTGGTTCACAAGTGCTATGATAACCTTGAATGGCTAAACGTGACGTCACAAAAGGATTTCAGTTTTGAGCGTTTTGAGGTCCGATTTCAAATAATTCCTATCTATGAAAATTATTACATTTTTTCGTTGTAATTACATTCCGGGAAATGTATTTTTGTAATTTCTATGCGACAATATGGCATTTTGAACATTACAGTTATTTAAAGTAATTTTTAGGTCAAAAGTATGAACTTATGAATTGATGGTCGCATTGCAAGATGTTCGCCACAAATCATCTAAAATATGTTCATCTGACAGTGCGCACAGAACATCTATGCAGAACACCTACAGTGGTGCAATTCGATGAACAATCCGCTTCATTTAACATTTTTAGGCGTGTTCATCGCTTCTGATTTCAAAGTGAACTAAAAGAGTGAAAGTTGATAAGATTTCGTATAACGTTATTGTCTTCGTTTATATTTATTCTTAATGATAATTATCATTAAAAATAAGTAATGATAATTATTAATGTATTCATTAATTCAATGTTCCGATTTTAATAGACATTTAAAACATTACCAATTTGTTTGAAAGGAAATTTAAAATATTGGATTGTCTTAAAACAACTCGTTAGTAATCAATAAAAAGGAACAAGTTATTCATTTTATTTACTAATTCTAGCCATAAATCAAATACTAGTTCCAAATTTTAGAGTTATATTTAGTATAAGTTGTATCTACAGACCAAAATAACTTTTGTTACGTTCTACGTTAGAGGTAACAACATTTATTATTGTAGCTGAATTTCGTAGGTATTAAGTAATTGACTGCAGTTACAGCAATACAGAACTAATTATATATATATATATATATATATATATATATATATATATATATATATATATATATATATATATATATATATATATATATATATATATATATATATATATTTGGTAAAAGAACGCAACTGATTTCGGAGAATTTTGAAAGTGTGGGAAAGCCAGTGGGTGAAAGATAGTGTACTAAAATCCAGTGTTAGCATGTTTGCATATTATAATAAAATGTATTATTTGATATATTGAAAATTTTCTTAGAATGTTCCTAATACCTTCATATATGTTTCTATAATAATTAAATAGTGTTCTATTTTACTAGTAGTATGGAAAGTATGCCAATAAAACGTGTCTTAATATTCCTCGCTCTTTTTACAGAGTTCCTATATTCTTAAATTGTATTTGGCATGTCTCGAATACTCTATCGAATAATGGAATTTGGTAAGAGGTTAGTATTTCTTTATTAAATTTTTGGTATAATTAATGATGCAATGTTTAATTGCATCAATGGACAAAATTGCGTAGTAATAGGTTTCAACATTTATTGTTCACGAGAAGTTTGAAGAATGGAACTGACCTATTAAATCTAGTAAAGTTGATTATCTAATATTGGTTACCCTGGCATCGTAACTAATTCATCTTTTCCGAAATAAAAATGTTCCTAAGGTTCTAAGTTCTAATTTTTTAGTTTGATGATTGATGATGGTTTATAAATATTAAAAAATCTATAACAGTGGACATTAAAAAATAAAACAATGAGTGCTGAAATACAAAACAACGTAATTATATCTCCAGAAGATATCGAATTAGCGGAAAAATATAAATCGGAGGCTAATGAATATTTTAAAAGTAAGTTAAATCGTTCTATGATTACGATAATTTTACAAATATCTTATGTAAACAGGCTTATGTCTTATAATAATATATTTGATAAAATTGTATTTAAAAAAATTTCTATAAACCGTAAAATCATTAAATTGTAGGTTTTAAAATCTAACCTAAAATATCTGTTACAGAACAAGATTTTAATAATGCAATAGAATTATACAGTAAAGCAATTGAAAAAAATCCTAACGTAGCAATATATTATGCCAACCGCAGTTTTGCCTACTTGAAAACAGAATGTTTTGGTTATGCGTTATCGGATGCTTCAAAAACGGTAGAGTTAGATAAAACTTATGTTAAAGGTTATTATAGGAGGGCAACAGCCCATATGGCATTAGGCAAATTTAAAGAGGCTCTTAAGGATTATGAATATGTAAGTACTTTTATCCTATACTGTATCCTATTTTAAGTTATATGATTCCTAAATTCATGTGACTATTAACGACATTGACTTTTTAATTTGTTTTTATAGGTAACTAAAGTACGACCCAATGATAAGGATGCTAAGATGAAATACTCAGAGTGTAATAAAATTGTTAAAAAAATTGCATTTGAGAAGGCAATTTCAGTTGAAGACAATAAGAGGAATATTGCTGATAGTATTAATTTAGATGCAATGAGTAAGATAATTTTTAACTAGATTTAAATAATAATTAAATATATAGTGACAGAAATAAAACAAATTTTGCATATGTATATAAAGTAAGGAAATTCTATTATAAAATAAATGAAAGTATCTAATGGTTTAATATTAATTTTAACTTTATAGCCATAGAACATGAATATACTGGTCCAACACTTGAAGACGGCAAGGTTACGTTAAAATTTATGAAAGACTTGATGGAATTGTATAAGAAGCAAGGGAAACTTCATCGGAAATATGCATATAAGGTATATATGCATATGAAGTATAATTAGCAGGAATTATATTTTCTTTAATTGTATTAAAAAATAATTGAGATATGGTTATACTACAAAATCTATATTTCTAATTTTTATATTCCATTTTTAGATACTTCTAGATATTAAGACATATTTTATGAAGGAATCATCACTAGTGGACATAACTATCGGTGATGAGGATAAATTTACAGTTTGCGGTGATATTCATGGACAGTTTTACGATCTTATGAATATATTTGAATTAAATGGCCTTCCTTCTGAGACTAATCCATATTTATTTAATGGTGATTTTGTTGATAGAGGATCTTTCTCTGTAGAATGTATATTTACACTTTTCGGATTTAAACTATTATATCCTAATCACTTTTTCATGTCTAGAGGTATTTAAATTTGTATTGTAAATATTCAGGATGTTTATTAATTTAATTTTAGGTAATCATGAGAGTGTTACAATGAATCAAATGTATGGGTTTGATGGAGAAGTTAAATCCAAATATACTGCTCAAATGGCTGATTTATTTACTGAAGTTTATAATTGGCTTCCTTTAGCACACTGTTTAAATAAGAGGGTACTGGTAAGTGATTAAATATATATATATATATATATATATATATATATATATATATATATATATATATATATATATATATATATATATTATAAATAAATTTTAAGCAGCCATAAAACTACTTCATATAATAAATATTTCCTTATATCATATTTTACAAAAATTTAAAGTACTTTCAGTGTATCTGAATTTTTAAATTAGCAGTTGTAAAATGTCCTGTTGAGCCTTTTCGTTATCTATGAAACGTTTGTTCAATCTAACATGCCAGTTTTATTGTTTAGGTTATGCATGGTGGTTTATTCAGCCGTGATGATGTTACATTAGAAGAAATTAAAAACATCGACAGAAACAGGCAACCCCCTGAAGAGGGGCCAATGTGTGAACTACTTTGGTCAGATCCTCATCCACAACCGGGTCGTGCACCCAGTAAAAGAGGTGTTGGATGCCAGTTTGGACCTGACGTTACCAAGAAATTCCTCGAACTGAACAAACTAGATTATATAATTAGAAGTCATGAAGTGAAAAACGATGGCTACGAAGTTGCTCACAATGGAAATTGCATAACTGTTTTTTCCGCTCCCAACTATTGGTGAGATTGTTTTTTATTAGACTTATTTTCAACTTAGTAAATGGTAGTTGTTCAGAATAAGTTTAAATATTGTACTAACATTTATAAAGAATATGTGGCATTATGAAGATCTAAATTATCAAGTTGTCAGTTGACTTTTTTTTTGTATGAAATAAAATTACTGGCACATTCGCTGAAGATAAATGAGAATAATGCATTTTCTATTTTAATTTATACATGACAATTTTTGTTTTAGTGATACTATGGGTAATAAAGGTGCATTTATCACATTAAAAGGAAAAGACATGATACCAAAGTTTACTACATATGAAGCAGTGGTATGTATTCAATAGTTTAAACTGTCTAGTTAGATTATTACCAATTTTTTAATATGCATTAAAATATGTTTTTTTTATTTTGTATTATATGATTTGTTTTCGTTTTATTCTGATATAACTGTTTAATTTTTAATATTCAATGAAAATTAGTAAAATTAATTTCCCAAATCATCAAAACAATTTGTAACATTATATCTGGTTATTAAAATCTAAACAAAACCTATTGATATGTTCGTTTTGAAAGCATAATTTAATTCTTATAATTTTCTCATAATCGAAATCATAATTTCTTTTATCTTTTTTTTTTTTATCTCATATTGCTTATATGAATAAAAAGTTTGTGTATTGTATGTAAAGATTTTTACACATGCAATTTTTTTTAGTAAAGAGGTTTGACATGGAGATATATATATATATATTTTTTGTTTCAGCCCCATCCAAATATAAAACCAATGGCATATGCAAACTCCTTATTAACTGCTCCTTTCTAACTAATGTGCTAGTACCTGCCTTATTGTAGTTAATTTTATAGATTTCTAATTTAATTTTGTAAAACCCTCAATAAGTTATGTATAGGCATTTTAATAATTTTTGCTTTATATGTAATTTACATACAAATATTAATTACGTACCTAATTATAGACAATTTTACAATTCTTTTTTTTTTGGTACTTTTGTTATTTTATTTTGTATTCTATTAAAAGTAAATCATCTGTAGGACCATTAAAATAAAATGTCTATTTATACTGTTGTTTTTATTATGTTATGGTGGATTCTGGCAACATAACTTATTTTTTATCAAGTTAAATTGCCTTAAAGCAATCATGTAAAACATAGTAAATTAAATTATGGTAATGTCTTATATATATGACTTTTTGACAAGGGATTGTCAAGAAGAACGTGTTTTATTTTAAGAGTACTACAAATGTATGCCTTAAAAGTAATGAATATTAATTTATTTTATGAACTCTACTGAAAACTGGAGTTTTAGTTTAGTTTAATTTTAAGACGATTTGTACTTGTATGAATCTACCATTAGTTGTACAAAATTGTATGAATACTACTGCCTTCTATTCTCACAGTTATAGACATTATATTGTCTTTTTGTTTGTTTTTAAATATTGTTCCATTTTATAGTGTATATTTTAATAAAAATTAGAATATATGCAATGTTTTTTCTTTAAGTTTCATTTTATGTTTATTAATATCACATGGTTAAATTGTAACCATATTTTTTCAGCCAAATTCAATATTCAGTACCTTGAATTATCTCAACTGTGTCTAATTAGTACTTAATTGTCACTTAGTAGTTCTATTATTTTCTTTTTGAAATATATTTACATAAGATATATGAATTATAATAGTTTCTTCATAAAAAAAATACAAAGAAGCTGAAATATGCTTAAATAATATAGTCTTCTATATCCTTGTTATTTCTGAGACAATATATTTGATTTAAAATTTTCATTTTAGTTTCTAAAATACTAAAATTTCATTTCAATTCACATCTTCCAGATAATACCTATTTGATTCCATGTTTTGTGATGAGTGATGAATGTGATAACTAATTAATGATGGCTATATAAGAGAAGTAAATCATAACTTCTGCAGGATCAAAAGGTCTGACGGAGATAAGAATTAATCTTTCTAAACGTTATTTTCACCATTTTGCTGAATTACTTATGTCGGTATCATGAATATAATGGAACGTTCACATTAAATTAAAACATGTGTCATTTGCCACATGCCTGAAATTACAGCCGCTGAATATCCCCTTTACTATGATTTGTTAAATTACCACCAGATGGCAAACGTTCGGTGCAGAGAATTAAATAATGTTGACACTCCGTTATGAATATTTCTCTCGTCTGTGGTTCCATGGAAAGCTGTCAACTGTCATAAATGCCCGGGAAATATATTGAAGTTTCATAGAATGAAAGGTTATATTTTTGAGTTTTTATGTGAAAGTGTGGTCTTGGTCTCTTGTTTTATTTTTTAACCATCTACCACGTTGAACCATAGTATGAATACTATTTCCTCGTAAAAGTTCCTTGATTAAGAAATTAGTGTAATAATGGAGATTCAAACTAATTCGTTAAATACTTCACTGGGCGAAAAAGAAGAAAACAACTTAACTCTTAAAATGATTACTGAAGTGCAGCCTTGTTGTTCACATAACGTTTTAAATAATAGTGACCGTGTCTCAAGTATATCACTTGGTGATAGTAGCAGTATAGGTTTTTTAAATTCTCAAGACGTAAATGAAAACGAGCCTATTCAATCATTCCAGAATACATTAGAACGAAGATCTGATTATTCTGATAATACATTAGAAGAAAACGTTAGTGAAGATTCTGAACCTTTTCAAGACATATCAATCAACAAGAAAAGTTCATCAATTCAAAAAGATACTTCGCAAAACACTAGTAGACTGAAAAAAAATAAACATTTAACGTTATTCGATAGTGATTCTGAAGAGGAAAATATGCAGTTAAATACTACACTGCAAAGTAGTAGTCAAAGTTCTCAACCAGAATATAATGAAAATAGAAAAAGAAAACTTAAACGAATTGTTGTTGAAAGTGATTCTGATATAGAAAATAACCATGAAGTAACACTTCATAATAAAAGTTTTTCTGATGATAATGTTGATAGACAGGAGGATGTTATTTTTTCTGTTAATACCAAAGGTAAATTAGTACCAGAAGATTCAAATAATAAAATGGCTACAATTCATCAGGTAAAAAGTTGTTTTTTATAGCATATTAAATCTAGTCTTCTATTTCATTATCGTTAATTAATCACATTGTCATATTCGTATTTTCTTTTACAAAAAATAGTATGCTTTACTACTAATGATAATCTTGCTATATCTTACCACTTTTTTATTTTGCATATAGAAATCAAGGTTGTCTGAGCTTTGTGATCCAGATTCTGATGAGGACTACAATAATCAAAATGAGGGCTTTAATTTAGTTGAAGAAGTTAAGCCTAAACCATATAAGAGAAAGAAATTGAAAAAACAAGGTGATGAAATGAAACCAAAAAAGGTAAACGGTTAATCAATATTTTGCATATCAAGTTCTCTGTAGAACTCATATTTGTTATATTTTAATAGATGACTGGTAAAGATGCAGTAAAACAGAGAATGAAAATTAAGTCTGAATCACAAAGAATGTTGCGAGAGAGGAACATCAGCCTACCATACCACAAACCCAAGTCACATACTCTAAAAGAATTCCTTACTTTACGCCCAAAACTGGCTGCAGCAGTTCCGTGTCAGGCTAATACACCTCCTTCTATTGCTATTAAAATGTCCGCAGAACAGCTTGCCATTATGTCGTAAGTGCTTTGCTAACATACCTTGGCATAAATGCCCTATAAATAGCATCTGCTAAAATATTTATAATTCCATAAAAGAAACATTCTAAGTCAATGTTTTTTTTTAATAGATGTTATGAATTGTATTTACTAATTTAATAATATAATTTGATAATATTCAAATTACTAACATTAAAATTTTATTAGGAAAAATTTAGAAGAGAGAGAAGAACGACTAAAAGAATTTTATAGATCTGAAAGTGAGTCAGATGATGATGGGGATAGACACTATATCCTATCAGAAGAAACAAATAAGGATGATCCATATGAAGAAAGGAACAATGCAAGTACAGCTGCCAGTAAAAGTGGTAACTTTGATGGTAACGCAGAGGAAAGCAATAAAAGTGGAACTAACATTGAAATTACTAGTGTCTTAGAAGAACATGTAGACGAAAATGTGGATACAAATAAGACCACACAAATATTAGATCAGCTGAACAAAAAAGGTGACGGTCAGTCAGTTTCAGTGAATAACTTTATTGAGAACAATAAAGAAGAAAGTAACGTATTAACTGATTTAGACAATTGTGTTAGTGATTTGGTGGCTATTGATAAATCGCCTGAAGAACTAGTGGGATTAAATACAGAGAAAGAAATAATTGTATCTAATGAAGATAATGAAAATAATTTATTGGCCTCTAAAGAAAATAATGATATTTCAGATGTTGCAAATAATATTAAAGAAGGCGAATCATGTTCCATGGACTATGAATTTAATTTGGATGATCTAGATGAAAATTCGGAGAAAATAGTTCCGGCTAAAGAAGTGAATGTGGATATATCTGGGAAACAAAGTAGTTTTCAATACACAGATCTTGATAAGGAGATTGAAAATTTTGAAGAAGATAAAGAAACAAATATAGACTCTATGAAAGTTGGCAAAAAATTGTCAAAACTGGAATTGATTAAAGAGAATTTAGCACACATTAAGCCACGATTAAGTGGATGTCCTGATAACGTTATAGATTTAGACTCTGGTGTAACAAAACCAAATGAAATTAGTAAGCTTATGGAAAGATTTGCTAAACATACTTCTACAAAACATGCACACAAAAATAAAGTTAAATTAAGGTATTTCTTCATATGGTAAGTATTTATGAATCGCACTGACCTAAGTTGTTTTTAGTGTTGTGAGCATTGAGGGTGGCGAAGTACATAAAGAAACAGTGGCGATGACAGTAGACGAAGATGATTTGCCAGTTGTTGAAGAAAAACCTGGAGCAAAACTGCAAAAACTTCGTGATGAATTGCAAAGTCAGATAGCTCAAAAGAGAGCGGAATTGTGGCAGAAAAAAAAGGCAAACATCCAGAAAGGTGAAGGGGACCCTTATAAAGGAGAAAAGGAGGAATGTGGGGCGGAAGATGACTTTCTCGATGATGGGGAAGAAGAAGCAGAGTTTACTGACTCTAGTGAAGACAATGAAGATGACGAGGAAATAATTGAAGATACAGAAAAGGAAAAAGTCAAGTCTGACTTTATCGATGGAGAGGCAGAGGAATCTGGCGAAGAAAGCGAAAATGCCCTTGAAGACGACGAGGATGATGATGATAAGGCTGTGGATAACGAGGACCAACAGATTGATGGTGTGTCAGTAAATGAATCGAATGATATTGAAAGTACTGAGGAGCTGCCAGTTAAGAGACCACTGAGAAGGATACTTAAGGGCTTTACTGAAGATTCAGATGATGATGAGGAGCTCAGTTTGAGTTCACAAACATTAAACAGTAAGGAACCAGCGAAACAGAACATGAATAGTGAAAATAGTCGTAAGTATAAAGTTGATATATGTTACTGTAAACATTAAACAATGAATTTACTTTGTAGATGATGATGATGATTTTATTCCACCTCACCAACCCCAAGCCAGTCAAACACCAATCAAAAAGACAACACAGACACAAGGAAAACCTGAATTTGAGTTCTTGACGCCGATATCATATATAACCGGCCTTCAAAATCTTAATAATTCGGCATCAAAAGTAAGTTTTATTAAAAGTAGTTTTGAACATTGAACATGAGATTAATTAATTCATTTTAGTGTAAAGATACGCCCATTACGACCATTCAACCAGATCATGAACCATCTCCTTTAAAAGAAAACAACTGGCAACATGGCTTGCAAAAAAAATTATTCACAAATATGGAAATTACAGATTCTCAGGTAAATTGATGCAGCAATACCCTTGCTAATTTATTACGTAATTAAGTCATATATCAATACATTATGAAAACATTAGTGAATTTAGTACAAATACTGGGAATATTCTGATATGAAGCAGATACTCAAACTGTTGAAGGATTTGGAAGATCGATAATCGCAATTTATTTATATTTTATGTTGTATTTGGCAGTGATTTTTTTTCACTCATCGTGTATATTTCATAGTCTTACTTTCTCTGTTTTCAGATTTATATTTCTGATATATTTGATTCACAGTGAAATTAGAATTTATGTTCGTTTATAAGGGTGTTTTCTGCCATAAAATACTCTTGGTGGATTTTTCTTAATTAGATTTTCTTAGAATATATAGAATGTCTCAGAATTGTAAGCAAAATCTTCGTTATTTGAGAAGGTAGAAAGGTGAAATAAAAACCACTTTGAATGGAATTGAAAGCCCTTTTAGATGTTACAATTTCTAGAGAACCATCCCTTCAATGTACATTTTATTCAAAAATGTACTTTCTTTTTGTCACAAAAGTTCAATTTCCTTTTTCCTTTATAACTATTCTCTTTTCACTGTTATGAGTTCTCTACTTAACATTTTAATTAGATTTCTGTTGTAACAAAATGTTTATCTTGCTTGAATGAATAATTAAGAGATAAGAATAGATAATGAATAATTGCTTTTGCATACAGTATATATGTATATTCTTCATTGAGTAATTAAATAAGTACTATGACTATATCGTTAATAGTTTTCATCTTCGCCATCATAAATAATTTTTTTAAAAAAGCGTTTGATTAAGGGGAAAATGTTTTTATTTACGGATTAATGTCTTTCTCAATGTTCGTTTCTATAATGTAATTAAAATGTTATGTTACAGTAAAAGTTACTGTATTCATTATAAAAAGGGGATTTAATTTGAGCAAACATAAAATAGAGGGTTCAATAAAAAAAAAAAAAAAAGACCAAGGTGGTGTCTTACATAGTAAAAGCACCGAGGTTCAAATAATGGAAAGGGCTAGAAATACCATATAAATTGGTTTATGTTTTACCATGCTATATTTTCAAATAATGGGGATTTATAAAGGAAATTCCCTTCTAAAATATTACTTATACTGCCAGTTTTGTTAGTTTTTCTATTTCTTTGAATGTTTCAGACTTTTCTTCTCATTTAAAAAAAGTTGTAATATTTCATGATAATTATTTGTAAATAATTTGAGAAGTTTTGTGAGGTCTTTAACTGCATACATTGGTTTCAAATTACCTAAGATTTGAGGATATGTAATGAATTTTATTTTGCCTTATTTCGTTTTTCTTTATTTAATTTATAATTCAGAATGCTGCTCTGAATGAATATATAACCAATTTATGATGTTTGCTCAATTTGTGGAAACGGCTTATGCCTTGGATTGTTTTTATTTACATAAAAAAAAAATAATTCAGCTTTATACAGTTTCATTAATATTATATTATTCGTAACTAATTATATATTTGTTATATACTTTCATTAAAAAGATATGTTGTTATAAAAAAAGTTAAAGGTAAGTTATATTTTTCTGTGGAATGTTTGTGTTTCAGGTTCTTAAAACAAATTTGAATTCATTAAATATATTCGACACTCTAGTTTTACTAGTATTATGTGGTCAAAGTTTAGTTTATGTTCACAGGAATTCAAGTAACATGTAAATCTGTAATTTTTAACATGTATTTTTTGATGATATAAAATCTATTTTTGTTTCAAGGTAGAAGATATTTGTTCTGACAAATTTCCTGAAACTCAATCTTCTAATGAAGCTGACGAAGAATTGGTAAATATGTGTAGTGGAAAATTCCCTTCTACTTTAGAAACGGAAGGTAACGAAGGCCAGCCAAAAGAATTGGATACCGAAAAAATCCCGTTCACTATAGAATCACAAAGTGACATTCGGACTACTGATGAACCCTCCTCGACTCAAGACTTGTTAAATATTTGTTCGGGAGCTTTTACAGGAATAACGCAGATTGAAACTGCTGAAAAACCCGAGGTCACAAAAATTAAAGATACATATCAGTTCAGTACTAATAAAGAAATTAAAAGTTTGGATGAAGATCAGGGATTAATCATCTCTCAGCTGCTAGACGAGGAAGAAATGGAGAATTTCAAAAGAAAATTTGATTCCCCTATGTTATCGAATACTCAAAAGGGAATTGTGCAGGAATTTGAGGAGGTGGTAGGCAGTGGGCGAGTCATTGATTCAGATGATGAAGATGAGGTGTTAGAAGTGAAGAAAAAGAAGAATCAGAAAAAGTTGACATTTTCAGGTAGCTATCTTTATTTTTGTGTCTGTATTGATTTAGTACATGACCCTTGGGTATTATTTTTATAGATGACGAAAATTCTGATGAAGATGAAAGAGATAATGAAAAGGTCATTGATTTACATGACGATGTAGATGATGTTGATGAAGTTGTAGATAGTATTATAGATTATGACTCAGAAGAGAATGAAATTGAATACACAGAAGAAACTCGTAAGTTTAAAAATTAAATGTAAAAAAAATGTAAAAAGGGTTATTTTCAGAGGCGACCAAACGACTGAAAGCATCCGATTTCTTTGAAAATGAGGCTGAACTCTCGGAATCAGAATGGGAGAGTGCGGATGAAGATGAAAAAAATTTAGATACTCTGGAATTCGAGCAGGGAGATACTGAAAAATTCGATGAAAACAAAATTAGAGCAGACTTGGAAAGGCTCCACGTGAGACAGCTCTTAGATGATGACGTGAGGGAAGTGAAATTGTTACAAGAGTTGTTGTTGGAAGATGGGGAGTTACACGGTTCTGGCAGAGAACGACAATTTAGGTGGAAAAACGTCGATTTAATAGATGACAATGCCTATGAAAGAAAAGAAGAAGATGACGTTTATTTAGATGAAGAAGAAAGTGAAGAAAAGTGGAGAAAGACACGGTATGAAAGGGAAATGTTTCTGAAGGAAAAATCGCAAAGTATGGGAGATGATGATGACCTTGTAGGTAAAAGTCAGTTGTTGAAGATTGGACACAAAGTGATGCAGAGAAGTCAAGTACATTCCCAAGGTTGTACTCCAACTGAGGTACCTAAGGCTGATCCTGGAAGCCCTGTTGCCAAACAGCCATTTTCTCTTTTAGTAAGCATCTTCAAACGTCCTATATGTCGTCTAAGTTCTTTTATTTCTCTTTTTTTTTTTAGAATAAACGAGGCTCTTTTTTGAAGCGCAGCGATAATGTTTTACAAAGACTAGCTGAATATAACAAAACTACTACTGTGATATTAGGAGCAGCAAAAAATTCTAAAAGTTTCCTCTTCCAATCTGTTTCAGGGGAAACTTCCATCTCAGATGCACAGGCTAGTTGAATTACTGTTAATCATTATTTATGTTCTTATTTACTTTCCATTTTCTTATAGGACAAAAAAAGGAAAGCAACTGATGGTACCCCAAATGTAATAAAAAAATTACGTCTTTCTAGTAATCTGAGTCCTGCTGTTAGTAAGAAGAAGCCTGATAAAAGTGCGAGAGCGAAGCTTTTTGGAAATTGGTAGAATTTTGCCTTGTGTTTTTTAGTTATTTTAATTTTAATAATCATTATTTTTGTTTTACCTATTGTTTTATTTCTTTCATAAAGGTTAATTCTCTCTTGAGGCTTATAAGATTAATATCTAACGAGTAGAGCATGCAAAATGGTCAGGGTACCATAGTCGAATGCATAATAGAAGGTACATAACAAAATAACAGTAATAATAATTTATAAAACATTCAACTACCCTTTTAAGCAGTACTGTCACAAGCTGGATGAGACCAGTGGAAGATCTACAGCATTAGGTTTGTTGCCACAGTTGTTCCATCGAATCTGGTTCATGCTAATGAAGAAATGTTCTTACATAAAGGTTCTTCTACGATCATTTGACATGTAATGATGTAATATTCGCATAATAAAAAAGAACTGGCCATCAGTCATAAACATTCTTGAACGTTGAAAATTTTCTATTGTATTTAGCACCACATTCGTAATTGCTTCGCTAGTTATGCTTCTGTAATCGTTTATTAATTAGTAAGAATGATTATGACAGTCAAGAGGTTCTAATGTACTTACTACAACATTTACAGAATATTCTTATAATCGATTGCCTCGTCTACACATAACCACAGTGTTTTAATCCTATTTTCATTGCTTTGCGCGTAGATGGAACCTCATTTTGTAACGTCTGACTTGGTAATTGTAAACCGATTGTGTATTTATTTGAGAACGAATGAAATGCATCATTATCTAATACAGGAAATGGTATATTATATGCAATCAGCATGAAAGTTAAATCAAACAAATTGAATGTTGTTAAAGGCCAGTTTTTTTCAATATGTGCTATGCATTGTTCGAGTTGCCTAAAGTCTCTTTTGTTCCAGCACATCAAAAATGTGTCTCTGTATGTATCTCGAACTTAACATCTTTGCACTGTCACGCGTCGTGTAAGCCCGTAGATAGTGCTAAAAATCTTTTTCCAGTGTCACAAACGGTTGTTTGTTAACTTATGACTGACATAATTACATCGACATAACAATTACTATTATGCACCAATGTACAACTTGCAAATAAAAGCGTAACGCAATAATTATTATTTAAGCAATAAGCAGAAAGTCCCAGCAGCAACTGAAGGCTGACGGTAAGCCGGCGCAAATAGCCAGCGCGTTGAGCTCGGTCGGCGCCATCCGAATCCGGACCAAAATTGTCCGCTCTAGTAATGAAAGAACAGAAAATGTCTGCATCTACAAAAATTTTCAAGTATCAATGCAAACTTAATTAAAAAGATATGTTTTTAGATTTTTATAAAATGACATTTTTATAAACAGCTAATGAGGCGCTTAATAAATTTATATACAGGGTGTTGTATTAGTGTATGTGATATAATCTATATCTTTACTGGGGTAGGAAGGAAGGGGTTGGGTGGGAAGCAGGGAAGATACACAATTAGGATTTTTCTACCCAAACGTAAAATGTTTATAAAAAAACTCGAAAATAACAGTGTATTAAACGCAGTGTAACTAAGAGGGTTATTATTCAATGCCAAAGGTAAGAAACGTTCGCTTGCGAATTCTAATGAAAGAGAGCCACACCTGCATATATTGGTTTAGGCTTATTGGAGGTATGTCAATCTTTTTTCATGGCTACTACAATCTCCCCAAATGAACATGTTTGGAATATTATGGGGAGAAGACTTAATCTGTCCCACCTTCCATAAACTATAGAAGCTCTTCCAAACTAAATGATGTTTACTAGGTGTTGTATTTTCTATCACTAGTATATGTTGTGTCGTCGATGGATCACTGTTATTCTCTTGAAATAAATAGGTAGGTATAATATGGAATACATGCTATTGGAACTAGATATAGTGTGAATTATGTAATATAAATTGGGAATTGTATAATTTTATCTGATAAATTATGGCTTTAAAAAATTTTAGGGAAGGATTTTTATTATATTCCAAAGCTCCCAGTTTATAATTCGTAAATGAAAAAAAGTGAGTTTCTGATTCTTCCTGCCTAAGAAATAAAAGAATTAATCTCTTTAGATTTACTCACAGATTTAACGCCGAGTGGCGACAAGAATTAGTCGTTCTTTTTTCAGATGACCACTTGCTTTTCTGTATGAATCCGAAATGACATGGATGTTTATAGGTATAGCCAGATTTTCGGAAGGTAAATTATTTCATAATTATTACGAAGGCCTTCAAGTTGCCTAAACTGATTCGGGGTTATAATACCAATTGTTTGAAGTTGGCCTGGATTGCCGGCTCGGAGTAATCCGGGGGTGCGTTCGATTTCCACATGTCGGCTATAAATATGTAGCCGATATAGTTTTGGACCAAATATGATGATATTTGGTCCAAAACATAAAGGAATTAAGACAATATCCGAAATAAAAGTTAAATTAGGAGATATTCCTTTAGATATTAATAAGAATAAAACACATAAATGTTTTATGTTAAGGATTATATATTACTTTAAAACAAATGTATCCGCATGTAGGCATAATGAACTCACAACTAAAAACGGGTAAGGGTAGTTCTTTGTTTCAAAATTATTTTACTGTGGACATATTTCATATATGGACTTGTTCTTAGAAATGATATGGTATGCTTACAAAGAATTGATAATAGTTGTTTTATGTACAACACATAATTTTAAAGGCATGTAAAGTCCTGAATATTTATATAAAAACTTAAATACGTTAAATAAAGATATATCCAAATTTAGATCACGCTATTAATATATGTTAGTAATTCCACGTAACGCCACTGCCTTGAATACTAGAAGTTTTATTTATATCAGGCTTCCTATCTCGATTTCCGACTTATATGTTACTGATAGAGATCGTATCGATAAAGATGTATACGCCATAAAGTTCATTCGGCATTTGTCCTGAATCGGCGTACCGTGTATCGATAAAGATGTATACGCCATAAAGTTCATTCGGCATTTGTCCTGAATCGGCGTACCGTGTACGGCACTGATGAGAACTAATAAGTTCGAAAAAAAAAGTCGTTGGGTTCCGATCCGGGACAAATGTCGAATCCTACCTCTGGCGGGTTTTATTTTTTGAAACCTTATCTGATCGTGCAGAAACACGAGAAAGGGGTCGAGGATCGCTTCTGGGTATAATTCAATGCCTGGCGGGGCTTTAGTCCGAAGAGTAGTTGTTTCCTAGAGCGATTATGTAATAGCTTTGCTATTCGGGAACTACTTTGATAACAGCTTGGCGGTTTGGTGGTTCCTATCTCGATTTCCGACTTATATGTTACTCTCAGGCTTGTAAAGTATATAATTCTGTTCCTCCCAGTGACGGCGCCGGGGGGGGGCCTGGGTGGGCACGTGCCCACTCAATCACTAACTATGTCCTCCCAAGTGCCCACCCAAAAAGTTTACTATGTACAAAATTATAACATGAAACAAAATATAAATATAAAATTATACTACTATTTGAAAATTTGAAAACGAACAATAAAAATTTTGTAAAAATCATTGTATCAAGTGCGGAATGTGAAAAGACCTTTTCATGTCTGAAAAGGTTAAAAAAACATTTACGAAATGAAATGAAACACTAGAGATTAACTAATTTGGCTGTACTAAATATAGAGAAAAGAAAATAGCTAAAAGCTTGGATTTGGATAAGATTGTTGAGGAATTTGCAACAAAACATCCTAGAAAATTTATGTTAAAATAAATTCATTAATATTTTAACTTTATTACTTAATGTACTAATAATTTCTTTTGTAAATTGTGTTTGTGTTAATACGTTTATATTCTCAACCCAAAAATTTGTTACCAGTTTGTGCCCACCTATTTTAGAAAACCTGGCGCCGTCACTGGTTCCTCCTGAGTTTAAGAAATAATTCAATTCTAATCTTTAAGAAACAGTTAAAACAACATTTATTGATGATTAAATTTATTACCATGTTTTAGATTTTAATAATATCGTATGTAGGAGTAGACGTTTAAAATTTCAGGTATTAAATTACGTTTAAAAAGTGTATATGGAACGTATGCATTTCTTAAACAGTTTTCATCAAATACGGCCATTAATGATTACCCAATGAAAAAAAAAACCAGTTGTCATTGGAATCGTGAGACCTTTTAAATTATGTATCCCTTCATTTATGTTCCCATTTGAATCGTTGTTCCTGAGAGGGGGTGTCGATGACACGATTGGACTTTATGTGAAAAGACGCCCCTTTGGAAACAAAAATTGTCACGTGTTACGGTTTTCCTATAAAAAATATTACAACAGTTATTCTAGGTGTTTCACATTAAATTGGACACCCTGTATACAGCACTTCCATTGAAGAGACATCTCTAGTCCTAACTTTTTACACCCTGAATATTTCCTTATTATGTAATATGCATGAATAAACAACAACAGGGAATCTACAAACTACCATTTTCGTGGCGATGTTATTCGTCCACGTGGTAGCGTCCCAATTTAGATAAACTGTCCGTGCGATAACATCAAAGAAATTGCCCCTTCGGAAAGAAAACCGTTAACGAAGTGGTCAGCTACAAAAAGAAACGATTTTCACCGAGCGAGAAACTGTCATCATTAGTAAATTGAAATTGGAATCTCCAGTAAACGACGCGATATGGGGCAACAATCGACTTGCCCTGTCCTGCGCCCACAGACAACCGGAGATTGTCTCTTGTTTGCACAGTGGCCGCGGCATGCTAGTTTAATAGCACACATGTCTATTATGTTTGTTTTATACATCTGCTTTGGTTTGAGGAACAAAGAGTTTTATACGAATCGGCTTCCTATTCTGATTTCTCTGTAGAGTTAATTAAAACGAGAAGGACCATCGTTTAAAAAGTTTAATTATATCTCCGAGCTGGATTCTGGACACTTACCACATGAAAGATGGCAAACAGAAGGCCCCTCTTGTGATGTATGAATGCGAAGGGGTGATTGCTTCCTGTGTAATAAGCAAACATTTATGATTTATTCTATTATACCGAGATATTGTCACCTGGACAAGAAGATTTTACAAAGAAATAAAGTTATTTTGTAATTGTCCTTATCTTATTAAGTATCCACTAACAATTTTCTAGAACATAAATGTACCTATATCATAAGATATTAAATACAAAATTAAAGACGCAAATTATAATCTTATTACATACGTATTACCAAGCAAAAATGACATAAGAAATTAAGTACTTGATTTTATTACTAATGGGATTTGATAAGCGGAAGAGTTTTACACGAGATATCTGAAAAGTGTCTAATGAATATAACTCATACTCAATGCCATCCTCAGAGTCGAATACTTTCCTAAGCTGTGGAAAGTCGGTAATATTAACAGGTAACAAGATGACAAAAACCTACACTCATTATCATCACTTTACAGACCAATCAGTCTTTTACCACTAGTGTTCAGGTTCATCGAAAAACTACTACTCAAATGACTGAACCTAATACTAGATACAAGAAGAGTACGCTCTTCCTAACTATTAGTTTAGATTTAGAGTAGTAGAGCAAGGGGGCTACCAGCTCACCCTCGGATTTGTCCGCGGACATTTGATGCGGATGGCATGTGTCCATCGGGAGTGACCAAAGATGTGGGTGGGGTCGCGAAGAGTTCTTGTGGATGATCAACAATGACCAGAGGGTGTAGAAAAAAGCGGCGGAGGGGGGCGAGGGGAAAAAAGCATGGTTAAGAAAAAAAGGGGCGTGGCTGCGTTAAGAAAAAAAAAACATGGCTGTATTAAGAAAAAAGAGGCGTGGATGCGAAAAAAGAGGGTGGGGGGAAAAACATGTCTGCATTAAGAAAAAAAATGTGGTTAGAAAAAAGGGGGCGTGGCTGCGAAAAAAGAGGGTGGGGGTAAGAAAAAACGGTGTCTGCATTAAGAAAAAAACATAGCTGTATTAAAAAAGGGGGGCGTGGCTGCTTAAGAAAAAAAGAGGGTGGGGGAAAAAGGGGGGCGTGGCTGCGTTAAGAAAAAAAGGGGGTGGGGAAAAACATGTCTGAAAAAAGGGGCCGTGGCTGCGAAAAACATGACGTCTTATGATTGGTGAATAACGGAAAAAATGTCTGACGTCTAATATAGGATGAGATAGCATAGAAAGAGCTTAGTAAAAAAGTGTGACGTCAGAGCCTAAGATAGCACGCAGAAAGAATGTAGACGTCTATGATTGGTGAATAACGGAAAAATTTGTGATGTCATAGTCTTAGAGTATAAGTGTTGGCTGTTAAGACAAAAAACAGAAAAAAATGAATGTCGAAAAGGCCTTATTTCACTACATTTACGGTGATCAGTCATCAGGATAGCAGAAATATTCAAGACGTATGCACATATATTTAAATGAAATAATATTTAGTCCCAGATTCGACAAGTCTAAACTATTCAGATAAATAAAGTCGTAAATTTTGTTTGTTATTATAATAAAATATCCGATATCCGATAACGAATGGTGTTGGTATACGGGATAGAGTTTCCATATAAGGTTTTATTATTTAACACATTCAATTCAGGATTCATATGTATACAGGGAAATTTGAAATAATTATCTTCAAGCTAATTAAAAGTAATATACGAGGGGTATCGGAAAATAATAAAAAGACATAAATGTTTATAAAATCATATTTATTAACATATAAAAATACAATACTAATTAAAACTATGTAATAAAAAATATAAGAGCATAATATATAATTATAATACAGTATGTTTATTAATAGCAGTATAAAAGCACATTTTTTTATTTATAATAGGATTCAAAATTTTCGCTGCAGCTTCTATCCTGCGTTGAAATCGGTATCGGTCCAAGACAAAAAATTCCCAATATCTTAATCTTGATGTTCTATATGCATAGGCCCACGTGAACGTTATATACGTTTGATTACGACTCTCATCGAACGTAACTCGCTTTATCTTCTTTTCATTACTCATTGTGGTAGTTTGTAGGTGGACATCTGACGCAGTCAAAAGGGCCTCATCTTAAACTTTATCCGATTTCAATCGAATAAAGACTAAAATTCATTAAAAATTATTGCAAGAGAGAATACTTTAAATAGGTTAATAAATAAGAAAGTTATAGACAAAGAAACTGTATTTATAGTAAAAACAGAGGTTTTATTTGTTCTAAGTTGGTACTAAAAAGCCACTATATTTGGGTTGGTACACCGGTATGATGGTACGACTTGAAAACGTAACTAAAATGTTTGCTGTGCTATTGTAGACTAAATAAGCTGGTGAATAAACAAAAATTATCTGCAAAATGCTGAGTCATTTTTTTCTTTTAACCTACTTGTTGCTTATTACATAGAATGCAAATTCAACGTTAAAAACAAGTCTTGACTTGTTGAACAAAGTGTCGCCAGCTGGGTTAAGGAACGTGACTTAAATGTAAACAAACTGGTGTTTTGCCACTATTGTAGACTATGATTAAAGCCGACTAACATCTGAATTGAGATCAAGGTCATAAATCCAAATCGTATTAAATAACATCTGTCTTTTAAAAAAAAACACGTTACGTAAACAAGTCTGTCTAGTTAGGAGCTGTAATTTATATATTTTAAAAATGAAAACTGTACACACAAGTGTGCAAAATAAAAACAACAATTATTTTAGTAAAATATTTAATCAACTACATCTTCACTATAAAGATTATATTTTACAATATATTCAAAAGGTATAGTTTTTCTAATTGAGTATAATAATTTGAAGAAACCAGCTTCCAGTATTCCTACGCAAAATTCGTCTAGATTGATGGATCCCAGTAAAATTTGATTACATAAATTTTCAACACGACCATATGTTTCTAATGTATATTCAGTGTGATTATAGTGAACTACGGTATCAGTCTGACAGTCTTTAATATGATACATAACGTTGGAAGGCTCACTGATACTGAGTTCCTTGAATTTTTCTTGTGAAATATCTTCGTAGAGTCTTATGATGGCACCTCTTAATTCAGCATCAACCATTTTTTGCTAATATTTCTAATAAGACACTTCAGAATTAAAATCGAAGAACAGAGTGTAATGTAGTACAGTAGAATTGTAAGTGATTGTTGACTATTATAATCATTGAATATATCGACAGGGGTCACGCATGCGCCTTTAAAAATGTTCCAATCTAAATCTCCACTTGTACCATTTTGAAATTTTACTCTTATTTTATATCTTTTAGCATCATTTGGTATTGAAGAAAAAAACGTTGAAATATGATTATTTAGAATATAAGGTGTCATATTTTTCCAGTTGTTCTTTGTATCAAAGTAGACAAACATTTCTTTCGCATCATATGGACGATGCACATAAAGAACATTTTGATATATAGCATATAATAGAATAAACTGATGACCTAACGGCATCATGATTAATTATATACTATGCATGTACACATAGGCTATACTTATTTATTAACATTTTCCCTCTATATTTTTGTTGAAGGAATTTTTTCATGCTGTGGCGTAATATTCAAATTGGTAAAACTAATGAACATACGCTTTTTTTGTTCATAAAAGCTGATAGTTATTTTCAACTGATCTAACTTTCTGTAATGTTCATTCAATAATAACTTGTATTTATCTGAAGGATGCATCTTACTGCTCAGACGTCTAGTAAACAACTAAAAAAATTATGGTAATACACACAAGGAGATAAATAAAAAA
Organism: Rosalia funebris; assembly: GCA_037954035.1. Taxonomy (NCBI): domain Eukaryota; kingdom Metazoa; phylum Arthropoda; class Insecta; order Coleoptera; family Cerambycidae; genus Rosalia; species Rosalia funebris. The sequence goes on along the minus strand of JAZFAV010000016.1, from coordinate 18,450,267 downwards.
ATTTTAGAGACCAATAGTTTTTTTTTGTATTTATTTTGGTAAATTTGAATACAACCAATCATATAGTTTTACACTATTTCTTATACTACACATACATTTAAAATTATTATAATGATGAATACATTGTGGAAAGTCTTTTAAAAAATTTGGTACACTGGTGATATGTTCGACATTAACTACAATAGGTGACGTTGTTGAAGTTTCCGCTAGTTCATGTAGCTTTCGTTCAAGAAATTCCTTCTTTTGATGTCCCTTTACGTAAACTATGTCGACGTCAGCCCCATTCAATAGGTGATCGCTTAGAATGTCATTTAATATGTCGTAATTTACATAACCGCTGCTATATTTTAGACCATGATGAAAACGTTCCAAATAGTTTACTTGTTTCTTTACTTCAGAACTTAACGTACTGTATGCCATTGGAGGTTTCAATAAATAATGAGCCCTTTGCATGCCACTTACAAAAGATATTTCTTTGGCATGAAATTCAGGAAGGCTGAACCCTTGCACATCGACGACAATCAACTTCATGATGTTCTCAGATACAATACTTTTAAAAGACTGAATTACTTTATTTGATACAAGTTTATTTTATGCTGCATTTCTTACGATTCCACTTAGGGGTAAATATTCGATTACGCGATCATGAATAATTATACAGTATGCCTTGGTATTCTGGGGAAATGATTTTCTGCTTTCAATTTCCAGTTTAACATCTACAGTGGAAGATTTTATAGAATCATTTCTTTTCGAACAGTCTATGACAAATATTGCCCGACCGCTGAAAGCATCAAAGTCAAGTATCGGTTTATTATTTGAGGCGAACATTTTAGAGAACTGCGTATACATATAATAGGCTTCAGCATATTTTTTACAGCTAAAATCTAATTTCATATCTTCATAGGGATAATATTCAGAGTTCAATGTTAATTTAATATTTGATATATCGATATTATCCAAGTAAGTAACATCTTGCATGCTTTTATCTTTTTTATTTGTTTGAAATGCAACAATAACGTATCTGGGGCTCTCCACATTAGTACACGTTTTAACGGACCATATTTCTTTCGTAGTGCTAGTGGTCAAAGCTGGTAATTCATGGAATTCTCATTGTCTATATGGAAGTAGAAGTGGCTTATCGCTATTTATTTGAGAGAGCAAATTTAATTTCAAAACATCATTCAGAAACACATGCTTGACTTTTAGCTCTATGCTGGTTATTGTTAGTTCGCCAATAGTATCGTCATTCGACACTTTAAAACAATTATTATCATTTCGAGCTCTAATTAGACGTAAAACTTGTTTACCGAAAATTACTCTCTTATAATCATGAAAAAATCCAAGCAAATGCCACAACGGTATTCTCAAAGAGAATGTTGTTTTTGTAGCATCATATGTTACCAGCTGTCCTTCAGGGTAATTCCAACCAGCAATACTAAGAGAAGTATCATCTTTTTCATAACATAAATAGCTTTTTAATAGGCTCACAGTTCCAGGATCTCGTACTTTATCTAATTCCTTTCCATTTAGTTCATAACTAATTGAATCAAATAAATATGCTCCTGCATTATTAGTGAATTCAACGGTGCCAGTACCCTCAACGTTCTTCTTTAAAGTTCCCTCAATCGATAGGGCGGCTTCGCTCATCAATAATAATGCATCCTGTTGATAAATAGCAATTTCTATTTCATCGTTGTTTCCAAATGATTTTACAAAAGGGTGATACGTTCGAATTTCATCTCTGACGATGGACTCATCGTAACTGGGGTCTTGAAATAACTGTAGCTGTTCTAACATTATAGCCCAGAGATTTTAAATAAAGAATATTAGCAAGAGTTAACGCTGAGGTCTTCTTATTACTCCTCTTCAAACACCCTCCACTGACTGAATGCCACAGATTAGAATAACTATCGTTTATATAGTTCTTTTGTTCAAATAGTAACCTCATAGTCCCTTTCTTAATTCTAATCGTACTATAATTTCTTCTCCTCGAAAATTAACTGGCTCAGAATTTTGATCAAGTATTTTCAATGTGATATTATGTATATCTGTTTTATTGTTTATTGGTAGAAAAATTAGGTTATAGGGTTCAATGTCTATTGCGTATCCGGGATCGACTTTCAATCCAAATTCAAAAATGGTGTGTGATGGTTTATTATTGTAAAATGCTCCTGTTGTAAGGTTGCAGTCCACGTGGATTGTTACCACCTTAACTATCTTAACAGGTAAATCTGACTGATATGGAATATCAGGTTTTAGAACTTGAGAACTATAACCTAATAAGGAGGCTAAACTGTCTTTGCGAGTAAAGTCGATTTCGAGCTTACTTTTAATTTCACACTTAAGCGTATTATTATTAGGCTTTAGAGAGAAATAGTCTTCAGTCTGTGCTACACCACTGGGTATTATTCGGGTCTGCAGATATGATTCAATATCACTTATTTCATATGAGCCTGTCGGTATGTGTATAACTTTTTCTTCTTCACCACCAAGTTGTCGGTAATAAAACTTATTATTTATCCCCTCTTCAATGTTTGGTATACTATTGTACGTGTGAAGTCCTATTAATGCTAACGAATAGTCGTACTGAGGATCAAGAATTATTGGATTATAAAAGTCCACGGAGAGAGTAGAACTTCGACTTCTTAACGTGAATATTTGAGACATAATGAATGAAAATCACACATGTTTATTATTTTTATAGAGAAATTCTAAACACAAATGTCCACAATTAATCGTATTGTATGTCTGATAAGCATCAGAATTATATTTAATTTTACATTTCGAGCCAAGGTACTTGACTAGTTCGATAGGTGGTTTTAAAGATCCAAAACTATCGAAATATAAAACAGAATTGTTCATTTTTTTGTAAGCTACCCAATGTGTTCCAGAGCCTTTTACGCTGTCTAAATTAATAATGGCACTTTCGTATTTTGTAGGTGGTGTAGTAGGTAAGGCGTCACGCATAAAGACACCTCTGAAATATGGAATTTTTAATTTTTTAACATATTTTACTAAATCAATGTCGGAAAGAGCTCTATTGGGTAGCTTCAATGGGAGTTTTTTTGTTTTTTCAAATATAAGCCATATCCTTTTTTATACGGTTTCATGTAGAGTCCGGATCCTCTTTTCCCTAACGCTACTGCCTCCAAAACTCTATTGTGTCTCTCGTCTTCTTCCAATTTTTTCTTAGAATTTTTAGCATCTATTACGGTCTTCGCCACTGCAGCAGCTCCTCCCGACAGAGCTCCTAATGCACTTAAGCCAGCAAATATCGGTATCAAAGGTAAAATACCACCAGTCTTCGGTAATGGTAGAATACGAGGGGTATTTATTTTTCTCTTACCGCCTGCATTCTTGACTGCAATTCGAGCTGCCTTTAACGTCATTGCAGCATCTTTTTTTAAGTTGTTACTTGCATGTCTTTTCAGTACTTTAGATATATTTGTCAGGACAGCCTTTTGGAATGCGACTTTTCTACGTCCCCCTACACCCATACCTAGTTTACGTTTAACCTTCATTGCGTTGGTGACAGCCCAAGCGGTGGCTTTCTCACCTAATTTAGCGTCCTTTGCTTTAACACGCTCCCAAGCACGTTGTTCGAGTTGGTAATCTGCCTTGTGTCTATCTTCTAAATTTTTGTTTTTACTATATGCAATATCGTGCTCTCTGCAAGCTTTATCGAGAGGGTTTATACCTGCATCCCCTCGAGCGAGTCTTTTATGTAACTTCGTACCAGGCCCGCAAAATTGGTATCCCGGAACATGCAATTCAAAGGCTAACTTATTAATTAGATTATTGACTACTCCACGTCCTACTACGTGTTTACGTGATGCCATATGGATTGTGAATGATGATATCTGACATTAATCATATATATATATATATATATATATATATATATATATATATATATATATAAGTATTACAGTCAGTAAAATAGTTCAGATGTTACTATGCGTGTTCAAAGACAACAGGTGTCCCTACCCGTTGAAAATTTAGATCTGTTGACAGACCATTGTGTGAGAGGAGAAGAAAAACATGGAAAGTTATTTCCTAGTACTCTAAGAGCTATTATATGCGGACCCAGTGGGGCAGGCAAAACCAATTTGCTTCTAAGCTTATTATTCAATTCTAATGGACTGTGGTTTGAAAACATATACGTTTACTCTAAATCACTTTTTCAACCGAAATACAAACTATTGGAGCGGGTATTGCAGAACGTAAATGGAGTTGGATATTTTCCGTATGCAAGTAGTGAGAGTATTATCGATCCATCTGAGGCTAAATCTAATTCAATATTCATTTTCGACGATGTGGCATGTGACAAACAAGACAAAATAAGAGCATATTTCAGTATGGGTAGACATAAACTTGTAGACTGTTTCTATCTCTGTCAAACATATACGAGGATACCTAAACATCTCATTCGTGATAATTGTAACTTCATCATTTTATTTAAACAAGATAAAATCAATTTACGACATGTGTATGATGATCACGTGGCCCCAGATATGACATTCGAACAATTTGAAGACATGTGTAGAGAATGTTGGAATGATAAGCATGGAGTAATGGTCATCGTAAAAGATTTTGATTTACATGGTGGTCGGTATCGAAAAGGTTTTGATCAGTATATAAGCGTGTAACGTAAACTGTGTCTGTTATTATTAGTTAGACAATCGAACTGAAGAGATAACCTCTGCTTAAAAACAGGTCATACCGATCATACAGCCCCATTTAAACAGCTCATACAGCCCCATTTAAACAAGTCATACAGCTAATAGGCTCAGTTTAAAACAGATTGCTGCTAAGGTTGTAACAATGAAGTCTAATAAAATAACTTTTGAAAAGTATAGAGTATCTAAGGTTAAACCATTGGATCTATCAAAGAAAAAATTGCTTAAAGATAAAATTAATAAGGCATCAAAGGCTATCAGAAAAAAGTATCTAGCATTAAAACTAGGAAAATCCGACGAAGACGAAACTCTTAATAGACTCTTGAAGCCCATTATCGATCCATTAAAAGAACTCAAATCTGTAAATATATTACAGAAAACAGACACGAAGCGTGTAGATTCATCGCAACAAAAAAAGCGTGACTCTAGTTCAGCAGAGTATACATCAAATGCAGATATTAAGGATGACATATTGTCTCTGGATCCTCAGTATGAAGTAGGAGATGCTAACTTTCAGGATGGCAAAACGAAGAAAACTGCTCTTAATGAATATTTTGAACAGTATCCATCTTTAGCTAGACACTATATAGAGGGGTTTTTTACTAAACGCAAAGACTATGATAAAACCTATGGCATTAGATTGGATTTACAAATGAATAAACTGTATATTGGTAATATGGAATTAAAAATTGGTCGTGCCTCTGAAATAATTATTAATGATAAAGTATATGATGGCAAAGTGGGGTTATACAATCTACTTTTTATGAAGGATCCCACAGATTATGATAGAAATGATTTAACTGAATATAAGGAAATTTTGCAAATTACCAATGTACATAGAAGAAATTACGAAACGACTGGACAAATTAATGGAACTAGATCTTTCAAGTATATTAAAATAATAAGACCATTATTGGATAGTAAAAAGAAGAAAAAAACACAGTCAACTAGTGGATTCGGTCTGAATATGGTTTACAATCAAAAGCCAATCGAATATGTTTATTGGGATGACATCAATGAGCTTGTTGATAGACTGAAACTTTTGAATGCGTCAAAGATTGCAGGAAATACTGATTCACATGACAATGAAATATCAGCTATCATTAGTGAACTACGTGAGGCTGGAGTTATCTATTAAATATTTGATGTACATACAATTCGAGTCATTATCAGGATGAGTCTTGATAAGTTTGGAAGGTCTTCGCGACGTAGTAGTGAAATTAATGATTCATATCTCAGCCAACCACAACGTGGATTTGTATTTACCGAAGATGGAAACATCAACATTGAAAATTTAAAGCTGTGTAATGTTCTATCACCTACTGACGAGGGTGATGCCGTTAATAAGAAATATGTAGATGATCATATAAATTCTATTCTATCAAACAATATTGATGTGCTATTTGAACGTTTAAATAAGTTTAAGGATAGTATAAAACATGTGACATCAGATTTATATCAACAGAAAACATATCTAACAGATATAGGAAGGACTATTGAAAAATTAAATCAAAAAGGTTTAGATAGTGTTGGTGGAAAAGACATTGAATCAAATGCAATCAATGAAACAATTTACAGCCAACCCGATGAAGAAATCTAGAGAAAAAATTCAATTGGTTAATGAGCTTCATAAGCCTGCACGCAAAAATTTCAATCGTAGACGTATTATAATAAAAGGAATAGACGATTTGTGGCAAGCAGATTTAGCCGAAATGTGTAATTATGCTAAAGACAATCACAGTTTTAGATACATTCTCATAGTGATTGACTGTTTTTCAAAATTTGTGTGGGCTAAACCCCTAAAAAATAAGAGTGCACTAGAAGTTACACAAGCAATGAGTGGTATTTTTAAGGATAGCAAGAGGAAATGTAAAAATTTAAATACGGACCAGGGTACTGAATTTTATAATGCTCACTTTAAAAACTTGATGAAAAACTATAAGATAAACCATTACAGTACATTTACAGTAAAGAAGGCAGCTATAGTTGAAAGAGTTATTAGAACGTTAAAGGAGAAATTATATAAATATTTTAGTTTAAATGGCTCATACAGATGGATAGATATACTCCCTGATATTGTCAAAGAGTACAACAACAGTCATCACAGAACAATAGGAATGAAACCGTTAGATGTAACTAAACAGAATGAGAAACAAATACTTAATTCAGTTTATAACAATATTAAGTTGGTAGCATCGCGACACTACAAAGTTGGAGATATTGTACGAATCAGTAAGAATAAGCATGTCTTTAAAAAAGGATATACACCTAATTGGACAACTGAACTATTTAAAATTATTAAAGTACAACTCACCAACCCCACCACCTATTTGCTCGAGGATATGCATGGTATTCGAATAAGCGGAGGTTTCTACGAAGAAGAACTACAGAAAACGAAAACTCCCGATGTGTATCTCGTTGAAAAGGTATTACGTAGACGAGGTAAACAAGTTTACGTAAAATGGTTAGGTTTCGACGCATCTCACAATAGCTGGATTGATTCAGATAACGTACTTTAATCAAATATGCATTGATTCTTATGGAAAACACGAACATTTTTACGATTGCAGAGGGGCCTTTTTTTTTAACAATTAATTTAAATATGTATAAAAAGGGGTTGAAACCATAATCATTCATTAGTCTACAGCAATTATGACATCAGTAACATCTAGTCTAGCCGATTCTGACTATTGGCATGAAGTGGATAGAATTAGTGCACAATATGAAGAAGCTGCGCAAAATGAGGGTCGATATCTTTTAGAATATAATACTGACATAAAAAATTCTGTATATAAAATAACTACAGGATTTAGTGTTGCAAGAGGTTATGTTCCTGCCGTAAGAATTTTACTGAATGTGAATCCAGACTTCACCACATTAGACAACATCTCATTTAACAGAGAAGATTGGGATGATTTTATTACTTACCTTCAACAATTTGTTGTGGATTACTTTGATGTGGTGACAGAAGAACAACCCGAAGAAATAGAAATGAAGTTTTCACATTATGCTTTAATATCATCGCAAATTATTGGAATCAAATTGTTGAAAATGAGTAACGGCTTCTGCACATTTCATTTATCTGACAAAGTTGTTCGTGAGCTCATCTACACCAATAAAATTGTATCATCTCATATGGACTTACTAAATAGTTTAAGTTTTGAACAGTTCTATAATAACTTTTTAAATGTAGCTAATAATATCTTAAGTGAATCTAATTATGAATTGTCACCATATACTGTTATGTTAAATTTATGTGACTTATATCCGTGTAATATTCAATCATACTGTATACGTGAATGTTTATTTTATAATAAAGATAATATTCTTAATGATTTAGATAGAAAAATGTATGTACTGAAAACAAGTGCTTAAATAAAAAGAAATTTATATAATGTGAGTTTTCTTTTTTAGGTTAGGGGAAATAAAAAAATCATGATAATTTAAATACATATAATGAAATAATAAAGAAAAAATACATATAATAAAGAAAAAATACATATAATAAAAATGTGATTACATAATAATAAATTAAAAAATACATAAAATTGGTTACATAATAATAATAATAAAATACATAAAAATATTAAAATATAACAACAGACTTGAGAGATTTTTAAATTTGATGTAAAGCAAAAAAAAAAAGAATATCAGCAATGAAATTACGACATGCCCATTATGGAGTAGTGCCCCCAGGGGAGAGTATCATGAACTTCAGGAAGGGTGTACCTCTTATCGTCGAAGGGATTAAGAGCAATTTTTGTTTGTTCGACGCTGTATACTTCATGTAATTTTGCTTGTATACAGCGTTGAGTTTTATTTAGTAAACACTCTTCGTAAGGCTTTTTGTTTACAAATTTCTCCAGACAGTTGAGATAATCCTCAAAAGTAATTTTATTTGCCACAACATTAGACTTTACACCTTTTGCTTTCTTAACTACTTTGTTTGATTCGACTTTATAGGTGTACTGCTTAGAACGTAGCCCTATGAAATGAGTCATTATTTTCCCATTATTTTCATCCTTCATTAAACCAGGGATTTTTTTATTTACTAGAGGAATATTCCAACGATTATCTTTGGGATAATCACTAGTATCAAATTTATTAATGTCTTTTTTGATAACATCTTCATATACATCATTACACTGAATTTCGTATAAGAGACTGTCTGTATCTGTGTACAAAAGTTTACATTTTTCCACGGGGAATTTTGTTAACATGTATTTATAGTGAAAATCATATACGCAAATTTTAGAAATATCTAAAATAGACATTCCAATATACAAGGGCTTATTGAATATAATGCGAGATTTTTTCATTTCAATGGCCATAAGATTATCGCCGAAAATGGATCTGCTTTGGAAATCAGGACTAGCAATCAAATTTTTAGCTCCGTACCTCCCTTCCCATTTGTTTACTAGCTTAACGATTCGATGTTTTCGAACATTCTCCATTGTTTTACCAAACGTAGCGTTATTCATTAGTTTATAATTGTTTTTTTCAAAGTTTGACTTTGCTTGAGTTCTCAGTGATGTGTTTAAGTCAATGTAGGACTTCAACCATGGAGACTGTTTGAACTGTAGAACTCTGTGGATATGTGTTAATTTTATTCCATGCTGTAGAGCTTGTTTAAGATTTCTATAGTGAATAACGTACTTTTGCTTACTATAACAGGTAGTCATTAATTTAGAAAATTTTGAATTTGGTGGAGTTCTGTGTTCCGGACAGAATGGCAAATCTTTATGTAAATCATGTAGATCTTCTGGGTATTCGAGATCGACCTCTAAAATATAACCAATTTCAGAGTCATCAGGCACACTGGTGATGTCTATGTTGCAATCTGTCCACTGGAATTCTCCGTATGGAAGGAATTCTCTCATACTCCAGCCATATAAATTGTTTATATCGAAATAAACAATGTATGTGGATGGCTTGCTGGCATCATAAGTATCTAAATACTTGTTGTTAGCCTGTGAAAATCGATTGCAACATTGACTCACCCCACCTCGAATACCACGCTCAATAAACATTAAAATATCTACATCTTGAATAGTTTCTAGCCTACACCCTGTATATTTCAGCATGCAATCAAACGTATAACCTGGTATCGAAAAATAGTGGCTTGGGTCGAGGTTGTACGTCTTGTAACAAGTACTACGAAAAGTTTCAAAAACGCAAGTTAATAGCATGATATCTGTTTTCATATAGAGATCGCTGTAATCGCCTAGAGTACTCATACCGAATTTATCCCAAACAATTTGCGCATGTTCATAATCAGTCTCCTCTATGTTCTTGTCGTTTAGTTTATTGTAAAAGTATTTTATGTCAGGTAATTGCGTTTCATCTAGTTTTTCTATGTTATCCAAATAGTCATAAAAGAATACACCTTTTCGTGTTAATAACTGAAATTTTTCATCGTCCAAGTCCAAAAATTCACGTTTAAGATTTTCAAAGTTTTCGTTGTTCAATGTGGAAGCTAGTTCTTCTAGAGAACAACCCATGAATCTGAAGGAGTCTATAAATCTAAATTTCAATTTGGTTTCATTATCGTGAACTGTGAAACTAATATATTTTTCCTTATTCTCAGGCAATAAAGTAATATGATTTCGTTCAGCTAAGAACTTTATTATAAAGTGAGCATCGTAACCTCCGAGGTTATGGAACACCACGGGAATAACAAAAGAATTTTTATAATTTAAATTACATTTATTGTGAGCAAAACCTCTGAAGTTTCCGGTGAGGTGACAGTGATCTCTAACAATTTTATCTGTTTCGGTAAATTCTCCTTCGCAAATGTGACAAGTTTTACTGGCATCCCGTAAACTAACTTCAGTATTCATGGGCTCCACATGTTTTAATTTCGAGGAGACAAATTGTGCAACATTGCGTAACTCTTCTGCAAACCAAGACATCGATTCTATTCCTCGAGCACTTTTATAATACGACCAGTCATTGTTATAACCGCATTTGAAATAATATCCAGCACTGTAGGCTATGTGTTTCTGATACCTGCTCGTTTTGCAATGACTATCATCACCATTAAATTGTTCAAGCAAGGATTCGAAATCTGCATATATAATAAACGGAATCATTTCTCTGTATGCAAAATTTTTAAATTGAATGTACCGTTCTCGAGAAAATTCAATTTTACAATCGTTAAGTTTTTCGCAATCTACAACATGATTATTTAGCTTATTCTGAGATGTAAAATAATTCAGACATCTATCGCAAAAATATTTTTTAATTTTTTTTTTAGAGAGCTGCCTACATAAAAGTCTAGATAAGTCTTTAATATAACAATAATGATATTTAATTTTTAGCTCTTCATTATCTGACATCGGTGGCGGCGGTTCAAATTCATTTATTTTTGGAAAATATTTATTCTGAACTAATAATAAATTTACATGTTTGTCTAGTTTTCGCTTGGTTATACGGTGGGGCACAACAGAAAAATTTGATTTTGAATCCATTTCCAAACCAAATACATTAACAGAGATTGCATTATTTTTCTCAAATTTGGAAATTTGCGGTAACGTCATAGGAAATTCAATATCTTTTACGTTTAATACTGTTTTATAATGAGGATATGATGATGTTCTATCAGCGTTTTTTTCAACGGGATGGAGAGCACTGACAACGGCCCATGCGAAGCAAGCGTCATCGTTGTTCTTAACATTAATGCAAGCCTGCTTTTTTGCAATTTTTTCCGGTAGTTTAATGTAGGATGAACCGTTCCCAACTTCATATTTATTTATATTAATTTCTAAGCTAATTATTTCATTTAAAGCCCACCCACTGCCAGATTCAGAAAATTCAGATAAAGCATTAAAAATATCATCCCTTACATTAGATTCAAACCATTGACGTAAATCCCTCCCTGCATCAATTACCTTATTTTTTGTATTAAAATATTTTTTTTCAATAATTTCTATGTCTTGTGACTTTCTTATAAATTCAGCGCAGAAAGTAGTATTAACTTTAAGCGCTGGTACTTTTTTCGTGGCATTCATTATTCTAGTTTTGAAAAGGTGAAAAGCATCATTGAAAAATTCGTTCAAATATTTATGTTTTAAATTAATGATTACTCCAGTACGAACTCTACTATTAAAAACCGATATTAAATCTTCCCATTTGACCCGATTACTACGTTTTTCTTTTACCAATACCGCCCCCCCAATATAATTTATTTTTTCAATGATACTTTTAAACCTTTTTAAATGTCCTAAATTAGTCTGAAGGTTACGCAGTACACCTACTGATAAATTAGATCCCTTGATAGCTCTAGTTAAAAGTCTAATGTGCGATTTTACCTTTTTTATCCATAGCACTCTCTCCTGCGGGGTACAACAACCATTTCCTAAAAGTGTTTCCACTTCTTTGAACTTTTTAATAATATCATTGCTGATATGCTTAATTTCTTCAGAGTCCATAGCTGTGTCTGCGTGTATTCACTTGAAGGGTTCTAAAAGTAAATGATGATATCTCTGTCTGCATGTATATTTTATATAGAACTATCTGGGCTCACTCTTTGTTTTCAGCTAAAAAAATTACAAATAAAAACTTAATATTTAAAAATTGTGTGTGTGTGTTTACTTACTTTTGATAAACTTGAACTGCACTCCCATAGAAGGCTTATTTACATCCTTCAAACCTTCATAAATTATGCTGTACTTCCTTTCACATTGAAATTCATCCAAATTTTCTCTTATTTCATGCAGCACTCTTCTTGGTAAGAATATATTGGTCTCTTGTAATTCAAGTAATATAGTCTCACCGTACCGAGTTTTCACTATTCTAGCCCCATAAATTGGCTGTGGAATATTTTGTTCCAAGTCTGATATCTTAAGAACTTGTTTAGTTTCTAGAAGTGAAACCTTGTTTAATTTTTCTAAATCCATCTAAAATTAATAGAATATTTTCTTGTTAATTTTATTGAAATTTAATAAAAACAATTTTTTACTCACGTTTGTTTCCCGTAGATAAAGCACACAAATAAAGATTTTATAATACGTCACGTATAGCGTATAAGTATAAACACATATGAATTATGCCGGCTGTAAACCTTTTATATCATCTGTGACGTCAATTTTTCATACGTCACCATCAGCACGTGTGAAAAATAATGTTGAGTTGACAGTTTTTATTTCGTGGGATTCATATTTTGTATATGTTATAATTGATAGGTTTAAGTCATAAATTAATTTTTATTGATTTCTCCACAGATTAGAAATAAAATGTTTTGTCTATCAGGCTGAAATTTTGCTATTTGTTTACATTTAAGTTACGTTCCTTAAACCAGCCGGCGACGTTTTTGTTTTGTTGAGTTAGCAGTTTTTTTATTTCGCAGAATTTATATTTCGTATATGTTATAATTGACAGTTTTAAGTCATAAATTAATTTTTATTGATTGACCCACAGATTAGAAATAAAGCGATCTGGCATTTTTGCAGTTTGTTTACATTTAAATCACGTTCCATGTAGAAATAATTCGAACGCCAACGTTTTTGTTTATAATAAATCATTTTGATAACCCAAATATATACGCAACGCAATCTAATCTGAAGACGTTGATATTATTGTTGGATTGCTTACTCTTATTTTTTATAATCACATAGACGTTGTTTGTGTTTCTCATATTACCAAAAATTTTCATACGTGACTTCTTTATTGCATTTACGATATTTTTATTGAAGTTATAAATTAATTTTTAATGGTTCATTTAATCACTTTAGCATATTTCAATAGACGTTGTTGAATTTTCTCATATTACTGCGACTATTTATACTTACGCTTTGATGATTATAAAGTGTTTAGGTTAAACAAAATCTGCAATTCGATATAAATACTGAAGTCTAACGGAATCCTTTTTATTTAAATATCAAATCTAGTTCACGAAAGATGTCGTCATCTGAGTGTTTGAATATTTTGCAAGAGAACTTTGAAGATATGTAAGTTATTTTTTTTCATTATTCAACTTATTTTACATTATACTTACTTTTTTTAGTGAATTTAATGCTTGGGTTCGTATGGTTCAATTAACGAACCGATATACGCCACCGGTAAATCCTGAAGTTTACTTCAGAGAAAAGTAAGTAATTTTTTACATAGTTAATTCATTTTTTCAATTATAATTATTTTTACAGCAATTTGGATCCCCCTCCTTACTGGGACCTACCACCATACATTGATGATGACCTGCCTCCACCTTACAGAGATCTACCACCTCCTCTGATTCCAATACGAGATCTACCACCTGGATTTCTATTTCCTCCAAGTTATTCTCCTACGTCTCCACCTTACTTGGAGGAAAAGTAAGTTATTCTTTTATTTTGTATTCTTTTTTTCAATTATATTTCTTTCAGTGATCGTGATATCGACTTCATTGTCGTGGACGACGACGACACCGACGATGAGACGGTGATTGTCATCTCCGATGATGAAGACGAAGTCGTCGAGATTAGCGACGTGGAGGAGGATGAGGTTCGACCAACTGTAATATGTTGGGCAGGTCATCAATAATGTTTTTTTTTTTTTCAAAATTATTTTTTTATTAAATTGTTTTTTCTCAAAAATTATTTTTTAATAAAAATTACATTTGTATTGAAATTAGAGATTTGATTAATTTTTTTACATTAATATTTTAAGTTTTTTTATAATACTACAATATTGTATCTTAATAATTTTCTTTAAAGTTATTCTATTATGTTTAATATTGAATCTAAATGTAATGCTAAATATATGTACTATTTTTTTACCATAAATATATTTTCTTTGTCTATAACTTTTTTATTTATTAACTTATTAAAAATATTCTTTCTTGTGATTATGTTCAATTAATTTTTTAATGAATTTTAGTCTTTATTCGATTGTAATCGGATAAAGTTTAAGATAAGGCCCTTTTGACTGCATCAGCCACTGACCTTGCGTCCCCACCCCTTTGCCACCATGTTTTTTTCTTAACGCAGCCACGCCCCCCTTTTTCTAACCACATTTTTTTTCTTAAGCAGCCACGCCCCCCTTTTTTAATACAGCTATGTTTTTTTCTTAATGCAGACACCGTTTTTTCTTACCCCCACCCTCTTTTTTCGCAGCCACGCCCCCTTTTTTCTAACCACATTTTTTTTCTTAATGCAGACATGTTTTTCCCCCCACCCTCTTTTTTCGCATCCACGCCTCTTTTTTCTTAATACAGCCATGTTTTTTTTTTCTTAACGCAGCCACGCCCCTTTTTTTCTTAACCATGCTTTTTTCCCCTCGCCCCCCTCCGCCGCTTTTTTCTACACCCTCTGGTCATTGTTGATCATCCACAAGAACTCTTCGCGACCCCACCCACATCTTTGGTCACTCCCGATGGACACATGCCATCCGCATCAAATGTCCGCGGACAAATCCGAGGGTGAGCTGGTAGCCCCCTTGCTCTACTACTATTTAGAATTCAATAGGCTACTCTTGAACAAGTGCATAGAATCGCAAATAAAATCAATAATCACTTTGAACAAAGATATTGCTCTGCTGCTTTCTTAGTTGGTAGTCAAGCATCTGACAAGATTTGGCATGAAGGATTATTCTATAAACTGAAATTAAACTTCCAGTATAATTATTATCAGATAATCAAATCCTACCTCAGCGATAGATACTTTATCGTCAAACAGGAAGATGAGTCCCTATACGAACTTATACCCAACCAAGTTAGCGTTGGCGTTACGGGGAATTTACTTATATAACAACATTATCGTTGAGTCGATCAATGAGCAATTCGGTTCTAACTTAAATTGGTACTATGAAAACTTAGATTTAAGGACTCACTTTCCTTAATTTACTAATGTTCCTTAATTTCCGGTAAATTAATTACACTAATATTAACGTGTATCACAACCGCACAATACTTTGCTTTTCACTAACTTGAAAAATGACTTGGCCAACTCAAAAGGCTTTACTCTTTTGAGTCCTCTTGTGATATTGGAGTTACCGAGGAGCTGGATAGCCTCGACGTTCCCGTGTTGGTGGAGTCGCTGGTCACGATTTCTTGCAAATTTGCAATATCTGACATACTAAGGCGCATTGGCGATGTTCCTCAGCACTTTATTCTGGAAACTCTGGATTATTAAGATATTACTCTTGCTGGCACAACCCCATAGTTGTATGCCGTAAGTCCATACTGGTTTGAGGACTTGTTTGTACAGAAGTATTTTGTTGAATGTTGATAGGCTGGAGTGCCTACCAAGTAACCAGTACATTTTCTTGAATATTATAACCAGCTCAACCTTTTTCTTTTTAACATGGACTTGAATCAGGGTGAATGAAAATAAATCTATTCATATTATATTTACGATGATAAAACAACCCAGTCACATGTTTGTGACTACCTTCTCCACCAGTCACATTAAATGATCAACAGTTACCACCAACTGATTCTATTCTATTAGTTTTGATTACTTACCCTGCCTAATTTACGTTCTAATGTTGTCATTATGGTGATGTCCACAGCAATTTTCAACGTCATTTATAAAATTTTCCAATCTAGGATGATTTGATGCCCTATTAAATGGAAGAATTTTACACTTACTAAATACTACTTATGTAAATATAAAACTGCCTATAAAGGTAACCCATACTATTACTCAATTACGAACAGCAAATAAGTTTCGATCAATATTTACGCTTAATGGTTCTTTTTATAAAATTAATCCATCTGAAATTTGTACTGCCTGCAAAAATAATGTACAGGAAACGATTTATCACTTATTATTTGACTGTCCTATATACTGCGCAATTTAATCAACTGCATCTTTATAATTAGTTTTGAGTTATTAGCAACAACAACAAATAATGTAACAAATCAGATAGTTAAAGGGATAGCTGCATGGTTGTGGAATATTTTAAAATTTCGTGCATTTATACTAAACGAATATCTTAATTTTTTTTTCCTGACTTGAAATTGATAATTTATGTACAGATTATATGTACAGTACGGTACTTAAATATACAGTAGCTAAAGTAACTAAGGTAGCTAAGTAAATTTACAAGTAATATAATGGTTATAGAACACTAGAAACTAGGAACAATAAAAAATACGAGAAAAAACAACGCACCTATTTTTTCTCCTACTTTTTATAGTTCCTAGTTCTTAGTGTTCTATAACCATTATATTACTTGTAAATTTACTTTATTTATATCTCATATATTATTCTTGATATCTACAGAGTCCATCAGGGAGGTATGGTGTTTTGAAAAGAATGACACAAGCTTATTTTCGAACGACTTGAATGAAAATTTGTTGATGTTATACACCAGTCGTGTATTTCCATTGAAGAATCATCATCATTAGGTCATCAGTCCTAAGACTGGTTGGACGCTGACCTCCAGCTTCTCCTATCTTGTGCTAACCTACGCATTTCGCTAATTGTGCTACAACCTACATCCCTTACTATTTGCGAGCAGTAGTCTAATCTAGGCCTACCTCTGCCTTTCTTCACTCCTATTTCTGCCTCCAAAATATCGCGGACTATTCCCCCATGTCTCAGCAAGTGGCCTACCATTCTATCTCTTCTCTTCTTTAAGTTTTTCCACATACTCCTTTTCTCGCCGACTTTCTCCAATACTTCTTCGTTTCTAACCCTATCAGTCCATGGTATTTTCATCATTCTTCGGTAACACCACATCTCAAAAGCTTCTAATTTCTTCCTACTTGCTTCCCCTACCGTCCAGGTTTCGCAGCCGTAAAGTGCCGTGCTCCATACATATGTTTTCAAAAATCTCTTCCTTGTTTCTAAGTTTATTACCCCCGAGCATAAAAGTGCTTTCTTTTTGTTAAAAGCTACTCGACCCTGCGCTATTCTTTGTTTTATGTCTTTATCGCTTCTTCCATCCCAATTTATTTTACTTCCTAAATAAGTGAAGTCTTTAACTTCCTCCAATCTTTCATTATTAATTTGTACTTTCGTTTTTGCTCTGCTCTCGCGCCCTCTGCACACTAACACTTTAGTTTTGTTTTTATTCACCCTCATTCCGTATTCCTCTGTCAACACTGCCTCCATTTCGTTCAATGCTGATTCTAGTTCCTCCTTACTAGATGCTAATACTGCTATATCATCCGCGAATCTCAGCATTTTTAGTTTCTGTCCCTGTACTTTAATCCCGAAATCTACTCTATCTTTTACCACATTAATCGCCTCTTCGATGTACAGATTAAAAATTAGTGGTGATAGCGTACATCCTTGTCTTACTCCTTTCCTAATACCTACTTCCCTTTCTTCCCCTTCTACTTCTATAACAGCAGTTTGCTCTATGTATAGATTGTGTACTACTCTCCTATCTCTATACTTCATTCCCGCGCTCTTTAGTATTTCGAACATTTTTTCCCATCTTACGTTATCAAAAGCTTTTTCTAAATCTACAAATCCTATATAAGCGTTCTTTCCTTTTTCTATTGTTTTCTCTAACATTACTCTTAGCGCCAGAATAGCTTCGCGAGTTCCCCTATTTCGCCTAAACCCGAATTGGTCTTCTCCTAGTATTTCCTCCGCTCTATTTTCCATCCTCTTCTGCACTATTCTAGTTAAGATTTTTGACGCATGGAAAGTTAGGCTAATCGTTCTAAAGTTCTCGCATTTGTCGGCTCCTCTCTTTTTCGGTATAGTAACGATAATGTTCCTCTTATAATCCTCCGGCATCTCGCCCGTTTCGTATATGTATTTTACCAGTTCAAACATCCTATTTACTACTTTCTGTCCCGCACATTTCAAAATTTCCGCCTGTATTTTATCTACACCCGGCGCTCTATTATTCTTTAGCCCCCTTAGTGCTATTTCAAATTCCTCTCTCAATATAGGTTTTCCTACATCTTCCCTATCGATGCTAGATTCTTCCTCTAATATCTCTCCTAATTCCTGACCCTCGTATAAATTTCCTAAGTACTGCTTCCATCTATCCGCTTTCTCCTCTCTTCCGATCAGTATGTCCCCCGATTGACTCCTAACATTTCTACTTATTGTTCCTACATCCCTGAAGTTCCTCTTAATTATTTTGTAAGCCTCATCGGTCTTACCTACTTGCAACTTATCTTCTACTTCTTTGCATTTCTCCTCTATCCATTGTTCTTTCGCTTTTCTACATTTTCTAATGATTTCCCACTTTATTGCCTTATACGTTTTCAGTCCTTCTTCGTCTCGTCTGTTTTTGTAGCCTCGTCTCTTTTGCATTAAGTTTAAGATTTCGTCCGTTATCCAGGGCTTCCTAGCTTCCCTTTTATCGTGTCCTAAAACGTCCGTAGCCGCGGAAGCTAGACTATTCTTGATACCCTCCCACTCAGTTTCTGCGTTCTTGATTTCGTCCTTACTCGTTTTATTTATTAATTGATCTGTTTTCTCCTGGAACTTATCTTTCATATTCTGATCCCTCAATATGTCTACATTTATACGTTTCTTATCCTTCCGTGATTCATTATGTATTCATTGAAGAATACATAACATAAATCAGCTCCATACTACTTTCGAGCATGGCACGAGGAATCCTTTCAATTTCGCGCGTTATGGTTTGGGAAAGAGTTTCAAGAGCTCGCGGTTTGTCTATGTAAAATTTAGTTAAGTAGCCCCATAAAAGTGGTTACAAGCTGATAGGTCTGATGACCGAGAAGGATATTCCACATCCCCATGCAACGAAATCAAGCGCTCAGGGAAACGTTCCAGAGAGCACCACAGAACAACCAGTTTCAATTAAAGTATTGTAAATAAATACACGATGTGCCACAGACCACGGCTCCATGGATACTGGAATGGTATCCCGCAACGAGTAGATACCAACCATCATAAAAATATTCGCTCCACGCAGGCTTGCATAAAAGTCGCCTCAAAAACATCATACCTCTCTGGCGGACACTGTATATTTCTTTTATTTAAACTAATGATAACCTTCATGCAACGAACTGTAAAGTGACCATATACAACAAAGTTTATTATTTATTTACAATTGCTTGACATGCTTATAATATATTTAATCATTTATCCACGTAGCCATAAATTGCCAATGAAACTAAGAACTATCTAATAAATATCGAAGAAAACTTACAGTGAAGGCAATTATCGAGTTAGGGCTTGACAATGGAGCTTCTTTAGGGATCTCTGAGGATTTTTATTAATTGCCAGGTCGCCGGGACGTTGGATTCAGTCGGTAAACGGGATTACTGTCGTCTTATCCCCCATCTGAAACCAATTTGGCGGACGAAATGAAACAATATTACTGTTCTATTATATTCATTTTTCACGTGTATTGATTGTATTCTTGCTTAGACGATTAACTTATAAATGGTTATAATAATAAGCCATTTCTTATACTGACGTATTAATTTATCTAGTGCTAACAATTTGACATGACAATGTGACGTTTTCCTTGTATATAGGAGAGTGTATATAAAATAAATTTATGGTGTATTTTAGCCAGATTATTGGCTAATTATACATTTCTAATAATAAATAATATTATATTATTTATTGCTAGAGATGTGTCATTAGATATTAATCTGACTAAAATTACAATTGTGACTAGTGTAAAATGTAGTATTTTTTTATGATCTCTATACTGGCGTAAAAATGAAGAAAAACTACTTCTGATTCTTTTATTAATAACTTTCCTTTTTGTATGTTAGATGTTAGTCTGTTATTTGAGGGATATATTTGAAGTTATTATTATTTATAGAGAATGATGCCGATTTAGAAAAGATAGTATAATTAGACAAAATTATTTTGACTACGTCAAAAAATTACAGATAAATTAAATTATTTAAATACACGGCGAAGGCGCCAGTTAAATTTTAAGGGATTTAGATCTATTGTAATATCCTATGGTGGCTGCAATAATATCATTCGTCATGTGGTCTGGGGTGACGAGTTGGGTCCAGTATTGAGTGTATCTTGTATGCTTCTAGTCCCAATTGACAATGTTTGGCACTTCACCCTGAGCATGGGTTTGTTTGTGTTGTCATGCTTATACGTAACCTGCTCCTTTAGAGCCTGAGGATTTAGAGGAAGGTCAATTTCTGCGTACTTAAAAAATAATAAACTTTATTTGAGAATTTCTTTACTAGTAGTGTATTCTTATTTCCTAACATTTAATCACCATTGACGATGTAGCGATATATAATTGTTTATATTCATAATCGGTTAGACATATTTAAATAAATTTTAATATAATTAAATATCTACACACCTGTTAAAATGATACTGGTGCTTTCGCCAATATCTTTAAAAATTGACATTGGAGCGGCTATTTACAAGAAATGTACAAAATGCTTTGAATATTTCGTGCTTTAGAGTTTTATAAAATTAATATTATTTGTAGGTAATTTTCTTCTGTTGTAAGGTGAGCATTTTCATAATTACCTGATGGTTGATTTTAATCTACGTAAATTGTATTAAACATATTTAATCAATTGCGATTAATTTATAAACAACAACCTTTGCCTACAAGGGTCAGACACACAGAAATTAACTTCTTTCCTAAAGACTCAGGCTGTGGAGGAACCACATAGAGACGAGGCTAAATACATCTACCCTCATGGAGATGTATTCGTTATTTCCAATTGGAGTTTTAACCAACCACATCTTTATAAGAGAGTATGCTAGGCCACCTATTTACTTTTCGGATGCGAGAATGAATATAAATGCTTTCCTTTTATTACCTCTGTGTTGGACCTGAAGTGAGTGCCTACCGTATTCTCAAAAAGAGTTCATAGATACATACCGACTAACAATTTTTAAATAACTGGCGGTGGTGTCACCGTTTTCTCAGTGTATATTTTGTTGTACTCCTGTTTATTTAAATATTCTTTTATATTATTCTTTCCTCTCTAATCCATACTTACACACAAGCAGTTATACATCGCTGCAATGGTTAATGGTTAGGAAGCAAGATACAGTAGCAGTATAAAAATATTTAAAGATGGAAACACTTTAAAATGACATTGGCGACTCCGCCATTTATTTAAAACTGTTTGCTGGAATGTAATGTAAAAAAACCTACATTGTATGATACAAGAGACACGTAACATCCCGTAGAATGGTTGGTTAGAAAGATGTTATTTTGAAATTTGGTAGAAATATAAACTTTATTTAACAGCAGAATCGGATATGACAATAGATTACATTAGGTAAAAGTGAAATGTATATAGATAACTGTTTTATGAATGGTCAAATGCTAAATTGATGATTTTATTTTTGTTTTTATAACAGGGATTTAGTTTCAACATTTTTTTTTAATATAAGAGTTCTACAAAGTCTGCAGCTACTGATTACAAGAAGCAATTGTGAAACACAAAATTGTGTATCAGGATTATTTTGATGTCGCAGTACAAAAAACATTCATTTAGACTAAAAAAAGATATTATATAACTCTATAAAATTTCAAAACAATATCATTTTATTTAACCATGCTACGGGGTGTTACATATCTTCTATGTCATCTGGTGTATGGCATTTTGTATAGACTGTGGAAAAGAAGTCTTGAACACAAAAAAATCTCGCAAAATAGATGATATAAAGGAACGAATTCGATAGAAAATACTCCATATCAGGCCGGAAATAATTGATAGAGTGCAGAATGAATTTATTTTGAGACTAGGATTTTGTTCCATGTGTTTTGTTCTATATTTCTTAATTTTTTCAAATAATTAATTGGCAATAGTTTGAACACATTATTAGTAAAAGTATTTACTAACACTATACTCAAAAATTGTACTCTTTCACTGTATCGAACAAAATATAGGGATTATCATGTAAAAAAGTGTCCTCTTTAACTCTGTAAACGTACGCCATTGTACATGGAATTAAAGTATATCAAGAGATGTAAAATTTAAAATACCTTTAGCCCCTTTGTTGGTTCTTGATACCCTTTTTGCAAATAAAAAATTGTTTTAAATTTTTTCAGGTGTCCCAGACTTCTTTTCCACAGTGTATATTTTCTCTGGGACTACATGCTTAAATCGGTAGATATTCTTCTGCCTTATCATTTACTTCTTTCGTAATCTATACCATACCATGTTAGAAAGTATAGCTTTAATCCCATTCTTAAAAAAAATCTTATTTTCCTTATATTTATTTTCCAAGAAAAAACAATTTACTAGTTCATAGAATTTAGTAATAACATTGTTTAAATTATTTTAATGTACAATGTACGTAGTATTTCAATAAAATATTGCCATCATGATTATTTAATCCCAAATTATATTGCAATAAAATGATCTGTTAATATGTTTTTCACTAATGTGAAACTCTAACTAATATTATTTGTTGAAACCCACCTAAATAAAAACTAACTGTGTATTATTTTTTGTTGTTCTTATATAGTATATGTCTTTAAGAACTAATTTTAAAGCATCTGGATATATTGTTGTAATTTCCTATGATAGGTGTATGTGGTATGTGGTTTGGAGTGACGGACTGGGCTCAGCACTAGAGGGGCCATTGTGTGCTTCGGTTCGAATCCCAAGTTTAATACTGGAAGAGTTTGATACTTTTATCTGACCATGAGTGTGTTTGACTTCATCATTACGTGTAACCTTCTTCCTCACAGCGTAAGGGTTGAGGGGAAGGAGGTTAATTTCGGTGTGTGTAAACAAACTTAGTTTTGCAATAAATTTTATTTAAGCATTTCTTTTTCGCCAGTGTATTCTTATTTTATAATCTTTAATCATTGTCGGGGAAGTAAGCATATACAATTGTTTATACGCATATTCATTTAAATATAAATAAAAAAACTTGAATAGAACAAAATAGTCACATATTAAAATCATACCGACACCTTCGCCATTTATTAAAATATCTGGCTGGCTACTTATAAAAAATGTGCAATATTGGTTGTGTATTTCGTGTTTAAACATTTTATAAGATATTCAATATACAAGATATAAGAAGCATAACTGGCATAATTTATCAGTTGATAGTTTGGACCAAAACAGACAAAAAAGTGTTATACAGTATGGGTGCGCAACTCTACCATTTGTCGGAGAAAAAGTGTAATTCACATAAATATCGGTATAATAAATACATTATGGAACAAGAATAAAATGAAAAATTGAAGATTTGTGGAATTCCTTAAATAATAAAGGGCTTAATGGGCAATACAAATGATTTTATATAAATTAGATAATTTTGAACATGAAATACTGATTTATTATTAAGCAAATGTTTACGAATAAGTATGGATAGTTCTAGATACAGTTGTACACTAGGTTTAATTTTATTATCAATATATTATATTGCTAGAATTTTATTAACTTTACCATTTTAAGATCTATGTGGTTAGTAAGAATATTTTTAACAGTTTCGTGATTAGTTGTATCCCTTGCTATTTCGTTCCCGTATTTACTTCTCCTTAATCCTACGAGACCATGTATCCATATAAAATGGGTAACTTCACCATTAATTGCTAGGCGATGGACTGGATTGTGGTTGTTGGATACTAGGATCAGATTTGAATGTCTTTGATAGAGTCTGTAGTGAACTTAATGAATTTGAACAAATTAACATTCTAAGTGGTAGTTGGGATTCAATACTGTAGCGTTCGAATGATAACATGTAATTCAGTCGTGTAGGTTAATGTGTAGTAGGGAAGTATCTAGGAGAAAGGTATGCCAGATATGATAAAAGCGGACGCTACTTCATGTTCGGTTTTGGAATCGTCAGTATATATTATCTGACTACCGGGGTATCTTCCAAGGATGAACTACACGGTGGATAAAATTAAGTTTCCGTTAGTTTATGATGTCTTTTTCTACTACACTGAAACTATATTTTAGGTACAACCATCAACCAATGAGGGGGTCGTTGAAGAAGTTGCCAATATGCATCGGGTAAATTTATGGAGAACCTGTTCAATATTTCAGCTAATTTTGCACATACTGGTTTAGTAATTGTCGGACGAATTTCATATATTTCACGAATACTTTCGTCAAATAGTTACTAATAGTTCGGATGTTGGGTTTGAGTTTTAATACTTGATGCATAATTCAGGAGACACTGCTTTTTTTCTAAGTGCTAAAGGTGAAATTGCGGTTTCACTTAATGCCCTTAATGGACGAAAACTGCCTATTGCGAGTTTTAGTGAATATATTATAGTGAGCTTAAATAATGAAAATTATGATAAAATTAAAATCAGTGAAAAATTAGGAGAGAAATTAGTTAAACAGGCTATTTTTGTTCATTTACCGTCCAAAGAAATATTTTTATTCATCTCAGCGCAGACTGTGTTATAATTAACGTTATTTAATAAAATTACTTTGTTTATATTATTTTTAAAATTTATGAAATTATCTTAATCATTATCTTATACTTTGAACACCGAAACTGTTTCAGTAGACTGGATATTTAAAGGGATGTATTTCTGGAATGTTTACAATTTCAATCAATACAGAAGAGCACAATCGAGAATCCTTGTACTATTACAGATGAAGATAATGATAATAATCGTGGTGATATGAAAAGAATTAGATACTAATTACTTTTTAAATGTACTTAATTTCTAATCAGTGTTTTACAACTAAATCGGAACGAAATAATTTATCAATTATGCGAATGGCATTGTCTTAATATTCCCCTTTAAGTTCTTCTAGAATAAAGAAATTGTATCCTCTGGTCCTTGAATCATTGAATCCCCATTCATATATTGTAAAGTGACTAAAATTTCTTATGAAAATATCAACATTTACTCACCCTATACAAATATACATAGCCACACATTTTTCACCGTTCACTTTGTATTTTTTTGCATCACCATCGAAAAATAGCTCAATGTAACGAGACTTCCTGTAGATATGTGGAAGCATTAGATCTTGACATTATCCGTTCATATGCGTATCCATTCAATGTATATAAAATAAACCAAAACTTGTAACGGGGATTGTACAAAAGGGATTCCCGTATTTCTTTGGTAGCTTTATAGCGAGCTCAGGGCCTTATCCGATTATGTCTTACGCTGTGGTGTTTCCCAGGAGTTGAGTTTTAGTTTTACTAAAGTTCATTAAATCTAAGAATGCGTCTCCATGGGAATAGGTACACCTTACACACTTGATTTGTCTCTAGTCATCTAGATATATTGAAAGAACAAATATAGTTACAATAGTTGGGCACAAATATTAGTCGCCGAATGACCTATATACATATATATCTATACAGCGAATTCACGATAAAAGGAACTAATTATGAACAATTATGAATAGTTTTTGTAATGGTTTACAAAAGAAATTGAGAAGTTAATACACTAACTGTCAATAATTGTCTGTGAGTTCTAACTAGAGATAGGCACCCTTACGAAGATACTATTAAAGAAGAATATTGGTATTAGATATAGAACCGTTAGGAAAATCTAGGAGCTACTACTCCCTTGTGGGAAAAGCTACATTGGACAGATAGACAGGAGTATTAACTGTAGAATCAAACAACATCAACGTCACACGAAGTTTGGTTACACGGATAAATTATCAGTGGCAGGGCATGTTCTCAATAACGCCAACCACAGGATATAGTACGATAATGTCAATGTGCTGGACAACAATTCTACAACAATTTCTGGACGACATTTAGAGAGGGCGGATACAGACTAAAATCAACACTTAGAGTTTGGCTTTATTACGGAGAGACGAGCAATCAAGCATTGTCAGTGAGAGGAGCAGTCATCATAGAACGGTCAATTATAAAGCAGTTACTCATGAAAATGGTTAGTGATCATGGTGAGCACTCAAGCACTGTCGATGAGCAGTGAAATCACAACATTATACCTGTTGATCAATCAGGGAAGTAGAATCTAGGTCAGAAGACGACAACAGTTTTTGGAAAACTTCTGAAGAAGCTGACAACATGATCAGCAAATCACCAACTTCACCAACCATGGCAAGATTCCGAAGAAACTAGTATATGAAAATACAGCCATGAACCTAAATTCCATCACTACATGTGTAAATTACACTGGGGAACAATTTTCTTCTTCATCCGTTCTTGTAAGAGCTTTTTTAATTAATGCAGTGATATTTTTATGATGATTTCAAATCTGAAATTAGTTTTTCGTTACATGCTCTATAGTTTCCATGCGCCTTGATGTTGAATTTAGAGCGTATCATATTAATTTAATATATTAACTCTATTATGTACCATCTATATTCTGACATTTCTGACCTCTTTTTCTACTTTTTTCCTTGTGCAGGGTATTGTACCCTTAGGAATGCTTCGTTTATTTATTAGTACGCTTTTGTACTAACAGTCTTAAATGTGAAATAATATCATTAAAAAAAAATCTGTTTGTACCCCAATGTTACTCAACACGGGAATCTAAGGTGTGGTCTGTATTTAAGCAGTCTCTGCGCGTTTGTGGGCAAGTAGTCTGTACTAACATGTTTGAAAGTATATGTGTGTAAATAGATAGTATAGACCAGCATACGCAGGACTTTGCCAGGAAAATGAATGGCAATGGGAAAGCAGCGTGGCTATCTTTCGTTATACAAAACTTCCTTCACAACAAAAAAGCTTTTAATGTGAAGTTCTGGTTACTATAATATTGGTAGCTTTTCGAAATTTTGGTTGCAATGGGAGTTTCTTGGGAGTGTCAAGCCCTATTTCCTGTATAGTCGCTTTGATCAGTTCCCAGAGAAACTTGGCGCTGTAAATGACAAATAGGGGGAGCGTCTGTATCAAGACCTCTTGACAATGAAATAACGCTACCAAGGGCGTCGGGACAAGCATATGATGGCAAAATACTACTGGAGCATTAACCGAGATTATCTTGAGAAGGTCTACATGCGCAAGACCTACAAGCATAAATTTTTGTCCAAATATAAATACCTAATTTTGATTTCTCCAAGAATTATTAACTAGAAATAATATTTTAAATTTAACTACCCGAAGAGAATTGCACTCTCCTATCTCTTTTACTTAAAATTATAAATAGTTATCTTGATTATCCTCTTGTTAGAATAACTTTATTAATAACTACTTAATGTTTCTACATCCACAACTAAGCTTATTAATACGTTTTAGTTACCTATTCCAAGGACTAACTTACTAAAGTTATCTTTAATGTTTAATTTACATAAAAATTATCATGGTTTGCAAAATCATAATATTTAACAAAGTATATATAACAAAATTTGTTTTATTGTAATATTAATTCAATCAAAAAGACATATGTAAAATGTTATAATTGGCTTTATACTGTTGGATTGTGTAACTAAATAAATAAACGAATAAATTAAAATAAATATCGAAATGTTACCGCAACTGCAATGGTTCTTTATACATTTTCAATATTAAAAAAAATATATTATTTGAAAGAATAGATATATAGAACTACAGGATCTGGCAACAGGATTGAACGGCTTTTAATAGGCCACTGTTAAGAAACAAAGAATATATTTGGATTAATTATTACAACTAAAAACACAATTCTGGAAATTTCTTATAACAATTAGTGTACAAAGATGACATCCCTAAGATGACCATCGTCTCCTTCTATACATTGTTGCAATCTGTTTCTGAAATTGAACATAACGCGTCTAGTAAGTCTTCGTTTATCGAATTTATCTCTTCACGAATCCCTTATTTGAGTTCCAGAATTGTTTGGGGACGGCTAGAGTACACTTTGGACTTCCAGTAGGTATGTTACAGTGTTTAGAAGATAACACTAAACACTGCAAAATGCCTATTAATTGGATTGAAGACGCTTTGCATAAACTAAAATAGCTAAGATAAAGTCAACTACAAACATGATTCCATTTTAATTTAATAATTGTTCAAAATTGCGTCCTCGAACCTCCACACATTTTTCGCACCTTCGGATTAGTTCTTCATGGGTAGTTCTTCTAATTGAATCCTGTGATAAGTTTTGAAATACATTTCTTACTCTTTGCATACAATCTTCAATAGTTAATGGGCTCTCATAAACTTTATCTTTAATAGTTCTCCAAATAAAATAATCTAAAATTGATAAATCGGGCGAGCGAGGAGGTTATAAGAAAGGCCCATTATTGGCGATCCATTGATCGTAAAAAGTTTCTTGTAAAAAAATTATTTATAAAATACGTGTTATGTGGGGGAGCACCGTCGTGCTGATAAAAAATGTTTCTACGTTCGGCGAGACGTAAATTTTCTAAATAGTTATTATTCAAATTTTGTAAAATATTTAGATATCTTTCACCTAAAAAAAAAAAAAACAACAAGAAATTAACTATACGTAGTAGCAGAAGAAGAAATCTTTATAACTTAGTGTTTAAATCCTACTCATAAAATTCTAATGCCACCACTCTACCGTTTCTTATGGCATAGTAAACATTAAACTGTCAACGTTCTTGAAAATATCGCTCCCTGAACACATGAGGATTCGAGTCACTCCAATAATGCGAATTGTGTCGATTAAAAAGCCCAGTTTTGGTAAATTTAGCTTCATATGACCATATAATATTTCCCAAATAAGAATCGTCGCCTACAGACCTTATTAGAATAAATTCACAAAAATTTTCTCCTCTTAGGAAATCTGTTTCTTTTAATCGTTGAACTATTTGAAACGAAAACGGGTGAAATTTATGTTTAATTAAGATTTTGTGAACTGAATCATTGCATAGTCCCGATTCTAATGCAGTCTTAATGACATCATTGGAAATGCACTAAAATACCCCAGAATTGTTATTTTAACGTTCTCGCCATCAACAATAGGCTTCCGCTTTTAAATTCTTGCCTTGACAGAGCTATAGTTTTTAAAATTATCCAGTATGCGTTTTACAGTGTTTGGTGACGGTTTCCGTTTTTGTGGATATCGAGTAGCAAATGTGTTACAAGTTCTTGATACTACTTTATCACATTCTCCATAAATAATAATCTAATTCAAAAAGTCTTCGTGGATGTAATTTAAACGCGGTGGCATTTTTTATATAAGAGAATGACTGACATTCCTGATTGTTTCTAATCATGGCTAATTGGATAACATTTTTACTAAAAATCTTGATTTTCTAAGAAAATCGCAATTACTTCAAAAATTTTTAACTTAAACCCTCACAATGCCTATATTAGAAAAAAAGGAATTTAACTTTACATAACTTGATGTAAAAAAATATAGGGTATTCTATTTGATCTAAACAAGTTCTCGCGGTTTGAAGTTTACAAAATGTAATGTCAAAAATGGAACACTTGGTATACTATTCTTGAGTGTAACTTAATTTTAAAGTGTAGCTCTCCTTGTGTTCTTTCTACATGCCAAAAAGCAAATTAGTATCTTTTACAGGAAAAAAGTTATAAAGGTTACTGTAAACCATTATACCTGTTAAAATTTTTCTTTATTTTGAAATATCTCTAAAACGGCTGGGTTTAGGTATAGGGTATTCTACATATTCTTGACTCAGAATTCTATGCTATTTTCGAAAACCCGAAAATATATAGGGTGTATATATTTAAAATAAGCAAGTTGGTATCGACTTCCGGTATAACCGAAAGTGACAGATGCTTGAAATTATTTTAGTTAAATTGGCCATACTGCCATTAGTATCTTTCCAAACTTTCAAAATTCTCTGGTGCGTACTTTTCCCTATATCGATCGATGCAGTTCCCGATGAGACACCCTGTATATATATATATATATATATATATATATATATATATATACCTGAAATAATGTTAATATATTTCTTACATGTTCCAGCATTAATATATAAATTCTTTTTATTAAAATCAAATTTTATTCTCTTAACTCCATTTTTCTTTCATTGCGACTAGTAAAATGCATTCATCCTGTACAAAGGGAATATTAGGCCCCCTAACCCGATTTCTCATCTCAAAAGATAGATAGATATTAGGGATGAATCTAATAATATAGAGCAAAACGAATACGGGATATAGGATAAAATATCTTTGGTGATCAAATCTTGTCAACTTGTTGAATATGGGTAGAGTTCTTTTTAATGTATGTCTAAAGGAAGTTTTTACGTAAGCGGACAAATGAAACAGGTGAGTCATTTTAGAAGAGTAGATACATATATCAAAAACGTATATTTAGGATGTTCTAAAAGTATTTCAAAGGTTCTGTTTTATAATTTTTCATGATAAAATATACTCTATGGAAAGGGTAGATAAATATAACGATACAATATCATTTCACGATATATCACTTAATTTCCGATATTTTAAGTACGGAAACGATGAATGTTACAAACTTAAAAACAAGCAAATCAGTTCTATCTTATTGATAAAAAAGTTATCATACGGAAAATTGTAGATAGAAATGTTTTTATATTTTATGTACATACTTTCAAATGTAGATATTTTGCAGCAGATATTTTGGGCAGTAAGGCAATTGGAATGAAAATTATATAGTCATATATGAGGTACGCGACTGAAATTATAGTTATGGTATAATATCCAAAGTTACGTTGAAGTTTAAAAGGAGAAAATAATAAGGTTTGAAGATTTTATTTAACCTATAACTTGTCTAGCCTTAAACTATTTATATGTCAAAGTTAACATACGAGTTTGGTGCTACAGAGTAACCGAACAACATTCTGCCGTCGATTTCACTTATTTTAGCTTTATTGGATAATTTTAAATATGGAGCTCGATGTGAGTTCCATACATGAAAGATATAAAAAAGAAGTTATCCTTAGTCAGATCCTCGTATTATAAAATATTTTTATTTACTCTCTAATACAGTCAAATTATTTAAAAAATATCGTCATATTTTTTTAGTCCATTTTGATTTACCATGGTATAATTAAGAAGTTTTAGGTTACTGTTCCATTTGGCGATTATAGTCCTGGTCGTTTCGGCCAATCTGTGAGTGTTATTACAGGAAAAACATTGAGTTGATTCAATTTTATAGTCATGATAATTCTGTATGAAACATCAATTTCCCATTAACTGACTTGTTTTCGAATGGAATTATGTGTTATAAGAAACAAATGTAAAAGTGTTGGTAGCGTTTATTAAAAAATCTGTTGTGTTGAATTTTAAGGGTCATTGGAGGATTTCACCCAATAGGTATATACCTAACCATTTATGTTTTGTAATAATGAAGTAAAAAAGTATGATAAACGCATATAATAATGCATTTATTGTCCAATAGAATTAATTACAGTTATACTACAATATAAATTTAAACAATATACTCACATAAATATTATACGTACAAACGTACGTATAATATTTATGTGAGTATATTGACATAGATCTACAATAACAATATGTAACAATATATAAGTAATATATAAATACAATATCATAATAACAATATATAAGTAAAAATATGTATGCAATAATTATACTATTAATTAATGTGAGTTAAAATGTTTCTCTAAAGATAACAATTCATTCAAAGTACATTATATGTATTGGATACTTTAATAATACATGTATTCTTGTATTATGATAATAAAATATTGTATATACCGGTTTTGTATCTATTTATTGTCTATTTATTATTTAATGATAACGTATAAATGTTACCAGGAATATAATTTTTTATTTTCAGTGAAAACTGTCTAAGAAGAAAAGCTCTTATTTGTACTAAGAAGTCACATTAAGACTAATGGCTAAAATTATTAACATTAATAACTAATAGATACGTAAGAAATGTTGACAAAGGATGTGGAGAAATTGTTTGTGTAAATTTGGTATTAAATTATACACAAAATTTCAGGTATTGCATCTGTGGAGCAATCAGAAGTTCATATTTGATTGTCTACATGTATACAAGATGATGAACAGTATTACGTAAAGGCACATTATAACCATAGGAACATAGCGATGTATTAAATCAGCATAAATAAGTCAATAAATTAAATGTTGACATCATAGTGTAGTGTCACCCATACCCATGTCACGAAAATGGTATCTTCACTTGAACTTCTTGTTGCCTTCATTTGTTGTTGTCAAAATTGTGTCTTTTTTCCATTTTGGTGATTGTATCCTTTAATGAAAAATGGCATATGAAAAACTTAACTATGAATCACTTAATTACAAATATGTTATTCAGAGGACAATTAACTTTAGTTACTAATTTATATTGTATTAATTTACTTGATGTAAAATATTTCTGAATTTGCGGGAAAATATTCAGGAATTATGGTAAATATTCGTAAAAGCAACAACATAATATAGGAATAATAACATAATTTCTAACTTAAGTTGATATGCTTACCATATTTATACTCACGTTTATTTACATGTGAGGGCCGAAGAGTCTTCCAAAAAGTAATTTTAAAAAATAACGTCGGTATGAAAATATAAACTACTACAATTTTTACTTCCAAACCGACATGGATACGTATTTTCATATCAAATTTAATATCAATTTTTCCCACTCCAACATTGCAGAGGCTACTAATTTGGAAAATGTGTCAGGTGTTTTAATATAAGGATTATTATGAAATTCCAGTTCAGTAGCGCGTATACTATATAGTTCTAATGACTCAAAGCCGGTGTTAATTGACAAAGCATTTATATAACCAGCCTGACATTGCTGAAATGTTACTGAAATACACATAACTGAAAAAAATGCTGGAAAATTTATAGACAAATTAATGCCGGCAGCGATGAATTTTCAACTATTAAAATTGTTGATTTACAACAGTTTATACATGAAAATAGTTGACAGAAAATATAAGGCAATAATAAGAACATTATTTGACTGATAATTCATATGAATGGACTACTTAAATAATAATATATGTAAGCATGGGCGTTCGTTTAGGTGGTAAAAAACATTGGTGGGGCATACTGAGAAGGAAATAATTCGGATTGTCGATTTTACAATTTGCATTGAATATATTACACTCGACGCTCGTTTCTCCAACAAAGTTCGCATCATCTGGAGATGATTAAAACTTAAAATTATCATTCCCATTGATAATTAAAACTCTAATTATATTGTGTTACTAATTACAAAGCCCGACATTTTATATGCATTCATAGTTATTTAATGAATATAGTCGGAGAATGAAATATTGTCATAAAAATGAACAAATAAATTTTTTACAATTTTACAGCGTGTTAAGATTTATTAAAAGATAACACTGGTTGTTTTATTTAGAGTAAATAAACAGTTTACAACAGTAATTATATTTATTTAAAGCTTATTATCTACAGACCAAGTCGACACAATGTCGATTCAGTTTTTATAAAATTGAACAGGGAAAAAAAGATGATTCAATTGTAGAGTTACAAGTCATTAATGAATCTGATGAATAACAATGGCTCCAAATTCGAGCCTTGATGTAGACCAGAAAGGGCGATGGAAGTTTTTGCCTTAAAACTATTAGCAAAATAAAAAAATAGAAGGATGACTTGATGACTTCTTTGGAAAATCTAGCTATTGCGAACAAAGACCTCTTGTCTGAAATGGTTTCTTGCTTCCACTATAAATTATGATGTATCTCGATCTTGTTGATACCAAATCTTTTTATCAGTTTAATTATCATCATCAAGTCAAGTTTTCTTAATTATGGAATTTAGAAACTATGTAAGAAATCCA
This sequence comes from Rosalia funebris, assembly GCA_037954035.1. Classification (NCBI taxonomy): domain Eukaryota; kingdom Metazoa; phylum Arthropoda; class Insecta; order Coleoptera; family Cerambycidae; genus Rosalia; species Rosalia funebris. The sequence goes on along the minus strand of JAZFAV010000016.1, from coordinate 18,416,098 downwards.
TGTCAAATACTGTGTGATCAAAGAAATACGGCCCGAAAATATAATTCCCGTCTACTTTGTTAGTATATTAAGTGTGGATCAATATCCTAAAAAATTTATATCCAATATCAATGATCATCATTAATCTTTCAATGAGGATTTTTTCTACTCTAGTATCTACAGTTGTGTTTGTTCATTAAAAAAAATTAACAAGCCATATATTTAAAATAAATTTTACCCTATCAGGAAAAATTGTGATTTTTATAATGGGTTCTATTGGAATCTATTCACCATGATCTTTGTGATCTGTAATAATAAAAGGTGAGATTTATTATAAAAAGATAATATTGCTAGATATGTAGCTTTTCTACGTTTCAATTTAATTTTATCTTTAGCAGTTCTTTATTCAAACAATGTGAACGATGATGTTCCCCACGAAAAACAGTTTTAACACGATGGAGCTTTTCCTATTTTGGATATTTCAGACTGCATTTATTGACGATATAGGGTTACTTAAAATCACGGGTCAAATCGAAATGGAAAATATCAGTCAGACATTTGTTGATTATTTAATACAAAGTCTTTATATGCGTGGCGGGAAATGTTATCTCAGATTGTTAACAGCGGACATCTTAAACCACTTTAATATTTCTCTCATATGGAATTTGTCTTTGCTGTATTTGTATTTCTCTCAAAATATACCCTGTATTTTATAAGCGGTAAATAAGAAACGCCTGATATGGGTTAACGCTGTATTTGAAAATCTTTATAAATTTAAAGGTAAAGGTAATTTCAGGTATAAATTAAATATATTTTAAAACATTTTATAAATCTTATTTTTTTAGAATAACACATAAAATAAAATAAAAAGCTCATATTGCTGAATAAACAATTTATATGAAAACCCTATTATATCAAGTATCATGGTCCCTGAACAATTACTGCGTTTCACGATTGTACTTAAAAAACATAAATTATGTAGAATATAAAACCATCCCTTAATTTTGCATCACACTATATAAGTCACTCTATAAGTTAAGAAAATCTAATTTCTATTTTGGTTTTTCTACATTAAATATAAATTTTACAAAACAAGGGATAGGTTGGAATAGAAAAGGATAAGAAAGGATATTTTAATCTATTAAGCCCTTTTAAATTAATTTTCCCCTCGTATTTATATATAAAGGCTAAATAACGAAAAGTTTTTTATCTCTATATATCGTATTTCTGTTATCGAAATTAAATATAATTTACGCCTAATTAATGATATCACAGCTTAATAGACACGGTAGGGAAGCAAAGGCAAAAACCTATTGTAGCAAAGCTAACAGACATTTTCATGTAGAAATTGAATCATTCCCGACTATTGTGAAGCGAACATCCTAAAATTGGATGTGAATTGAATTTTTATATAAGAGGTGTGAAAAGTGAGGAAGCTTCTTAGCCAACAAGATTCTATTCATACGGGAGCTACAAGTTGCGTTAACGCTAAAATACTTATAAAGTTCGACGCTTCCCTTCGCCGTTGGAAATATTGGTACTAAGGCGTAGGTAATTATTAGATAAATGCAGAGATGATATTAAATAACACATAACAAAATGTAAATACCATGCAATGATCGATAAGTAATTTTCGAAGAAATGGCGAAGGCGCTGGTAATTTTAAAATATATTGATATATTATTATATATTTAATTTGAGCGTTTTTACTGCTAGTGTATTCTTATTTTCTAATCTCTAAACATATTGGGGAATGTTATACGCAGTGAATGATTATGTGCGATGATGACTGGTTAAAAAGAATTTATAGCATATTAACATAGTTGGAAATCTCTCAAGTAGAACAAAACCAAGGATTGTATAGGAAATAGGATTGCTCGATCTCTATCTTTCAATGTAGACAGCGCCCCACTCCTTTAAAATATGTTTTGACGTCATCGCGGACTATAACCTTTAAAACGTTATTAAACGTATTCAGAAGTGCTGTATAAATTCAGGCAATTTGGATAATATTTAATATTTTTCGTGCATTTGAGTGGTGAAGTGATATTAAAGGGAACGTTATTGTTTGCGTAAGTATTGATTTAAGTTTGAGTAAATAGCAGAATGTTATTTAATGACTAAAAACTTGTTCCATATCTAACGAAATATTCGGTGGGGTTTAGAGAAATAATTTAAAAAAATAAGGCTAAAAGTAGAGATAGAGGATACTAATAGTGCTTAATAGATTAACAATAGATCTGTTATTTGACTTATATCTACCTAATAAGGTATAATAGTTTTTATATAGGTACTTTTCAGTAGTAAAAATATGGAGGTAGGTATATGGGTAAAATAGATAGGTACCTTAAATACATTTAAATATTTAATTAATTAGATGATTTATTTGTTCTGTGTAGGTAAATGATATGTACAAGTATGATATACTGATATAGGTACAAAAATAAAATACCTATAAGTACGTAATAAGTACTTAATGGCAGTGTAATATGTACCTATATTGCTTTTAATAGGTACCCCTATTAACTAACACCATAATAGCAAAATGTGTTTTATATACACATTTTATATAAACAACTTCCTCTAAGTAATGCAGTATACCTATATTTATTTATAATTAATAGGCATGTGTATCTGTTTTCAGTAACCGAAATGCCAGGACGTCGTTGTACAATGTATGGCTGCGACAACTGTCGTGTTGCCATGAAAATTACTGATCCCGGAATAGTTTACCATAATATTCCAAAGGAACTGACTTTGTGACAACTACAATCCGAAATCAATCGATAAGACGTTGTAGGCGAGCCGATGGGTGGAATCCTAATACTAGTCAAGTAGCCAAGTGGCAACGATAGTTCACCTTCTGAACTGTGAAAACTAAAATAAAAATATATCTTTGTACATAAAAAAGATACGTAAAATCGACCTCTTTCAGCTTTCTTTCAAAATATTTATAATTCTTGGGAAAATAAATATCCTTAATATTTAGGAGTCGATTTTATCCCCTCACACGTGTAGTTTTGGAAATTTTTCTCATACCTATATAGATATAGTGAATATTTATGACAAAAAAGTAAATGACTCCAAATTTGGTTCATATTTTTAGTGGTTTATATTTTTACTATTATATTCGAGAAAATAATTACGATAACTAATCGTAACTTTAAGGGTAGATTTTACCCCTTAGGTATAATGTTTTGAAAAATAATATGGTAGAGAATGTATTTTATGTCCATTTTAATTTCTTCACTACACTGAATTATAAGGTCCTTTATAATATGCAGTTTGCTAAATAAATAATGATAAAATAACTACCTATTTACATTCTTAAACTATAAATAATAAGTACCTACCTAATCATTCATTTATTTACCTAATAGGTATAAAATATATTTTATTATCAAGAAACAGCATTGCAGATTTAAAAACAGATACAGCCCATAAAACATTTTGTTTCTCGTGAGTATACACTTGCTTCTAATTTTAATAGAAGTTTCAAAAAGGCTGTACATAGTTCAAATTACAATACTCTACCTAATGTAGAACTAATATATATTTTAATTATACCTATACCATTTCAACATCTAATTAAAATAGATTAAAACAGAAGGAAACGTCAATAAAACCATATGAATATTATAACCCGTAGTCCGCGGTGACGTCACTATCTTCACTACCGCGGACGAAGAATTCGGCCGATCCAGCTATCCTCCTCCCTATACAATCCTTGGAACAAAACATCCAATACACATTAAAATGGTGGTATTTGCCATCATTTCAACACAAGGGAATGTCAATGCCATGCCATATAATGCGCTCATATTATATATTGTCTTTATTACATATTTACAAAGTATTTAAACATTCGACTAGTCAATAATATTTTAAATGGCGGAAGTACCACTACGACAGATTTAATTTAAGTGTTTCTTTTCTGCTAGTGTATTCTTACTTGCTAATCTCCAACCATATTGGAAACGGTTTGGGGAATGTTATACACTGTGAGCGATTATATGCGATGATAATTAGTTAAAAACAATGTATAACCAGAGTAACCTCTCAAGTAAAATAAAACATCAAAACAGGGATGGTGGAATCTTCCACCATTTTAATTCACATTGTTACCCATGTCTTCACTTTACCATTCTTTTAGTATTCGGCGATATTAATATACATGCGATATTAAATAAAACATAATAAGATGTTAATGGCATAGTGTAAAATGCTCTCGTATCATTTACTGCCTTAATTATAAACTTATAAAGTATTAAAATTTTTTCTACAATCTAGAAAGTAAACATCGCCGAGTCAGTAATATTTAAAGAAATGACGGAGGTGCCACTATCATTTATCAGGTATTTAGATGTTATTATAGATTTAATTCAAGCGTTCTTTACTGCTAGTGCATTTCTACTTTCTAATCTCTAATCATATTGGGGAAGTCTTGGCGGTTTATATATTCCTTTGAACCCGTCACCATCGTATATAATCGTTCACCGAGTCTACATTTATACTCGGTGAACGATTACATGCAATGATGACTGACGGGTTCAAAAGAATTTATAACAAATCATATAGATATAGAACCATATAGTCAGAAACCTCTACACAAACAAGTAGAATAAAACATTAATACACATTAAAATGGTGGCATCTGTCACCATTTTAATTTATATTGTTGCTCTTGTCTTCATTTCATCATTCTTAGTAGTAGTAAGCGATATTAACGTACAGGCGATGTTAAATAGAACATAATAAAATGAGAACGCTGTGGCATATAATGTGCTTATTTATTATATATTATTTAATGTCTGAATTATAAATTTACAAAGTATTTCAAAATGTTCTACAATGAAAAAATATTAAACATTTGACAAGTCAGTAACATTTAAAGGAATGGCGGAGGCGCCATATTATTTTAAGATAAGGCTACTAAGTATTTAGATATGTTATGATAGACTTAATTTAAGCTCTTTTTTTACTGCTAGTGTATTCTTACTTTTTAACCTCTAATCATACTGAGAATGTTATACGCAGTGGAGATTATATTTGATGATAATGGGTTAAAAAAGATTATATCAAATCAACATAGACCTCTCAACTAGAACAAAACATCAATACACATTAAAATGGTGATAACTGTCACCATTTTAATTCTCAATGTTGTTCTCATACCGTTTATTGTCTTAATTATAAATTTACAAAGTTTTTTGCAATACAAAAAATTAAACATTCGTCTAGTCAGTAGAATTTAAAGAAATAGGGGAGGCGCCGCTGTCATTATAATGCATTTAGATATATTATGATTGACTTAATGTAAGTGTTTTTTTAACTGCTAGTGTATTTTCATTTCCTAGCTTGTAATCATATTGGGGGAAGATTTAGGGAATATTATACGTAGTAAACGATTAAATGCGATAATGACGGATTAAAGAGAATATATAGTAAATCAACCTGGTCAAAATCTTTTCAAGTATGTAGAATGAAATATCAATACGCAGTAAAATGGTGGAGTGGACCTTGCGCTATTTCTTTAAAACAATTCTGTCTAGGTATGTTCGACATTTCAGAAAGATTCTTATGTTAGCAAAGATAGAAACACAATATTCCCTTATCTACCCATGTAGAAGAAAACGAGGTTATGTTTAAGGATGGGAACATAACTATAATCTAAAAGATCCTCTCTCTTTTACCAAACATAAATCTGGTTTGTTGCAGTAAATAAAATAAGTAGGTCCTGTAGATATTTTAACAGATACACCCTGTGCTATTTGCTTGACATCGGCAAGCAGATAGCATTGACAGAACATGGACGATATTGTTTAATGTCTTATTAATTTTTTCTGGTTTCACTCTTATCTTCATCATTCTTTTAGTATTTGGCGATATTAACGCACAGGCGATATTAAATAATATATAATAAAAATGGTAACATCATGGCATATAATGAGCTAATATTATTAATTTTCTTAGCTACAGTTTTACAAAATATTTTAAAATTTGTTACACTGCAAAAATAATATATTTGACTAAGTACTAATGTTTGAATAAATAACGGAGGCGCCACTGCCAGTTAACAATATTTAGATATGATAGATTTTATTTTAGTGTTTCATTACTTCTTACTTTCTAAACTTTAATCTTCCTGGGAAAGTTTTAGAGAATGTTTTACATGGATAAATATTATATGCGATGGTGACGGGTTAAAAACAATGTATAGCAAATTAATATGGTGAAATCCCTTCCAACTGGCACAAAATTAATACCTATTAAAATAGTGGCACCTGCCACTATTTTAATTCATATTGTTGCTCTTGTCTTCATATCATCATTCTTTTAATATTCGGCGTTATTCAATGTACGCCTGTACATTGAATAACGCACATACGCACATCTTACATTTTTTATTTTCATAATTATAATCTTACGAAGTATTTCAAAATTTACATAATAATAATACATTCAATCAGTCAGTAATATTTAAAGAAATGAAGAGGCGTCATTGTCTTTTTTGAAGTATTTGGATATGATTTATTTTACTGCCAGTCTATTCTTACTTTCTAATCTTAGAAATATTTTTATGATAAATACCATAGAAAGAAACATAGAAACATAATATTCCTCTATCCACCTATATAGTAGATACAAGGGAAGGTTATGTTCAAGGAGGGGCCATAAGCTATAAGACTCGCTCTCACTCTGTTATCGAACATAAATCTTATTGTTGTTCATCTAAAAAATGTACGCTATGCTTTTTGCTTAACATCTGGTAGAGTGTGGACGATATTGAATAGTTCACTGCGTCTTATTATTTTTTCCTTGCTTCAAATTGTTACTTTTGTCTTCATTTCATCATTCTTTTGGTATTTGGCGATATTAACGCACAGACGATTTTAAATAAAACACAGTAAAATATCAATCCATGGCATATAATGAGCTTATATTATTTATTTTCTTAACTATAAACTCACAAGGTAATTTTAAAATTTGCTACAGAGCAAAAAATAAAACATTCGATTAATCACCTATTTTTTAAATAAATGGCGGAGGCGACAATGCCATTTAAAAGTATTTTGCTGTGGTATTATAGATTTGAGTTTGTGTTTCTTACTGCTAGCGCATTCTTACTTTTTTCTTCTTGATGGGAATGATATTAGCGAACTTCTATTAAGAAACCTTAACTTAAAACTATCAATTTTAAAACATATAAAATTTTGACTTTCAGTTTATCGATAACTGACGAAATATCGATGTCAAGGACACAACACGTATTATTAATTGGGATATTATTTAGAATTAAGTTCAAAGAGGTCCATTATAGAATATACCGAAACAACTTAAAACTAATTAAACATAATATGAGCAAAGATACCAAAGTTTAATTAATAAGGTAAATAACCATAATATAATTACTAATCATATAATAATTGTATATATGATCATTGACCAGGAAACATATGTTCATAGAAAAATATATAACTACAGAACAGTCTTTTGAACTATCAACTGACACCTTTCTTTAAACATATGTAGGACTTTGTTTCGAAGTATATTATTATTAAAGCTTTAAATTATCACTAACTCGATTGCCATTATCGATAAAGGGAAAATCGTAACGTACATTCGAAAAAGCAATATTATTTGTATAATGACAACGTTATGTTGATAATGTAAATATTTCAAGAAATGATATAATTAAAAATCTGAGGGTTCTGTTTGATGCAATTGAATTGACAATTCTCAATCTCAAATGTTGAGATTTAGTCACAAACTGGTATAAACTAAAAACAATTTCTAATAATAAAATATAGCTGTTATTATTAGAAACTATAAGATCCCAGATAATTGTTTTATTACATTACTACGTGTGAACTAAAATATCGTTGACGTGTGTTGTTTCCAATATATGACCACTTACTGGAGGCTGTTCAAATAAAATTTAATTTTTTTTGCAATTTAAATATATTGAACTATACCTGCAAAGATGAATAAACCAGGACCAGTACGTAATATTTTCAATATACATTAAAATACATGTTCGTTAGATTATAAAGAACAAAGATATTTATACAAAGATTCTAAATTATGTATAAATTATTACGTAATTAGATTGACTGTTTTCTTAGAGATACATTTTTATGCACCCAGTGTAAATGTATTAAATGTAATATAATCGAAATAATATATTCATCAGTCTGACATCGAGAACTAATATCTGAACGACATAGTTTTGTCGTGTCATCTAAATCTAATAATATACATATTTATATCATATAGCGGTTATATAAATCTTTGTAATTTGCAGTATTTGTTGTGAAGTATTAGATAGTAAAATAAGGAGACTAACACTTTATTTATTGGTTTATTTTTGTGTCATATTTTTGATTACTATTAATATCAGTATGGTTTATATTTTTTTAGTAAATCAACAAGTAAAGGTTGACATATCTAATTTTGTAATGAGTATATTTACTCCATGTATTTAATAGTCACTGTTAAATTAACTATAATCTGTTTTATCTTATTTTGAATGATTACTATTATCTAGGGGAAGGAAGTCGATTTCTATCTTTAGACAAATGACGTTAAACTCTTTTTTATGTTGTAATTTTTATTACAGTTCAAATCGTCGAAAATTACTAGAGCAATTATAACAACAATATATACATACATATTATTATAGTATTTCTAATAACTTGTATTAGAAACTTTAGGACATTTTAATTTTAATAATAATCTAGTTTAATTTAACAGTATATACATATTATACAATTATAATATAATAAAATTGAAAAATATATGATGTGAACAATTAGCATTAGTATAATATACATGCAATATTATTTAAAAATAGGTGCTTCTTATTTAACTTATATTGTCGTTACATCGCAGAAAAGCCTGATTTATAGAACGCCCTAGCAAAATCGACAGATCGCACAGTTGTCTCCTGATGTTCGACCGCACAAAAGTCCTTTCAGCGTCAAGACTTCAGTAGATCCACGACAAGGATTAGGTCGACCTGTGGATGTAGACGTATTAGAGATGCCCCGTGCCATTGTCATCTTTTATAACTTAATCAGAGCCGACTGGCGGAAATTGAATTTTTCTTTGTGTTATGCTACTTTACTTCGACTACGTTTTATTGTATTTTAATATACTGTAGTTAACTCGTCTAAAACATAATACGTAAGTGGTACGTGCTCAGTAACTTTTAAATTATTATAAATAAATCAAACAATGGCATAACGAGGCCACTGGTTTACATAATGGTATGGGAACACTATGCTTTTACGATGAATTCGGCTGCTTGCATATTTGGAAAAATTGAAAAGAGTTTTCTGGCTATTATAAACGCTGATGTAGGTAACTGTGACTCTAGGTATATTATCCGAAAGTTTTTTGTTTGGTTGGATTTAAAATTTAAATAAAGGGTCTTTCAATAAGGACGTTTGATTTTTAAATGTAAATAAAATTTGTGGGAGATATCCATTCAATATTTTTTATTCGGCAGAAGAATATTTTATGGCATTAAGTATGAAACATAACGTAGTTAAAATATCCGCCTCGGCTTTGCCTGGTGGTACCTATTCGGGAGGTCCAATTTTCGATGATTTTGTCGTATGAATCTGGCTGAATTTGCTGGATTGAGTTCGTTATGTAGACTTTGAGGGCATCAATTGTTTGCGGTTTATTTGCATAGATCTACGATTTAAGATAGCTCTCAAGGAAGAAGTCTAAAGGTGTTAAATCGCACGATGTCAGTGGTTAGTTCACGGCGCCGCTGCGCGAGGCAACCATGCCCTCAAATAGCTACAATAAAGTAGATACTATATATATATATATATATATATATATATATATATATATATATATATATATATATATATATGTGTGTGTTGTGGTTTATATACTATGCAACCTAGCATACTTTTTGTACAATAGTCTTAAATATTAAATAGTTTCAATAAAAAAAGCTCTATTGGTACTTTATTCTTCCTCAACACGGAAATTTTAGGCGTGATTCATCTTTAAGCAGGTTTCTACTTGTTTGTGGGCAAGTTGTACTTACATGTTTGAAAGTGTATGTGTATTATTAGATAATATAGAACTGCACACTCAGATTGTGACTTATTTAGGACGACATATAAATGCATTTTCAGACATGAGCATCTCAGTGTATACAGATTTGCGTTACGACTGACATAACCTCCTTTCATGGGAGTATTTTTTTTAACGTTTCTGGGCGTACAGTATTTTCTGTACAGTCACCTCGATCAATTCCAAGAGAACCTTGGCGATATAAGTGACGAACAGGGGGAGCGTTTCTGTCAATACCTCTTGACGATGGAAGAATACTATCAAGGCAATTGGGAGCAAGCATATGATGGCAGACTACTACTGGAGAATCAAACGAGATTCCCTGAGAAGGTCTACATGCGCAAGAGCTAGAGGCGTACATTTTTGCTCGAATAGGAGTATCTAAATGACCATTTATACCAGTTGTTACGAATCATCTACTTACTATTCATTGTATCCATGTTGAAATGTGAAAAGGTGTATACGTTAATTTAAAGTAAAAATCATTTGCAGCTACCCATATTTAAATATACATATGTATATTATTTTGCCATCATCATTATATTAAACGTCAATTTTGGCGAAAAGGAAAATGTTAAATTGCAAAAAATTTAGAGCTTATACAGCAAAAGAACCTATAGAATTGCACTCGGTGCCTTCAAATCAGGTAAGAACAAGTACAAGAATAAATAAAATAATTTTTCCCCAATGTTACATTTGTAAATACAGATACTAGAATTAAATACAGCAATTTCGTTTTACTGTCAGGGTTAATTAAATTTACGCGTATAATGTACGATTTAGTTTTTACGTAAGCTCTATTAATGGCAGATTAATAGAACGTATAACAAATGTACGATTTTTAGTAATTTATAGAACGTATATCGATACGAGTTCATTTTTGATTTACAATCACGGTCTCGATCAGTTTGTACAAAACGTTCTTATCAAAGTAAAATGAAATTCTGCCGTTTGTGAGAATAATGCCATTATTTAGATTCTCATCGCTAGCTAGTCCCTTCCATTTACCTGGCGTCCCTAATAATGCGGCGTCGGCTGGCATTGTGGCTGGCGTCGTAACGATGACTCATGATGATGCCTCCCGTCGTGGCGCCTTCTTGTATTTACCTGTGCTTTGCGAAATACTTACAAACCCCCTGGGCTTCAGTCTCCGGTTATCCACATGCATTTTGCAAAGGATTTAATCACCGACGCTGTCGTCAACCTCTTTGAATAACTAAAGAAACGTACTGTAATTATAATAATATTCAGGGATGTACTAACGTTATAATTATTGCTGTACTTCCGAGGCAGAACGTACTGAAATACTTTCGATATCTGCCCTTGAAACAAAGGCAGTAAGGAATTAATTTCATAATTAATTACACCATTTTCAGCATAATTAGTTATAAAATTCAGTATTGATTATATTTGAGGGGAACATAATGAAAATTCATTATATTCTTTCTCGATGGTACACAACAAATTAGGATATCAGAAAAACAACTATAATTACCAATAAATTATAGAGAAAACATTCTACATCATTTTATGAATTATGTATAGTTATAAATCGTTTATTGTTACATGGACGTTAATTATCTTACCTTCGCGTATTCTATTTAAATGATTAACTATTATTAATAGATATGACCATATAAATGTGAGTAGTGAGTGAGATATGTAAGACTATAAATATGCCATTTTATGTATATATAGTAAATTAGGCGGTTAATTTTAGGTTTAATTTTCTGAGGAGCGCTGCGAAGCTCCGGGATACTTAGGCTACTGACCATCGTATCTCTCATTGCAGCAGTCAACCCTGCAATATGGATTTGGAATACTTCCAAGAGCTCAGTATTGAGTCCAGGTCGCAACTCCATTTTTCTCAGCATGCTTTAGTCCAAGAAGAAGAACCAAAACGCGAGGTGCCTATGCCATGCCAGAGCTGGGCACTGGCATAGTACGTGTCTTCACGTCTTCTCCACACCACCTGAATTCCTTATTGGCACTCAGGCTAATTTTGCTAAGATGACAGTGTCCTGTTAACAATCCCGTGAGTTCCCGGACACTCTCTTTCTCTATCGCCCCTCAGGAGCTTTGCCGTCCAGAACGGAGCATCAAACCTAGAAGAAGCTTAGCCTGCCTGCATCATAGACTTCAAGGAGTGTTCCGTCAGCGATTGAGTCTTTCAATCTCCAGCTGGATTTTCCCTTAAACCCCTCCTAGTGTCTTCCTTGGACGCCCCGGATACCATTATGACCCGGCACTACCGGGTTCTAAACTACCTCCAGCAATACACCTAACACAAACGTACGATTTACCAGTCACTGTCCCTTGAATGTGCGCCCAAATCACTGAAAAAATTCCTTTGTCTGTTGCGTTCCTATTCCCATCAACCGACTCTTACATTGAGGGGTCAAAGTATTTAGGGCGGAAAATATAATTTGGAGAGGCTGTACTGTTAAAATGACGGTCACCATAACTATGTATGCTGTTTGGAATACTACCTTAAATATTTTAGGATTCTGACTGCAGTTGCCGACTGTAGCTACGTTTAATAGTATAAATTAAGATGTTCCTTAATATATTTACTTTACAACGTTTTGTCACACATATGCCCGTTATAATTAATGTGAGTGAATATTATCCCGATAAAATAAATCTGGCTGTATTAAAACACAAATCACTATATATATATATATATATATATATATATATATATATATATATATATATATATATATATATATATTAAGTTAAAACACGAAATTTGTTTAAAATATCTTATTTTATGTCTTTGATATTTTTTTAAGTAATTTATAAAATTTAATATATTTTTTGCTTAAATAAGTATAAAATGTTAAATATTAACAACATAGTTCATTTAAATTAATGGATTTAAATAATATATCAATCGGCGGCTGGAATGAACGTTTTCCACTTTTGGTGTACTGTCTCTAATCTTTCGTTAACTTTATTAAAATATGGAACTTTCGACATAAAATGTGTGTGTATAATAACTTATTTAACAAGGCTAATTCGAAAAAAAAATGAGAATTAGGTACCTCGTGTTATTAAAAATATTTCTAGCATTGTGGTTTCCCATTCTTCAATAATTTTGTATACAGTTCATGTAAATTATTTAGACGAGCTCTGAAAATCTTATTTTTTAAACGTGGGAACACAAGATAAATCCATAATCCATAGTTTTTTTACTGGCTTATAAATTTCTTCTAACTAATAAACTTAGAGGAAACTTAAAAAAGATGCCTTGGAAGAAACTTATGAGCTACTCAAAAAAAAAAAAAACTCGCAGATTAAAGCTATAGTGTCTTGTGCCGTATGTGCTCTCATACCATCTTTTTGAAAATAGCAACACTGAGACTTATATGTTACTGACAGAGATCGTATCGATAAAGATGTATACCCCACAAATTTCATTCGGCATTTGTCCTGGATCGGCGTACCGTGTACGGCACTGATGAGAACTAATAAGTTCGAAACAGCTGCATGTCATTCGGTTACAATCCGGGACAAATGTCGAATCCTACCTGTGGTGGGTTTTATTTTTTGAAGTAACACTGAAGTTGTTTAAGGGCTCACATATCCCTGCGCATTCTTGGTGGTTCTGCGAAATACAAAATATATATGAAATAAAAATGAAGGATGTATTACGATGAAATTTGTTGGATATTGAAAAGTTTTTGTTCGGGTTATAAATAACCGTTTAAGTAGATACATCTTCAGAAAATTGTTTAGATAGATACATCTTTATTTTATATTTTAAACCTTTATGTCAAACTTTATCGAAAACCTGTGCTACATCAAGGAAGATTATAGAACAGACTTTCTTTTCTTCTAGTGATTTTTCTATTATATTTGTAATTCTGTGAATATGATCAATAGTGGAATGTCCTTATCTGAACCCAAATTGATGGACGGGATCAAATTATGTTCCTCTATGTTTGGCTTTAGTCTTTTTAGTAAAAGTTTTTCGAATAGTTTCGATAATATAGGCAGGATAGACAAATTTACTTCCAAATAAGACAACAACCATATCGACATTTCCACTACAATAATAAACGGACAAGAATCTTATAATCGAGATATATCTCACAAAATATTTAATAACATGTCTAGTATGCAGTTACTTGAAATGCCTTCTTCGGAAATTAATATATTAGATAATCGTTTCAAGTTTACAATTAATTATTATTTTAATAAGTAATAGTGTCATAAGCTAAGTGATATTGTGCTTGTAGTCTTTAATGTTCAATAAATTACAAATATACACCGACGTTTTGATATGAAAATTTTTTCACAGTGAAAAAAATGTTTCTTCAATGTAAAAAATGACAAATTTTGCTTATTATAAGTCGCTTCCATCTTATAGTTTCTTATAATTTCGTATAGAAGTGGTGTTATTAAAATTGTTTATTTAAAGTACCTACTATTTTACTTAATTTTAGGTAATTGTTTTTTTTGTCACACTACATATAACTATGTAATTCGTCTTAAATACAACAGAAATAAAAAAGTAGGGTCGTATTTTATCCAACTTTAATAACAGAACAGAGTAATATTAATTAATAACAAAACAAAGTAAAGAAGTAAAATTAAATAAGGAAGCAAAAATGTAAGAACGGAGCAGTAATAATTTTGTTGCAGTATATATACGTCACAAAGGATATCAGCGTTGCTTGCATGAAAACCAAAACATTCCCGTAATGAATAATCAAATCTATTTCTGAGAACAGCAATTTATTCTTCTTTAAATTATATTACATTTGAGTTACTTGACCAATTCATGTTCGTTCGCCGCGGTTTACGTGTTCCGACGTAGACCAGGCGTCGCGACGCGGGTCGAGGGAATGCAACAACTTGCGTGCGGCGTCATTCATACCTCCACCGACGCCAGCCGCTATCTGCCACTACATCGACGATTTCGCATGCCTTATTTACATACCTCGATGTAATTTTATCTTTAATTTCACTTTCGTTTCAACGTTAACTGTGTTGACTTATTTATAACTTAATAGGGAATAGCCGCCTGTTAATTTTAAATTCCCATCGGCTTTTAGAACGCAAGTCGACCGTTTCCACGTAAATGCGATGAGAATTGTTGCAGCCCATTAAAACCTGATTTTAATTCTTTAATTTTGAAAATATTGTATTGTAATAATATTTCCTGTAGCTTTATGCTGTAAATATTAGGATCTGTGACTTTTTACAGTTGTTTATACAGTGTCCCACATAAAACTAAACACCTAGTATAACTGTTTAAGCGACATTGTTTTACTGGATTTTTTTATAGGAAAATATAGGGGCTCGCTAATTTTTGTTTTCAAGGGGACATCTTTTGACATTTACTGGTACTAACACCCTCCTCAAACAACTACCCCCTGAAAATATTTAAATGAAAACGTATGTTGTCTTATACCTCATGTAAGGGATCTCTCTACTTTACTGATAATGAATATGGTTTACTTTTGTTCGTTAGCTAATCTGCAATTGGGATATTTTGCTTCACCTGTTTCAACATATGCATTTCAGTGCTGAAGTGCATCTGTTTTATATAGGCCTAAAAGGAATAAATGATAACTAGACACCTAATTTTCCAAGACAGATAATAAATAGAAATTGAATTAAAAAAAGTATAAGCGTAGGAATTAAACCCAAAAACAAATGAAAATTATGTTAAAAATGTAGTTATTTAACAAAATATCGAAGTTAAATTACTTATTAAATTAAGTATTGAAAATGACTACCACCAACTTCCATATAGTGCAATCGTTGTTCGAATTGTGTATGAACTGCTTGTAATACCTCTGCTGTTATTTGTTGATATTCATGTATAATTTGGCCTTCAGCTTCTCGAGATTTGTTTAGCGGCATACATTTTTAATTTCAAGTGTTTCCGTAGAAATAGCAGTGTCAGTTCTGGCTATCTGTCCGGTCACTCCATTGGATCTCTTTGTCCGATCCATTGCCCAGGAAATCCCTGGTCCAAAAATTCCTTTAGCTTTACCTCATAATGTGGAGGAGCCCCAACCTGTTGAAAGAATAGCCCATCTTCATCCAGTTTGTCATCGTTACCTGAGTGATCACCGGATCTATAATATTCTCAAATACATCAAGATAAATTTTTGTATTTAAATTTATGGGAATAAAAAAGAATCAATGATATGATTAGACATTAGTTCTTCTGCGTCATTGCGTATGATGTTCCCCATAAAGATAAGGGTCAGACCAATACCAGGCAGTTACAAAACTGCATTAACGCTATTTATTTGTACATAATTTTTTGACTCAACTAGTCGATTCACCTTGCATACAGAAGCTACGTTTGTTGACAGCTTCTATCCAAGAAAACGTGCTCTAATCTGAGGAACAGATTTTATAAATCAAATTTGAGTTTTCCCGAATACGGCGAGGGATTAATTCAACCAACTGTGGGTTTTATGACTATCCTAGTCATCATTATTGAACTCATGTAAAAGGCAAATTTTATGGGAATAGATCTGGTAAGTTTGAGGATTACATGAACGGAATTCCTGGTCATTTCGGTTTCTTGAGACAGCTATCTAATACTTTTCCATTGACATTATTCAACTAAAAGTCCAAGTACACCGATTTGATCAGCTTTACTGGTTTCGTATGTTACGATTATGTTTTTTATCTTTAAACCATTTTCATCAATTTCTTTCACCAACTCCATTATGTACTCCATTGAACGTTTCTATTGGAAAACGTTAATTAAAAATGCAAGAAGTCTCTACAGCGCAATCGTTATTGCAATAATACAATTTCAGTAATCCTTTTCTTTCTTTGAGAGAATATATCACTATTGAGGGAACTATTTGATATGATATCGATCACACAGGAATACAGGATATAATTAACTGTCGGTATAGGAATGAAACACGCTAAATTATATTTTTATGATAAAAACCACACTGTTTTTACATCAAATATTACGGATTCGTTAATAAACAAAAGTAAACCATTGCCGTTTTCAGGATCGACAGATCTTTAAAATGTTGTATCATTCAACCTATGCTTCAATTTGATCACATTTGATTTCATGCCAAAAGTCCCATCGAAAAGAAAAATTGAAATTGTTTTATAAAAATTAATTATTTTGACAGTTATTGTAGGTGTTTCGGTTTAAATGGGATACCCTGTAGAACCCATGTAAAATTATTTAATAAAATTGCCTTAATTAAAAAATGAATTTGCTTGCGTCTGATGTATTTCCATATGTTGAACAATGAAATTCTTTCAGTCTATCGCATGCTTGCAATTTCCTCAAGAAATTAACATACAGAAAGACGTTCAAGATCAACGCTCAGGTCTCTCAATAGAGCATTCTGAAGGACGTTGTGATCCCCTGGAGCAAAAATCACTTCAAAGGAAGACGCTTGATGTTCCAGAAGGGCTGGGCGCCGCGCCGGTATATTAAACAGGTTTGGAGCGTGTTTTTGTAAAAACAATGGAATTGACACGTGGGGCAAAAGTTTCTAGCCCCCCAACTATCTTGATTTGAATCCGATTAATTTTTCAATTTGGTCCATTTTAGAGCGCAAAGCCTGCTTTATAAACCAAAAGTTGATCAAGTGCCTAAAGGTGTATTTGTAGTGCGAGTGGGTCAACATTTCAAACCACCAATTTTCGGCAATCTTAAGAAATTTCCAGAAGTGTCTCAAAGCATGTGTTGCTGCTGAAGGTGGAACTTTCGGACATCTATTAGATAATCTTGTAGAAAATTTTCTAGAATTTCTTTTCATGTATTAATTGTTAGTTTTTGACGTTATTTTTTGGCGACATAGTAAATATGACGTTTACTAAGATTTTTTTTTGACTAATTTCTAAATTAAATAAACAGCTGTATCTGGACCCAATAAGACGGAGCTACAGCGAATTCATGTAAAGTAAGAGCTTATTTAAACTAAATTTTTCCTGAAGACCATTGAATGGATACCTGAGATCGTCGACTTGACTCAACTGGATTACTTTTTGCGGAGTTATTTAAATTAAAAGTGTGTGATAATCGACTATAGGAAATTTAAAATATATGGTGACCGAGGCAATGCCAAATATAAGGCAATGATTTTGAATATTTAATTAAAATAACAATTTAAAGAAAGTTGAATTATAAAATACATTTTGAAATACATCCTGAATATATATACTCGTATTATATATATATATATATATATATATATATATATATATATATATATATATATATATATATATATATATATATATATATATATATATATATATATATATATATATATATATATATATATATATATGGTGAGTGGCCTATTAGACGTTCTGGAGAAACTACATATAATTTGGAACTGAATATTTGCATGTGGGGGTTTTCAGCGATTCTCTATTAACCAATTATTTTCCCATATATTAGAGATATGGAGCTTATTTATGTATAAATTAAAAATGCTCCAAAATATACAGGGTGTCGAGAACAGGAGGTCAAACATTGACAACCTCTACCTTTAATAAGTGACTTATTTCGAATAGAACAACTGTATTTCATAGGTCCATTCGCTTATTTATTTGATTGGCTTTCGACCTATATGGGCATTGCCTATTACTAAACTGTACTGTTCTTGAGTTACTTAGAGTTATTTTGAAACATTGTTGAATTAACATCAACATTGAGCATAGTTGCCATGAAGAACAAAGTTAAATAGAATAAATTAATAATACTTTATTTAAATGGCTAGGACTGATTAAAAATGCGTGATGATCTTAAAATTAAGTAAATTGGCGGTAAATTATCCAAAAATTTATTGGATAATTTTGGAAATTATTGGTATCAACGTGACGCTACTTCTGTTCACTTTACCCGAGAGGTATCAAACATTTTAGACGATATATTTGAAGATGGGTGAATTTGACGACGCGGTCCTTGCATCCCTGGATATGACCCGCTAGAAGTTCGGATCTCACCCCGCTTAATTTCTATCTTTGGGGAAAGATGAAAACCAAAGTGTATTAGACGTCCGTCAATTCATGATAAGAATTTGAAATCAGAGCAAGAAGGGCCTTTGAAGAATTAAACGTTAATGAAATTCGGCGAGCATACACTAGCGGTGTTACAACGTGAGTATAAAAATGTTTGAACTTTACTTAGTGGATAACATTTCGAAGTTGCTAGTTTAGAAGATGTGCTCATTTTATCACTCATATTGTACATCGCTGTTGTTACATTTAATAAGCTTGTTAATTTTTCATAATAATTTTTAATAACAAGTAGTTAAAAAAAAAGAAAATTTAGTCTTTAATACCGTTTTCAACTTCAATTTCAAACTATTTTTATTTCTGTTGTACTAGTTTTGTTACATTTGTTCTAGATATTGAATTTTATTGTGTTGCTTTCAATAGCTCGCAGACCGCTTTTCTTTTTCACTTAGTGTAAAAAAAGAAATCAGTTCATGTACTGTTGTTTTCTTCTCTTTCTCCCTTTCTGTCTCCCTCTCTCTCTCTCTCTCTCTGTATGGTTTTGGATTACCACCTCCCGAGTAAAGCTTATGTCCTCCTCATAACAGTAAATTTTAATGTATCCATTATAATACGTACCTATGTATTTTCGCTAAATTTTACTTTTTCTGTTTTTAGAGTTGCTGGTACTTGTTCAAACGCCAAAATTCAATACATTTTTGCCATCCTTAAGATCATTATGCATTTTTAATAAGTCCATGCCATTTTAAATAAAATTATTTTAATATATTCCATTTAAGTTTGTTCTTCATGACACACTATGCTCTATGTTGATGTTAATTCAACAATGTTGCTAAATAACTCTAAATAAATCAAGAACAGTACAATTTAGGTATAGGAAATGCCCATATTGGTCGAACGGTAATCAAATAGGGAAGCGAATTGGGTTGTGAAATACAGTACGTTCTATTTGAAATAAACCACTTATTGAAGGTCTAAGTTGTCAATGTTTGAACTCCTGTTTTGGACACTCTGTGTATTTTGGAGCATTTTTAATTAATACATACATAAGCTCCATATCTCTTTAATATATGGGAAAATAATTGGTTAATGAAACTTATCTTAGCGAAAGTTATTAGTTTCTATGCACGGATTAGTTTTCGCCATAAGATTCTACTGAAATAGAAATATCTAAAAAACTATTAGCTTTATGGATAGGGAATGATATTGAGAGTTACCCCAAAATAAAGAGTAGAATTCGAATCTAGTATACAAAATATGTTACGTCATTTAAAATAAGGATGTTGTTGCCGGCTTCCGGTATAACCGGAAGTGTCACATACTTGGCATTATGTTCATTAAATAGAGCATCGCTAAAAACCCCCACATACAAATTTTCAGTTCCAAATTATTTGTAGTCTCTCGAAAACGTCTAATAGGCCACTCACCATGAAGTACCCTGTATATATATATATATATATATATATATATATATATATATATATATATATATATATATATATATATATATATATATATATATATATATATATATAAAGGGTGAGATGGGTACAATATTGTATTACAAACTTTAAAAATACAAATAAAATAGTTTTAACTTTTTACAAGATATTAACGACTTTCTTTTTAATTTTCTAACTTATTAATGCACCAATTGAAACAAAAAAAAAAGATTTATCTTGTTGAATACACAATTAAAGTCCCTTTCAAATGAAGTACCATATGATCCCCTTTCAAGTTTAAAATTTTCAGGAGGCTAATCATAATTAAGAGGGGGTTAAAGTAGGGGGTAAGCATTTCATGTAAAAAATTGACAATTTAATATAAATATCAACTTGTATTAGGACCGTTTTTGTGGTCGTGCTGTATGTAGTGTATTAGTATGGATAATTAAGTAAATTTGAATAAACGTTTTCGAAAAAATATTACTTTTCTTCGGCGACGTCACATAAAGTAAAAAGAATAAAGTATGTAAACGATTAACAAATTCTCTTTCATTTATCACTGATGAATGCCTAAACCCCAAATTGTAACCATTTGAAATTTATTCAACCATTTGAGATAACGCTGCATTTGTTTTTGACATATTACCGTTTTAAACATGATGAGAATTTAGTCCCTAGTTTAATCCAACTTTTTAGCCCCCTCGCAAGACTAATTTAATTTTTAATCTGGAAATAAAGTCCGCACGAGTTTTTACGATATATCTTAGAGGTCACGCAACAAAAGGTAGGTTGAACAAGGGCAGTGAAGCAGCGAAGGGTCGTGTGTTAAAATATCCGCACGAATCGCAGGAATGAGGGGTAAATACCGTGGTGATTCACCCATTTTCCTGTGATATACACGCACAAAGCGACAGTATCAAGGGTGAACTTTATTATTCTTATGACGGGGTTTTCATAAAACTCACTTCTGTCGCTATGTATCGGTTCTCGTAATTTTGTATTTTTTTTTAATTTAGAATGTTTTTACTTTTGTTTCATTTTCTATATTAAGTTATGTACTATTACAACAATTATTTCTACTAATAATAATAACAATAAGAATGCCTTTATTCCCCAATAGAGGAAAATCCATTTATAGAACAAAAATATGGAATACAAATGTATGTATGTGCACAGTATATAACTAAAAAAGGGGAATTTTTAAATAACTTTATTTTTAATAAATATTTTGCATTAATTTATTGTTTTCAGTGACTCGAGGTAAACCTTGTCAAGGTAAATCTTTTGTCGAGATAAATTGGAGGTAAATACGTATTTTTGATCTCGAAATAGATATTCCATCCTCTTTTGAACTTTAGATTTTTCCATGTAATGATATTTTCTGATTTTAAGTTTAATATCCTTACGAGTAAGCAAATCGCAATAATATTGCGCCGCCCCCTCGCTCATATCGAAGGAACCTCCGGAGCATGCCTCTAGTGGCTTCGGATCAAAAAACAAAATTTACCACGTTGTTCGCAAGGGTCGATTTACTGTATTGATTTTATCAAACTGCCGAAATTCGAACAGAAAGCATTTCGTACATCGACCTAAAACTTTCGTGACACACACACACGAAAATAGCCGTTTAGTAAAAAGAGATAAATGACAAATAGGACACCCATAATATGGGATGTTGTACTCGGAAAACGTTAAGAAATTCATTTTCTGTTAAAAAGGGAGCTGCAAATTAAGAAAGACACTATGATGATGGTCACAAGAGAAACATAAAAATAACGTGTTAGTGTTTCAGTGTCTTTTTAAAAAATAATGTCGACGTGGTTCAGAGATTTTCAAAAGAATATTTAATAACAAAACTGAATATTGTACAGTTTTATCACCATGCTATACCGGGTGACATAATAGACATGTATGGTTAATTAAAAATATATTATTTTTATAAAAATATTACACTCCATAGTATGGTTAATTAAAAATATATTATTTTGAAATTCGGTAGGCTTGGATAATGCGTGATTGTTCTTTGGCACCTTGTATACATTTTTTATCCTAACTGTTTCCCCTTAAATTTATATTTTTAAGTATGCATAGCAAGATGGCATTTGTTCTTAAAACGGTTGTACAAACTCAGTTTATTGTATTAAATCTAGATGGATATGGTATGAAATGTGGCAATAATTAAGGCTTATTGTACTACGATATCAAAAGAACCCTGTTCCATTTTATAAGTAGCCGTAGACTTTGTAGAATTTTTGTATTAAAAAAATTACTAAGCTAAATCATGGATATCATAAAAACTAAGATAGAAATCAACCCATCTCAAATTTGACCTATTTATAAAATATTTATTCATCTTTTACATTTACCCAATAGAACTTAATGTTTTAAATATTTTTGTTGTATATTAGTAATGTTAATTTACTTTGTACGATTTATCACATGCGCTCGCCAGTTCAACTTATGGTGGAAGATAACGCGCAGATATAGTTCGTCGATAATAGGAAAAATAGTGAGATTTCTCTATGTATACGTAGAAGAAAGAGTCAGGGCAGCATTTTGCTATTTACTTAGAAGTTATTTACTGCGCAGCTCGTGGGCGGTCCGATAGATAGTTGTTCCTGTTCTTGACGAGGTGGTACTTGATCTCACTTGATAATTTGTCGTAATTTGATAGTGATAATGTGCTGTGGTATATTCAGCCTAGTCATTAGGGGATTACGAAACACACTAGTGTAGGGTAGTTAAAATTGTCAGCTTACTTTATGTTTTTGGGGTGCTGAATAAGAATCTAAGGTTTTCTATTAAAATGTTTTCCTGGAATTTGAGTTATAGCCAAAAACACAGGAACTTATTTTTGCTACTAATTGAAAAATATCATTTTTACGGACAATATTATTCTATACAGAAATAAAGTAAATAAAGTTTCCTACAATTTATGTTCTTACACATTTTTTAAATGTGTATCGTTTAGGCGCAAACTTGCGTTGAATTTAGGCGCACGTTTGGCTTATTCGTCAGTGGGCCTTGAACATGAAACTTACCTCTAGTCTGCTCTAAAATGTATTTCATTATATTTAAAATGACATATGGTACTGACATGTACATTATATATGCAATAAAGTCACATTCCATTACATATTTCCTGTAAAATATTAACATTGCTTTCACCACAGAATATGGGGTAACAAACACCAGAGCGATTTTATACAAAGCATTTGGCCAAGAAGCAGTGATTTATTATTATCCTCATCACTATCAACAACTGCAGTCCTCTTGTTTGTACAGGCGTCCTTACCACAGTAAAGGTAGAAGGTCGCACAAAACAGTCCAGCTTTTTTACAACTGCAATTTCCACTGCACTTACAATATATTAGCCATGAACGAACGAACTGATAATCGAGAGGGAATCCTTACATTCTTTGAATTAACATTGACTTAGTTTTCCACAAAATACTATATACTACACTCGACGCGCATTTCACCAACAAAGTTGGCATCATCTGGAGATGATTAAAACTGAGTTATCTTCACACCATAGGTTCCAACCTACTCCAGTATTCTCTAAATTGTCGTTTTATTATATAAAAATAAAAATTGACTCTGATTGAATCAATATTTCGATAAATAATATTTATATTGATGTTTTAAAATGCAAAAGGTATATTTTAAGTAAAATTATTAATATCTAAATATAATTTATAATTAATTTTTGAATATTTCAATATTTTAATAAAAAATTGCTTTCACATTATTGTTTTCAATATTTAATGTTATTTGCATAAAATATATTTAGATGTTATGAATTTACTCAAAATATCTTTTTACATTTTGAAACATAAACATAAATATTATTTAACAATATATTGATTCAATCAGAGTAAATTTTCATATTTTATATAATAAAATGGCAATTTAGAGAATAATAGTATTCCCTCTCGATTATCAGTTCATTCGGTAACCATAAGATGGTCCAGATATCCTTCTGGGGCCGATTCACTATGCTTATCGACCTATGGCTTTAATGGTATTGCGCTAGTTTTGTCTATGGGGTCTATCTGAAGATGTCATAAAACTTTTAAAATACGTGATTATTTCATCAAAGGCAAAATACGTAATATAACGTAATAAGCGTAATTAATTCACCTTTTAATAGCTGTTCTTTAATTTGACGCAAAACATCAGACTGGTGTACATCAGAATTGGAGGGAAATGTACGGCACACGCGCGCCCCTAAAAATTAAATAAAAGAGAAACAAGTACAACAGCGCATAATGGCATTTCCTGTAGGAGAGTAATTGAATTTCCCATACAGACATGAGAAAGACAAATAATTCCCAAGCGAAAATCGATCCATGGGAATCGCAATTTTATTAGCGCGTAGTGAACAGTGAGTTCGGGGTGTATCACTATTATAATTTGACCGACAGGGGAATGATTGAGGAGCGGCAATTACACAGTGGCGTAGAGAGGCTGCAAACAAAAGGTACCAATTATTAATATTCTGAAAAAATCATGCACTGGAAGGCTAACAATAATTGTATGAGCTCTTTTGTAATAATATGCATTTAAAAGTGCTGGATCCTACTGCTGCTCAGATAAGTTTTTATGTTTTGGCGATAGCAAGGATAAAGAGTGCATTTTGCCTCGACCGGGAATCGAACCCGGCTCTCCCAATTTCCGGTTAGTTGCTCTGACCGCTGATCTATCGAGGCACACTCATTATCCCTGCTAATGCGCCAGTTTAATGCGTCACTACAGTACTCCCTCCCTAGAGACATGGTTTGTCTCGATACAATTTAACGGAATGTGACCGCGTTCGCCATTCTTACGAACCGCTGTTCGGTAACCCCCGGGACTATATAACGATGGATAGGACGGCAATCAAATCCGCGAATTTGAGATGTAAGGGAGGTTGCATATACTGGAATGAATCATATCACGTCGGGGTCACCACTTTGGCGATAGCAAGGATAGAGAGTGCATTTTGCCTCGACCGGGAATCGAACCCGGCTCTCCCAATTTCCGGTTAGCTGCTCTGACCGCTGAGCTATCGAGGCACACTCATTATCCCTGCTAATGTGCCAGTTTAATGCGTCACTACAGTGAGTACTGTAGTGACGCATCATACAGTACTCACTACAGTGAGTACTGTAGTGACGCATTAAACTGGCGCATTAGCAAGGATAATGAGTGTGCCTCGATAGCTCAGCGGTCAGAGCAACCAACCGGAAATTGGGAGAGCCGGGTTCGATTCCCGGTCAAGGCATATGCACTTTTATCCTTGCTATCGCCAAAATGTATTTTAAAGTTTTTAATTTCACAAGACTTGGTACAGAAAATACGAAAAGATAAATTAAATAAATTTAAGAATGTAGGAAATTAAACCACTCAATTAACTTATTGTATGTATTTATCATTATGTATATTTTTATATTTACCCTCGCCAAGAGTTGGGTTAAGGTCATTTACAGAACTATTAAAAAGAATAAAAGTTAAAACTAGATCATTTTATAAATTCGATCTTACATAATTTCTGTCAAAGATGGTCATGCAATGAAAAACATCTGTCTTAGTTTATATCATCTATTTTAAATAATTTTGTCAATAGTTTTGCCTACATTTTTTTCAGATTACATGCTAAACTGATATTATTAATAACTGTTTATTAATATTTCTGTTACCTCAAATCTCATTTAATTTCAGTTCCTCTATGTACTGATTGGCTAGTTTAGTTGCAATGACTAATTGGTGTAGAGAATACCTGAAGTAAGATGAGATATCAGCTAAAGAAATGCGGCTAATGACGTGCAAATATGTTATTAATTCTAGAGGTCAAATAGTAATGAGCTATAAGTTTTAAAATCATTCATAAAATTACTAATAAAATCATTATCACTACACAACGCTTTTGGGGTTATCTGCTAGCCCAGGGCTTTATATCATTCTATGGATTAATATCCAATTTCTCCTTTACAATCATTCGGTATGTTTTATATGAAAAGCTAATTTCTTGAGATGAATGTTTCAAAATGTTTGTAGTTTGTAAACTGTAAGTTAAATTTAACTATGTATGTGGTCCTTCGCTGTATTAGTTTCATTAAATATGTTCTCAGGAAACGATTTTCCCAATCTTCTGAGTAAAATATTGAGGGATTATTATCTTTCATACTACTTTTAAGAACTAGATTGTGAAATTTAAAACATGGCAAACAACATGTTGGAAGACTAGATATATAACTTTAAAATATCGGCGATTAAGATGAAATAAATTACAGAGGGATTGAACATTTCCTAACAACGTTGTTGAACATCGTTTATTCCAATGTGGCTATGTAAAAGGTTCCTGCCAAAAGGATTCCCAAGTAAGTAAATACTGATTAAGAACTATCAAGAAAGACAATTAGGTTCTTTGCTCTAGTTTTAAAAAGAAGTCCTTGAACTGTATTGTAACCACAGACTAACAATTGCTTTCAGTAATACAATTTAGATACATGGAGAAGAAAGCCAATATACGGATTCTTCTCGACCAAAAAAAAGACTTTAAAAAATTAAATTACCAGGAAACTCTTTTTAATCTGTCTTCTGTGACCAGGATGAAGTAATTAAGAGGGATTATTTAGAAAAGGGTAAATCTGTAATTGGAGAGGATTGTGTCAAATTGTACAGTAAACAGTAAAAAAATAGAAGAAACGAGATAGAGAAGTATTCAAGGATCAAGACGATGCACTGCTTTCAAATCTCTTGTTACGATGTAAAGTTAATAAACTGGGCTTCTTTCAATGGCTTGTTCAATCCTGGGCTTGTTCAATACTTCCGTTGGCCTATTCGGAAAATCATCTATTTTTATGTGAAGAAATATATAAAAGGAAAGAGATTTCCATCAAATAAGACAGATTTTAGGGCAATGGATAAGGACAGATTTTGTTTCAAAAACTAATCCAATGCTCATAAATACTTTTACTATATGAGTGCTGTACTAAATGCGAAAGTTTAAAATGCTATTACAACATTGAATAAACACAATCTTATTTAAGACAATTGTTATGAACTCTGGGCTAGGCAAAAAATGTATCAATACCCCCTTGAATTTATGAAAAACTATAATCCTCTTATAATCTTAATCCTCTTATATTAATTTGAAAAAATAACATGCATATGTATTTCAAATTAAAATCTATATGACATGAAATTGATATAATTGAAGGAAGGTGAACAAAAGAACATGAAAATTCCACATTCCTTTTCAAGATGTCTTAGTTGGAATAGACATTCTCCAGTGAGGAGAAACTGCACTTCGGACTCCATGGCTAATTAAGAGTCTGAAGGTGATAACTATCTCTTCGATCTCTCGAAGAGGGAGAACTGAAAGGCCGACCACGTAAAAAATTAGAACAGACTCCTGCGCTACCTTCCAAGTGTGATCTGTAGTACTGTCATTCAATTTAAAAAATTATCTAAATCAGCAACAAAAACAAGAATTTTCATGAACCCTGAAAGATTATAAGTTACTCAATGCATTTTTCGATAACCACGTTGACATCGTCAGGAGATTATTAAAACTTTTGTAATCTCCTGATGGAGCTAACTTGGTTGTTGATGAATAGTCACGTCGAATAACGTTATAACGTCGTGCGGAATAACGATAACAGTTAAAGCGCGTCGAATAACATGTAATACTTCGTTGTTCGGAGAAAACGGGTCTCCTATTTCTTTATTTCGTTTTCTGTCTGTGATTTTTATACAAATTTTGATTTATGTATTAAGATTTGATAATATCATAATAATATTATAATCGTAATATCATTTGATACAGTTGATGTTTATAGATGTACATAAAATGGCCTGGAAGAGAAAAATCCTGGGAGAATCGACACTAATGAGAAAACCATGGGACCACATTAAACTGATAGTGCTTTAAGTGATAGTAAAAATAGAATCTCATAGATATAAGTTGTTGAAGAGCTATGTTCCGTAATATATTAATTTTTCCAATGTTTGTTGAGTTTATATCTATTGCTTTATTATGTGTTGACACACATGACAAATCACTGTATAAAAATGGAATAATGTGTATATAACGATGGAAGCGGTCATTGCTATTAGTAGTCAACGCCACTGAAATCTAAAGAAAAAAGTGTCTATACACTAAATGTAAAGAGTTATAATCAGGCAGCCAGGAAAAATTCAATTTATCGAATGTTATTTCATGATACGACGCTGGCTTTTACAGTTCGATAGAATAAGCCGAGACGCGTGTTCTTTGACGTACGCGACGCCACGTGCGTCGGCGTCCCCGGAGTGTTGTAATCTTCGTGGACGGTGGGTGCCAATGGAGTTCCCACAGTTTAGCACTGCCGCTGTCTTTGTGTCAATTGTTTAGCTACTTCATTATGCTCTACAAGCATGTGCTTTTGTCTGTGGCTTATGAATTTTACGAGGATTATTTAGGGATACGCGGTTCATCGTGATTATACTCCGTCATTACAATTTTTTACGTGCTTCTTTGGTGTTAAACGTTTATTGCTGTACTATAGTACTACCAGTATTTTTAAGTTTAAAAAACAGTGTATATAATTGTGAGATTATCGTATTCTTTGAAGAAACTGTGTCATTATCAACATGTGACGGTTTGCAGAAAATATTGTCAATCTTTTTTATTAATTATTGATACTAGTCGTGCAACAACTAACTCACAATTTTTATTTAAATTGTTAGAACTATGTACTTATGTAACTAAGTTATTCCCATTGGCGTCTCTTATTTTCTTAGAGGAAATCAAATTTTTAACATGTTACAATATATGAGGTTTAACACTGTTAAGTCTTCTTTTCATTCCAGTATTATCCATAAGCAGCAGGATCTCGATGTTGATGAGGGCCGCAGAAGAGGCCCGTTGTGTGTTGTGAAGAGGGTCGCTGGAAAGCAAGAGGAAAGACTCCACTTCCTTCCTGCTTTCCTGCGACCCTCTTAATCTCTTCTGTGACTGTTAATTTCTTTAGGTCTTTATGAAGGCGATCATTACTATAATACCAAGGCACATCGATGATACCTGGAGCATTTTGTTTTGGAAAACTTGGATTTTATCTACATGACTGTTTGCTGCACATCCCCAAAGTTGGATTCCATAAAGCCAGACGAGTTTTAATATCTGCCTGTACAAGAATAATTTATTGTATACAGAGAGTTGAGATATTCTTCCCAATAGCCAATACATTTCTTTGTATTTAAGTTCGAACGCATTCCCTTTTTCTTTGTATGTTCTTTCCATATTAAGCAGATCCACATTCATCCCTAGATATTTTGTTAAATTATGTTAGGGGACGTCATTATTGTTCATTATTATTAAAAGTTCCGTTTTTTTTTGTAAGCAAAATTAATATGCGATGATTTAATTTCGTTTATTCGTATTCTCCACTTTCTAATTCAATCAGTTAGATTGCTACGAACCTGTTAAAGTTTAGCTGCCGGTTCTTCCCTGTTATTTCCCGCTGGTAGGACTGCGCTGTCATCAGCATAAGTAGCAATTGTGACATTCTCCGTCTGTGGCATACAGCAGATACAGCACAGGTTCTAATACGCTACCTTGAAGTATACCCCGCATTTATATCTTTAATGGTGGAGTATGCAGTTTTTTTGTGTCAAATAAGAATAAATAGTTCCGATTCTGAAAAAAAAAACTTGCAATAAATATACGGAGTACATCTGCAATTTGAAGAGATAGCGAAGCCACATATAATATAATATACAATAGAAAACACTGGCATGAAATCAAGACTGCAATAGTGAAAACATCGGCTGATGTATTAAGAAATTTTAGAGAAATAAAGAGAATAAATGATGAATGGAGACTGTATGAAAGTGAAGGAATAAAGAAACAGAGCGAAGATGAAAATATTGTAAAGATCTACAAGACAAAACGGGGAGTAATGTAAAGATAATGTAAAAACAAAGAAAAATGTTAGCAAGCTGGGAAGACGATTGCTAGAAAACGTATTTTGAAGAGCTTTTAAATTTAAATGATTCAGGTGGAAAGACTAGAAAATATGAATTCAGCACAACTAATTGTAAGTATAGAGAAACCTAACCTAGAAGAAATATAGAAAAGTAGTAACAGGATATAAAATAAGAAGGTACCAGGGATCGATATACCCTTGGTTTTATAAATTTGGAAGACAGGAGCATAACTCGAATCTACACCGATTGATATCAATAATATGGAACCTCAAAAGAAATACTAGCAAAATAGGAAACTGGGGAAAATGTAGAACGATAATACTGTTACGCATAACCTATAAAATATTGACCGATCTGTTACTCTAGAGAATAACCTCCTTTGATAAAGACAATGTCAGCGTTTACTAACGTAGCTTTAAAGCAGACGATTTATCAGTTGATTAACTTCTTGTGGTCTGCCAAATTATGGAAAGACTAAAAATATGATCTAAGATTATATCCGTCATGGATTTTAAGCAAGCTTCTGATGGGATAGACATGAAAGTTTTATATAATGCAATAGAGGAGATGGGGTAACCAAAAAACTTGACAATATTTGAAAAAATTGACTATGAATAATGTAGATTATTGGCTACCTCAAGGTAATGGGATGGCACCCGTCTTATTCACAAAATAACTTGTGTACTTCACAAAATAATAAAGGAAATGAATATAGACGAAAAAGGATCAATCACTAAAGTATCGAATCACAAATCGTAGCGAATGTGTAGTATATAAATACATAACGGAAGAACGGGAAGGGTAACCAGGCAACGTTACGATGACATAAAATAGCGAACCAAAATAATCGGCCCGGAAGTGACAACTCAACAATAAAATCAATTCAAACAGGCATGGTAAAATTCAAGAATATGGTAAAATTCGAATAGAACATGGAAGAAAATAGAGAATGATAGAAGTAGCCCAGGAGTGAAGGGAGGTTAGTAACAAGATGAAAGGTAATATCCAAACTAATGCACAAAAATTGTCAAACGTAAAACTGTCAAACGGTAGCAAGTGATTGGGCAGGATGATGGAATAATCTGAGGGAGGCCATGGTCCATTGAGAACTGTAAAGCTACAGGAAGAAGTAGAAATATACTAAGTGATTCTTATTTAGAAGGAAAACGCATTTCTTGAAATTATCAATAACAAAAAATGTTTATTTGCTAAAAAGTGTGAAAGCTTTTACTATTATTTATGTTTTTTTACTATGTTCATCTACTAGTAAAAAAAATTAATTTGTTAAATTTTTTTGGAATTATTTTTCATTTTGATGACAAAATTTTGAAGTTAGTTAAATGACCTTCTCGGGGTGGGACATAATACGTAATAAGTTTTTTGTTAAACGAATTCTTAATGATTCCGCTTCAAAGAATATTTGTACCATTTTTTAAATTTTTGTAAGTATTTAATGAGATTTATTTGAAGGTCTTAATGAGATATATTATATTTAAATTTTAAATGTATTTTACTATTACACTTCGTAAGACTTCTGTTTATATCCTTAAAAATTATTGATATATAAAACATTGTACAAATTATTGCTTGAACTTGTTTCAAATTCAATGTTATTTTTCTACAACCCAAAAATACCCGAATATTTATTATGGTTACTGTATTGTAAGGTATTGAATTGTTGACATAATAATAGATGAAATGTGAGTGATATTTCATAATTTTTGAAAAGAATAAAGGTCTATTGATGATTTTAAGAAACTATATAAAAATATATATTAAATATCTATATTTATTTAGTTTTTGGACATCTCGGAAGTTTTGTGCAACAAAATCTGAAATATTTTTAACTTTTAATGTTTTTACTTTTATAATGTATTTTTCATTTACTGCAACTAGATATTTAACATTAAGTACTATAATATAAAAAATACATATTTCATATATATACATATTTATATATGTATGTATAACAATAAACGAATATGAATAGTTTTGACCGAAATGGCAATTAAACAAAAATTAAGATTTGCTGAAAATATGATATAAATTTTTGAGAAAAGTATTAAGAATTTCAAGTTAAAATAAGGTTAAGAACGGATAAAGGAATGAAGAGTTAAACAACTAAGCAG
The DNA here is from genome assembly GCA_037954035.1 of Rosalia funebris. Classification (NCBI taxonomy): domain Eukaryota; kingdom Metazoa; phylum Arthropoda; class Insecta; order Coleoptera; family Cerambycidae; genus Rosalia; species Rosalia funebris. Next base: position 18,383,517 of record JAZFAV010000016.1, on the reverse strand, counting down.
CCTGTATATTTTCAAGAAAAGTATAAATCTTTAAAAGAAAAATTAATAAAAAATGATCATGAACAGTATGAAGTTTAGCCTCGAAATAGGTTTATCGGTTTATGATCTTAAGTGATAAATAAGTAAATGAGAATATAATTATTATATGGCATAACTTATATGGATAACATTTATAATATTTATTGACTATTGTGATATAACTTCTAAGTGGATGTTTCATAATAACCTTTTATATTAGTCATATTTTAAGATCGAATATATCTATTTACTTTTTTATTCTTCTTTATTAAAAACAAAGTGTAATATATGTCGATTAATGTAGCTTTAAACTCATGGCTTTCTCTTTTTTTCTCATTATGCATATTTATGAATTCATATTTTGAGATCTTTCATCACAAATATCTCAATGAATTGTTAGTCAGGTGGTTTATCGGTAAAGTGGTGTACAATGCTCTCGTCTTTTATGCTGATATTTCAGGTTCAAAGTTATGTGTTAGCAAGAATTGACATTATAGGGTATAGCACTTCACAGGATTACTTGACTTCTAGTTCTAATCTGGATTCGTATTCGAATCCGTCCGACTTATAAGTTACTGACAGAGATCGTATCGATAAAGATGTATAGGCCATAAAGTTCATTCGGCATTTGTCCTGAATCGGCGTACCGTATGCGGCACTGATGAGAACTAACAAGTTCGAAACAGCTGTATGTCGTTCGGTTCCGATCCGGGACAAATGTCGAATCCTACCTGTGGCTGGTTTTATTTTTTGAAACCGTATAGGGGTCAATTCCCACATTAGTCGACTGGGTATGTATCCGCGTGCGCGTGATTATTCGAAAGTTAAGTGGCATAATAACTCTGAGCTAAATATCTCCTGTCTCCATAAAAATAAAGACGTATAAAAATGGTTTTATGGTGCTTGTCACACCATTTCCTTACCTTCGACTTAGTGTCGGAAGAAAAGGAGGAAGGAATATTAAAAGACATCGTTTTCATAACATTGTCCGAGACAAGTGGATATAAGAAAGGGGCAATTGGATGACCATTATGTTTACCTTGTTTAAATTCATTTGACGTCTTTGTGTTATGGATTTCAAAATGAAAGTGTATGCAAACAGGCCCATCGAAAGATTGTGAGACAGACCAAAACAAGACGTATGTCATATAAACGAAAATTGTTTCATTTGAACGGTGGATTGCCCATTATCTATATATATTAATGTTTGTCATTTTTGGCTGCGATTTATTATACGAATTATGAATAATATTTCATAACTGAATCATCGCTATAATATTATTTTATATATATTTTTTGTACTGTGTGAAAATAGTTAGTGTTGAGGAACCAATTTATTTAACTACAAAAAGTAATAAACATATGGAAATTATCTGATTTGAAAGTATATCGAGAAGGAAACTTCGTTTAGGCAGGAGGGAGGCAAATGTCTGTAAAATTGACTTTATAAGTGTAACATAATTGACTTAAACGAAATATTGAATATAAATCGATTCGCGTAAATTTACATAAATAAATAAGATGGGTGGGTCGGTATACAAACTCATGCACGACAAAATAAATCGTTTCGTGACATTCTTTCTTAGCAAAGAATATGACAATATTTATAGAAAACTATGTGATGAAATTGCATTTTAAATATTAATAGTATGTGACATTTTCCAAGTGTGTATTTCCGTAAAACATTATGAAAGGTTGCTCCATTAATAACTAACTTTCCTTCCGGTTTCTATGTCTCCGTACCTAAAATATCACGAAGAAAATATTAAGCGACATACGTAATGCTCCTAAAATAATAAATACCCATTGATTATACTAACCCAGTTATATGTTTGATATACAGTGCGCACCAAAAGTTTCTAATATGCCTTTATTTCTAAAATGGTAAATTACATGAAATTTATTTATTTGTTTATTTATCCAGCTGCACCACCTAATTGTATATAAAACCAATTAAGGGTTGGAGTGACACAAATTAGAATCGTACAATTCAAAATTTATAAATAAAGAGTTACAATTTTTATAATAATATAAAAAGTACACATTACTATACTAATATATCTTATTATGTATACAAGTTGGTTTTAATGTTCAATATTTTACGTGAAACTTTCTAATAAAATTTTATTTTTGTTTAAATTTTTTAAACTTGTCATATTTTTTTAGATAATTGTTCTAAATTTCGCATATTCAATAACAGTTACAATATCGCCTTAGTATGATTAAATACGATCTAAGGACGATGGTTTTTCTGATCTTTAATACCTTGAACTTTTCTTTTTTAGGTTTTCCGACCTATTCGAAGTTTTCTTAATGTCTCGCATTTTTTCGTCTTGATTGCCAAATACAACGAATGTTAGTGTGCCATAAAATAAAATTCAGGATAGTAAAAGGTGTCATAGCCCTAGAAAGACCAGCGCTTTGAATATCGTGTTGAGATTAATAAGGCTATATACATTGTAAACATTTTAACAATTACCGAGTTCGCCAAATTTGAATCGATTATCAGAAAAAAAAGTTATGGTAGACGGTAGAGGTATATATTCTGAAGGTAAATTGTTTCTGAAGGTAAATTATTACGTGCCAATGGTTTCCAAATTCCCTGAATTGATCTAGGATAATAATGTAAATCGCTGGATTGCCGGTTTTGAGTAATCCGGGTGTGGGTTTGATTCCCACATCAGCCAGCTAGATATGTTCGTGTGTTTATCTGGGGGTTAGATATAAATAAATGTAATTAAAAAAGGAACATTTTAACATCCCGTATATTGGAAATAAAAAGTTTTTGACCACATTTTAAAGAACTTTTTGTTTTACAATTACATATTATCTTGTGAAATATTGGACATTTCTTAAAAACGTCTTTTGTGTTTCTTAAAAACTTTTTGATTCAATTAATGTTACAATTAAATAAATTAAAATATTTTTTTCACAATTTTTTTTGGGACAGAGACATAAATACAGCAATATCAAATGCACAGATTGATTCCCCCGGTCGGGCTGACGATCATTTCCCAAATTGTTCTAGGGAATAGTGGTCAAATGAAATCTCCATTTGAGGGGGTTTTAATTGTCTTTGGTAAAGTTAATCAACAACCGATTAAGTAATTTTGGAGTTTTTAACTAATAACTCGTCTTGTCTTGTCTCAGTTATGTAGTAATTTTACTGTAATTCGATAGAGTATTTTTTTTAAGTAATGAAAATTGAAGTGAAAAATAAAGCTATAATCAGAATTCCCCAATCTGATTATAGTTTTATTTTTCGACATATGAAGGTTGGGTCTTTAAAAAAGTTGAAAAATTCGATTTAAAATTGTTGCTCTTTTCCAAAAAATCACCGTGTATCATTGATTTGATAATCACTACTGAATTTCACAATTTTCATAATTTATGTTTCACGATATCGAAGCAGTACACAGTTTACTATAATGTGCACAAGATTCGCACTACTAACTACACCAATGCCAATAATAGTAAAATATATTTAACGTGATGTGTACTTAAAAGTGAAGTCACCTTTGTACATTATGTATGTACAAAGCGTATTTTGTACATTGCGTATGTTTAAATCAGATGACCGTCTTAAATCGATAAACGATTTAAAAAATATTGAGAGCAACAGTCTAATTTTGTTTATTAGTAGTGAAAGATTTATATATTCCATTTTTAGACTCAAAGGATATTTAAATCTAGTTTTTGGCCCTATACGAGTATATTGAAACTCTACACATATTTTGTACAACAATAATAATCAATTGAAATAGAATATGTTGACGTACAAAATAAATCTGAACTAAGATTCAGTGGGGCATGTAAACAAATTCGCGTGGCTTTGGTTATCTCTCTAGTCTGGTGGTGGTGTAATGTACGGGAAACCACCCCTATGTCGGAAACCAGCCGTGTCGGATGGACATCTGGTGTCTGACGTCAGGGAGATTCGATACAGCTGGCTAGGTGACCACCAGATATTGTAAATACGGATTTATAAGTGCATGTATTCCAATCCATGTGGTGTCTGGATGATTTGATTCGTGATGATTGTAATTAATAATAATATTTCTAAGGCAGAGATACTTCATCGAAATGATTTTTTCGTGAATCTTCTTTGCAGAAAATATTGTTGGAAAGCATTGTTTTTGAAAAATCAACAGTAAGAATGTATGTGTATAATATATTACCTGCTTTAATTCGCATGGAAGTTGTTAAAGCTGTTTAAATTCCTGCTTTTCACTTCTGAAGTGGTATGCTATGACAGGATTAATTGCAGCAAGTATATAGCATTACAGTGCGTATTAAAAGTTTGAAATAAATTGTGTATTTCTAAAAAGTTTCGAGAAACGTCATGTCAACATAGTTTCTTTAATAATACATATTATTTTAAAATGGCATTGTTTCTTTTCGGTACCTGAGCAGTTATAATGTTTATTTGGTTTTGCGTGATGAGGTTAGCGCGTTGTTTCTGTATAGCAGATCCTGATTCTTGTTCTATTCATTTCATCGCTATTTGCCAAATAAAAAACTCTCTTATTTTCTCCATAAACGGAACAGTCTACCTGAGCCTAGCCATAAAAACAAGGCACGGTATGAAATAAGAGCCGTTTGGGATTTTTTATTTGGCAAATAGAGATGAAATAAACTATACATATTAACTTTATGAATAAGAAAATGTATTTTCTTATGTATTAACCCATCCATTTGGGAAAATTTTAATGAGGTATGCTTATATTATATCTGCATTCTGAGGGGATGCCCTATCCTGTTAATACCAGATGTTGTTTGGTAGGTTCAGATCTTTTTCGTTTGGAAAAAGCGTAAAGAGAAAGTAAAGGGTTTTGCTTATTTGAAGAAAATTTGACTAATTGGACTGCTGCTAAGTATTTATAATTTCTACATTTCGTCTTTATTCCAGCTTTAGCAGTTATTTATCCAAGCAATGAGGATTAATACGTTCTCCACCAAAGAAGTAAGTTTTGACAAAAGACAGAAAGTTCTCCCTCATTTTGGTGTTAACGTCCAGTCACTTATTGTCAATATTTTCGTGGCCCTGCATAGTGCAATGAGGATCAACTATGTGACTACCACTTTCACCTGATTAGACTCTCTTGGATTTATTTTGTTGAATTATTTAAAATTGTGAGTTTATTTTAATAGTCTAAATCAGCGTTTCCCAAACTTATTTTGCCCTGGGACTGATTTTTATGCTTCCCCTTCGTGACCCACTAAAAGACCTTTTAAATCTGTTATTGTATAAATACGCAAAATAAAACACATTTGAATGTGTATATATAAGTATATGATATAATTAAAGCGTTAAATTTTAATAATAATGTAATAATTATATTATTTGACAAGTATTAGTGAGAACCATAAAGCTGTTTATTTTTATCTAGGAACAATTTAACAACACGGAGACAATTGTGCGACCCGATATTTTATTTTCGTGGCCCGGTGCCGGGTCGCGACCCACCATATGGGAAACGCTGGTCTAAATAATTTAGAGGATCTAAAGTAACAGATTCGAATTTGAATGGAAAAGTTTCGCCCAGAAATTGATAGTTCACTACCTTCACTACAAAGTGTCGATGTGTATCGGTTAATATCACATTATTAATGGGATTTTTGTTATTATAACTTCTACATCGAGCAATCCATAATTCATACTGTTCATATGGATAATAAGCCCTTGTTTAACATAGCACAGTGACATGTATGCGTAGGGCATTTTAGCAAACATTCTGTAATTTACTACAACTTAAAGTTTCTATGGTACTGATCGTCAAGAATAGGAAAAAGTGTGAGATTCGGTAGGTAGAAGAAAGAGTGAGGCAGTATTCGAAGGGAAAAGGATGCACTTTACGCGCGGCCAGTTCGAACTCTGTGTATGGTTTGTATAATGATTCATTGCGTAATTTCATTCATTCACAAGTAACAAGTCACAATCGTATGAATCAATCAACTGACATTTTTAAACATTGTCGTGCCGAAAACACATTTTAGGATAACAGTTAGTACAATACAAATCCGTCAACCTATGATAGAGTAGGTACTGGAAAGCTTCTCTACAAAAACATTCAAAGGAAGTGATATTTCCATCAAAACAAATGAAATAAATTCATCAAAAATCAAAATAAATGCAACAAAAATTAAATAAAACATACAGAAATATTGAGATGCCAATGAATTATATACTAAAGCTAAGACGTGACTTAATAATTGCATTTTGTTCGGCAAATTATTAACTGTCTATGCCGTACGTAGTTGATTGAAACATAAGTCGCTAGACATATGCTACGTGCTGGTAATTGTGGCATATTAGTAACAATTGTGAGTGGTGTAGTATGTGATCCGTGCGTCGTCACTTAATTGATACACGCGCAAAGATCCATTATACAAATTGTACATTCATATTTAATATATATTCATCAATATTCACTATGCAAAGGTCTCAAGTCACCTGAGTAAAGAGCAGGCTATTTACTGCGCACCTCGTGGGCCGTTCGATATCGCAGTTTTGAGACTTGTTTGTATTCTTGACGACCTGTCTATGATTTAATTATTAAGTATTAAATACCGTTTAGTACAGTACCATTTAATATTAAGTATCCTCAAACCTTGTATATAGTTTTAATACTAAAAGATTGTTTCTCCTGTCTGATGGAAGCCAATCGCGAATCATGTTGAATGACATTGTTGGGCATATACCATGGTTCATCCACAATCATTCGGAGCACTTTATTTTGACATCTCTGTAGTATGTCCAGGTTAGAGTTTGCTGTTGATCCCTAGAGATGTATGCCATAAGTTCAGATTGGCTTGAGTATGGCTTTGTAGAGTAATATTTTTCTGTATAGTGAAGAGTAGGGATTTTCACCCAATTATCCACATTTTGAACACGAACATTTCTATAAAAAAAGACGTATTTGGCTTATTTGTATATTTTCAAAAATATTTTAAAGATAAACGATAAGTAATTAATAAATCTTAATTTAATAAATAAACTAGTTAAATTAATCAATAAATAAATTAGTACATCTTTAATATGGGGTCCTTGGAAAACTTTTAGGAATCCATTTTTGTTATAAAAGAAATAGAGGGGGTTATAATTTAAAAAAGACAATGATGACGTTACAGCTCAAAAATAAAGTCTGAAAATAATACGTCAATCATTTTAAAAATTAGTCATTCAAAAATTATTTAATATACAAAAAATATGAATATTACCTGAAATTATATTGCTAGCCACGATGCATATAATTCATCTTATTATTTTAATACTAGTATATTTTTTATTTTAGTGTGCAAAACATCCAAACCATTTCACAAAATATAAAATGTGATGTTTTACGGGCGTAGAATATGGAGCTGTGCGGGTCGTCCGCCAGCCAAATCCTCAGGTAATGCAGGCTACAATATGCATATTTGATATGATTTTAATGTGTCTAGAGTCGTAAGCCTCTTATGTGGCATATTGCTGCTGCACTCGCTCTATGAATAAATTATATCAAATATCTATCAAAAGGCTGACGGAAAAGCCGATTGGATTGCTTCTTTGATGTGTGTTCGCGATCACACGCTAAATATACTTCCTTCGTTATGGGGTTCTTAGATCTTTCTCGGCCATTATGTGGGTCACATTTAGGAATACTTTGGATTATATAAATGCCTAAATGTGTCGTGTAAATCCATCTTATGGTTTAAGTAAAGGTTAATAAAGATACACTTAATAATTTAAGTTTCTATAAAAGATTCGATAAAAAAATAAGTTGCTAACTTATAATGATGAGGACGTTAACTGGTATAAACTTACATGTATAAAAATGTATCAAATTCTAAAATACCATGGTCTGTTACTGACCTGCATTTCGTTATTTAAGTAGAAATTCTTCAACTAGGAAAATGTTCATAATGAAAAAAAAGCTTTAGTATGAGTATTTAGTGGCATAAAATGCAAAATATATTTGTTCTAACTATAACTATTTGTTCCTTATCGTATTGCCTACACATGTTGAAAATACAATGGAGATTCAAATCATCTCTCTATCGTGAAATAATAAAAGTGCAGCACTTTACTCAGCGTCCACAACATGGATGGGTGGTCTATATACTTTTTTTATATATTTTTTCATCCAAATGTCATATTGTTACGAAATTTAGAAGTATCGTCTGTCTACAGTATCGTAGACAACTCACTGTATACTAGTAGAAAAGTATTTTACTCTCATTCAAATATTGATATATTCTAACGTTTAGTCTACATACTAACTATGTATTTCGTTGACAAATTCGATCATGCCCATGATCCACAGATATATTTTGATTACTCTTAATGAGTATAGGGATATCTAAAGAGATATCATAGGGGTATCGACAGGGTGATTTTTAAAGGGATACAACTTTTTAAAATATCTTTCAACAGTGGGCTTACAATATACGTTCTTCTGTTCTGAAAGGCGAATAGAAATATTTTACATCACTTCCGCTTTTATCGGAAATGGCATGTGACTATTGCTGTCAACAACAATCATTTTAAGAAAGTGGTTCGTGTTGAAATAAACAATTATCTATTTTGTAGAACATCGTTTAAAAATGGAAATAATAGGGGAACACTATAGTAATGAAGACGTGTTCCAAATTATAGTTTTATTTGTCGAGTGTAATAAAAATTACACAGAATTGTGTGGACATTTATAATTTGAAATACCCATATAATAAGAGCCTTTGTTACAAAAATCTCAAATGTCCCTGTAATAATTTGAAAATTAATTAAACATTTAAAATACCAAAAAAGTACCAACTACAGTACCAATTACCACAGTGACAGAAAAATTTGAGTTGAAAACAATTTCTATTCGAATCTATTCGAACATAAAGTTGAGCATTCAGAAAGAATTTTCAGAACGATGGAGCTCCCTTCCATAATATGTCTGCGTTTAACCAATATACGAATATTACAAATTTTTTTGGTCACAGATGGATTGAAAACAACGGTCCATTACAGTAACCCGCATGGCCTCCCGACCTAAATTCTCTGAACTATTTTTTGTGCTACATTAAATGTCAGATTTACAACAAAGAATGACGAAACAAACATTGGAAAAGTAGATGAAAGCGTTTTAGAAACTGTTCCAGAATACGTTATATTTAGAGCGACTCAAAATATCGTGACAAGAGCAGGGGCTTGCCCCAATAAAATTAGGGGAATATTTGAAAATTGTATTAATGTATTTTGTATTTATGTTTCATATAATTTTTTGTATGCAGTACTTCGAAGGCATGTTTGTTTTATTAAATTACATATAAGATCGACTACGTACATCAAAACACTTCATACTCATAACCATGTTGTTTTTGATTTTCAAGATATAATTCGATTTGGAAAATTGGTTACAATTGTGTTTCATTATCATATAAAACAAAACAAAAAATACAGGGTCTCCCATTTAAAATTCGAAATTTAACACCATTTCCTGTGGACGTGATGTAAAACAATTCTGTTTGCGTTTCAGTAACTTATATGCCGATATAAAACAAGTTCTAAAGAACCTATGTCGTAGACCCACTATTAATAGATATACAGAGGTGTTTTTAAGAATTACCCTCTATATGAATATTTTTAAGAAAAAAATTAACACACATTTTATTTCCACATCCTCTTCTTGTTAAAATAATAAAATGTCTAAAAGATATTTAAGTCACCGTGTAACAATATTTTACGTAACCATATTTTTATTGTTACACTTTTTTTGCTAATAATTATAATTCAAATATTAAAACTTCAATATGAATTAAAAAGTATATACACCGACTTAGAATTTTAATAAACTCCCTTGGAAGAGAAAATATAATATCGAGAAGTGTTTCTCAAGTGTTATAAGATGAAATTAACCTGTAAAGTAATTAAATTCTTCAGTAATTTTTGCGAGTGTGTATGACTACAGATTCAATTATTATTTTTCGTAGCTCATAACGAAACGTTTACTTCGTAAAGAGGCCAAGGTAAGCAGGTATTAAATATATTACTCAGTGTCTCAAGAATATTTCAGAGTAATCGAATAATTTTAACAACTTTCTTTATTCTTTTTTTTTTCTTACAAAATTATCATCTGCACCTCTAATATATTTTGTATAATTTGTTAGAAGATAACATATTATGATAAATGAGATACAATATTTAAGAATGTTGTTGCAGATGTTGTGTAAGTTGTGGAAAAATAATGGCAGGTAACTGAATCCAGGTCGTTCTGTGTTTTTTAAGTTTCATAGTATGAAAGGATGGGCCGTTAGGTTTGTCGGCTGTGACAAGTGACAGCAGTGCTGGTAGAATTAGTCAATTTTAATTTTCCACAACAGTATTTCAATCGTTCAACTAATACACCATTGCGATAATATAATGATTTTTCACCTTCAATTATGAGAATCATAATAGAATAGACGAAGAAATCGGCGATAGTATCTTATTAGACGTTATAATGTAAGGAGTTTGTAATCAAGTTTTATTGGCGTTATATCCTACAATATTTTTGTAGAATTCAGCATCACATTGGTTTGGAGCACATACTCAGTAGATGGTAAATATTCAGAAGATTCTGATGTTAGACGTTGTCTAGTGTTTCTGACATTCAAAAATATTATAGCGGATTAGATATTTCCATGGTATGTAAAGAAATTCGCTGTTTATAGACATTTTATTAACCTGATAAGACTGATAATAAGGCATAAAACGGATATTATGTCATATCCATTTTATTATCTTCTTTACAAAAAGGGGTTTAGATTTTTTAGATCGTAAAAGAAAAAGAAAATCTAGCCGTAGAAAACTCGGAATGTCCAGAAGGTCTACAAGATCCAGAATATCTAAGACGTCTAGGAGATTTAAAATGTCTAGGACATCTGAAACGAGAGGAAGATTTATTTATTATCAATAAATTACCTTTATCACAAATATTAATAATAAATAAAGTCTAAAGGATAAAATATCTAGAATGTTGTTAAATAAATGAAGTTACGATGTAGCAGATAAATACTATATACCTATTTATGTTTAACTTTGTTCTCCGTAGAACAATCCCAAACATAAATGAAATACTACTAATGGAATATATTTTACAATATTTTGTTTTCCTGAATTATATTCTAACTAACCTCATGTAATAATATTATTACGTGCATTAGGCTTTTTTTTGTTTATGGCGTCATTCGACATATTAGGTCATTAGCCGCGATCATGTGTCACTTACACTCTACACTCTATATCTGGTATGCTTTACTGCGATCATCCACTAGATTTCTATGATTTATAAGGTATCATCGACTATGAAAAAATTTTATTCTGGTGAGTACTGTTTGTTCTCTTCTAGTAAGTTTCAGAGGGTTTCTCTATGTATTGATACTCGGATGTATTTTTTTGTACACTGTATCAATGGCATCCCATCTGGTTTGCCGTTTATTTTGGAATACTCTTTAGGCTTCTACGATCACGTCTTTATCTTTTACTTTGAATTCTCATACAAATGTTTTAATTATCTGCATATTGGCATGCTGCTGTGTCTGCTCTTTCGTTACCGGGGATTCCCACATTATTTGGCGTGAAGGTGAATATTATTTGTTTGTTCGTGCTTTCTAACCACTGGAGGAGGGTAAATATGATTTGAGTCAAATGTTCAGTGTTAAATTTATTTTTTATGCATTGCAGGGAGTTCAGGGAGTCTGTGTAAATTATAAAATTGTGTTTTACTGAATATTCACAATAGTGAAGGGCCTGCGAGATTGCGTATATTTCAGCTGTAAATATATTTGCCGATGTAGACAAAAACTACGTGTGTGCTTCATCTCCAACTGCAATAGCACAGCCTACGCCGTTTTATGATCTGGATCCCTCGATCTACATCGTCTCTGCCTCCGAATATCGGTGAAATAGACCAAAAAAGGTAGTTCTTAGGAGGATAGGGCTTGTAGGGCTTCTAGGTGATATCCTGGAGATATCATTTGCCATGGAGGATCCCTGTGAAGTATTTTTGGATATATTTCTGGTAATATAATTTCAGGATCCAAACAAGCTGATAGGGATCTGGTAATTGTAGGTGTAGCTTCATAAATGTTGCTTTCGAATAATATACTATAATTTTGGCGGTTCGGTTGTGCGCTTATATTAATTAAGTAATTTACCATAAGTCGTTATATCATTAGCGTCAGTGGAGGAATACCAGCTTCTACTTCTAGTGCTGCCGTTGGACTTATCCTGAAGGCTCCAGTGGCTAGCCTGAAACTGTGGTTTTGAATTATGTCTATCCAGTTAGAGAATATGTTACTAACGAGGACTGTGGTCATTTTAGGGTGAGATGCATTACTTGTGGTCATTGAGGGTGAGAGGTTATAGCCATGATACACGTGCTAACGAGTGCACATGGATCCGTAATCTAATTTGGACAGGATGAGAGTCTTGTATAAGTTTAGTAAAACTTCTCGTTCAGCTCCCCATTTGATGCTCGACAGACATCTTAGTATGTTCCTATCTTTGGGGTATTCTAGGGTGTATATATTTCTAGGGTGAATTTGTCCGATATGTAATAGCCCACTCGCATTTGAAATGTTCTATCCTTAAGGAAGTTTTCAATAAATCTGGGAAGCATTCCTCTTATACCCTATTGAAACATCTTCTATAATATTTCGTATCTCCAGGTCAGATCGTAGACTTTTTCGAGATCAAATGAGATTGCTACAACATGGGACTTATTTGTGAAACTATTTGTATATAGTTTTCTAGATGTACCAAGTGGTCTAGGGTTGACCTGTCTTCTCGAAATGCCAATTGGCAAGTTGCAAGTTGGAAAGTAATAATTTAACTTTCCAAGTACCATGTTAGCCTGAGATTAATCATCTCTATCATTTTGCTAAAGCATCAAGGAAGAGAAATAGGCCGGTAACTGGAAAGATGTTTTGTGTCTCCTCCTGGTTTTAGAATGGGAATAATGACTGATTGTCGCCACTTCTCTGGGTATATTCCTTCAATCCATATTTTATTAAATATCTGGAGTAGTTTTTCTTTTCCAGATTGCGACATGTTTATGCTGGATGGATGTTTATATGGGATGGAGTCTGGTCCAGGTGATGATTTTTTACCTAGGCCAATGTTCTCCATCTCTTCCATAGAAAAAATAGTATTGTATGGGGATATATTACTTTAGGAGAAGTTGAGATCGGCTTCCAAATGGCGTCTTGTATTAAAGAAAGCCAAGTTATAATTATTATCACTACTTATCCTCTGAAAGTGTCTTCCCGAGACATCTGGTATTTCGTTTCGGAACGTTCGGAAAATTATTTCCACAAATTGTCTTTAATTTATTCCATACGTCATCGTCGGTTGTAGAAGCTTCAGTTGTAATCGAGGATACGTATTTACGCCAAGAGTTTCGTTATATACAAGTTATATAATGTGATTCTATGCGATTGTGTACATATATTGCTACTATTTTGTATATTTACATTATAAATGAATGTAATTGTTATACGTATCTACGTTACTGGAACGCATAGGAGAATCGTTACAATATTCTCAAGCTCCCCGATGCCTCGTCTCAGTAGCAAATAAGGGAGATCTAAATAATAAAAGGATAACAATATGACAAACGCAGGCCGGTCGTCGAATAAAACCCTAAGACAATATCCGCAGTTATAAGTATCGCACGGCATGGGGTTATTGAAAACGACGAAGTTCAAGATCATTATTAAAATGCGGGTATTCGAGTTGTTCGGGGCCAAACTTCGAAAGGAACCACCTGTTTGACGCTAATGGATATGCGCAATAAGGACCCCTTTGGCCTGGAGACAGATATCGAATAGGCATGTGGAAAAATTCAGACGCTATCAGAAACATATTCGTAAACGATGCGGGTAATGAGAAAAATAATCATACATAACGATTAGGGTACATTGTACTGGGACTACTTCGCACAGATAATTGTATCGTTGGCAATTCAACAAAGGGGCAGATGTGTAATGCGCTTATTTCGATAAGCATTGCGGAACTCTTAGTCTTCTATAGTAGCTATGTTTTATGAATGTGTAGGATATCAGAATTGTTAAAGAGCACTTAGGGTAAAGAATTATAAGAACACATCTACATGTCTGAGGATGGTGTTATACAAGGTGGCGGAAACTTGAGGGAACGATAGGACCTCGAAAAATAATATGACTTTGTTCCATAAACATTGCTCTAAAAACGTCGATTTGTGATAAAGAGTGTTGATGTTTTTAACGATTTTTGTAAATATCTTTCGAATAAACGATTATTAAAAGATATTTGGTGATTTATTTAAAATATTTCGTGGAGGACTAATATTTTCCTATTACAAAAGTTTGAAAATCATTAATAGCATGAAACTGATAGCCTAGCTACCTGCCCTAGCTACAGGGTCTTTGAATAGGGACGCGACGCTTGAAATTTATTATAGGTTATAGCGGCCATGTTATTAAAGCAATATCTGTCAAATTTGTTGTGAGTATTGTCCAATAGTGTATGGAAAATGACCACGGAAGGTTATAGCGTTCAAAAACGTATGAAAATTATCAAATATTATTTTCAAGATCAGTTCACCGTTCTAAAAACTTTCCACGCATTACGTGATTTTTATTCTCCCCACAACAGTCCCGCCTAGTTGACTATTCGACAGTTGGTGGGTAAATTCGAATCAACCGGTTTTATAAATAATCAGCCAACATCCGTGCACTTTCAAAGCGCAAGGTCTGCTGAAAACATCGTTGCTGTGCGTGAGAGTGTACGGGAAATCCGAGGCATTAAATTTTTCGTCGTTCATAAATACTTGGCCTTTTTGCGACTTAAATTTGGAATTCGGGTCTGCACCTGTACAAAATCTAACTGACCCAGGAACTTAAGGTAAACGACAATAGACAACGTCGTGTGTTCGCTGATAGGGCTCTGGAGTAGTTGGAAGTTGACATAAATTCCGCCAAAAAAATCATCTTTAGTAGCGACGAGGCCCATTTTTGGATGAATGGATATATGAACAAGGAAACTTGTCGAATTTAAGACGATACCAATCCACACCAGATATACCAGCACCAAATGCATCTCGAAAAAGTGAGTGTTTGTTGCGAATTTTGGTCTGGAAGAATTATCGGTCCGTGCTTCATCCAAAATGAAACTGGCATTGCCATAACCGTCAACGACGAGCGCTACAGATCGATGATAAGCAATTTCTTGTGGTCTAAACTGGATGATATGGATACCGACGATATCTGGTTCCAATAGGACGGCGCTACGTGCCAAACAGCGCATGCCACGATGGATACTCTGCACAAGCGATTTGAGGACATGGTTATCTTGTGCAGCGGTGACATGAACTGGCCACCGAGATCGTTTGATTTAACGCCTTTAGACTTATTTATTTGGCGCTATCTTAAATCGCAGGTCTATGCTAATAAACCGCAAACAATCGATGCCCTGAAAGTCAACATAACGAACGCCATTCAGCAAATTCAGACAGATTTATGCGACACAATCATCGAACCTCTCGAATATGTGTCACCAAGCAAAGCCCCGGCGGAAATTTGGATGACGTTATATTCCATACTTAATGCCATAAAATATTCTTCACCGTTGGACTTTCTTTGGGGATATTTAAAAGAAAAAGTGTACGTCAATAAGCCAAGAACAATTCAAGAGCTAAAGGATGAAATAATTCGGCACATTAACGACATTGAACCTCAATTATGTCTCAGAGTCATTGAAAATATGGACCATCGGATAGAGGTATGCCACCGAAGCCGTAGCGAGCATTTGGCCGATATTTTATTTTACACATAATTGTCATAGATCCTTCTATCATAATAAAGAATATTAAGATAAATATCTGAAAACTTTTTGTTTTATTTACAATTAACATCGTGCGTTTTGGTTGGACCACCTTTTATTTTTTAAACCCTCAGTAGCATTTATGCACTATCTTATTAAAAAAAAATGTAATGTAAAAGGATAAACTGTCCAGTATAACTGAAGAAATAGAATATAACCGTGTAATATGTAAATCACATTCAGGTGAAACGAAACATTTAATTGCCCTTCCTATCAAGCTTTCCTTCCTATCGATTCAAATACGTGTACAGAAATTGATGAATATGGTTAATTATTATAATAATTCATGTTTCAAATTAGTATTAAAATTACAATGTTATTAAAATGACAGAAACATATGCATAACATATAATAACATATTATATATAACATAGTAATATACTTTAAGGATTTTTTAAAATACTTTAAAATATTGTAAATAGCTTTTAAATATTCTAGTTTACATTTAATACTTTACATTTAAAATGCAAAATACTTGAGATTATTTTGGAACATATTATTAGCATACCTACCTTAGAATATATACATACAGTTTAGGCACGTAGTATTTTAAAATATTTGAAGCACTTTGGAATATTTTGAAATACTTTATTTTATCTTGGAATACTTTTGAATACTTTCGAATACTTTTAAATACTTTGTAATAGTATAGGATATTTTAAAATACTTGAAAACATAAAAGTACTTTAAAATACTCTATTGCATATACCATTATAATCAAAAACTTAAAAGAAAAATTGAAGATGCACCTTTTGTAGAAAATAAGTTGCCTCTATCCAAAATTTGCGAAAAATAATTTTTAGTATGGCTATACTATTTTTTATGTAAGAGGCTCACTACATAGAGAATTTTTCTCTTAAATTAGCTGAAACTTTTTTACATTTTAAGGTATTTCAGGGCATTTTAGTGGTATATTCTTATATGATATGTTAAAGTGTTAGACTTTCATTCAGAGAGTTTTTGAGTATGTTGGTGTACCTTAGGATAATATATAGTACTTTAAAGTATTATGATTCATTTTAAATCACTTTTCAGTATTACATTCTAAAGTATTCCAAAATATTACAAAGTATTCCAAAGTGTTTCAAACATTTTGACACACTGTGTGTTCAAACTACATGTCTATTGTAATATATTCTAAGATATTCCAAAGTATTTTAAAATATTTCGAGGTATTTTAAACTAAAGTACTTAAAAGCAATTATACCGTAAATTTCTTTTAAGAGTATGTTAATATATTAAGTTTTAATTATTCGTTACCACTAATTTTAACAGAGGGGTGAATATATAACATTTTTACTTAAAATCATTTTTCAAGTTTAATCACTTTTCCTCAATTGGTTTTTAATTTTCTCAAATTATTAATTTTTGTTTTTGTTCAAAGTACCATTGTATTCTTCTTAGTAAAAGTAGATATATACAAAAGAGCGATAGAAATAGTGTTAAAATAATAAAGATGACATTAAAATAGACTCGATAATTTGGTCTTTGACATCGATATATTTTCAGCATGATAATAAATACAAGTTTAACAAAGTTTACCACACAGCTGCTTAGTAAGATAACTAGGGTTAAAAAATACCTATTTTTAATAGTGCAACGAAATAGATTTTTTCATGAGTAATTAGCGTGGCAGAAAAAATAACATGAGTAATAGTTTCAGCCTAGAAATTTAGGGGTTGTGTTTTTCCACGTAGGCATTTGCTGTAACGCTTGAGTGCCCATTGTGAATCATATAGGTAAAGGGGGTGATTCAGTATCGATTATACTATGTCACACCTGTACTATTTTCGGATAAACGGAAGCGTGATTTATTAAACAGAACATCGTTTCGGAATATTGATAATAACTAAAACTAATAGACGCATTAAAATATTAGTTACAAATTAAAGTTATTTTGTTATTAAAACTCATCTGGAATTGTTGATGTTTTAGATATATGATATTTTAATGCATTTCTATCCGGGAGCAATGCTATCGTATTACCATAACAAATTCCTTTAAACACAAAACGTACATTACGTAAGCCGTAGAATGATGGCTGTAATCCGAAATTACATTATTAATAATATCGATTTAATTAATATTCGACATGGCAGATTTAATCTTTATGCATTAGGCACAAGTATAGCTTATATAAAGGGTGGCCACATTAGGCGCTTTACTAGTTTGATATTTAAGAATTGTTTTATTTCGACTGCCTTATAGAGCTACTTAGACCCTATAAAATCATGATCAAACCGCTGATAGATATAACATCTTTTAAATGTTCAAGTGTGGGTAAACTATATACATCTTTTAATGATTCAGTTTAATTAAAATTATTGATGTCGAATCAGGTGATCGCGGAGGCCACAAGTAACGGATTATTTGGTCATCATAAAAATATTGAGGAAAATGGTTGAAGGTTTCCACAGCACTGTGATCTGCTGCAACGTTTTGTTGAAAATAACCCTCTCGCTGTTCATCATCACGTAGTTGTACTGTAATAGGTTGTGGAATATTTTGTGGTAAGATTTAGCTATATTTCAACTTTAATGTGATATGTAAACTGGATTATGTTAAAATATAAAGATTCTCGTAGCACAGGTATGACAATTTTGTGAATTTACATAACCAATATGAAATTATGTTTCATCAGTAAAAAACGCTTTGTTCAAGAGGTCATTATTATCGAGCCAATAACCCCTTCATTTCACAATCATCAAATAAGTTCCTTCATTTCTCAACGAAGAGGTAATAACTAGAGAGGAATATTTTAGTCTGGATTGCAATTATGCCAACAGACCTTGTTGCGGTGGCCGTTTGCGTAGGTTGATTGGACCTTCAGTTGCAGTTGGGCCTTATTTTCAGTTGCCTGTAGTCCATATTGGTCACCGACATATCTCGAACGTTTATTGATTACTGATTAATTAATAATTCTTGCGTTACTGTTTTATTTGTAAGTTGTCGGTTCATGCATAATTATACCTAATTAATAAATAATAATTATGTCGAATATACGTGGAGCTAAGACACTACTATAGCGCAGATGTGTGAAGCAATCGAGTACAAAATAAATTCTGTGGTTATGTGTGGACGAGTTGAAAGATTCTAAAATAAATTCTGTTATAGTATTATAGTACATACACTGGAATCTCTTAAACCATCATGTTAATTCTCATTAGCTACTGTATTAGTTTAAAATAATGAAATTGATTCCCAATAGTGTTACATTATTTTTTATTGAACATCAACTGTGAAAATATCTATATGTAAATATTCGGTGTCACATTTTTTGTAGAGTCCCCAAAACGTAAAATATGCATATAATGCCGAAACTTTGTTCTTACTGGCTCATTAATTGACGTGCCAATACGAACACTTTATTGTTTCAATACGGTTACTGAAATGATCAGTCTACTCGAGTATATAGTTATACAACCAAACACATCGTTTGGTTGTATAACTATTACAAATTCGGGATTATAGCTCATAGTATTCAGTACGAATAAAGCCAGTTAATGGTAGGCGATACTGCAAGGATATAAACATATGTATTTCAGACTATTTAAAAATGTTAGTATATTTAAGAATATTTTAATTTTTGGGAAGTACCTACGAAGTGGAACACTTCGTGGAATATAGTAAATCATTTCCATAACTCTACCACAAATCCATGTTTTTAAAATCATATCATATACGGGGCACGCTAGTCTTTTGTAGCAGGACTTTAACACCTGATAGAATCTACTATTTTGAGAAAAATAGTAGATTCTATCAGTAATCAGTATCAGTCGTGTAATAATCCTGTAAGAACTCGAGTGAAATGTTTGGTTGCATAACTACTACATATTCGTGGTTATACCTAATAATATTCAATACGAATAAAACAAGTTAATAGTAGGTGATACCGCAAGGATATAAACGCATGTATTTCAGTTCATTTCAAAAATTAGTTTTATATCATGTTGTAATAGGTTAGCACAAGATAGAAGAAGTTGGAGGTTAGCGTCCAACCAGTCTTAGGACTGATGACCTCATGATGATGATGATGATGATCATGTTGTAAAATTAGTGGGCTTACAAAAAGACGAATATTTGAATTTAATTTCCGGGAAGGATCTAAGAAGTGGAACACTTCCTGGAATACAGTATATAATTTTCTTCACTTTAAGTCCATATTTTTTATTTTTAAAAACATACCATATAGAGAGCGAGTTAGTATTTTGTAGCAGGACATTAACACATGATAGAATCAACTATTTTGGGAAAAATAGTTCTGAACGGGTGCCAAGTTCTATAGGAACTTACAACAGAAACTTACAATAGGAATGTACAACGGTCTTCAATTGATTTAAAAGAAAATTTGTTATGTTATTTGATATTCAATTTATAACTTGGAAAATTCTAATAGTCAATTTACGTATAACCTGATGATGATATTTAATACCAGTTTAAAATTTAATTTTGCTGGATGTTCTATTTTATACTATAAACAATTTAGTTGGATATAAAACTTGCCAAGTTATAAATTCAATATCAAAGAACGTAACAAATTTTCTTTTAAATCAAGTTATACCGAACTTGTCCCCCTTTTCACATTTACGTTTTTGGTGAGATACACTAATTTTTGAAAATTTTTATTTAATATAATGCAATGTGGTTCCTGTGGGTATACCTAAATATAAATTTCCTATTATATTATAATTAGTTACAAATATTTATGTTACTTTTATGTTTGATATTTAGTAAGAAGGAAATAATTTATTTAACAAATCACGTAGTATAGTGGCTCCAACTATTTTTTTTTGGATTTATTGATCTTAGTACTTGAAACTACTTGATTGATACTCAGTACTTGAAACTAGCCGCACCAATAACTTTTTCGACACCAAACATAATTTTGTCGACACCCGACATCGATAATCCGTTGTTTCAGATATTTTCTTTTATATAATTCTAATGATCTACCTTGATGTCAAATTTCTCAAATAACTTTCAAAGTTTCTAAGTCTCTTAGAAGTGATCTAAGTTTTTGATGGGTGAGCCAGTGAGTGATAAAAATTACACATTTCAGATCTTAATAACTCGAGAACTATAATAGGCTTATTCATGAAATTTAGGAAATATTCAAGGGGATCTTATTAAACACACAATTACAAGTGTGGAGGTCTAATAGTTTTTGAGTTAGTGTTGAGTAGTTGAGTAGTAGTTGTTGAGTTCGTGTAATTTTACACAGTGCTGGTGCGTCGCCTTTTTCTTTTCCGAACTTGGCTGACACACTACCGATTTCAGATTTCATATTCTTTCTATCTAGTTTTGTAAACGAAGTACACGGTGTTGATTTTATATTTATTTTTAGGCTTCTGTGTTATATCTTGTTCTTGTGCAGTTAATCCTCGGTTTTAGGCTAATTTTTTATGTGTACTGTTCACTATTTACATGTTTCCTTTAGTCCGCTTTGTTCTAGCATAACATAGGTCTAATGCAAGCTAAACATATTATTTTTGCATCATTGAATTTTTAGTTATTAATTATAGGTATAAGGGAATTAACAATCTTTTAATCCACGAGAAGAAATGTGCCAGCATTTTTTCGAGCGGATTAAAGGCTGTTAATTCCCGAATGTAATTCAACGTTTTATCCACGACCACGGGCAAAACCGGTCAATTAGGAGGTGAAAAATTCTGGTTCTGAAAACGTCAGATTTTACAGATTTATTTTGATCAAGAATATTATTATTATGAATGTGGTATTGTGAATTTTAATCCACTAGTGTATTAGAAGGCCTCTAATCCACGGAAAACAAACATATTAAACCTTCCTAATATATTGGTCGTGAATAATAGTTATTAATTATATAAGGGAATTAACAAGATTTTAATCCACGAGAAGAAATGGGCACTCGAGAGCGCCCATTTTTTCTAGCGGATTAGAGGCTGTTAATTCCCGAATGTAATTCAACGTTTTATCCACGACCACGGGCAAAACCGGTCAATTAGGAGGTGAAAAATTCTGGTTTTGAAGAACGTCAGATTTGACAGATAATTCTAAATAAAATGCTATAAATTCGAAGCGTGGTATTATAAATTTTAATCCACTAGTGTATTAGAAGGCCTCTAATCCACGGAAAACAGACGTATTAAACCTTCTTAATATAGTGGTCGTGGATAAAAGTTATATTTTGCAGCATTTCAAAAACTTATTTACTTCATTCACATCGTAGTGTCGTTCTTTAATTCTACGTATATGCGACATAATGAATTAGCACTTTGTAACAAAAAAAAAAAAAAAATCATAAACAGATATTTAATGACTACTGGAAAAGTCGATCGATCAAGCGCAGATTCCTTAAACAATTACTACGACCTTAAAGGGAATAATTATTATTAAAAAGGCATAGTTTAAAAAAGTGACTGATTAAAGCCTGAGCTATTCGAAGAAAAAATGTATTAGCGCAATTATGATTTATAAGGACAACTTATTTTATGTTCAGATTTGTAGAGATCTGAAATCCTTCTTTTACTCATACACAGGGATATACCATCGGTAGGATATAAGCCTCTTTTTCAGACTTCAGCTCTTTCCGAAAATATGCCTTTGTGTAGTCTAAATATCCGTCCTTATATATAATATGTTTCCTGGAGAGATTTTAACCCGGCATGGATTTTCTTACTTTTCAGAGGGAGTACATATTTCCTTGGCGTTTTTTATATAAATGTGCAGATACTGCACATTAGCAAAGTTATTATAAGATACTAATATACGTACGTACCTAAATGATACTATTAAATGATATTTTCAGTGAACTTAACGTTAATAATTGGAAAAACAATCACGGGGAAATATCTAAATAACTTAATAGAAGGTGACGATAGCGAAATGAGTTTCCTCGTTGAACTTGAATGGCTACAATTAGAGACGTATTGAGTCATAATAATTACAAAATTGAATTATTAGAGTCTCTGGAATACTTGCAATTGAATTAGTTTCGGTGTTTCACTGAGATATCGCAGTTTCGCAGTTACATCGCTGAGTGATAAATTTGTAGAAATAATATTCAACGTACAACTGTAGTTTATGAAATAAACTTTCTATACTGGGTGTAATATTTTAATTCCTTAATGTATTCATACATATAAGAAATGATTATAGTGAAAATAGTTTCTCAATTCCCCATACTATTCATAATTTGTTATTAAATAATTGAAAGAAATTGTAACACGTTAATCTTATTTCTTATAAAAACATTGACTGATGTAAAACTTTTAGGCATTTGAGATGTTGTTTGAGTTGTAACGCCATGATAGTATTTTTCAGTTGTAACCCCCTCTTTTTTAAGAAAATTTAATTCCTCAAAAGTTTTGGGACTACAAATATAAGATAGAGGGTGTTAAATTTTAAAATATGGTTACATTCAAAATTATTGGCAACTACAGAGGTATCTCGTATGAGGGGTCTGGTAGACATTTTGATTACAGATTAGTCTCGTACACTAATTTAATTTTCAAAATGGAAAACGTAAATAAAATAGGTTTGTGATTGAAAAAGGTGAATTAATGTTCTAATAACTTCGTTCTCTCATACACAAATAAGTTACAAAAACCAATACAAAAATGTTATGAAATATGACATTACATCATTGACCTGATTAAATATTCAGTTACTGTTACTGTCAGGTTGAATTTATCAGGTAGAATTTTCAGTAGATACTTGCTAAGCAATACAGTGTGAATAAAGATGGTTTGCTTAATTGATCGGAAGAGACCTAAAGTGTTGATGATGGTAGAGTATGGTGAAGGATTCATTCACCATTTTACCCGCAGACTTGTTCGTTGTATAGTCAAACAAAACTTGATAGACCACTTCTTTCAAGATCAACAATAAGTAGACTGGTCAAATATTTTCGGAAATGGTGGCGTTAAAGATTTATTTCGACAAGACAGACTTCTACTCAGTGAAACTACTGAATTAAACGTATTGCTTGAATTTTAGGAAGATATTCACACATTTTTCAGGCAATTGGTTTTAAATAGTCATCTTGACGGTTCCACAGTTGGTGTGAAAAAAGATAAGTAAAAGTTCTCCCTTATGAAGAACGTTTAGTATAAGATTTAAATGAGGATGACTCAAATTGTCATATACAACTTTGCGAATATTACATATTATGTCCTGATGAACATTTCCAAAGTTTGATTTGAGGTTTGAGTCCTTCTTTGAATGTTAACGTATGATCATCGTCATCTAAAGAAAATCCTCATCGTACTCGTATTCAGGAATTGTATAACCAGTGCGGCAGCGGTGAAGTAAATGTATCAGGAAATCGTTTTTAGGGTCTTTACCTCTTCGAAGTATATTTCACTGCTGCTAGATATCTAGAATTTCTACGTTCTAACT
This sequence comes from Rosalia funebris, assembly GCA_037954035.1. NCBI lineage: Eukaryota > Metazoa > Arthropoda > Insecta > Coleoptera > Cerambycidae > Rosalia > Rosalia funebris. The sequence continues at coordinate 18,359,249 of JAZFAV010000016.1, read as the reverse complement.
TAGTTCTGGTCTGAACAGTTTTTTATCCAACCAATGAGAACGATGAGGGAAACATCACCATCCCCATTGATTTAATAAAGAAGTTCTCAATCAGATAATTTATTTTCAACAAAATGGAACTCCTCGTTTAGATATTGCTGTCCGGTTATTTCCAGTTATTTCTGGACGATACATAGAGAAGATAGATGGATAAGGTCCCATACACGAATAAGGCTAAATGACCAACTGAATGGCCACTATATAGACGGTAAATATAAAACTTCTAATATGGAAACTATAATGATTTTTTTGAAAAAGAGGAAGTTGTAATTTAAAAAAAGACTATGAATAAATAAATAAGGAGAAAATATTTCATTTTTGGGAAGTACATATAAAGTGATTTAATCGTGTACATTAATCGAACATAATAATTTTATTACTTTAAAATAGACACTTATTTTTAAATCGATATTTAAAATAGAGAAAAATTGACACAATACTGTCACAATAGAAAAATATTGTAGTAGTGTTTTATAGGCTTTTAATACGCCACTGAATGAGGTTTTAGGTTTTAATATACTACTGAGCCTGTCTGGAACGAGCGAATTCCCAAAATGGGGAGAATGTTTGGAAAGCGTGAGAAGAATTCTACTTCCAGGGAAGTAGTACAGAACTATTTCCTCCTTTCTTGGATAAAGAGGACAGATATGATAAAATATAGAAGGTACGCCTCGAATAAGTAGAAAATAAAATGGAATGTGACAGTGAAAACTGATGGGATTGAAGGATAGAGATCGTTAGGTGAAAATAAAAAGGAATCGAGAAGAGGAGAGTCGGATACGTTAAATATCGGAGGAGATGGGGTAAGGTTACGTGGAGAGGAGGAAGGGAAATATATACAGGGTTATTCAAAAGTCCCCTCCCCCCCTCTTATCTTTGGAACGATTATACATAAACTAGTGAAATTTGGTAACTGAATATTAAGGGTCTTTTAAAAGGTATCGAAAAAACCTATTCAATGATACTAATATTGTGTCTGTTTACGGCAGTTTTGACAACTGGCTTTCAAAAACCGCAAAGCTGCAAAACGATCTGGCAGGCCACAAATTTCTGATGAGAAAAAAATTGATATACTGGCAGAAGTAATAGTAAATCCTACTTCTTCAACAACTCAAGTTGCATCAACCTGTGAAGTCAGTCAAAGTACAGTGCACAGGGTGTTGAAAAAAAAAACAAATTTCACCCATACAAATTAAAAATGGTTCATCAACTCTCAGACGACGATCTAGACCGAAGACTGCAATTTTGTGAAAATATGGAGACTAAAATTAACCAACAGCCAGACTATGTCAAAACAATTTGTTTTAGTGACGAAAGTACTTTCTATCTAAATGGAAATGTAAATACACAAAACGTGAGATATTGGAGTGACGCAAATCCTCACATGTTTCGTGAAACACATACTTAGTATCCCGAGAAGGTCAATGTTTGGGCAGGTATACTGGGAAACCACATCGCTGGGCCTGTTTTTTTAAATACCAACTTAACCGGTGAGGTGTACCTGCAGATGTTGCAAAATGCAATAGAACCGTTAATCCTTGAAATTTTGGAGGATAATCAAGATTAATTCGACATTTTGGAAATAACATTCCAACAGGATGGTGCTCCTCCACACTATTATGGGGCAGTAAGACGGTGTTTGGATGAAGAATATCCTGGTAGATGGATTGGACGACGAGGTTCAATGGAATGGCCGCCTCGATCACCGGACCTCACACCTTTAGATTTTTTTCTGTGGGGGTATCTTAAATCGAACGTTTACGCCACTCAGCCTGACAATATTGATGTTTTAAAACAACGTATTGTTACAGAATGTAGGGCTATTTCCGCAGACACATTTGAAAAAGTACGAGAAGAGTTTCGCAATAGGATGTTTTACTGTCAGGAAGTAGATGGAGCTCACTTCGAACGATTACTATAAGTAGGTACTGATTCTTGAATCTGTATTAAAATTATTATCCAAGTTTACTGATTACTGATTTAATCCATCAAAACTACCATAAATACAAACAATATTAGTATCATTGAATACGTTTTTTCGATACCTTTTAAAAGAGGTGTCGCTTGCTTGTGAAAATTATTGGTCACAATGACCTTGTGACGTCATCTTTGACGCATACGTCATCTATCATCACTAGTAGGGAAGTTTACAACCCTTAATATTCAGTTACCAAATTTCACTAGTTTATGTATAATCGTTAAAAAGATAAGAGGGGGGGAGGGGACTTTTGAATAGCACTGTATAGCGGGAATATTACGTTATTATTTCATTGGTGTAGATATTAATTTATCCAATAATATAAATAAGTAATCCCCGATATCAAACTAAATATTTCTTGATTAAACGAACTTCAATCAAATTTCGGAATAACTATAGGCTCTTTGACTTACATATATAATATTAAAAGAAGAATTAATTTTAAAATGTTGGGGTAAATTTTATATACCCACCTATAGATCAGTGTTCTGTTTTTAAGTTGTTCTAAACGTTAAACAAAAAATCTGTAATTACTAGACATTTATATTAGTTATTAGGTACTATATATGATAAGTTTAAACACAGAAGAATTAACACTTCAGACCTAATACAGATTCATACACCAATTTGACCCCGGATGATATTTCTGCATTGATGACTGAAATATATACAGGTGTATGAAACTGAGTTTGCAATATTCGTCTTCATTGACTTAAGCGGTAACACCACTGTAAATTTTTCAAAAAATCGATTTATTTCATAAGCTTAATAGATTCTTTGAATCTCTTAGAATATGGCGTTGAAAATTTATTTTTTTCCCAAACTAATTTTTATCCTTAAAATTTTGCGATCTTTCCTAAGTGCGTCGGACTGCTCCGACGAAAAAAAATCCGTACTAAAATTTTAGAGTATAAAATAAAGAGTGTAATGATCATGTACAAAAGAGAATGGGCTCTTGATTCAGATATCCAAAATAACGTGCATGACCTCGGAAGAAAAGATAATTTAACTGCCAAATTAATTGATCAATAAACAATTTATTAAGGCTTGGCAATACATCGGAACACGAACTCCTTGGAAAATATGAAAAACGAAATCTGGACGACCTTATTTCATTAGTTATCAACCGACGAAAATCCCCGGTACGAGAAGGGCTCAGAGTCTTGGTGTGACCGGAAGAAGGCGCAAGCAGCGGATTCCTTGGACACCTTCCATTATAAACCGCCGCTTCCTAAGGAAGTTTTTAAAGTCGTCTAACCGATGTATGAGGACCTGACTCAAGATAAGTAGCTAAACCGTTACTTTGGGAGGCTACACGCAAAATAGCAGTGAAAGTTTTAATGCTACTGTTTGGAAATTGGCTTGAAAATCTTATTCAAGTAACAAAAAAGTCTTGAATACAGCGATTAATATTAGCTGTGTACACTTTTAATGATAGACTCACTAATATTCTTCAAATTATGAAAGGTTTGGGGATGGATATTGGCGTCCAATCATACAATTTTTGTCTATTAGCCGATGTTAAGCGGATCAAGAACTTTGCATCTATCTTTGATAGATGCAGCAAAAGACGTACGCGGTAACATAAAATGTTCGAGGAGCGATATTGAGGGAGAATATTTAAATATATGAGGGCATTCTTATGGTCCTGGGATAGCAGATTAATGGTAAACATTTCTAAATAGTCGGATTTTTTGAATGTTCAAAAATAACTCCAACATAAATCCAACAATTTTCATTCTTTTTATGCGAATTTTTAACAATAAATTAAATAAAATTTTGAAGTGAAAATGTTATAAAAATTTTTATTTAGAGTTAATTTAAACATTATTTATCAACAAATGATTTCCTTGCCTTTTTTTTGTCGAAAATTTAACGTTTTCTATTTAAATACTCGCTAATCACACAAAAATCAATATTTTTAAAATCCCCTACATATATTCGCTAGCTATAAAGATGTAGGTTAAGTGATTTTTTCCGGTTTCAAATTTGTACCAGTTATACTGCATGCCGCAGAGCGCCTTACATTCGACACGTCTCGCGAGAATGGCTCCAGTGTCATAATTTTCGAATAATTTTGTATTACAATTTTTTGTATTATACTTAAATATAATACAAAATGTACATATCTAATATACATACCTAATAACATTCTTAAATACTATTTATCTTATTACCATTTCTTCCTTAAAAAAAATTAAAAAGAGCCCTTTTTTAGCTTATTACAGTGGTGTTACCCCTAAGGAAAATATTGTAGACAATAAACTGTCCAAAATTATTACATAATTTAAAAACAGCACTTAGTAGAGTCTGTTACAAGTTTAGGGAAAACCATATTAACTTTCTTCTAAAATCATTTATAATACAATGAACTCTACAATTTAATCTATTTTGTTACTGAGTGTATATTGATTATTTCATTATTTATAAATGTTGAACGCTGCGGTTACATAATGCAAATAGGTTTTAATAAAATCTCTAGAAGATATATATATATATATATATATATATATATATATATATATATATATATATATATATATATATATATATATATATATATATATATATATATATATATATATATATATATATATATATATATATATACGTTATGAATTCCAGAATGAGTTCCACATTATATATTCCTTTGCATTAAACACTTCTCGCGGTGTGCATTAAAAACAATTCGGTACTCGTACTAACCAGGAATGATGCATTTCAATAACAGATGGTCCAACGAAAAAATCACAATAAATAAATCAATTAGGGCATGTTTTAAAACGGAACGGCGTGGTAAAAGCATGAAACCGTAACCGACACAGTTTTCACCCACGCAGCTCGGGACCTCCCGAGTAAAAACACCCCTAATCAAGTTTCATCAAATGTTATTTCCTCTAAAACTATTAAGGACCTTCTACCAGCGAAACGAAACCCACTCTTTCGTTCCTAATAAGCACTTTGAGAGCTCTTATTATTTATATTTAAACTGAAGGGGAAGCGAACGTATTAATTTTATGCAAACTGATGTATTTCAATTATCTGGCTAAAGTTTAGAAACAAATTCGTTTGAATATACGAATTTAATTGTCTAATTGCAGTATAGTAAATAGAATTAAAAATATTAAATTGTAATATACTCTCGGCATGTTACATAATTCTGGGGATGTGGTGAGAAATAATGGATTATAAACTCATTCAAGTGATAAGTTCCAAATAAACTATAATAATATCTACCACAACAGATATACATCCGTCCAAGGTATATACATTACAATTAATAGTCAATATAATTTATTTTTATCTGAATTATTAAAATATTAAATACACTTAAGCATAAAATGATACTGTATTAGTTTTGCAAATATATAAGTAATAAATTAATACAAAATTCGTCACAAACATATAGTAAGTGAAGCTAATGTAACTGAACTAAAGGGTGGTCCAACCATAATGCACGATGTTAATTGTGAGTCACACCTTAACGTCAAGTTTTTTGCCCAACTTAATTTGACATTTCTTTGTTTCAGTGTTTGACAAATTCAACCATGGAGAGGTACACAATTGAGCAGCGCGTTAAGATTGTTGAAGCCTTTTACGAAAATGGGCGTTCAAATCAAAATGCATTTCGTGCACTTCGTGATTTTTTTGGTCAGCATAATCGACCAAATGTGTCGATTATGCTGACCACAATTGGGAGAATTGTGTGCAAATTTTAGCAAACCGGGTCTGTAGGAAATGTGAAAACACCTGTTCTTGCTCGCCCAGTTTGTTCTGCAGAAAACATTGCTGTTGTTCGCGATAGTGTAGCAGAAGAGCCGTCAACCTCGACTCGTCGTCGTGCCCAACAATTGAACATCTCACGAACATCACTGATGCGAATTTTGAATAAAGATTTGAATTTACATGCTTACAAGGTTCAATTGACTCAAGAGCTAAAGCCTACTGACCATTTCAAGCGTCGTCAATACGCCGAATGGTTGGTTGAACAGACAGAAGTGAATGGCGACTTTACAAAGAAAATCATCTTCAGCGACGAGGCACACTTTCACCTCAGTGGATTCGTTAACAAGCAGAATTGCCGCATTTGGGAAATGAGAATCCACGAGTGATTGTTGAAAAGCCGATGCATCCACAAAGAGTGACTGTTTGGTGCGGTTTATGGGCTGGCGGCGTCATCGGGCCGTACTTCTTCGAAAATGAGATCGGCCAAGCAGTTATCGTGATGATAACGAACTTCTTGTGGCCAGAAATTGAGGATATGGACCTGGACGATATGTGGTTCCAACAGGATGGTGCCACTTGCCACACAGCCAACGAAACAATGGCACCTTTGCGCGAGAAATTCAATGGCCGTGTTATTTTACGTTGTGGCGATGTTAATTGGCCACCACGATCATGTGATTTGACACCGTTGGACTTCTTTCTTTGGGGATATTTAAAAGAAAAAGTGTACGTCAATAAGTCAAGAACAATTCAAGAGCTAAAGGATGAGATAATTCGGCACATTAACGACATTGAACCTCAACGATGTCTCAGAGTCATTGAAAATATGGACCATCGGATAGAGGTATGCCACCGAAGCCGTGGCGAGCGTTTGGCCGATATTTTATTTCACACATAATTTTCATAGATTCTTCTATCATAATAAAAAATATTAAGATAATTCTCTGAAAATTTTTGGTTTTATTTACAGTTAACATCGTGCGTTTTGGTTGGACCACCTTTTACATGGCTGGATGGCAATAAGTGAAGTTAGACAGTGTGATAACATGTAAAGGCATGCTTACTAAATAAGTTTTAATGTGGTAATAGCATGCTTAAAGAACAATTAAAAATATCTTACAATTAAAAATAATTAGTGATAACAGGTATAAAATGTGATACAAGTAAACGCAAGACAATTTCTAGACAACCTCCGTATTTGAAATTCTATTTGAGCAATGAAGTTAGATGTCATCTTTTGCGCCATGTACTGATTAGTAAATAATTTAGGGCAACATCTAAATTCAATGTAATAAAGGGTGTCTCATTTGGAACTACATAATGTGATTTGTGAATAAATCTAATAATATTTGGGAAACTGACTCAACATGTTGAAAGAAACTATTTGACTAAGACGTTGAATGTCTGCTTTGAGGTTATTGATTGTTGCTGACTGGGTGGCGTACACTTCTCCCTCGATATAATCCCACAGAAAAGAAAGTCCAGTGGTGTTAAATCACATGATATTGCAGGTAAATTGATGTCAGCATTCCGCTAGACAACATGATCAGGACATTTGGTATGCAACAGAGTTATGGTTGCATGTGCTATATGACACGTTGCACTGTCTTGATGAAACTACATGTTGTTTAAATCCAACACATCAATTTGGAAATGAAGAAATAAATTGTTTAACATGTCGCGTTCCCCATTTACTGTGATAGCATTACCAGCTTTATTTTCGAAGAATTATGCCCCAATTACTCCAACACTCTAAAATGCGCAACAAACCGCGCATCTCTGTGGATGCAGTTTTTTTAGTGAACAGGGTGTAGATTTTCAGCACACCAAACTCGACAATTCCGTTGACGTATCCGTTAAGATGAAAATGTGCTTCATTGTTGAACAAAATGTTGTTGCAAACATCAGCATCACCTTATTTCTTCTCTAACACCCAATTAACAAATGTACGACGTTGTAAATGGTGTGTAATTTTTAATTATTGTGTCAACTGAATTTTGTATGCTGACAGATTTTATACAGATCTTTCTTTAAAATCCATTGCGTGGTGGCTCTGGACAGATTCAATTGTTGTGTACAACGTTGAATTGATGTATTTGTATACTTCCATATACTTTCTTTCACTGCAGAAATATTTTTATTTGATCGACCACGACGAGGATGTATTGGTGTTGCGTTATCAATAACAGAACCCGTCTCTTCAAAACTTATTGATTAAGTTACGAACTGTTAACTCTAACTAACTATAGACACTTCATTTAGTTTTAATTATGTGCAAAATTTTTTAATGCAACTTGTAAATGATGAAATTACTGCAATAAATTAAATTCGTAGTAAAACGAGACATAAAATACTAGCAGGATAATAAACGATTAATTCTTAATTTCAGACACGCCCCTTTACTGCAGTGTATGCTAATTTATAAAGAAATTTATATAGTGTAATACGAAGTGTTTCAATGACATTTAGAACTGATGTAATTAATTATTATTTACAACAACCAATAAATTTTTCTTTGTAAAAACACAAATATGTCCTATAATTATTTCAATATTGAAAAAGTCTTCCATAAACATATATTTGATTATGGAAAAAGTCTTACATAAACATATATTTATTCTCCGAATTACTAGTATGTATTAGACTTATCAAAAATAATAATTAATAAGCCCTTAGATGAATAAAAGTATCAGATGTTACAAAGCATCGTACATTTTAAATCGTAAACTAAATCCAGCAGCAAAAGGCAAATAACAGGCCTCGGGAGACGATTAACTGAAATTTATGTTTATTAAATACAAATATTAATGGTTTTGGCTTCAGCTAAGTGAATTGCATTCAAATTAAAGAACATTCTTCGGCATAATTGTTTCAGTCACGTAAATGTTAGAGAGCCTACTTGTATATCATATTTATTAATTGGAATGGGGAACATTTGACAAATGTAAATTTTACTATTAATAAGATATTTAAAAGCGAAATAAATATGACGACTTATTATATAAGCCATTTGAAAACCAGAATTTTTTTTGAAAATTTACATGCATTAAGATATTAAACTACACAATAGAAAATTCAAAATGTACACTATACACTTTTCTAAGAAGTATACCATATATATATATATATATATATATATATATATATATATACATATATATATATATATATATATATATATATATATATATATATATATATATATATATATATATATATATAAAATTATATGAGGATTAAATGTTTATAATAAATTTACATACATTTAAATTGCACAACAAATATACTACCAATTGCGAAATTTACAATATGGAATTAGGGACGATATAACACTCAACATAAAATATTTTAACGCCATTAAATGTGTACTTAAAAATGTCCAAATAAATCGTAAGGACCATTTATCTATCTTTTGTATATCATGTCCGTGTAAGAAATTTTTATATTTTAACGTAAATTTTTTTTATAAAATTTTATTGATGTCAACGAAATATCATTTTACACATACAAATAGTTAATATTATCAAAAGACTATTTGTCATCTAGTTATACTTAATGTATTTCTTGCAATATAATTGTCGTAGTCTATGACACTGTATTTCTGGTGGCTTACAATTATTCATTGATAGCAGCATTTATAACCAATTAATGCTGCTTAAAGTTGTCTCTAGACCAAGTAAATGATCTGGTGTGTACTTTGATAGGACTAATAATCTTTTGAAATACTCCTTAGACCCCAAAAAGCTGCACAAAATATAAGATAATTCACAGTCATGATGTCGTAATCTTTTATTCACATTTCTCACGGGTTTATTTTTGAACTAGAGAATAATGACATAATGACAATCCAAAGGATTGTTTAACTCCAGTACTGACAGTAACAGCCGTTTAATGAAATGATATGGCTCCTAAAAATAGAGGGACTAAGTATATATAGAAAGCGGTACACTGCTAGGGAGATTATTGAAACAAGGGGAATTAATGAGTGAACCTGTTACATTCATTACTCGTTACATCGACCATTCCCCTAAAGATTTCAGGAGAATTGAGCTAGTATTCTAGTGATAGAAAATAACAATGAACGAATGAATTATTTAATATTGTCAGTACAGTAATTATGCAAACAGAGGCAAATTGAAGTGCCAAACGACATATTGTCAGAAGTATTATTAAATAGAAATTCGACCGTATTAGTTTAGTTAATCGTTGGCGTCGGCGCTGCGTGTCCTGATCGTTGTTGGAAAATCAGTATTTTACAAGTAAATGTAGCAACTCTTTTGGAGCATTCATTGTTTAAAGTTCATTATTAAATATCAAATATCTAATAAATGTATATTCATTAAATGTTTTGTTTTTTTTTTGCTGTTAGCCCTAGAGGATTCAGTCATAAATTCGAGAGAACAATATGTTTTCTTATTATTGATCACGATTGATTTAATTAAATATATCATATTTGGCAGCCACTTTGTAGCTTGTCACTCTTATAATTCACTGTAGTTGTTCTTTTAGACTTTCTTATTTAGATGCTATAACCAGAAATACGGCTACAGGCGAATCCGGACAAATTATTCGCTACTAGACGCGCGATTCGCCAATCAAGTTGGAGTCATTACGAGATTATTAACATTCAGTATTCGTGAAAAACTGTCTTCTGGTCTTGTTGTAGCATCGAAGATTTCAGCGCATTCTTAGGATCAAGGTGAGTTGCCGAGAATGATAAATACTTGGCAACACGAATAGATGTACAATATCGATCTATGATTCTTTCCGTGTATAAATAGCAGATAAGTAAATGGAGGAAATATATTGTTACAAAAGTACAACATAAATATCCAAGAATTTGCCTAGTAGCTTGCCGCTTACTGTATATATATTTCCCATTCCTACCAACTGTCTTCAATGAAAAATTACATGTTATTGCACTCTTAAATCTACTTTTAGAAAATTTTATTACGTACGCTGTATTTACGTTTAACTTTAGATAATTCAATTGACAATGTTCGTCTACTTTTTTTTTTAATTACACAGTCCTACAAATTTTGACATTTTGAAAGTTGATTTGGGTTTGATAAGAGATTATAAGTGAGTTATTTACGCTGACTTCATATCTACATTCCGCTTTTGCCCCTTACGTAAGGTTTTTGATCAACTGACTAATTAGGATAAATTAAAGACTAAAGGAGAAATTACATTTTAATAAACATTCCTAGAGTAGGTTGGAACCTTTGGTGTGAAGACAACACTAACTAAGTTTTCCACAAAACACCAAAACACTATACACTATACTCGACGCGCGTTTCGCCAACAAAGTTGGCATCATCTGGAGATGATTAAAACTAATCATCTCCAATCAGTTTTAATCATCTCCAGATGATGCAAACTTTGTTGGCGAATCGCGCGTCGAGTATAGTGTATAGTGTTTCGGTGTCTTGTGGAAAACTCAGTTAGTGTTAATAAACATTGTATTTAATAATCATAGTAATGAGCAACAATACAAATTACGTCTCTAATTTCTTTTTATCTTTGAAAATCTCTCCCTTCTTAACAAATATCTTCGTTTTGTAGTTTTTCTTGTGTAATCATTCGTTGGATGTTCTCTTTTCAGCATCCAACAGTAACATGCCATCATCGTCACATTACATCGACCTTGGTACCTCCTTTCCATATCCTTTATGTCTTGATGACCTTTCACCTTGCTTCTCACTAATAGCACCAAGATTTTCTGGAAAGTAGTCCAGATGATCACGCAGAAAATTAATTTTTATGCTCATATTATAACCAAGTTGCTTAAAATTATCCAGCATTTTGTTAACAATTTTCTCATACTGTGGAAGTTCATAACTTCCTAACAAATCTTCTGTTACATTTTTAAAGAACATCCAAGATCCCTTTTCAATTTCTGTCACTGTTTCTTCAAACTATTGGTCCTGCATAAAATTTTCTATTTGTTGGCCCTACGAAAATTCCTTCCTGTAATTTTCTTCAGAAATAGCTGGAAATTTGTCACGAAGTATCATCATCATCATATCGGTTTATAACGTCCTTCGCCGTCTTCCGATTCCTAATCTCCATTCCTCTCTATTTCTCCACATGTCCTCGTCCAGACCTCTCTCCCGAATTTCATTATCAATGCCCTCTCTCCAGATTTTTCGTGGTCTTCCTCGCCTTCTTCTTCCTTGTGGTTTCCAGTTTAGAATTTTTTTGGGTATTCTGTCATTTGGTATTCGCTGAACATGCCCGTACCATACGAGTTGTTTGGTTCTTATATCATCTACAATGTCATATGTTATTCCCATCATATTTGTTATTCTCTCATTTGTTACCCTTTCTCTCTTTGATTTTCCAACTGACCTCCTCCAAAAGTCCATTTCTGTGGTTCTTATTATTCTTTCTGTTCTTTCTTTTATTGCCCATACTTCACAACTATAACATAAGTATAAGTACTTAAAATAATTTCCATTTTTATCTATAGCTTTTACATATTGTTTCATTAATCCTAATTTAATACAAAATGGCGGCAAATGATTTATTTGCGGATTAACCAAATTTGCATAAATAACGTTTTTCAAACCAGGTGTTGAGTTTATAACAAAATATATTTGGTGTATTTTTACAAATTCTATGTGTTTGCATTTTTAAAACAATATAAAAATACACGACGCGATATTACGAGTAAACGTACACACATTAAAACGTACTACACCGACTATGTAAAAACCTGAATAGTAGAACACCGGAATATCGCCACAGGCCAACTCTATTTCGATAAATCCCTAACAATTGTGTGTACGTTTCAAACAGATTAAACATAGGGCGCTGCAAAGATCGAGGCAGAATTTGGTTTTATAGAACCTTGGTTTTAAAAACTACAAATAATTGTACAATGTACATTTACCAATACTGGTGCGTGATGGAAACAAAAAAAAACTGTGTTTCTGCAGTTCATGGTATGTAACTAAGCCAAAAAGTCAAAAGAAGCCCGATCACAAAATCTTTGTTGACCTGTGTTATTGTAGTTAATATTTGGAATTTTTTTGTAAATTACTATCAAAACTAATAATAACAAAAATACTGTGGGGCATTTGCTGAAAACGTATTTTTATCGTCTATCAAAATCTGTAGAAAAATACAGGGTGTTGCATTTAAAATAACCAAGGTCGTAACACTACCAGGAAAACCGGAAATGAACTTAAACTTGTATGATTCAAAATGTGTCAATTTAGAATTGAAATCATTGATGTTGTAACAATCATATCGCGAGTTTTGTTCATGACATTAATTGCGGTGAAATAATACACGAATCAGTTTGGTAAGTAGCATAAATTTAGCTAGGAGACTTTATTGTTCTAACTGCATATTCAAATATTACAATAGAATATATACGATTTTAGTAAGCTGACTCAATGCTGATTCTTCTTATTTTTATCTCAGCTCAATAAATATAGTTTATAACACTTATGTTATGAATTGAATAATAATACATAAGCAAAAAATATAATATACGAGGGACATCACTCGCGTTTGATCATTCGCAAACTTAACCCTTCGTCGGGCGCAGCCGATCTGTGAGATCCAGCAGTCACTTTTCTCTTTGCCCTTTCGTGTCTATTATGAATAATAACTCGAACTCGAATAGCTTCCTAGCTCCCGAATTACTCTTCTCGATATGGTGTCGATTTTTTTAGTGCATTCCCTGGCCTTGTATGGGCCGTCCGGATCTGTCAGTTGCATTGCGCCTGATTACGTCATTATATTTAATTTTATATTTTGTTAGATTTCTTTTATTATTTAAATTAATAATATTTTATGGGATCTCTACACTTACTTACTCTGGATTTTTATGGTATTATTATTCAAAATTAACGCATTTGGATGTTAAATTATTGGTTTACACTAGATATCGTTTCCAACAATGTGACCTTTATTTTTGTTTGGAACATACTAAAATGATGAAGAGGATTTATAATTCTTGATACTTAAAATAGGCAGTTGCTTATAACGTTTCTTTGTAATTCACATCCAATATTTTTTTAAATATAACTGACTTTTACGTGAAAAAATAAGTGGTTTGTTTTTTGTATTCAAAATATTATTCAACAATAATTTATGTTTGTGTTTTGTCCTTAAAACAAAAAAAACTTGTCAGAAGCTTGTTCTCCTATAAAAACCTTCCTGATTTAGTGTTTTATAACATTAAATGAGTTCCTTTATGTAAAATTAATTATTGCGATTAAAAACTAGTGTGAAATATTTATTATTGGATTATATTAATTAAAATAAGCGTTTAATTAAGTCTTCACCTGATTGAAATCAAAATTGTGTAAGATTTGATTATGGGATCTCTCAGATGCATTGCGCCCGAATGTGTTTGGATTCATACTGCCTGCCCCCGATTGAAGGATAAAGGTGTTATTTTACCTGCAGATAACAGAGACAACTTGCCATAAATCAGATAGTATTACTGTTGCTTCATGCATTCTTGAACGCGTTTGCCAATGTCGAAAATTGCCAGGAGCACCCCGACCTATATCCAGTATAATAATTGACGGTACGACGCTACGGCCGTTCGGCCCGAACCAAATAAAGAATAATGAATCGACTGAGCGACGCATTTACATATTTGCGAGGCTGACAATGGGCGACGATGTGCATGCATAGGTGACACATACGCGCACATACGTCACGGCATGTGTGCCCTTAATAGCCGGTTTTAGATGGGGTGCCACCCTAACCAGCTGCTCGATCGGCGCGTGGTGCTGGTCCCCTCTTGATCCGCGGCCGTACACCTGGCCAGAGGGCTATCTAACAATCACCCTGTGATTACGTATTTCTACTATGCGACCGCACTTCTGGTACCTGTGTTTTCCAGTGGCGGCGGGAGGTACCACGTAGCAATTTAATTGATAGAATATCGAATTATATACGAACAACACATGTACCATATACCGTATGTTGCTAAAATTCCTCAGACATGTCGATTTTTAACCGACGATGGGAGAAGTTCTCAATTCGTCTATACAGACGAATTGAGAAAAAAGTATAGGTATATACATACATATATTTTTTGTTATATATGTTCGGGTATAACTTTTATGTTTATGGATTGATTTTCATTCTTCTTTTTGAGTTGGGTTCAGTATAGCTCCAAGGCGATCCCATCTTAATTTCATTGGTATTGGACCTTGGACTTTGAAAATACACAACGGAACTCCTTATTCAAGTAACCGTCGTTTTCTCTTTCGCAAACCATTGTTAGTAGGTCTACCCATCACTTCAAATTGTAAAATAAAAAGAAATAAAGAAATGTTTTCTACAATAACTTAATACTTATTTGTTGTTCCGTTTAATGTAATTAAGAAATTATTGTTTATTATGTAATTATTATTAATTGTTTTATATAATTTTGAAGTCGGTATTCAATGTAATTTGAAGCATTTCAAAATTTACAAAAAACATTGAGATGACACCCAAAAACGGTTTAAAGACTGGAAATAAAAGCTATTGAAAGCAAGTCAGTTCATGTTACCTTTACTTCTAAAAAGGTCTGCCACCTAGTAGGCTTAAACAGACAAAAATTAAAATACGTCAGTTCTGTGAAATATCTTGGAATATATATGAATGGAAAACTTAACTGGCGAAGACACATATTTACTAAACTTAAACAACTAGGTATGCAACTCACTAAATAAAATTGGATGATAGGAAGAAAGTCTCAATTATCAACCTACAATAAACTTTTAATATTATAAAATATAGAGATAATTCAGCAGTTTCAGAACAATGTGCTACGTTTAATAATTAACGCACCGTGGTATGTTGCAAATATAGTTATTGAACGAGATTTACAGGTGATATAAGTAAAATGTGAGATACAAAAATTTAGTTAAAAATATGCAGAAAGAATGAAAGTGCATTCCAACGTTCTCGTAAAGACAATAGTGGATGAAAACATGGAGTCAAAATATTTAAAATGCTTCAAACCCACTGACTTATTAATAGGTTTAATTAATTAAGTGAATTTTTAATTTAGTTTAGTGATAAATCTAGACTTAAGGTTATTGTTATACTGCTCAGATAATTATTAATATAGGTATGATTCATTGGAACTGTTCTCTACATGTAAAGAACAATTAATTCTTCTGTAAATATTATCCAGGATTGAATAGGTTATTGTCAAGTTTAGATTTGTGATCATTTTGAATAACTGTTGTAAATAATTTTGTTTTTTTTGTCTGTAATATTATAATGCAAGATGTGAATTCATTTTGTTGACTACCTTCATTATTTATTAACAAAATTTCGAATTTTTTTGTAAATAATAATCAATACAGGGGTTGTTTTTAAAATAAAAAACTACGAGCCCAAGGAGTTTTACCACAAAACGGTAATATTTATTTGTTAAATTTTATTTTTTTTTCATTTGAGATGATTTTTTAATGAAGCCAGTTAATTCTCAAAATGCTTCAATAATATCTGTATTATTCTTTATCCTATTTTCAATTAGGAATAAGATCCGAAACCTTCCATACTTTTGTTCTTTTGCTTCCAGCAGAAATCATCATCTGTATTTCTCCATATATATAATTCTTATATTCCTCCACAATTTTCTCTTGCCAAATCATGTAATGTGTAACTAGAACATCTAATATATCTTTTTTTATAAAACATGTATTCTGGAAATATATTTACACATTAGATGAAAATATATTTTCTCATGTCTTCGTACTAACATAGTACAAAAATATTCATACTAACATTAATGGAATATGTTGTCCACATCGACAAAGACATAAATATTTTTGGTATATAATTTTATTTTGCCTCATTTCTAAATGTGGTAATTAATTTTCGAATATACATAAATGAACAGAAAATTTGTATTATAATATGTTTCGTGATATATTAAAAAATTAATAAAACTGGAAATTGAAATGCCTGCTAAAATATGTGTACATGTATAAATTGAATAGATGGAAGACTATGTTCGTCCATTCACCTCTCACATGTTCCGCCACTGGTACGACCCTCCTTATATTTACACGCCACGTTGCTAAGTGCTAATAACGGGATATATAGTTATTACTACCAACAATGCTTTTACTTTTCTGGTTTGTGATTAGAAAGTCCAAGCAGAACAGTTTTTTAGAGAATTTTAAAATAATATATTATTTTTTAAATTAGCATCAGTTTAGTGGTATTATTAGCCACTAAAATATGTAATTTTGTATGTGTAACACACACTTGTTATATCTTTAGTCGTCTACAAAGAAAATGGAGTGATATTTGTTATAGAAAATTGGTATAAAAATATTTTAATAATTGAGAAAAAGTATTGTCATCAGTCTCACTAATGTAATTTTATTTTGTGTCGAATTAAATTAAATGAAATATACAGCGTCTCTCTCTTATATTAATCAAATTGTAGTAATTAAACTGTTATGCTTAAGTGCAAAAAATTATATATCATTCATCACATTATTTATTCTTGATAATATCATATATGACATACCAAGTGTTCACGAGATTATGTATCACCTGCACAGTAAAAACTTTAACGGCGTTCGTGGAAAAGCGACATCCATTCTTGAAGAAAATTGGAATGTTTATAATAGATGTATTATTAATAGGTTTTTTAACATTTCTGATGTTTCACTCAATTGCGGCGGACTTTTTTTTTTATAAAGAAAAAGTAGTATACTAGGCCTTGGTACTAATATGGTTCATTTAAGTAATGTAATTTAATTAAGTAATCAAAAGTAGTCTAGTAGGCATTGGTACTAATATGGTTCATTTATGTTTGGATGTAATATTGAAGAGAATAGGTATTTATTACATTGAAATTATTCCACAAATATCAAAATATCTCGTTACATGATTATTTGGCGATAATTTATATTCTTTTCTTCAAATAGTAACTCTTATTCTTCCGTTCACTATAATCTTTTATTTGACAGAAAAGGTTTAAAATTTTCTACAATTCATTTACAATGCGATTCGTTATACTTATATCAGTTTAACATAAATGAACAATTTCTCCAATTATATAAAGAATTTTATAAATATCTATTATGAACTATTTTATTATAATAAATATTTCATTCAATATTGCATCAAAACCTGAAATATGACCCATATTATCGTTTCCAATGAATATTTGTAAAATTTTCAATATACAATATATTTTCGGTTATTAATTTAATTTTTTACAAGAAATCTGCCATACTTGAGGGAAAAAGGGAAAAGTCAAACAAACAACATTTAAATTAACTGTATTTCAAATTTCATGAAGACTTGAAATATGTTAATATATACAGGGCATTCTATTCAATTTGAAAATTAAATTAAATGAAATCTTAATGATATGGACAATATTATATGTATGTCAAATTAAGCTTCTTTACTTCTCACACGTGAGATTTGAATTTCATTCGAATATTCAATCTCCAAAAAAAAAAATGGTTAGCTGAAATACGATTTCTCAGCCATTCTTGGAGTTCATTTCTATCTGTGTAGCATAAATAATGAGTGTAAGTAGCTAAGATATATATTCTTTGAATGTACTAATGATGTACTTAATAATAATAATAATAAACTTACATGATTATAAAGTGTTTTTTACAGAATAGTTACAAATAATTTTGAGAATTTCTCAGAGCAAATTAATTACTATTGCCATTTAAATTTTCCCAATCTGTTTTTTCGCGTTACTATCGAGACTTTTTCAATCGCTATCAGCGCACACTGCACTACTGTATTTCTATACAAATATTTGTTTCACTCATTGTAATTAAAACATGCATCTGGTTATATATTTTATCTACCCACCGCTAGAATAACAAAGGTATAATTTTATTCAAATATGTATAATCGAGCCTAAAAAGCGCATTGCTATGCTGGAATACGAATTAATATACGTTTCTGCCAAAATAAGATATGTATCTGACGTATGAGTCATTCTTTACAAGTAACAACGTTTCTAGAAGGGTTTGCAACCCCTGCTGGCTGTTTTTAAATTTTAGGGTTACCTGTACGGCACGCGTTAAGAGCATCTAGAGAGCGTGCCCTTCTTGTTTTGTTGACTGCGTTACAGTTTTATATGAAATTATCATCTATTATATTTATGAGAGTAGAAAAATAAGTTCATGGCATCTGGTAGTTATGAAAGGGTTCAGGTTTACTCGTTCGTCTAAAATGGGCATAGAGAAGAAAAGAAACCGACTCGGGGTGGTATATCATTCATAAATGACAGGGATTATTCACCTTGGTTACGGTTCCAAATAAGTTTACTAGCATTTTTTTTTTCAGATATGTATACGAATTAAATATAAAACAGTTTAAAAAAACAAAACCGACTTAAAAAAATAACGAATAAAGAAGACAAATGAACAAGAAATAAATGTTTTGTACAACAATTTAATACTTCGGTGCCATACAATATTAGTAATGCCAACCCTCGGCAATTTTAAATGTAAACTCGTTGTTATAGTAGCAAGGTATTATATTGTTTTGTTTTACTTGGCACCAACTTCAAAATTATATAAAATAATTAATAATTATTATATAATAAATAATAATTTCTTAATAACATTAAACGGAACAACAAATAAGTACTAAATTGTTGTAGAAAACATTTATTTCGTTAAGTTTTTTTTGAAGTCGATTTTTTTTTAAACTTATTATTTTACATTTTTAAGTGATGGGTGGACCTACTAAGGATGCATTGCGAATGAGAAAACGACGGCTACTTGAATAAGGAGTTCCGTTGTTTTCATAGATATTGATGTGAAATTTCAATATTGAAATATTTTTATTCTCGCTCTTATCCCTTTTGTTTGGTTACCCGATCTTTCTATCCCCATTCTTAGCTATCTGTATGTCTACATATTTTCTATGACGGTATTCTCTACTGCCATGTTATCTGGTTTTGATTCTGTGAGAATTTTGTAACCACCATTTAGCTTAAAGTTAGTTTCATTAATTTATTTTTATACCGTATTCGTTCCATCGAACATTTAGTTTTCCTAAAAGGTATTACATGTGTCTAAGATTGCTTAATAACTTATCCATTTATAAATATTCCTATTAATCCTGCTTCCAAGCTTCTTTAAAAATAGATAATCTATAAAGGTTGATTAGGAGCGGAGATAGAATGCATCCTTGCTTTACGTCAGGGCAAATCTCAATTTCCTCTATTGGTGGGTTTTCAACTTTTGTATTAGCCCTTTGGTTCCTCTATAATTACTGATTATTCTCACGTAGCGACATGAAATGGAACCCAGACGACGCGTTATTTGAGTTAGTGTTTTTGCTTAGGATAGTTACTATATGTAACTATCATTCTTCACTTTATCAAAAGCCTTTTCAAAACCGATGTAAGGTATAAACACATTCTGATTTATGTCTAGACAGCGATGGAAAAAACGTTAATTCCAGGAGTGGTGTTTTTTGTGTCTCGGATCATTCACGGAATCCAAACTGTATATTGTATATACCTCTTTCAAGCTTTCTGTATATTCTTTCACGAACGATATTCATCAATAACTTTAAGGTTTGGACGAACGGTTCGATAATCTGAATATTCTTTTGGATTTGGTTTCTTGAGAATAAGCACAAAGGTAGATATATGAGCTATTTCGGGATTTCACCTTTATCTACGATCAAGGTGAAATCCCTAAAAATAAAGAAAGTTGAAGAATATTGAAGAGATCCGATAGTATCAATCACATCGTCACTAAAGAGATTGAAAAGATCTACAGGTACTTAGTCAGGATCGACAGCTTTACTGCGTTTTATAGTTTCCAAGGAATATTATATTTTTGATCTTAATATTTTATGGTGTACATTGTTCGCTCTACCACCAGCTTTGGAGATCTTCTTCATCAAAGATTTGCAAAATTTATGTTCTCCTCTCCTTTAGTTTATCCCTAACGTTGATTATTATACGCCCATCTATGTCTTTAATTATATTACTAATAGTTTTGTTTTTATTACATTCAGTCATTTCGTTTATCTTTTTGAGCAGACACAATATGTCAAATTCCTTTTCTAGTAGCTTTAACTCGTATTGAGTAGTTAGATAGTCTTCTTTGGGTTCATTAATTTTCTTTTGTACCATATGTAATTATTTTTGTATTTATATTCACCCACTCTGCCTTTACTCTTGCACTTATTTTCCATTAGATCCAGGATTTCTGATGTTATCTATGGATTCCTCTTGGTCCTTTGTTTAAGATGCTAGATCCTAAGAACTTCCCGATTTTGAAAGTGAAAAACCTTCTTAACATAATCGCGTGGTATTAGTTGGAAATCATACTGCGTTAAGATAGTGAGCTACTCTATTAGCTATCTCATTTTCTCAGTGCCCGTGTAGTTCAGAGAGCCAATATAAATGTTACATGTTTATTATCAAAAGTTAAGGTTATGAAAACATAAGTATCAATTTAATGAGTGGGTCATTTGTGAAAACATAACGCATGATTTGAATGACTCTAAGATACATACAATATAATAACAATACAATATAATACAATATAATAATGAAATAAATACAATATAATAACAAGTTGTGTTATACATCTTAGTATGCGGCAAAAGAGACTAGACTGCCATATACGTACAGCTTCCTGGGAAACATTGAAGCATTGGGAAAAAGGGTCCAGGTAATGGCTTTTCTCATTTCAAGTGAAACAATTTCCAACCTCAGGTTCCGTATTTTATTGTTACATGCTGATATTGTTCTAGTATCTCTTTTAGTTTAACTTGAAACATCAATTGTGGCATGCTATGTTTATCCATCAAAGTTATATTTAGTTCATAGTGGGGTTGGTTGAAACTCGATGAAGGTGTTTCTCCCCATTTATAAGTTTGTATGTTCGAGAACAAACAGTTTATTCTATTTAGTATTCTTTCTTAATTTTAAGACAATGAAGAAAGAAAAAGTGATAAATGAATGATGCGGCTCAACAAAGAATTTGTCGACTCTATGATCAACTTGGTGGTTCTTCCAATTCCGTAAGAGAACTGTGAAATCTGTAACTCTGATTTTCTGTGTTTTTTTTTGCTTATGTTAATCAATATTCTCGTTCTCATAATTTTGCTCATAGTACCCTATTAGCTAATTCGGGTAAAATTTATTTGGAATTAAGATGATTAGGGTACAAGAAAAAAATCAAAGACATTTTCATTCTTCAACTATTCAACTGACTTCATTAATTAATTAACTGTTCAACTGATTTCATTTATTCTACGACTGTTCAAAGACAAATTAATTTTTCTAATTTGAGTCAAAGTTATACATATAATGTGTAGGCATTTAAGCAGTAACTTCAGTTTCACTGAATCATTAATGTAACATTGCCTAAAAATTCATATAATAATCTTTTAGAGTTTCTTTGTTCGATATAGTGATTTGTTAATATAAGGTATTACTTGTAGTTAAAGTTTTGTAACTTCTTTTTATTGAATAGTTGTTTATTTTTTTGTATATTTTTCAAGTCAACCACAGAAGATAGGTTCTCCTTGTGTACACCTTACATATTAGCCCTAATATAGGGTTGCCTGAATTTTCAATCATGAGAACGTTTACGCCTACGAGTCCATATTTTCTTGACATTTATATATAACTCCTTCCTTACGTAAGGAAATCATGAACATCTTCAACAGCTGCTAATGAACATTTCATTAGATAACGATTCTGTACGTGACTTACTTAAAAGGATTTATGTTTCCATGCAAATGACGCCACGGCCTCGCTGACGCACCTAATCATTACATTCCCCTACGTCTTTCAGTTGGGGTCGTTAACAATACGTATACGTATACAAACATAGTTATCTGACAATATCCACCGACCATGACCTCCTTGAGTTCAGTCGACGTCTTGAATGGAGGCGTGACGTCACTGTAGTGTAGAAACGAGGGTCCCTTATCTGCAAGACCATATAAGACGAGGAACTGCTGCCCGGGAAGGTCATTCGACAGGTGCTAATCCCATAGTAAGAAGCAGGAAGTAGGAGTTCAATGAATGAACTTGATTTACAGGTAGGGTATGTTGCCCGAATGGCACTATTTTTCTTCTCAAGTGTAATTGTATGTATGTAAGTACGAACCCAGGCTCATAATAATTCGGCCAGATATAATTCTATAACTAATATATTCAAATAAAAGTAATAACACTCTCAAAACTATTTTTTTATTAAAGAAGAATATGATAACAAAAACAATGTATAAATTTTTAACTTAAATACGATGAAATATTACTACGTTATAATGTGTCAGTGACATGTTGGTAATAAAAACATTAACATTCGCTGTTCAGAATAGTTCGGCCGCTTCATAAAAACTGTGTTACATCACCTCTATTAATAATAACAGCTTTAATTCTGGGAGGCATTGTATCTGCCAGTTTAACGCACTCTTCAGGAAGCGTGCTGTTACAAATTTCTTGCAACTTGGTGCGTAGATCGTTAACTGAAAGGGCTCAATGTTTGCGCAACAGTTTTTTCATTTTATGCCACAATGTTTCTATTGGCGATAGGTCTGGACTGCTAGAGAGCCGTTCCACAACAGGAAATTATGTTCTGTAAACCAAGCTTTGACAGTTTTTGCTGTGTGATACGCAACACCATCCTGCTGGAAAATGTACTGCGCGCTAGTGCCTTGACATATTAGTATTGACGGCAATAAACTGTTTGTTAAAATTTGTTCATATTTTTCTCTGTCACAGTACTATCTGTGAAATGCATTTTTCCTACGTCCACACCACTCATGCACCCCCAGATCATAAGAGACGCAGGGAATTTTATTTTTTTAACCAAACAGTCAGGATGATAAATTTCCTGTGGGGTTATTAGTACACGTTTACTAGTTTCACCCAAATAGATTTCAAATTTGGATTCGTCACTCCAAATTACTTGGTGTCAATGTTGTAAAGGTCAGTGCCTATGTTTTCTGTGTCACTTTCTGAAGAAGATCGTTCATTTTCTGAAGAAGAAATCGGTAAGGTCAAAAGTAAAATGTAAAGAATCGAACTTTACCTTGTAGAGTTTGTATTTTATTTTCTTTATTAAACGTTTTGTTGTGGATACAGAAATATTTTTTTCAATGACTTGCCTCCATATCATCATAATTTCGGTTCGTCATATCGTCGGTTTGTTGTTACAATTCTCTTCAGAGTATGTTGTAAAATAAGCATTTACTATTTGTTTCTAAGAATTTGGTGACACTCGGTATATGATATATATTTTTTCATTTAATGTGTTTAGCCTGCTTTCAATAATAGTATCAGTGACCTGACTTTAAAGATCGTTAAATATTAGTCAACGTCAACCAAAACATATTTCTACAGGTATTAAACCGTGAACGATATGTCAAACAATGTGACGAAAAAAACAGAAATTAATAAAATCTAGTAAATAAAGCATATGTTATTTTATTAATTATTTGATATCATGTCGAATTATTCCAGCACACGAGTTATCAAAGCAAAAATAATTAAATGAGAGGAAAGCGTAATCAAAACAAAATAAATATTTAGAAATAATCTATTGAGCATAGGAACTCTTTGATGGGCCGAAGGACTGTTAAAATAACTTTGTCGGTGCGGCAGAGATTTTGAAAGGGGAGCCAAACATACATACGACAACAGTGCATGGTGTCGCTCGATTTGGCCATATGGCCACTTGAAACACACTTAATTACGCCAGGACGATCGCTCTGCTTTATTAACACCATACGAACATACTGTTGCTTTTCTTGCTAATCAACGATCCTTGCCATTTTGTGCACGTTCCTATTCCCTGCTAGTTTGCCGAACTATTCATTTTTGTTAATCATAAAATTTTAGAAACAAAATAAAAGACAATGTGGAACTAATACGGTTAATCAATTAAGAGAGATTATATAATATAAAATTAGGTCAATTCCATTTTATAGTGTGTTCCAAATTAAGGAATAAAATTCTTTTTTTTTGTATTTTCTTATTTTAAAAATGAAACGAAACACGTAAAATATTATTAAAATTTGCCAATATTGTTCTTTGAAAGTATCTGTCATCATTTGTAGTATAATTTAACTCTTTTTATAATAAAACCTGATTTCTTAATCAGTTTTCTTGATGGCTAAGTAACCAAAAATATAAAAGATTGCTAAGTGACCATAGATTGATCAGTTAAAGATCTTTGTTTTTCTGGGACGAGATTTAGCTCAGAGCTTATCTTCCATTTAATTTCCGGAGACACAACAATACATCGAGACTGAAGCGGGAATCGAACCCATGCTAATATTACTACGAATCGGCAATCTATGCCGATTCGTAGCTTCAAGCTTTCAAGCTTCAAGCGATTGGCATCATTATTTCATCAAACCTTGGAAACCTTCTATGAGGTAATCATCGGATATCTTACTCTCAGAAGGTTTGGGTATCTATAACATGCATGTCAATTCAGATTCGAACCAGAAATTAAGAGTCCTGTGATAAAAACCCTGTCTAATTTTTGACGACAGTCAAAGTGAACGGTCGGAATGAAAAGAATATAATATCAGTAACATTTTCTGTTTAACAATAATTACAAATTACGTGATAAATTGGATAGGCCTTCATAATATTCGTTCCAGAAGTTGGAAGTTAAAAAGATTATTTCGTTTCTGCGATTATATTTTGGGTACTTTAAAATGCATTGATTTGATTGAAATTCAATAGAATTGATGTTTACAGTTGATTAAATTGTTAGTTAATTTAAACAAAAATATCACCCATTTTTTTGTACAACGTTTTTTAATTCTGATCAATTAAAATGGACTAAAATCAAACAGTACTCTACAAGTGGGTACATATTCTTTAAATGAGATCTCAACAGATTAATGAAAAGGTCAGATAAACAAAAAAAAAGATTGTTAAATTTGCTAAATAAAATACCGTAACTAATATGGCATAAAGACATTTAGTTTTGTTAGTTATAAAACAAATTAGTTTTATATCCTTTTTGAAATATGATTAAATCTTTTAATGGAGAGTTTCCATAACTGGAGAAGTTATGTAATGGAAATGTAACTATCAAGTTAAAAATTACTCTCAATGGCTTTACATGAATATAAGTACAGAGTATTTACCGAGAAAGGCTGGAGTTAAGTTAGCTCCCACAATAACAGTAGGATTCACACATTTAGTAGCATTAGTGATATTACTTTCAGCCAATAAGAGAATTTGAAGGGCGAATATTCCCATGTTTGAAGAGTAGTTACAAATTTGAGACTCAATGAAATACTTACTGAATTAGTAACAGATGAACATTTATGCCTGTTGGTAATATATATATATATATATATATATATATATATATATATATATATATATATATATATATATACCGGGTGTATCAAGAAAAACGCCCCAGTCTATAACTTTTTAATTATCGATGCTAGAAACGCCATTTTTTGGACTTCGGTGTTAAAGTATGTTTTTTACAAGCTCTGCATATAATATGTAACATGTCGCTTCCGGAAGTGACCGAAAGTTATATCAACTTTTTTATTTTAAATGGAACACCCTGTATATTTTTACGGTATTAGATGGCACACTTTATTCTGAATCCATTAATATAATATTATTTGTGCTTACTGTCAACGGTTAGTAAAATACAGACCTTTGTATATTGCATTACATTGTAGCACTAGGGAGCTGTGAGACATATCTTGAATAATGAATATCATTATAATACCACATTTTTTTTTAGAAGAATGTGTGTTAATAGTTTGAGAATGACGGTAAATAAAATAAGAATATCTAGGTATAAACAAAACTATTTAATGAAAAACAGCAGCAAAACCAATAAATCAATAACAAAAATATTTCAAAGAATCTAGAAAAAAACAAATAAAACGTTTCATAAAGAAAACGAACGAATAATAATGTACCTGATAGTTCAAAATTTGTTAGTATTTATTAGTTTATCAATTTAAATATTGTTCAAATTGCCAACCTTCATTTTCAATGCATAACTGACACCTTCGTATTACCCCATTTACGGTATTTTGGACAAATTGAGGTGATATGTTGCCAACAGCCACTCTAATCCTTTGTTTTAGGTCTTCAAGGTTTTGCGGAATTGTTAGGTACACCAGATCCTTTAAATGGCCCCATAAAAAATCTAATGGGTTGAGATCAGGTGAACTAGCTGGCCATATTGTTGGGCCATTCGTTCCGATCCCGTTTTCTCCAAATTGCCCATTTAAATAGTTTACATTTATACGGGCATTATGGCTAAGGGCCCCGTCTTGATGGAAAATCACATTGGCGTATTCATTGATAGGCAATTGTTCTAAATAATTCTCCAAATCGTTTCTTAAAAATTCATTATAAATAATAGCATTTAAATGTTCATTAAAAAAGTGAGACCCTATTATTTTATTGCCTTTCATCCCGCACCAAACATTTACACTGAAACGCTGCTGAAAATTTATAGTTCTAGTGTGTCTGGGATTCTCATCACTCCAGTAGTAATGAACATTCCTATTAAAAATACCATTGTTACAAAACGTACTTTCATCCGACCATAGTATGTTATTTAAAAATAAGTCATTTACCCTTTGCAGAAAAGTATTACAAAAATGAATTCTTTTAGGAGCATCAACTTCCTGTAGATGTTAAATTAAATTAGATTTGAAAGGCCGCATTTTATGCTTTCTTAATATTCTGTGCACCATTGAATGTGACATATTTAAATTATTTCCAATTTGCCGAGTTGAAGTTTGAGGATTTTCCTCAATTGCCAGTAAAACGTCCAACTGTTTCATTTCATTAGCTATTGTTGGATTTTCTTTTTTAATTTTCTTCAGTGATCTAGTTCTTCTAAATTTCTCATGTAAATGACTAAATTTTCTTCTAGATGGGACTTGTCTGTTAGGAAATTTTTCAACGTACCTTCTTAAGGCCTTACCACTATTTTTATTTGAAGCATAGTACACTTCCAACATATCTGATAGAACTATAATTTTTCATCATCCATTATTCCGAAAGATTTTTAAATTAATTCTATTCGTTTACTTTGTGACAATAAGCAGAAAGGTCAGTTTAAACAGAATTGTCAAACTAGCATCACTTGTAACTATTGTTTTAAAATTGTAGTCATAGGCCCTCTTAGACTATAGTATACTATATTTATTAGTTATTTACCGCAGTATAGTACATAAACCTATGTATTTTGCTAACCGTTGACAGTAACCACAAACAATATTATATCAATGGATTCAGAATAAAGTGTGCCATCTAATACTGTAAAAATATACAGGGTGTTCCATTTAAAATAAAAAAGTTGATATAACTTCCGGTCACTTCCGGAAGCGACATGTTACATATTATATGCAGAGCTTGTAAAAAACCTACTTTAACACCGAAGCCCAGAAAATGGCGTTTCTAGCATCGATAATTAAAAAGTTATAGGCTGGGGCGTTTTTCTTGATACACCCGGTATAGATAGCGGTAGACTACTAGGCAAATAATTGAGTCAAGGAGAATTAACGAATGAACTCTATAGATAAGTACATAGGAGATTAGGTATGTGACAAGTCACTGTTATACAGTAAGCAGTATGAGACAGAGTGGTAGAATATAGGTTCGTAGGATGGATAACAAAAAAATAAAGCGTTCTATAATGTTACAGGAGTTTATTATAACTTTGTGAGTGTGAAAAAAAATAGAAATTTACGAGGTTGCTGAGTGGTATTTTGATGGCCGGTCCATGTTCAAAATTCTCTGCAACGAAGTATTTCTTCGTTGATGTCTTCGTTGACTGAGCGCAGCTGACCGGTTCAAAATATATTGGATCTTTTACAACGGCGACTGTTCCGGAAATTAGTCAGATTGCGTGGCCAAGGTATTGGTGTAAGAATAGTTGAAGAGCAACTTTCCAAACAGTTTATTACGTGAACCAGGAAATATTTTGTGGCCAGCGAGATGTCCCGACCTGGCTACAAATTACGTCTTTCTTTACAATATATTAAATTACATACATTAAAATATATTAAAATTAAAATTTATGGGTTGCAGGACAATTTTCCAATAATCTAGCAGAACTATGACAGAAATTATCAAATTAGTTCCAAGGGATTAGCCCTAATACGTGGTCTCATGTTAGATACAGTTTCGTTGCCTATAGATGCCCTCTGACACTACGGGTGTCCACTTCCTGTTTGACAAGAAATATAAGACCACCCTCACCAGTAAGACCGATTGGATGGAGGGTCGAGCTGGATTATTGCTCAATGGAGACATCTGGTACACGAATGGAGCCAAGAGTGGGTACAGAGAGGCAACGCGATGGGATAGGTAAACCCTTCCCCCTGGGCAAATACACTACCGCACTCCAGGCCGAGCTAGTTGCAATTACATACGGTGTACTGGGGGCCGACCAAAATCGGACCCAGGAGAAGGTATGTATCTGCTCGGATAGCAGGGCAGCGTTGGCAGCCCTGAATTCAGCAACGACGAAGTCGAAGCTGGTCTATAATTGCTATGAAGCATTGAACCACTTGACAGGGAAGGGATCGGTGGAACTTTTATGGATACCTGGGCATAATGGCATTAAGGGAAATATAATTGCAGATGACTTTGCCAGACTAGGGACCAGGGCAAACCTCTATGGATCAGAACATGCAGCGGGAATAAGTCGGAATCTGATCAGAGGTCACATCAATGGCTGGGAAAGAGACCAGCATAATAAAAGATGAACAGGAGTAACGGGTTGTCGAATAACCAAACTCTTCATCGAATACTCAGAGATTGAGAAATGGGCCCAAGAATTCATTAAATTGAAGAGGCACAAAGCCAGAATCCTGGTGGGAATCATAACGGTCCACCTGAATGCATATAAGCACAAGCTGAAACTGACTGACATCTGGGCCTGCAGATACTGTAAAGAAGACGAGGAAACCTCGATTTACACCTGCCTCACACTGGAGGAGAAGAGGTACCTTATATTAGTGACTCCTGTTATACTAGAGGAGGCGAGGCTTAAGGCGAGGGGCGTGCCTAAATTGCTCCTTTATGAGATAGCATTTTTGGATAATGACCCGGATAAGAGGCGATCGCCAAGGGACTACCCAAGCGATTAATGGTTGATGAGGCCCAAACCCATATAACATAATGTAATGTAATTATGTATTGATACATTACAATGTATTACAATGTATTATAGCCCCAGGAGCAGTATATTACAAGTAACTGTAGCAACTTTTTAAGGATAAATTTTTTAGAGTTCATTATAAAATATTAAGTATGTAACAAATGCACAAATATGATTAACGTTTATTTAATTAACATATAAGCGAAATGCGCAGAAGAAACTGTGGATTATGAAATAGTCCAGTAAAATTGTATATATTTTTGAATAGATTCCATAGCACAGTTGCTAATCAAAAGATCATTCCGTTTTATATATCTTTTTTGAAGTAGAAGTTGTGTATGGCATACAAAAATTAACCATACTGTTCAATAAGTTCATTTAATCAATTTTATGTTAGTATTGTAATTAATAAATTATTTTTTATTATTTGAGTGATATTTTCTCGAAAACGGTTATAGTAATTGATATCAAACCGGGGTAGTTAACTCTCAACGCCACTTACATATTATAAAAAATGTTATTAATCATATCAGCCCAACTACCTTAACTTTTTCTGCATTTTCTTCAAAGATTCTTAAAATCTGACATAAAACAAATATAATATTAAAAAAATCTTAACTTTAATGGCGAAATTACTCTAGTCAGAGCGCATCTAGGAATGGTTTTTGTATGAACTTGTGGGAGTATTCTCAAGTATTCTGAGATATACTATATAAAATAAGAAATTCGTAATTATTATCTACTTCAACGGGAGCACTACAGTATAGCACAGTATACAGTATACAGAGACACCGCGGATGGGTGTCTCCTATGAAGGGTTTGCGATAGTTTCCACTAGACTATTAATTAAACATTAATGCTGAAAAGCTTTTCTTTTTTGTTACTAGTCCTAGACAATATATATTTGAAATAACAATAAATCTTTCACTCTTTTCATAATCACTTTGTAAATTGTCTTACGACTGACACCACTTGTGCTCTTAGACTTTTTTGTTAGATACAAAAACCAGAAATAACGTTAACAGTTTATCACTCTGAATCAATTCCCTGAACTCATTTTTGAAATAAAAATGCAGCGTACATAGCCAAGGTAGTCTGCCAGTTGCTGTATATTTAAAATTAATTTTAATTACTTCTAATATTCAATTGAACCATTTCATATGTAGTGGTTTGGGTATTTTGTTATAGTTTTTAGTTTCAAACTTCAATAATTAGATGTTTTGTCTATGATATTCGTGGAAGTTCGTATAATGGGATAAAGTATATAAATATAACATTTTATTAAAATAAAAGTTATAAAAGTTTTATCGTACTTTGATTATGATAATATTTGGATTATTTGGAATATATGTTATATCCTTATGGAATCATTTTATGATTGCTTCAATTGCATTAAACAACATGAGAACATTGCATTTACTCTGTAGGAAGTGCATGTTTCACTGGAGAATTATTTTAGTTACTTTCAATTAATTCATGTTGAAAACTTTCGAAAGTAAACATGTATGCTACCTGTTGCATAGTGTTCACTTGTACCAATCCTAGAGACTTTCTCTTCCGTTCAAAACCAACATGATTCTTCCCGTTCATCTGTCTCGTTCCCTAGAACGAAACAGTGAAAATCAATAGAATTTTTTTATATCTTCCGATGTATACCGCGTTCATCCTGTACGAGCCCTTATTGTGACGGATCCCCTTCGTCCCGGTGCAAGAATGAAGAATGCAGTAATAGACACACCGGGTCCTTTAGTTGCAGCTGGCGGTTCCTTTGTTCGTAGCTCCGGGTGAAAGGTAAAGGGTGTAGGGCACGCGCTCGTTCCTTCCCTTACCCCCCGCGCAATACTTACCTGTAGATGACTGCAGCCATGCAGAGGGCATCGATTATTAATGAAGTCACTCGGCTACTGGCCCATTTAATTAAGAAACGCACCGCGTTAATTCAGTTTGCTTGCCCATTTGGAAAGCGAGAAGGTAATTTTTCTGACTGATGAAATGGAAAGTTTAGAGAACGCGTGTGTGCTACGCAACGGAGAAATATAGGATCGAAACCACGTCTGAAATAAAATAAGTTTAGGCGTTGTTTTAGAGATTTATAAGGAATAGGACATGCCGATTGTTCATATAAAATGTATATTTTATAATTGAAGTTTTAAATATAGAATTATGTAAGTGTGGTATAAGAATGATGATTATTTTAATGGAATACCTTGTATATATTTATATCCATGAATTTTCCTTGGCGAGCTGATTTTAATAACTTGAATACTTGTGACTTAAATCAATAAACAAGGAGTTAACTGTAAATAATAACTTTATACTAATATAAATGACTTTATACAAATACATAAAAGTAACAAAGGATATCCTTATAGACCACTTATTTGAATATCAATAGTTTTCGTAAACTGGTATACCAGTAAATCGAAAAAATAACCTCATTCATTCACAAATATCGGTTGTTTTACTAGCTATTGATTTATGCAAGAAATAATCTATGAAAATTAAATGAATTGAAGTGTATGTGTTTCTCATTCAATTAAATAGTTAATAAGTTACTGCCAGAAAATCAATCAGAGCTTAGAAAGGGGTACAGCACAACTACAGTACTTCTGAATATATCTGATACTGATCTGATCTGAATAATAGTTAACAATCACTGATGACAAATTTGCAACCATATTAATCCTGTTAGATTTCCCTAAAACTTTTGACTCATTAGACCATTATTTACTAATTGCAAAGTTACAATATTATGACTTGATTAATATGTCTCTCTTGATTTTAATCGTATTTAGAATATCGACAACAAATTTAGAATATCGTTTGTGTGAAGTTAAGTACTTCACATTCAGGATTAATGTCCTTGGGGATACCACAGGATTTATTCTTCGATATATATATATATATATATATATATATATATATATATATATATATATATATATATATATAATGTTATTGAATTTTCATAGCTATGTAGATGATAGTCAGTTGATTTACACTTCCACTTCAATAGCAATAGTCATGAAATGGTGTCGACAACGATATTCTTCACAACATCGTATAGGTATAATTGTATGAAACATAAATTTATAAATTTACAGAATACAAAATTAATGTTATTTTGTTCTAAGCAAATACGTGAAGAATTTTAATTCAGTTTAAATATTAAAATTCAATATAAAAAATGATTATTTGTTGACAAAGCAAAAAGTCTAGGTATTACACTCGACATCAATTTAAAATTAAAAGAACTTCTTACTATAAAACTCATACATACGCGTGAAAATATTGTATGCACATATAGCTATTTTGAATTATAAAACAAAAAAACTATACTTCACTTGAACGAGATATATTTTTTTATACAGATATTATCCCACTTTGGATTATGGTCTAAAAAATAAATTCCAAAAAGTATAGAACGTATATTGTCCGTTAATCAATAACTTCAAAAAACCATGAATTTTTCAAAAAGACATTTAATAACAAAATTTTCAATATTTGCAAAACTACGTTATGATATGTGCAGAAGTAAAGTAGATGTTAACGTTTTTAATCAGAAGCACTTAATTTGTTTAACATCTGGACAAGAGGTCGTGTCTAAAATGTGTTCATAGTTCAGAAGACTTAGTAAATAGTTAAAAAGGGAACCTTATTTCATAGATGATATGAAATGAAGTCTTCCAAAATAGATATTTTATGAAGCGTTGAAATTTATCCAACATCAGATCCATACAAAATTGTCACAGAAAATAACACCAATTAGTAGACATTATTTTGAAGTATCCCCACAAAGAAAATTTTCATCCCCATAAAGTAACGTTTCCCTAGACACTAAAGAAGGTGCTCCAGATCATAGCGTTCATTTATGCTAACAACCAAAGAATAAATTCAAGATTCTTTTTCACGCGAGTCAACTTAATAAATAGGAAATAAACCGACAGAACTATAGGTATTGGTAAGTACATACTCCACATTGAATGAATTAGATATATACACATCATCCAGTTAACCATCCTTAGAAGGTTAATGTTTATTCACATACAATCGGCATTAGTTAATATTCATTGGAGGGAATTTGACAATTTAAAAGTATTTAAATCTGATCAAAGATGAAGATATTTCTATTTTGGTAAATATATATTCAAATATTAGATCCGATCCTACTGACTATGAAGACTGTCTGGTTTCAACAAGACGAACATCACCCTATTATGCTGTTATTGTAAGAGAGTACTTAAATGAAATCTTTTCTGAATAAATGGACTAGATAACGAGATGCTATGAGTGACCACCTAAACCATTAGATTTGACGGCGTTAGATTTTTCGTAGCGTTATCTCAAGAACAAGGCATATACATACAACAAAACCAGATACATTTGAATACCTGAAGGAGAGAATACAAACAGAAATAAGAAATATTTCAAGACTACCAGCTAGATTGTTACCAACAAGTAAATGGAGAACACCTGGAATGTTTGTAAAACATTGTTTTAGAACAGGTATAGCAGGTAGAAAGGCTTGTATAGATGCTGTAACAAATTCATGAATAGGTCCTATAGTGAAAGCATAAAGTTTTGGACTCACAGAAATTAATCTCCTTCCCCTGAAGTCACAGGCTGCTGAGGCGAGGGTTACATATAAAGAAAATGACAAAAAGACAACATGACGAAATGATTATTAAAGCAAAAAAATATTTCATTTTCTAATAAAATATTATGTTTACTTCATTGTGTGGGAAACTATTTCCATGGTTTACTAGACTTCTAGTTCTAAATTAAGTTATTTAAAAGATATATACAGTAACCAACTTTAGAGATTTAGAATAATTAAGAAATGAAATAAGACAAACTAGTATTACTCCAATAGTTACTCCAAATATCACAAGAACTCATGATATAATAAAGGTTTGATATTATTATAGCGAATGATGGCCACTTTCTTGAAGTATCTTTCTTATGACGCTACATACTATATTTATTTCCTTTTTATTACTGGAGTAGGTTGGAATCTTTGGTGTGAAGATAACACTGACTTAGTTCTCCACAAAACAATAAAATACTATACACTACACTCGACGCGCGTTTCGCCAACAAAGTTGGCATCATCTGGAGGTGATTAGAACTAAAACTCTGGGACTTAGTTTTCCACAGAACACCAAAACACTATACCCTACACTCCATGCGCGTTTCGCCAACAAAGTTGGTATCATCTGGAGATGATTAAAACTAAATTAAAATCTTCATCAGATGATGCCAACTTTGTTGGCAAAACGCGCGTCGAGTGTAGTGTATACCGTTTTGGTGTTTTGTGGAAAACTAAGTCAGTGTTTCCTTTTTCTTAACACAATATTAAATTATTTATGATAATAAAGGTGAAACATAGTATACTGATTTCGCCTTGTATATAAAAAAATTCTACAAAATTATTTTGCCATCTTCTTTAGCGGAATAATTAAATGTTGATTATCTTATTATAACTATATGTGTACTGCAATAATTCTATTATCGATTTACGGAAGGCTCACATCGAATTAAGATAGTTCCCTCGAATGCATTAAAATGCCATTCTTGTATTTGTAGTGCGGCAAATATTTGTCAATAAGGCTAGGAATTTCTGTCGAGACAACTCAATTTGTCCCGTTATTTCTGCGTCATTTATTTTACGACCACGAAAATGTTTTTCAAATTTGTGTGCTGATATACAAACTAAATATTGCTTGGCTGATTGATAGGTTACTATCAACGGTTACTTATCAAATGCAAGAAATTCTCAATGATAAATGAAAATTTCTTAATTATAACAGAGGTAAATTTGGTTACAGTGTGTATTTTTTTAAACTTATTGGCAATAGTTCAGAGTACAATTTCAATTCTCTTTGGGGTGCTGTTCTGTATGTCAAAATTACAAGTTGCATTATGGAAAATGATCTACAAATATCTATTTATTTGTATTCAATCTGTTATGGAAGTAGAGAGTTACATGTTTCATTATACATGATCCTAGAGTGAATGCACAAGAAGACAATTAGGCATATAAGGAAAAAGTATCAATAAATTGATAAGTAAAACATATAAGTGTGTATGTATATATGTGTATGGATAGCTATGTATATATAGGTGTTTCAGATGTAACTATAGGATTTGAGTTGCGCACCATTTGTGTTATGTCAAAGGTAGGGCGTCAATATTTAATAAATATCATCTACAAACCATATGACGTCAATATGAGGCAATTAACAGTTTAACAAGGAATAGTTTGTGTACAACTGTTATATATAATGGTTGGTGCACATTTTAAAATGGTGGAGTAATTGGACCATACTTATTTGAACATGAAGTTGGTAATGCTATCACAGTGAATGGTGAACGCTATCGTGATATATTGAACAATTTCTCTTTCCACCAAATTGATGATTTGGATTTGCCCAACATGTGATTTCAGCAACACGGTGCAACGTGTCATATAGCACATGGAACCATAACTCTATTGCATGGCAAGCTTCCTGATAATGCTGTCTTGCGGAATGCTAACATCCTGACATCGATTGGGTCTTCAGTATCATGTAATTTAATACCACCGGATTTTTTTATTTAGGGTTATGTCAAGGGAAAAGTGTATGACACCCAGCCCGCAACAATAAATGAACCCAAAGCAAACATTCAACCTCGGGAAATAGAGCCAGTTATATGTGCCCATGTTGTGGACAATTTTGATAAACCAATGACATTATGCCCGATATTCTCTTTCATCATTAGGGGTGATAGGGAGAGTGTTCGGAAACTCGTGGGGTTGTTGACAGGATACTGTCATGTTAACTACCATCTTAACAAGATTACCTTGAGTGCCAACAAGAAAAGCAGATGGTGTGGAGGAGAGGCCAGACCATCACA
The DNA here is from genome assembly GCA_037954035.1 of Rosalia funebris. Taxonomy (NCBI): domain Eukaryota; kingdom Metazoa; phylum Arthropoda; class Insecta; order Coleoptera; family Cerambycidae; genus Rosalia; species Rosalia funebris. The sequence continues at coordinate 18,322,490 of JAZFAV010000016.1, read as the reverse complement.
CAGACAGACCTTTGAATATGTGCTATACGAGTGCCTGGCTCTGGCATGGCGTACATTGAGACCAAGCTAGAAAAACCTGAAAATGAACTTTCTATCTTCAACCATTATGACAAATTTTTCTTTTTCTTAATAGTTGTAGACAAGCTTTCCAGGTTATTTTATTTTTTAAATTAATTTTGCATTTTGCATCGTGAAGCTCCTAAATATATTTATGTTTCCACATGTGTTAAAATTGGCTGCGTTTAGGATAAAGCTACTTATTTTGTTTGTCCTTACATACAGCATTCATATAAAATTTAAATGTTTGGCGAAAAGTTTAAAATGTAAAAAACACGAAGATTGTTAATGTCTAGCATTTTAACATTTACTTGATTTTCTATAACTTTAAGAAAAGCTCCACCTTCCTCTGTCCTGAATATAATATATTCCGAAAGATATTATACTAAACTAACTAGTGTATGAGTACTAGTTTCATATTCCCCCGTATACCTCAGTTTGATTCCAAACATAATAACAATGGAAATGACATTATCTAAAGCACAGTTAGATTAAACATGATTTGTTTACTCAACGAGAGGTTTACATTTTTCCTTATTGTTGATGCAGGCATTCTTTACTTCAAAGCCACTATATATGACTTAAGAAAAGTTGCAATCAAGTTTTTATGTTCATTACGATATTTACGTTACGTTAAATGCATATAATAATATTTAGTTTTGATTTAAAATTTCACTTATTTTTGTTTTTATTTCATTTTACGCCTTTTCACAAGAAAAAAGTTTTTGAAAGTTCCTACTAAAAAGAATATTCAATTCCTAATTTTTACAGATCTGCCTATTTCTGTACAGATTTTCCATTTTCAGTTTACCCCTAAAACAGATATGACTTTTGGTCCCACTTTGTGGTTTGGGCTCTTTTTCATGAACCCAAGTGAGCTGAGAAATATCGGATACAATGGGCGGTAGTCTGAGTATTGCAGGGCTTCGTGGCTCTCCTCAGAAAATTAAACGTTATGAAAGTAATAATACTTTCGTGTACATTGTGTTTTTTTGCAATTGTGTAATCTGTCGAACAGTGAAGAAATAAGAATATATAAATAAACAAATAAATAAATAGAAAAACAAATAAATAATTAAATGACCAAATAAATGAATAATAAATAAATAATAACTAATTAAATAAATAAACACATTAATAAATATATAAAATTATAATTGTTATAAGCTATTATCGCGTTTATGTTAGTAATAATATTACTCATTATATTATTTTAACAAGCAGCTTAACTTTTTGCTAACATCAAGAACCTGTTAATGTGGAATTAAAGCTTCCCTTGTGGTGAAAATCTTCGGAATGTCGAGCAAGTTGCTCTTCATTCATGTTTAGATTCTGTATCCCCCTAAGAAGTAAGTAAGACAGGTTCACCATTATATAAGTCACATAATAAGAAAAGCCCCTTTTGAGGTACAATACGAATGGCACGTCTGAAAGGAATACGCTTTAAGGGCGCCTTATTATATTTTCTTCTCGGTTAATTCACAGTGCATGGGCGACACCTGTTGCCCCACCTCGTATTCGAACAGTGCTAATTTGAATGCCTGCCATATAATCTTGTAATATAACTGAATTACGCCTATTAAACTTGTTTATAGTTTTTGATTAGCGTGTTACATTAACAAGTGTATGCTATAAAATTTAGTGAGTAGATATAATATGGAAAGTAGACAAAGGAATTAGAATTAAATTTCCGTTATAGTATCCATGAACTTAATGTATATTTTGACGAAAAAATCTTTTGGATAAAATAAAATAAAAAGTCGTATATCTTTGCTATATTAGTTGCTTATTCATCATTAGGTCATCAGTCCTAAGACTGGTTGGACGCTAACCTCCAGCTTCTCCTATCTTGTGCTAACCTACGCATTTCGCTAATTGTGCTACAACCTACATCCCTTACTATTTGCGAGCAGTAGTCTAATCTCGGCCTACCTCTGCCTTTCTTCACTCCTATTTCTGCCTCCAAAATATCGCGGACTATTCCCCCCCTTCCCCTACCGTCTAGGTTTCGCAGCCGTATAGTGCCATGCTCCATACATATGTTTTCAAAAATCTCTTCCTTGTTTCTAAGTTTATTACCCCCGAGCATAAAAGTGCTTTCTTTTTGTTAAAAGCTACTCGACCCTGCGCTATTCTTTGTTTTATGTCTTTATTGCTTCTTCCATCCCAATTTATTTTACTTCCTAAATAAGTGAAGTCTTTAACTTCCTCCAACATTTCATTATTAATTTGTACTTTCGTTTTTGCTCTGCTCTCGCGCCCTCTGCACACTAACACTTTAGTTTTGTTTTTATTCACCCTCATTCCGTATTCCTCTGTCAACACTGCCTCCATTTCATTCAATGCTGATTCTAATTCCTCCTTACTAGATGCTAATACTGCTATATCATCCGCGAATCTCAGCATTTTTAATTTCTGTCCCTGTACTTTCATCCCGAAATCCACTCTATCTTTTACCACATTAATCGCCTCTTCGATGTACAGATTAAAAATTAGTGGCGATAGCGTACATCCTTGTCTTACTCCTTTCCTAATACCTACTTCCCTTTTTCCCCTTCTACTTCTATAACAACAGTTTGCTCTTTGTATAGATTGTGTACTACTCTCCTATCTCTATACTTCATTCCCGCGCTCTTTAGTATCTCGAACATTTTTTCCCATCTTACGTTATCAAAAGCTTTTTCTAAATCTACAAATCCTATATAAGCGTTCTTTCCTTTTTCTATTGTTTTCTCTAACATTACTCTTAGCGCCAGAATAGCTTCGCGAGTTCCCCTATTTCGCCTAAAGCCGAATTGGTCTTCTCCTAGTATTTCCTCCGCTCTATTTTCCATCCTCTTCTGCACTATTCTAGTTAAGATTTTTGACGCGTGGGAAGTTAGGCTAATCGTTCTAAAGTTCTCGCATTTGTCGGCTCCTCTCTTTTTCGGTATAGTAACGATAATGTTCCTCTTATAATCCTCCGGCATCTCGCCCGTTTCATATATGTATTTTACCAGTTCAAACATCCTATTTACTACTTTCTGTCCCGCACATTTCAAAATTTCCGCCTGTATTTTATCTACACCCGGCGCTCTATTATTCTTTAGCCCCCTTAGTGCTATTTCAAATTCCTCTCTCAATATAGGTTTTCCTACATCTTCCCTATCGATGCTAGATTCTTCCTCTAATATCTCTCCTAATTCCTGATCCTCGTATAAATTTCCTAAGTACTGCTTCCATCTATCCGCTTTCTCCTCTCTTCCGATCAGTATGTCCCCCGATTGACTCCTAACGTTTCTACATATTGTTCCTATATCCCTGAAGTTCCTCTTAATTACTTTGTAAGCCTCATCGGTCTTACTTACTTGCAACTTATCTTCTACTTCTTTGCATTTATCCTCTATCCATTGTTTTTCCGCTTTTCTACATTTTCTAATGATTTCCCACTTTATTGACTTATAAGTTTTCAGTCCTTCTTCGTCTCGTCTGTTTTTGTAGCCTCGTCTCTTTTGCATTAAGTTTAAGATTTCGTCCGTTATCCAGGGCTTCCTAGCTTCCCTTTTATCGTGTCCTAAAACGCCCGTAGCCGCGGAAGCTAGACTATTCTTGATACCCTCCCACTCAGTTTCTGCGTTCTTGATTTCGTCCTTACTCGTTTTATTTATTAATTGATCTGTTTTCTCCTGGAACTTGTCTTTCATATTCTGATCCCTCAATATGTCTACATTTATACGTTTCTTATCCTTCCGGGTTTTCAGATTTTTGAACTTTAATCTAGCTTTCATGACTACCAAGTTGTGGTCGCTGTCTACATCTGCTCCTGGATAACTCTTACAGTCTTTTACTTGATTTCTAAATCTCTTCCTAACCAGAATGTAGTCTATCTGATACCTGTCTATCCCTCCTGGCATTTTCCATGTGTACCGCCTCCATACGTGATTCTTGAACAATGTGTTCGCGACTACCATCTTGTGCTTCTTACAGAATTCTATCAGTCTGCTACCTCTCTCGTTTCTGTTTCCTAATCCATAAGGACCTACAAATTCTCCTTCTTTCCCCTCACCTACGACTGCGTTAAAATCTCCTACTATTATTAAATTTTCATGACCCTTCACAAATCCTATTACCTGCTTTATGTCCGAATAAACGGCTTCTAACTCTTCCTCACTATGGCTAGAAGTAGGCATGTATACTTGCACTATTACTGTTTCCACTGGCTTCGAATCTAACCTAACCATCATTACTCTCTCGCTGTATTGTAGGTAGCTATCTACACACTGTCCTGCGTTCCTCCGCATAACGATTCCTACTCCCGCGTTTCCATTTACCGATCCTTTGTGTATTACCCTATAGTCACCGCTCCGAAAATCTCCTACTTCCGGCCAGCGCATCTCACTTATACCTACTATATCTAATCCTAACCTATCCATTTCTATCTTCAGATTTTCTAGCTTCCCTGCCTGTCTCATGCTTCTGACATTCCACGCTCCGACTCGTGAAATGCTACACTTATTATTATTATTGCACTCGATCACGTCTCCCGGAACAGTCCTCACCCGGAGATCCGAACGGAGGACTATTTTACCTCCGGAGTTTTTTGCCCCAGGAGACGCCATCATTAATTTAGGATAAGCTTTCTGCTAGCTGTTCTGAGGATTATAATGTGGTGGTTTCCTCTTGCCTTCCACATCGCAGTCGTGTGTGTCATAGCACCATACCAACCCCCACGGTTTCTGCCACTATGACTACTGAAAGAGCTGCTGCCCTCCTTCAGGGACTTGTCTTAGTCTGGTTTTTCAATAAGGACCCTCCCACTATGGTTAAACCTATGGTATGGCTCCTTAAATCATTAAAACGCGCAAGCCGACCCACCCGCTCTAGTTTGCACTAGAACTTCGTCAAGGTGCAAGTCCTATCGGATCAGAGTTGCTTATTATGAAAATAAAAAATTGTAAACCGTCAAGAGCATATTTTGTAGATGACTATTTACACTAGAATTTAGATCCCGATGACGTTTTCCACTGGACACGATGTTGACGCCTATATCAGGAGAGTGTTTTGTAGTTTGTGTAGTATGTAGCTGTTTTTTGGTAATATTCATTTAAAATTATTCAATGTGCAAGTAGGCAATTTGGTGTTTTTCTTTAATGCTTTGATGGAGAGCAAAGTACTATGAAGAAATGTCATTTGTCTCATCTGCGTCATATTTCTCGTATTTGAATATTGTACTCTTGCACTCAAACCAGTGGCGTTGCTTGTATTTATTCTGTGCATTTAAATTTTACACCCTCTAATAACACTTTCCGTAAGTACCTTCCAATTTTTCATCACTTGATTTAGAGCTCTTTAATAAATTAACCGACATTTTTAAGTACGTTTCGTCACAAGACAAGAAGAGAATATGATGCACATTCAGTTTAATGCTCAACGCATAGCTAATATAAGTTAAGTGCTTGCTCTGTGTCTGAAACATAGATGGGTAATCTTACGTATTCTTCTATAGAGGTGTCCCTAACAATGTTATTAGTGCTTCGGTCTGGAGTGGTGGACTGGGCCCGGTATTATGGTTGCCATTGTATGTTCGGGTTCGAGTCTCAATGGGTACATTCTCTTTGCAAACGAACCTAAAGTTTTTACCTTCTTTTTTTAAATTAAGCGTACTAGTGACAGATATTTATCATGTAAGTATCTATAATTGACATATTATTTGATAATAAAGGAAACTGATAATAATAATCAATAAGAATTGTTGATAGCTGTCTATATGAGTTGTTGGCAAATATTATTAATATATTTTATTACTATTTTAGTTGCCTTTAGTATGAGTTATTTGATATACAATAGGACATATTTTGCATTAATAGTCTGAAAATACATAATGAAATTTTTTATAAAAAATCATTTTTCAACTATTACAGGCTATTATTTTCGACAAAAAATTGCATTTGTAGTCTTTATAAAAAAAAAAAAAAAAAGAAATATTGGGTACACCACAGGTTTATCTTCTAAAAAAGTCGTCTGTTTGACGAATATTGCACGATTTGTGTTCAGGCGATTTATATATGAATTAAAATTAAAATTGAAATTAAATGATGGGATATTGTGCCATGCCAACAAACTGTCATGTATATCCCTCCTATTAAAACGACACATATTGTTTACTTATTTTAAATTTATAGGAAAAGGAAATATTATAGACAGGAATTAGAAGTAGAGGTAACTACAGGAAAAGTTACTATTTGTATATAATGCCAGAAAAACTAATATTTTTAATCCTCAGTTTTTATTTAGACATAAACTCATTTATTGGATACTTACTAGTTATGAGAGACTTCTAATTGTAAATGTTTTCTTCAATTAAATATTGTAAAGGTATACGTGAAAATCTTAAATTAATACCTTCAATGCAATTAAATATAGAACAGGATTGAAAATAAATAAAATTAATATATTTCACTTATATTAAATAATTAGAATCACAAGAATACTATTATACCAAATGATTACTTTTTTGAATATTTCTAATAATTCTGTTCATTCTGTAACATTTCAATACATACAGGGTGGTGATAAAGTTTCGCAATAATATTCATAATTGTGTTATTAAATCTTTTTTTAATTCCTAAAATATTTCAAAATTATATTTTTGAAGAAAAACATTAACTGACTTATAGTTTATTTTATTTTAAAGATAATTTTTGGCCTGAGATATTATAGTATTCTATTAATTGCTGTCCCCTCTTCCTATAACAGAAATAAATTCATTAATATTTTCCAAATACCACGGTATTTGGTGTTTATAAAATAGAGGGAGTCTTTTGAGAAAAATAGAACGAATATAGCACAAAAACGATTTATTTTTGACAAAAATTGTTTTTATATTCACGTAAATACTTTGTATTGACATTAAATAATTTCTTGGTTAATTTTTTTCATTTGATTGGAATTTCTTATTTTCCAGATCATTTAAATTATTTGTATTATTAATAACAAACAGTAACAATTAGTAACAAATATGATTTTAAGATAAATTTAAACTCCACAAGAAGAAGAAGATCAAAGGAGTTAAATCAAGTGAATAATGTGGTTATTTTAACAAGATATATCTTGTCTTCATTTTAATTCTGATATATTATCATAGATAAGAGGACAAGGACCAACTGAATGACCACCTCGTTCACCTGATTTCACTTTCTTGGATTTATTTTTGTGAAATTCAGTCTCTGAAAACAGTAACATTTGTGGCAGTCAACGTTTTTAAAAGAAACAAGGTTGACGTATTTCAGGAGTTTTCAAAAATCATTTAATAACAAAATTATGTATATTGTGCGAACTTTATCATCACATAGTGTATTACACTAACTATTGAATAAGCAATAACATTTCTAAATAATTTCCAAGTAAAACATTTTATAACAAGTATTTCATTTTTTATTGTAGAACATCTGTAATACTAGACTACAAATGATATTATAAGGGAATATATTTTATGAGAAATGTAATTCCCTCTCATGTTAATTATAATTAACATACGAGCGTGATCAAGACGCAATTATTTTATAAGAATTTTCAATTGAAATGTTGACTGATCTCATTATTATTTCCGATATTTCACTGGAACTACCAGCTACATTAAATAATTATATAGGTGCATAAAATGTCTGCATTTCCGGAAATGATATCGCATAAATCACTAATGATTTAACGGAAAATTTCGAATCGAGCAGGAAACAAAACAGAGCTTAAAAAACGCCAACCGTCTGTGTAATTAAATAACACGAACTTAATCGAAGGGCTTCTATAAAAACTGCCGATATTTATTTATCGAGGGTGTAAACCGGCCATCTGCAAGGGAATCTTGTTAATGATTTGTTACATGACAATTGCTGTAAAACCGTTACGACGCGTGGGTTTTCGAAAGATCGTCCACGTAAAATCCGTTACGGCAACTTTTCCGGATAACTGAACGTTCGTCGTGATTTCTCCCTCGCCGATACGCTGGAAGTAGACCGCGGCGACCAATAAGGGTTGCTAACCCGCCCCACTTAGCGCGAGCCTTGTGTTCAGACAAGGCGGGGTGAAGCTTTCCATTGGGGCTTAAAACCGGCTATCTGCCGGAGAGCTTTACGCAGTGAAATGTGAGTTCCGAATTCAGTCGGTCGTGAAGCCAGACGAGGTATGCCTCGTGTGCAATACCACCATGAGATGGAATTCGCGACCTTCAAGAGCCAATATGCGTACGGGCAGCCGACGGTGTTGCAGCGTCTGGGGTTGGAGCCGCATCTCTTCACGTCTACCGCGGTGCATCTCCAGCAACACTTGCAGTACTTCAGATACGCGGATCCACTGGAATTGACCACTGCTTCTCCATTGGATCTGAGTTTGAAGAGTCAGGCTCCCATTACGCCACCTTGCACCCCGTCTCCTGGATCAAAGAAAAGTAACTCGCCTTCCACCCCGGATATTCCATCGAATCCTCCGAAGAAAGCCAAATTGACGGCGTCGAGTCCAACTAAGAAAAGCAAAGTAACGAGGAAGCTTAACTTCGACGAGGATAACAGTTCGCCAGTGTCTGGAACTATAATCCGCGAATTGAGGCCTGATGAAAATTTAGTAATACGGAAAGGCGATATAGATCCAGCCTTCAATGTCGTTGAAATCACTGACGAAGCCAGGGCGGAGCTAGCCAAAATCGAAAACGTAATCGGAGACTACGTTTGCCGACTCTGCAAGGAGCTTTACGAGGATGCTTTCGGTCTGGCTCAACATCGTTGCTCGCGAATAGTCCATGTGGAGTACCGATGCCCGGAATGCGATAAAGTTTTCAACTGCCCTGCAAATCTAGCGTCGCATCGTCGGTGGCACAAACCGCGCCCGAATAAGGAGAACAAGCAGGACGACATCGCGGCGGATACCGGCGAACAATTTCCATGCGAGGACTGCGGGAAGAGATTCCGAAGGGTGGCCTATTTAAGAAAACATCAATCCGTGCACCAGATCGAATGACAACGGCTGATGCCGGTGAGGCCCATCCCCAGGATGCCACCACGCCTTTGGAGGCCGCCTCCACTTCCTCCGATTTGCAGTGGCCAAACTGCGAACGGTGCAGGATTCGCGACTGATAGGTACGTACCGAATTTTTCGTGGATTCATCAGCTTTGAGAAGTTTGTAAATAATGTACAGTATGTAAATATTTTAACGTAGAGTCTTGTATATTTGCCAAACAGATTTCGGATTGATCTCATAATTTTAGTTTGAAACTTAAGTATCTATTTTAGTTTAGTTCAAATTTGTGCCTGATTTTTATTTAACCTAGTCATTCAGCGTCAGTTGCCAAAGGTTTAAGCTAGTCATATATTAGTTAATTATGTCACAATTATTTATAAGAACTATGTACCTAGATTGTTAGTTTATATTTCAGTCATTCTCTACTAGTCATTTTGTCTATTCTAGTCATAACTATTTTCGTATTCTACTAGTCATTTATCTAGTCAAATACTAAAACTAATTTTTAATTTTCTAGTCAACATTACGGTATAATTACTTAGATACGTAAAAGTCAGTGTTTTCTTTTCACACTTTAATTCAAGTTGCCATTATGTACTGAAATCCAATTTGATTTGAGATTAATTATATCGTCTTATCGTATTTAATTACCAAGTATGCGATGTTAATTCAAAAATTATGAGAGAAATGGAGTAATAATTTTATTTTATATACGAAATTTCAATATGTTTTGTATATGAGATATCATAAATTTCATATATGTACCCTGAAAGAAACTACACTGAGAAAACGGTTTCTTTATTGATGTCAAATATTTGTTTTATATTATTAATGAAACTGTTAATAATAGTCATTTTACGATAAACAAAATTATGCTCAATAATGAACAATTTCATAAGCTATGAAGTAGTCATAAAATTGTTGCTGAAACCTTTTTGTCTATTTGTCTTTTTATGAAGAATTTTTATACACGAAATTATATTTTCTCAGTACAAAATTTAATAAATATTTCTCTCAGTGTAATATGCAATAATAGAGAAGCCAATTTTTTTGATGCAGGTGATCAGTAAATAATCTATATTTTATGGAAACAATTAAGATATTAGAAAAATAATATCATTTGACAATCCAACAAATCATAAAAACAAATACTGTGAAATTAAGACTCATCGTTAATGTATTAAAAACGCTAAAGTTAAGTTACTAAATATCATAAATTATTTCTTTAATTTTTATATATACAAAAACATTTTTCAAATTTAAGACTGCTTCAGATTTTTGGTTTTATTTAAAAATGTTATTTAGTCATTAAATGCAATTTATCTCAGAAATTAAAAAAAACCCTAATTAATTAGTTTAAAAGTAACATTCACTACATTTTAGAAGAAAACATTTTTAGAAAATTTTAGCTATTTCCTGACTAAGTTAAAAATAATGTTTATTACTTTGTAAAACTTAAAAAATTGCAGTATTAAAATATTAATACAAATTTAATCTAACTTGTATTATGTAAAAAGTAAGCAATTTTACTTATAAATTACTTTATCTCTTTATGCGTTAGTTTAAATAAAAATTTTGGAAATATATTTTATATTATTATTATAAAATAATATGGAGATATATTTATGCTTAACTTAGTCCAAATTTTAGTTACTATTACTAATTACAATGCCTCTGAAAAAATATTTTCACAAAAAGCAAATATCTATATTTGGGCTAGATAATACTTAAATAAAACTGTAAATGAATTATTGAAACATATCACGTTCATATCTACTATCCATTAATAATAAGAGAATTATTCTTCTACTAATTAGATTATAACTACTCTTTTTCTTCTACGTAAATTACAATAATAATATTACGCTTTTGGATTTAAGTACATAATTTTACAATTTTAAATCCCGTGTGTATAATAATGATAAGTATAGTACCTATTATAAAATTAATATATTTTTTTTATAGAAACTATCAATCTTTAAGCGTAGAGGCAGGATAAACATATAATCAAACTTGACTTTATTTAATATTAAACATCATACTCATGCCCTTTGATAACTATAAGGTAAAATAATAGAATTTATTTGTAAATACAATAGGGCTATCAATATCATACACTGATTATCAATTCATCATATTTAAATATATTAATGTGTCACTTATATTACGAATAGGTTAGTTTAAGAATTCCAATAATGTTCTATCTGCTTGTTATATCAGTATTCCTGATATGAATATACAAGGTATAGTCGAATGGACTGAAGTTGTGTACTCTTCTATGTCGGGATAACGATCCTATCTGGTCTGGTTGGTCTAAAAAATTGTAATGGTCAAAAAATTGTAAAATTTTTGACCATTACAATTTAATGTTAAATTTAAATTGGAACTAAAGTTATTGGTGGTACCATAGACTCTAAAAATTAAAATTTTGTATACCCAAGTATTTAAAGTTCCTATTGTATGGAATAAATCATAAAGAAAATTGGATTTTCACGAACCATACTGTATTATACTGTAATCGACACCCATTTCACCATTTAAATTGACATAACAAAGTATCTCACATTTCCTTAACTATGTTGACGAAATTAGAAACTACGATATTCACCTTATGATGATGCCAACTTGATTCGCGAAATGAGTGTTGGTTGCAGTATAATTTTTCGATATTTTAGGACATATCGGTCTTCTATTTTTTTATTTGTCATTATTCAAATCCTTTATCGAAAATATGGTTGTTACCACTGGAAGTTAAAAACTATATCAGATTTCAATTGCAGAAGTTTATAAATCAAAGTTAATTGAGTATCGTAATAGCGTAACTCAATTAAAGCGGAGTACAAATGTTTATCCTGCCATTATTGTGTGTTTTAGTCTAGTAAATATGTATTTTCATATGTGATCTCTTCATACTATAAATTGTATTCCTTCTAGTCATTATTAATTTCTTTAATTTTAAGCATATGTATTAAATACGAATATTAATTTTATGGGTGAAAATTCTCCAGAACTTCGTCTAGTCATTCCAAAATCTAAAATATGTTACTTTATCTAGTCATTGTGTTTAATCTAGTCGTGATTTTTGGCATTACCTTTGTAACATATCAAGTTACGTAAAGTGTACTTTTAGTAAGCTAGGAAAAGTTGTGATATTAATTTTAATTTGGTTAGTTATAGAAAATCATGTAGAAATTGTGAAACCGTACAAAGACATCTACAAAATTTAATAAATTATATTAAAATTAAGTATGAATACATATATATGTGTATGTAGTCTGTAGCCAGTGTTCTATTAAATATATGTTAATATTTACGTTTTTGAAGTTTCCTCATATAAAAAGTTTAACTTTTTCATATAAAAACTGTTAAAAAATAGTTTTGCTTTAATGTTTCATTGAAAAATATCAGGAAACTGTGTAATTTGGTAGGCTTGTCGCGAACCTCTCGCGGCACAGCAATTTGACTTGTTGTCACGAATATCATTCAGTTCCTGCAAAATTATGTGCGTTAAATTTGCCAAAATCGGGGCTCGCACAAATTTTTAGTTCTAATGTAAAAGTACTACTAGGTTTAGATAAACAGTGCGGGCAAGGGAAAAAGTTTGCAATACGCTCCAAGCGGCAACTTACCACACTAAAAATTTGTCATGTTTACAAACATTTCTTTCTAAAGTTTCGTGAATTGTTTGCCATAATTTTAGGATAAATCTAGTCATCATGGGATAATAGGTCAGTAGTGATCGTCTATCAAAGAATATCAGAAACCGTCTAATATCATAGTCTTAATTTAATATAGATAGGTTATATTTAAAATAGTTGTATATAAAATAGATGGTCAATCTATAAATTGCGAGTGATTCTAGTCAAATTGTAGCAGAGCACATATAAATACATATAGATATAATGTGTACATCTAGTCAGTGAATGTTACAAATACATACCAAAAAAATGAAATTTGTTTGAAGCTTATTTAAGAATTATTATAATAAATGCGATTGTATATTAATGTATATTTATTCTTTTTGTATATAAATACGTATTTATGTAAAAAATAAATAAGATATGTAAACTGAATTTGTGTATTTATTTATGGAATAAATTTTCCTCTAACCATTTAATGTTAATTATATTAAATAAAAGAACTTTTAAGTACTGTTGAATTTATTTCTATTACAAAACATATTATAAAACATTTTGCCAATTTAATTTTTCTTTTATTAAAATCAAATACTAGCTGGTTTTTTCATTTATTTTTATATTTATTTCATTTACTATTAGGTATTTAATGTAAAAATTGGTGAAAATTATAAAAGTTAAATATTTTTAATTATGCTCTATCCGAAATACCAAACTAGGAAGCAAAAAAAGCAAGCATGTTAAATAAAGTTTGTTTGAGTTCTTTAAATATAACACATTTATTATGTTCTTATTATATTTTCTTACAGAGCGTGTCTAAAGCTCCTTCCCCCTTTTTAAGTTTGGAACTAAGGGACCTAATAGAATGAAAATTGGCTTACATAAAATGTAAAAATAAGTTTAACTTAGTAAATAGTGACATTCGCATCAAAAATGGCATTGCATTGTCATTTGTAAAATTATTTTTAAATAGCAACAGTATACGAGTTACACCTCATTTGAACGCTGCTTCAAATATTTATTCAAACATTGTTTTATTTTGACATCTTATGATTTTTGAAAAAATCGATTAAAATTAATATTGACACAAATTTTTGTCAGCGACAATATTTATTTTTTGACTTCATATAATGCCTAGAGGTCCAGTTACGTCTTCATTCTGAATACTACCTGTTCTCAGAAACCTTTGCAATGTCTGTCATAAGTGTGGTTTAGAGACATGGTGATCTGGATATCTCTGATTGAATTCTTTTAAATATTTTTTTATTAATGAAAAGTAAACACTTATATGTGTTTATTTTAATCCTACAGTGTAAACATATTTCGGTATCAACGCTATAATTCTCAATAAAAACTGTCCCTTTTAATCAAGGGAAATATAATAAATGTGTTAAAATATCTAAAATATAAATAAGCTTTTAAAATTACAAACTTAAAATTATGAAATCTTGTAATAGGTAAAAATTTATTATAATGTAGTCTATTACTTAACTAAGTTAATTAAAAAAGTGCATACTTTTGTACTGCAATTTTATAAACTGACACACTTATTTAACAAACTGTAGTTATATTATATGAAATACGTTATTACTGATATATCTGAAACGCTTTATTTCAAACGCTTCAAATTCATCTTTTTAAATTTTAATTAATTGCGTAATTCGAAATTCTGGCGGAGGTGCCAATGTGATTACCTGTTACGATTCGCTAATAAGCAATAGTTGTTTAACAAAAGTATAATATTATTATATTTTCATATGTACGGGATTGCAACAACGTACAAATTATAAAGACCATATTAATTGTAGTTTCATATTCTTATTAACGTTAAGATTTTAGCAAAATGTTTAAAAAATACGTACATACGTTCAAATAATGGTTAATGGGTTTGCAAACAAAAACAAATACGTGATAACTATCCTATATAAGATATCTCATTTCCATGTATTGAAAGTAATATTATCAAACAACACGTTGGTAACGATTTAAGAGAGAATGATTTAAAAAACAGGAGAGCCTCTTTTCACGAACACCGAAATATTACATGTTTTTTCGACGCGATTTTCATCAACCAAGTTAACATAATCAGTAGATGATTAAAATTAATTTTATACTATCTAATTTCTATTTACATCAAAATGGTCTTCTGTTTTTGTTGCTGTATCGAAGGTTCCAATCACTCACTTCTTTTCCTTTTATTTTCAGAAATTTTATAATTGTTTAGAATTTGAACCCATATTTTTATTTTCAAACGACGTAATCTATAATGTAACGATGTAGTAACACAAATCTAAGATATTTCACAGTAATAGGTTTTTTCTATCTTAAATATTAGTAGTATTATTTTAGTATTAACGTAAATATTAGTAGTATTATGTATAAAATATCAGGACTATCCTCACTAAATGATGGATTTACTTATATGTTAATGTTTTGTAATGTATTGTCAAGAATCTTTAAATTATACATAATTTTTAAAAATCATTTTATTTTAGTAACAGTACTAGACTAGTTTTTACAGTAAGACTTTAAGGACTTTATAGTTAAATTATTAATTTGATGGAGGAAATAACGATAAACAAATTGTTGTTGTACATAAAACATGCCAATTAAATATCACTAATAAAACACTATAACACAATGTGGGGTGATCCGGTTTCCATGGACCACGCTTTGTCCGTAAAATTCCAGAATTCTGTGCAGAACAAAATTTCAGAAGTCCAAAAAATAAGGATTTTTTTCTGTTGAATTTAAAAACAAATGGCAATATTTCAATCGCTTTTCGACATAATTAGAATATAAATGGTAAAATTCTGTGGATGGATGAATTCTCATTCACTAAGCGAGGGTATTGAATTTCCGTAATTTTTATGTTTGGATATTTGTGAAAATCCTCGAGAAATTCGGTCATCGTTGTCATTGAATTTCTTACTAATAACTTGCATGATTAATTGAGGATTTTCAAGTTAATTCGAGGCATGAATGTTAAATACAGCTAAATGGAATTCTCCCGTACTTTTGAAGAGCTGTAAGAAATTTGTCAAATATTAGTTATCCACAACATATCTTTGTGTCAACGCTATTATTCTCAGGACAAAATGTTTTTGATTAAGGGAAATATAATAAATGTGTTAAAATATCTAATTCATAAATTAGCTTTTTAAATTACAAGCTTAAAATTATGAACTCTTGTAATAGGTAAAAATGTATTACAATATTTTGAATGTCTTTTATTAACTTTTAATTAAAAATGTGCATACTTTTGCACTACAGTTTTTTCTAAACTCACACATTTATTTAACAAACTGTAATTATGTTATACGAAATATGTTATTATTGACATATGTATCTAAAACGCTGTTCACATTTTAAAATTTTAATTGCATAACTCGAGCTTTTGGCGGAGGCGCCAATGCGATTATCTGCTATAATGCATTCGTTAACAAGCAATAGTTGTTTAATAAAAGTATAATGTTATTATATTTTCATATATACGTGATTGCAACAGCATACAAATTTTAAACACAATATTAATTGTACAAATTCTATATTCTAATTAACGCTTAAATCTTTAGCGAAATGTTTAAAAAATACGTACATACGCTAAAATAATGGGTAATGGGTTTGTAAACAAAAACGATACTGCTCAAATACGTAATAATTATCCTATATAGGAGATCTTCCTTCCATGTATTGGAAGTAATATTATCAAACAACACGTTGGTAACGATTTAAGAGAGAATGATTTAAAGAACAGGAGAGCAGTTTTTCATGACCGAGCGAAGTTTTCAAACACCGAAAGATTACATGTTTCTCGACGCAATTTTCGTCAACCAAGTTAACATAATCGGGAGATGATTAAACTTAATTTTAAACTACCTAATTTTTAATTGTACTAAACTGGTCCCTTGGTTTTGTTGCTGTATCAAAGGTTCCAGTCACCTATTTCTTTTCCTTTTATTTTAAGAAGTTTTGTAATTGTTTAGAATTTAAACACATATTTTTATTTTCAAACGTGCAGTCTATAATGTAACGACGTAATAACATAAATCTAAGATATTACACAGTAATAAGTTTTTTTATCTTAAATATTAATAGTATTGCTTTAGTTATATATAAAATATCAGTATTATTTACATTGAATGATGGATTTTAAAAGTTGTTAAATAATACATAATTTTTAAAAATAATTTTATGATAGTCACAGTACTAGACAAGTTTTCACAGTAAGATTTTAAGGACTTTATAGTTAAATTTTCAATTTGATGCTGGGAATAATGACGAACAAATTGTTATTGTAATAAAATGTGCTAATTAAATACCACTAGTGAAATACTATAACATTATATAGGGTGATCCGATTTCCATGGACCACACTTTTTCAATAAAATTCCAGAATTCTGTCCAGAACAGAATTTTAGATGTCCAAAAAGTAAGGATTTTCTTCTGTTGAATTTTAAAATAAGTGACAAAATATCAATCGCTTCTCAACATCATTAGGATATAAATAGGTAAAATTCTGTGGATGGATGAATCCTCATTTACTAAGCGAGGGTATCGAATTTCCATAATCTTTATGTTTGGATATTTATGAAAATCCTCGAGAAATTCGGTCATCGCTGTCGTCGAACTTCTTACTAATAACCTCCAGGATTAATTGAGGATTTACAAGTTAATATAAGGCATAAATATTGGATACAACAAAATGGAGTTACCCCGAATTTGGAGGAACTGTAAGAGATTCGTTAAATACTAGTTATCTACAACATATTTTGGTGTCAACGCTATTGTTCTCAGTAAAAAATGTTGTTCTTGATTATGGGAAATATAATAAATGTGTTAAAGTATCTAAATAATAAATAAGTATTTTAAATTACAAACTTATGAAGTCTTGTAATAGGTAAAAATTTATTATAATGTTTTGAATGCCCTCAATTAACTCTTAATTAAAAATACTTTTGCATACTTTTGCATCGCAATTTTCTAAATTCACACATTTATTTAACAAACTATAAGTACGTTATATGAAATATGTTTTTACTGATATGTTTAAAACGCCATTTACTTTTTTAAATTTTAGTTACATGCAAAATTTGAAGTTTTGGCGGAGGCGCCAATGAGACTACTGCTACAATGCATTCATTAGCAAGCAATAGTTGTCTAATAAAAGCATATTATTATATCTTCATACGTACGTGATTGCAACAGCATACAAATTGTAATGAACATAATATTAATTATACAACTTTCATCTTCTAATTAATGTTAAGGTTTTAGCAAAATGTGCAAAAAGCTCGTACATACGTTCAAATAATGGGTAATGGGTTTGTAAACAAAAACTATACTCCTCAGATACATAATGTCTTATATATCTTAATTATCTTATATGAGAGATCCTATTTCCATGTATTGAAAGTAATATTATCAAACTACACTTTGGTGGTGATTTAAGAGACAAGAGTAAAAAAAAGAAATAAGAGAGCTGTTTTTCACGAACAGCGAAAGATTATAGGTTTTCGACGCGCGTTTCGTCAACCAAATTGACATAATTGGGAGATGATCAAAATTAATTTTAAACTAAGTACCTCTAATTTCTATTTATATCAAGCTGGTCTCCAGTTTTTGTTGCTGTATCGAAAGTTCCAGCCCGTTCCTAAGAGATGACTTTTTTTTTCAGAAGTTTTACAGTTGCTTACAATTAGAACCTATATTTTTTATTTTCAAACGACATAATCTGTAATTAATATTTCTGTTCTCTCCATATGTGCGACGTAATAACATAAATTTAAGATATACAACAGTAATAAGATGCTTTTTTATCTTAACTATTAATACTATTATTTTAGATATACATAAAATATCAGTACTATCCATATTAAATGATGAATTTACTTATATCCTAATGTTTCATAATGTATTATCAAGAATTTTTAAATAATATAATATACTTATTAAATTTATTTCTTTCTAAAGTAAAAATCATTTTACTTTAGTTACAGAACTAGAATAGTTTTCTTAGAAAGACTTTAAGGGCTTATTTATATATAATATAGATTTTCATTTAATGTTTGGAATAATGAGAAACAAATTTTTGATTGTACATAAAAACTGCTAATTAAGTATCACTAGTGAATAACTATAACATTAGTCCAGTTTCCATGGATCATACTTTTTTCACATAATTCCAGAATTTTGTGCGGAACAAAATTTCAGAAAGTGCAATAAGTGGGAATTTTTTCCTTTGAATTTCAAAACCAGTGGCAAAATATCAATTGCTTTTCAGCATCATTAAGGTATAAATAAGCAAATTCTGTGGGTGGACGAATCTTCATTCACTAAACGAGGGTATTGAATTTCCATAATATCTATGTTTGGATATCCACGAAAATCTTCGAGAAACTCGGTCACAATCGTGCCAAATCTTTTACTAATAACCTGCAAGATTAATCGAAGATTTACACGTCAATATAAGGCACAAAAGTTGGATACAAATAAATGGAGTTCCCCCCCCCCAATTTTGGAAGAGCCATAAGAAATTGACTAAATACTAGTTATTCGCAACATTGGATTAATGGTAATGACAATGATGTGATTAATAGTATTGGATCAGTGGTCTAGCCATTAGGGTCAGCTGATATAAATACACTTAACCCTTACGTTTGGGAAAATGTAAAACACAAAGTTTACATTAAGTAGAATTAACAACGGATAATTTAATTTTAAGGATTCAGCAAGCCTGCGATGACGTGCTGAAAATTTCAAATGAAATATCTGCTGTAGTAATTTCATTAGGTCGGCAATGTTGAAAATGCATTGAGATGGGCGGACTGCATTTCCTTTAACATAATTTTTTATTTAGTTCTTGCTGTTGTTCCTGTGGATTAGGCCTATACCTATGTCCTATGTATCACTCAAAAAAATAAACATGAAATAAGTATTAATTAAAGGCATATTTTTTTGATTATTTTTAATAATTTAAATAAATTAACATAAAAAGTAAATTAACATAAAATATTATAGTAAAAAAGTCTATGCATAGATAAATAATTTAAAATGTAGTAAAAGTAATTTTAATAATATTTTAAAATAGTAAATTTAAAAATAAATCACTGATTATCTTTATAACAGAAGTTAACAGATAGATTAGATCTTTTACAAATTATCTATTTTAAATTTGTAATATAACAAATTATCTATATTTAATCTAACATTTTTCCATAAGTGTAACTCAAAAATCATTAGTATATTTACATGCCATTAATACGAAAACGGTGTGTCTTACGAAAAAAAAATAATACAACACGCTTATTATGCTAAGAATATCACAAAACTTAAAAAAAAGTAGGAGTTGCGGCTAGGACTAGTGACGTCACTGACAAGCTTAACGCCACTGATGATACTCGAAAACTTTTGTAATAAGAAATATTAGTGATCTACTAAACATATTCTTTATCACGAAACAGTTTTTTTAATATTGTAGTGAGTTCGAGAGATATTTATAACAAACTTTAACAACCTGTATATCAGAAACGACGCATTTTTTGGCAATGTGTATGCAATGAACTCATATTGTTCATTTGGCTTTATATGTGTCTATTGAATCCGTTACTTCACTTGCAAAGTGATTAAGAAAGGACGAGACAAAGCAATTCTGCAAATCTTCGTTACTTTTGATTTAAGTATTTGGCGGATGCGCTGGTGTGATTGAATTCTATTCTAAATTTGTGTGTAACAAATAAATATAACGTACTGCATGGATACATGAAATCTTAAATACCTTCATTTGTTAAATTATATTCTATTTAGTTTTATCAAATAGTCGTAAGACACTATTTTGAAACAGAACACGAAAATACATCTTGTGCTGATTATATTTTCCACGTATAATATTAATAAGTTACTGTTTAAATAAATATAAAGTCCTGTTCTAGCTACATTCTATTTATCATTATTAAAAAAATAATAGTACATCTAGTAGTAGTAGTTCTAGTATATCTAATACATGATATTTAATAAAAACATCATCTTGGAGTAAAATATTTATTTAATAAATACTTTACGTTGGGGAAATAATTTTTTTTACAGAAAATCTGGTATTGATAGCCTATGTCATCACAAGTTTGTCATTTGAGTAACATAAACAGTATAATTGGAATCTTAAATATAATTGGAATTATATGTTGATAGTCTGAAATATGTAAATTAAATACACCCAACAGTGTGTCTTGAGATAGACTAAAAGGCGGATATACTCCATATTTAATAAAGTGTAATATTTGAAGATGTATACTTTGCATATTTTCTAAGTGATAGTGTAAATAGGACTTAACGTATTAACGTATATTTCAGGTTATAATCGACAAAAGCTATGTAGAGAAGTTTGAAAGTCTTTATGCTATAAATATCTGTACATTATGTAATTGTAATAATAATCTTTATTTATAAACAAATATAGGTTACATACATTTAATACTTTAACTGTAGCATATAAGTCTGAAGAAAAGAATTTTATGCGCATTTAACATAATTAAAAAACATACAGTTGCTTAACCGGTCTCAATTTCTCGAAGATAATAAAGCAACAATAAACTAAATAATCATATATGTATTTATAAAAAACTATATTTTTCACACGACAAAACAGAGCGGAGGTATGGATATCTGGAAATACAGGCAAACCTATACATAAGGATAAATAGGCAGATATAATTAAAATTCTTATTTATTATTGTAACTAAAGCTGAACACTTTTTATTGATTGAATATTAATAAGAATACATTTTTTCATTTTTTTTATATATTTCTTTGAATGTTAATGCTTTAGCGAACAGTTGAAGGCAGGTTATTCAAACGTTTTATGACAGTATAATTGACAGACTTTTAAAAGGATGTGCTATTTGCTATAGGTAACTTAAGAAATTGATTAGTATTTGCCCTTGGTGATTTATTATAGTATTAAATTGTGCATATTTTATTGAAAGCACAATTAAGATTGAGGAAGCTGTTTTGTGGGATTTTAATTAAGATTGAGAAAGCATATAATTATAAAGCTTTATGTCTAAAGTGCCTGTTTCAGAAAATAATATATCTGATGGAAAAATCTTTGGTTTATGCATAGATATATGGTATTACATGGATATACGGTATTTCAAATACCATATAGTTTATATATTGTATATATTGGTTGTAATATATGTTGAGGTTTCAGAGGGAATACTGGGGGGTGTGACGATTTTTTAAATTTATTTTCTCTATAAATGATGTTCTTCCTTCATGATAGCATAATAATTCATGTGTAATATTTTTAAATTATGATTTCAGTAAATATAAAGTATTTAAACAAAATTTTATTTCTTATTTTTTAAAATAAAGCTAGTTTCAGTACATATGAAGATACTTTAACTGGATTATTTGAATATCTGGCGGAGGCGCCAATGCGACTTTTACTACATTAGTTAATAAGCAATAGTTGTTTAGTAAAAGCATAATATTATTACAATATTTTCATGTACAAATTATTATAAAATGCACGTTGGGAAGCATTTATATAATATCATACAAATTTTAAATACAATATAATTTGTAGAAGTTGTATATTCTTCGTTAAGGTTTTAGAGTAAAGTTTAAAAAAGACGTATTTTCGTAAAATGAGTATGACCAAGGACAAAAATCATACCTCTTACATATGCAATGATGCTATATAAGAGATCCTATTTTCATATACTGCAAGTAATTTTACTAAATAATATGTTGCTAACAGTTTAAGATGGAACAACTTTGTTTTGATTTTTATATATTTTTTAGTTATGTAGAATTCGAGCACCTATTTTCCCCAAGCTGAATAACATGTATTAAATTTTTCCGTTTACTCTATGTGTACAATCTGATGATATAAGTTCAACATTTTAAGAAGTTCTTTTTTTCATCTAAATATTAAATGTATTATTTCTTTGAGTTAAATATAAAGTATCCATACTATACACATTAAATTTTGGATTTAACTATGCGTTAGTGTTCCGTAATGAATATAAAAAATTTCTAAATGATTATTGGTTATCATTATAGTTAAAATTATTAGTCCATCCATAGAGCTAAAATGTTCTAATCAAAAGATTTTAACGATTTATTGTTACATTCTCTATTTTATGCTGGGAATAATAATTGAAACGAATTTCTGATTATTAATAAAAAGTAATTAGCCTAATTTCCCACGCGTCGAAAATCTTAACCAGAATAGTGCAGAAGAGGATGGAAAATAGAGCGGAGGAAATACTAGGAGAAGACTAATTTGGGTTTAGGCGAAATAGGGGAACTCGCGAAGCTATTCTGGCGCTAAGAGTAATGTTAGAGAAAACAATAGAAAAAGGAAAGAACGCTTATATAGGATTTGTAAATTTAGAAAATGTTTTTGATAATGTAAGATGGGAAAAAATGTTCGAGTTACTAAAGAGCGCGGGAATGAAGTATAAAGATAGGAGAGTACTACACAATCTATACAAAGATCAAACTGCTGTTATAGAAGTAGAAGGGGAAAGAAGGGAAATATGTATTAGGAAAGGAGTAAGACAAAGATGTACGCTATCACCACCAATTTTTAATCTGTACATCCAAGAGGCGATTAATGTCGTAAAAGATAGAGTGGATTTCGGGATTAAATTACAGGGACAGAAACTAAAAATGCTGAGATTCGCGGGTTATATAGCAGTATTAGCATCTAGTAAAGAGGAATTGGAATCAGCGTTGAACGAAATGGAGGCAGTGTTGACAGAGGAATACGGAATGAGAGTGAATAAAAACAAAACTAAAGTGTTAGTGTGCAGAGGGCGCGAGAGTAGAGCAAAAACGAAAGTACAAATTAATAATGAAAGATTGGAAGAATATAAAGACTTCACTTATTTAGGAAGTAAAATGAATTGGGATGGAAGAAGCGATAAAGATATAAAACAAAGAATAGCGCAGGGTCGAGATTTTAACAAAAAGAAAGCACTTTTATGCTCGGAAGTAATAAACTTAGAAACAAGGAAGAGATTTTTGAAAACATATGTATGGAGCACGGCACTATACGGTTGGGAAACCTGGACGGCAGGGGAAGCAAGTAGGAAGAAATTAGAAGCTTTTGAGATATGGTGTTACCGAAGAATGATGAAAATACCATGGACTGATAGGGTTAGAAACGAAGAAGTATTAGAGAAAGTCAGCGAGAAAAGAAGTATGTGGAAAAACATAAAGAAGAGAAGAGATAGAATGGTAGGCCACTTCCTGAGACATGGGGGAATAGTCCGCGATATTTTGGAGGCAGAAATAGGAGTGAAGAAAGGCAGAGGTAGGCCTAGATTAGACTACTTCTCGCAAGTAGTAAGGGATGTAGGTTGTAGCACAATTAGCGAAATGCGTAGGTTAGCACAAAATAGGAGAAGCTGGAGGTTAGCGTCCAACCAGTCTTAGGACTGATGACCTCATGATGATGAATTAAATGCTACTCTGTGTTTATGGGGTTGTACATATTTACTTAATTTATTAGCTTAATTTTATCTACGAAATGGTTAAAAATGGAACAAGACAAAAATATTCCTTAATCTTTTAATTAATTCTAATTGCATGGAACGTATTGAATTGGTATATGGTCTCTTAAGTACCTTCAATTGATGTATCAAATCTTGTCTGTGTTTTTATATTGCGTGTGTTTATCTTATTAAATTTCATTTCTCACAGTCGCCTCTAAACAGAATTTTGATTTTTGAATAAGACTAGTTCTTGTACGTCTAATATAAATTACTTAATTAATGACACAGTTACATTAATACCTTAATTAACTGCACGCTTCGCACTTTTGGTGGATGCGCCAATGCGATTTCCTGATTGTTTTCTTATTACATTCGTTAATAAGTAATAGTTGTCTAGTAAAATCATAATACTATTACAATATTTTCATGTATATTTCATTTAAAAAGGTAACAAAAGTTAGAACACATCAGGAAATTCGTAAAACATTCGTAACGTCCGTAAAATAATTATTAGGGCGGTCCTATGTTTATGGTGCTTTAGTAGAGGCTAGATGTTTAAGAGGGAATACCTATTGGGGTGTAGCGATTTTTTACATTTATTATCTCTATAAACCTTGTCTTTTTTCATGAAATAATCGTAGCATCTGAAAAAAAAAATATTAATTTAGACTTATATTGAGGGTGGCTTAGTGAAGGTTTATTTTTCATGTCTACTTTTGTTCTGTTTTCTTATAAAATAGTTCATATTCCATGTGTAATATAATTAAATTACTATTTCAATAAATATAAAGTCGCTTTAAACTAAATTTTATTTCTTATTTTTTAAATAAAGTTAGTTCCAGTACATAAATATATATTATTAAATTGATAACAGTTACATAAAGATATCTCAACTGACTGGATTTGTTGAACTTTTGGCGGAGGCGCCAATGTGACATTCAGATTTTCATTTTCATTCAGTCATTCATTTTTTACTTCGTTCATTAATGAGCAATAGTTGTCTGGTAAAAACATAGTATTATTACAATATTTTCCTGTACATTTTGTTTAAAAAGGCAAAACAAAAATAAAACATTTCAAGCGTTTATCCAAGAGCATAAAAATTTTAAATACAATATTATTTGTGGAAGTATATTCTTTGAGAAAAATTTTAAAAGCACGTATTTTCGAAAAATAGGCAATGAGTATGAACAAACACCCTCACATTTATAATGATTATATAAGAGGTCCTATTTTCAAACACGGAACGTATTCTTACCAAAGATTATATTGGCATGAGTTTCAGAGTGAAACTTATTTTTGTTTAAGTTTTTAAATTCTTTAGAATTTTAATACCTACTTTTTTAATTCTGTTTTATATCATAAAATTATTTCATCTCTCACATTTCATATGCAATATGATGAAAATACTACCCTTTTAGTAAATACAAAGTCCTCTGCGAAATATAAAATAATATTTCTTAAATAAAACTAGTTCTAGTGTATTTAATATATATTATTGAAATAATAATACAGTTACATTAAAATACTAATTGGATTATTCGAACTGTTGGCGGATGCGCCAATGTGACTTCCTGATTGTTATTATATTCGTTAATACGCAATAGTTGTTTAGTGAAAGCATCATATTATTACAATATTTTAATTTTATTATTTTAGTATTGTATATGATTATTACAATATTTTAATAAAAATTAAAATATTGTAATAATCCTATAAACATCTCTACTATCAACATTAAATTATGGGTTTAATTATATGTTAAACTTTCGTATTATTATCTAAATAAATTCTAGAGGAAATTCTAAATAACGGCACATGATTCTTAAAAATTATTTGTTTTAAAAAATTGTAAGGACTTTATTGTCACATTTAAATGTATTCTGGGTCTTTATATGTCTATTGCATGTGTTAACTTATTTCTTCATAAATGAAATTGAAAATGGAGATGAATTAAGAATGAGATAAAAATATTTCTTAACCTGTTCATTAGTTCTGATTTAATTATTTCGCGGAACCACATGATAATGCTAATAGCATTGTTGGATACTTCTAAATGAGTATTCTATAATAAATAAATGTAACGTATTGCAGGGTACATGGTATCTTAAATGCCTTATACTGATGAGTTAAGTTCAGTTTTCTTCTTTATTTATGTTCCATTTTCTTATAAAGTAGTTTCATTTTTTATATCCCATGTGTAATATGATTAAATTAATTATTAATTATTATTATTAGATTTCAGTAAATATTCAACCTTCTTTAATAAAAAAAATATTTCTTAGTTTTTAAGTAAAACTAGTTCCAGTAACTCTAATTATATATTATTAAATTAATGACACAATTATATTAAGATATCTTCGTCAACTGGATTTTCAGCTTTTTGGCGGAGGCGCCAATGTGACATCCTGACATAACGTTCGTTAATAAGCAATAGTTGTTTAGTAAACGCATAATAATATTATTACAATGTTTTAATGCATATGTCATTTTTAAAATGCACATTAGGAAGCGTTTATCCAATAACATACATATTTTAAATACACTATTATTTGGAGAAGTTGTATATCGTTCGTTAAGGTTGTAGAGACAAGTTTTAAAATTACGTATTTTCGAAAAATGGGCAATGAATATGTACAAAAATGATACTCCTTACATACGCAGTAATGCTATATTTTAACTAAGATCTTGACCAAGTGGACGCTTCGAACTTTTGGCGGAAGCGCCAATACGATTTTAATTTTTCTACAACATTCATTAATAAGCAAGAGTTGTTCAGTAAAAGTATAATATTATTACAATATTGCATTATATAATTTTCATGTATATTTCATTCGAAAAAAAAAAAGAATAAAATAAAACACGAATAGAAGAGTAGAAATTATCCAGCAGCATACAAATTTTAAATACATTATTTGTGGAAGTTGTGTATTCGTTGTCAAGGTTTTAGAGAAAAGCAACATAATTTTCGAAAAATGAGTAATGAGTCTGAACAAATGCTATGCCCCTCACATATGCAATGACCCTGATAAACTAAATATATGATAATGACATATACATATATGACAACGATATACTAAAGTAAAAAATTGTTCTTTTAGGATCTACATATTAAAAGTGTTATTTATTCTATATGTAGATTTATTCTATAAGTGTTATTTATTCTATATTTAGAGTTATTTGCAAATTATCAATAGTATCTGCATTACATGATGGGTTCAATTATGCTAAAATTCTGCAATCTATTATTAAGAAATTTTAAATAACGGTATATAGCTCCTAAAAAATATTTATTCATTCACAGAACTTTTTTAACGGAAAGATTTTAATTTTCTTAACTTCTTCATCATTTTGATTTGATTTCTTGGCAAAGCCATCGGTCTAATGGCTTTGTTTTATAATTCTAAATGTGTATCATATGTTATAAATAAATAAATGTAAGGTAGTGCATGGGTGCCATGGTATCTTGAATATCTTCAGTTAATGAATCAGGTTCTGTTTTATATCATGAAATAGATTTCTCACATTCCATATGTAATATGATTAAATTACCGTTTTAGTAAATATAAAGAAGTCGTCTTTAAATAAAATTTTATTTCTCATTTTTTAAATAAATATTTATTTAAATATTATTTATTACTACTATTCATTTTTTAACTGACAAAGGTTTAGTATAAAATATTCACATTAAAATATAACAGTCTGGACGATGCGACTGTCTGATTCTTTTACACCATTCCTTAATAAGCATTGGTTGTTTAGTAAAAGTGTAAAATCATAATATTTTCATGTATATTTCATTTCAAAAGACAACAAAAATTAACCCATTAGGAAGTGTTTATCCAACAACATAAAAAATTTTAATTATATTATTTGTAAAAAGGATTCTTCGTTTGTAAAAAGGTTTTAGAGAAAAGTTTAAGAAATACGTAATATTCTATGCATAGGTTAATTCAACTACGGTTTCGGTAAATATAAAGTCTTCTTTAAACTAAATGTAGTTCTTATTTTTGAAATAAAAATAGTTTCAGTATATCTAATATATTTACATTTCTATAACAAATGCAATACCTTGGGGTTAATAATTTTATTCGAGCAATAGTATTGATACTGAAATTGTATTCAAGTATTTACGTCCCAATATATAATTCTTAAAAACACTTAAAGTTACATTAAAAAAATTTTATATATTTCAGCGCGAACTTGTATTATGTTATAGAGTATATCAGTAACGGATTGTGTTTAAGTAACAAGAATATCTAAGTCCGGAATATTAACTATTCTATTGATCATTATCAACATCGATCTTACGCCCCGGATAATTTTCACAGAACATTAATCTCTAAATAATAGAGATAATATCAACTAATTTAATTAATCTATGCCTGAATTATTGTTATGGATTAGTTACCTCTTATATTCGTTACTATATTATTCGTGCGTTGATACGTTGAACTATATAATTTAAACTCAACAATGTACCCTGAGATAAACCACGTGGATATATTCCATACTTAATAAAATGTAGTTATTATATAAGATACTTTTACTGAACCTATTATAATTGTATGGTATGAATAGTGTGTATGTGACTTTAGAGAGCTGATTCAGTTACAAGTTACAATATGTATATTATACAATGATAATTTATTCAAATGATAATTTATGGTCAAAAGTAACACGAAGATTCTTAAATTGTGATTCTTGTATTTAATTGGGGACCGTTAATTCTATAATAAAATAATTCTAACGTCGTGCGTTGGGAATTAGACGTAACATTACACTTCCCGACATTCAGTGTTAACTATTTATGAAACATCATCATCATCATGAGGTCATCAGTCCTAAGACTGGTTGGACGCTAACCTCCAGCTTCTCCTATCTTGTGCTAACCTACGCATTTCGCTAACCGTGCTACAACCCACATCCCTTACTATTTGCGAGCAGTAGTCTAATCTATTCCTACCTCTGCCTTTCTTCACTCCTATTTCTGCCTGCAAAATATCGCGGACTATTCCCCCATGTCTCAGCAAGTGGCCTACCATTCTATCTCTTCTCTTCTTTAAGTTTTTTCACATACTTCTTTTCTCGCCGACTTTCTCCAATACTTCTTCGTTTCTAACCCTATCAGTCCATGGTATTTTCATCATTCTTCGGTAACACCACATCTCAAAAGCTTCTAATTTCTTCCTACTTGCTTCCCCTACCGTCCAGGTTTCGCAGCCGTATAGTGCCGTGCTCCATACATATGTTTTCAAATATCTCTTCCTTGTTTCTAAGTTTATTACCCCCGAGCATAAAAGTACTTTCTTTTTGTCAAAAGCTACTTGACCCTGCGCTATTCTTTGTTTTATGTCTTTATCGCTTCTTCCATCCCAATTTATTTTACTTCCTAAATAAGTGAAGTCTTTAACTTCCTCCAATCTTTCATTATTAATTTGTACTTTCGTTTTTGCTCTGCTCTCGCGCCCTCTGCACACTAACACTTTAGTTTTGTTTTTATTCACCCTCATTCCGTATTCCTCTGTCAACACTACCTCCATTTCGTTCAATGCTGATTCTAATTCCTCCTTACTAGATGCTAATACTGCTATATCACCCGCGAATCTCAGCATTTTTAGTTTCTGTCTCTGTACTTTAAGCCCGAAATCCACTCTATCTTTTACCACATTAATCGCCTCTTCGATGTACAGATTAAAAATTAGTGGTGATAGCGTACATCCTTGTCTTACTCCTTTCCTAATACCTACTTCCCTTTCTGCTCCTACTTCTATAACAGCAGTTTGCTCTTTGTATAGATTGTGTATTATCCTGTCTCTATATTTCATTCCCGCGCTCTTTAGTATCTCGAACATTTTTTCCCATCTTACATTATCAAAAGCTTTTTCTAAATCTACAAATCCTATATAATGACAAATATATAATCCTATATATTTAAGACATTATGGAACATAATGTCTTAAAATAATTGAAATTGTTTTAGTGAAAAGTTTAAAAAAGTTTTTCACAAATAAATGAACGAATTTGTTTGGACGACCTATTATCTATGTAAAGTAAACCTATGTACTATTCATTTCATCGCTATTTGCCAAATAAAAAACTCTCTTATCTTGCCAATAAATGCAACAGTGTACCTGAGCTTAGCCATAAAACAAGCCGCGGTATGAGATAAGAGCTGTTTGGGATTTTTTATTTGGAAAATAGCGATGAAGTACATTATATGTATGTATCTTTGTAAAATAATTTCTTTTAAATACTCAGAATAATTAGAGACACTAAAAAAATAGTAGGTATACAAAGTAATATTATTTTTAAATAATTATTATAGAATAAATACTAATATTAAAAGGTTATAAGGTTTGAATTGTTCCATACGCGAACGTAGAGAATATATCCAGGTTCCATCAGAATATTGCTTTCACTGAAGTCAGTACAATAAGGACTTCTTTGTTGGGTTTTAAGCCCATTTTGATTGCCTATCAAAATATATTTTATTATTTAATCTAAAAACATTCCTTCTACTTCAACGTACTACAAAATAACGCAAATTATTTAGCCTTGTAAATATATAACAAATTAAGCAAATACGAAATTAAATAGGAAAATCTATACCATCCCTCGTATAGGTCGTAAAACCGTAGGTTCCTTATCTATTATATCAGGCTTATTGGTTAGCGAAAGATCCATATCAGACTAAAAAAGAGAGGGTTTTAATTTAAAGTATGGCAAGAGAATAAATATTTTCAAATGCTTAAATGTCGAGTTCTTATTTTTGTTGAAATTGTTTTTAAATAAATTATTACCGTTATAAATATGAGAATATGGATATTTGCTTTTTATTGTTAGTTCCAATTTTTTATGTAGTTGGATAGATGGAGGTTAGTTAGAGGTATCACGTATAATTACTTTATCTCTAATAGATCTATGAAGTTCGAAGTCAAATAAAACACGATTGACAGTAAGTAAAAAAAGTAAAAAAAGAGCGATCGATAAA
Organism: Rosalia funebris; assembly: GCA_037954035.1. Taxonomy (NCBI): domain Eukaryota; kingdom Metazoa; phylum Arthropoda; class Insecta; order Coleoptera; family Cerambycidae; genus Rosalia; species Rosalia funebris. Next base: position 18,291,311 of record JAZFAV010000016.1, on the reverse strand, counting down.
ACAGATTAGTTTACTTATTTAAGAACTTCTATAAAAGTATATCATACTTGCCAACATTGAATATATAAGAGATAAAATTAAACAACATTTTTAGAAACATTTTTAGAAAACTTATACAGGGTTTATCAAATATTCACTTCGCGTTAGTTGCTTTATAATGTCCAAGAAGGCTTGCCATTTAAGAATTTACTATAACTGACTTTATTATCTTTTATTTAGTTTTGTTTTGTATATTGTCAAAATGCCAATAAAATATTTGATTTATACGTCTCTATTTTTTTTAAGTCTGTAGAATAACCGTTAATCTTTTGAAAGACTTGCGATATGCTCGTAAGGTATGACTTAACTTTTACTGTATTTATACATTTTTAAGACTCTTTTGACTTCATTTAAACATTAGTCTCTCAGTGTTTGTTTACCTATTTTTTTAGTGATAATAGTGAGTGAAATATTAGAGGAGCTCATACAATAAATATTTGAATATTAATTTTTGTAGACGCTCTATATCCCCACCCCATTATTTGATACGAACAGCTTATTCTTCAGCAACCACCTATAACTTCCCTTGATACGCTGGTTGCATACTCTCGATGAAGGAAGTAACTAGTACATTATAATGTAATTACATTATTTTATATTTGTATTCAATTACAAAGGCACATTATTATGTTCCTATTATAGGTATATTATATATAAGTATATTCGAAACACCAACCAAAAAAAAAAAAAAAAAGAATTATGGCGTTCACATTTTTATATATATATGCAATAAATTATACAAGTAGTTGTTTACTTGGTTGCCTATAACATCATACCGAAACTATCTTTTAAATAAATGTATATGTATATGTACAGGGTCCATCAGGGAGGTATGGAGTTTTTGAAAGGAATGACACAAGCTTATTTTTGAACGAATTTTAAAATTTATTTATTATATACATTAGTCGTCTATTGCCATTGAAGAATACATGACACAAGTCAGCTCCATACTTTTTTCGAGCATAGCACGAGGAATATTTTCAATTTATCGCGCTATGGCTTCGAAAAGAGCTTCAAGAGTTCGCGGTTTGTCTATGTAAACTTTAGCTTTTAAGTAGCCCCATAAAAAGTAATCATAAGGTGACAGGTCTAGTGACCGAGTAGGCCATTCCACATCACCATGCAACGAAATTAGGCGCTCAGGGAAACGTTCCAGAAAGCACCACAGAACGACTAGTTTCAATGAAGGTCTTGTAAATAAACACACGATGTGCCACAGACCACGGCTCCATGGCTACTGGAATGACATCCCGTAACGAGTAGATGTGAACCATCCTGAAAACAATCGCTCCACGCAAACGCGCATAAAAGTCGTCTCAAAAACACCATACCTCCCTGGTATGTAATGTTTGGTAATTGAGGAAATAATACGATATTTATTTGTCAATATTTATCTCTTGCGGCAAAAAATATGCTATAATTTTGTTTTACCCTTAAATGGGGTTGAAATTCCCATATATTCTGATGAACATCATTGATTAATAATTCAGAATAATGGTTATATTTTGGTTATACAAATGGGAGCAAAAAATACACACCTCTAAATGTTTTGATACACAATGAAAATAAATCCATGTATTGAAAATCTAGATTTGTAAATATTTATTTTGTCATCATATTCTCATCATATAAATAAAATCTGAACTGAAAAAAAAGAACCTCCACTTTAACATAAATATATGTACAATGGAATACTTCAGTAACATATAACTTATACAACAGTAAAAGTTGTTGTTTCTCTAAAGATAGTAACTAATTGTGACCGAGTATAACTGTTCAAATTACATTAACATTTTGTGACAATACAAACACTGACAAAAACAGCACGTTAGGTCTTGAAGTGTGGCAATAAAATATATTTTCTTCCCTAGAGTCTAGTCTATGTTCCTGGGCTCCGCGCTGGGCGCGGCGTCCACGACGAGACACCCTCCGGAGGGCTGACGCTGGCGAAGCGATGCAGCAAAAGAGGCGACCAACGACAAAGAAAAAGCCGAGAAAAAGTCTCTGCCAGCGGGACTAAAGGCGTCAGGACCAAAGGAGGCCGAGGGGAGCGAACCGCTGCCAGTAGCGCGGGTCTCGTTTGCGGGCGGCACTTGCCTCCCGTGTAAAGATCCGCGAAAGCGGAAGCAAAGCTCGGCCTACCTTCGTATGACGGTCCCGGTCTACACGATGGGCGAGTAAAGAGCGGTAATCTCGCTCGACTTGCTACAGACTCATCAAGGCCACTATTAAACATGTTTAATAATGCGAGTATATCTATACTATTATAGAACAGTTTAAATGAAAATGAGAGTCTTGAATTTTGAGGGTGAATTTTTGTGGAAGCAAGGTATTATCGTACCCCCCTATATGAATAATAGTTGTTGACTCATATGACATAGATACCGGGGATACCAAATAAGGCTACTATATTTTAATTTCGAATGAATTAACTCAAAATATTAACATATTAAGATGGCAGTGTTATTAAACGATGTCGTATTTTCAATCATGAAATCAACAGTTTTATATGCATTAAGAGCCATAAGGTTGACAGCTCAGAGGATGACAGTTTATCATTAAAGTACACACCAAGATCTTTAATAATATATTCGGAATGTATTAAAATTGTACCACCAAGAGAATAGTTATATATTAGTATTATTAGTAGTTCCTTCTTAAATGTATACAAACAAACTTTACACCTATCTATCTTTATTGATAGTTTAATCTCCGGACATCATGATACAACAAGGTCAAGGTCGATGAGTTTATGCAACTTCAAGTAATCATCAGGTTATATTTAAAAATAATTTTAAGTCATCGGCAAAAAGATGATAAGCGTTAGAAACAAATCGTTAATAAATAATGGTAAAAAATAATGGTCCCAAATTTGAGACTTGATGTACTCCAGAGGACCCTAGAGACTTTATAAAACCCTATTTACTAGAGAAATAAATGTTAAACAAATTCTAGGGTGATTATACAAAAAAATATAAGGAATGAGCTACCAAGGATTCAGTTTGTGTTAAAGCTTTGCTTATTATATTAAAGGATTTGGATTTATATGTTTCTCTTGGTTACAACCGTAGAAGTATGCCATGTTACATTTAATTAAATTTTAAACGGAGAAAGGCATACTTCAAAAGATCATAGAAAGGATGTGATGACACCAATGTTACTATGTTATATTGCATCCTTACAAAATGTCTCGTTAAAAATAAAATATTGGCTTTTCTACATTCCAATTGACGCCCTCAGACATTATCCATCATCAATCAACTTGTTTACCACCAGATGACTAGAAAATCTATGGAATTAATGTCATCAAACTGATTAGGTTCTCAATTAATTTTTACCTTTATATACAAGATATCCCAGAGTTACTAATATCGGAAAATAGTTTAAAATTATTGTATTAAGACAAAACAATATGAAATAAAGTGCATTGATTTTTTTCCGTTAAGTTCTATTTCTATGACAAGAAGTCGAAGAAGAAATAAACAATAATAATAATATAATAAATGTAAGATATAAATAATAAGTATAAGTAAGCAGGAGGGGCCGCACAACATTGATCTGGCCTTTGGTGAGTAGCGACACCACTTACTCCAGCTGGGGTGCAAAACCGGACTGGCAGCACCAGCGCACCCGGGAGGGGATAACAGATTCCCCTCTGGTGTCGGCCGTGGGCTTACTGGGCTAACTCCCCGGTAAGCCCGTACTTCTGGTTCCAAAGAATAGAAGAAGAGGCCCCCAAGATCGACCCCGTTCGGATAGGGGTCATGGGCAAGGTGGTGGGGCCAAATGGATGGATTGCTTAGAGACGACGTACGCCAAGTACATGGACGCTTTGAGTGGACCGACGAGCTGAGGGACGACCTGTTGCAATGTTTTGAAAGCAGTGAGCCTATACGGAGGGGATACATGGCACGCATGCATGCCCTGTGGTGTGAATTACACCCAGAGCATGATGCCTTCACGCCGCAGAATCTGCGTGATTATGTATCCTATCTTTGTAGAAAGGGCTATGTGAGGACTGCGCCCCGATTGGCGAATGAAGTAGTTGAAAGGCTGCCTAATGAACCAGTTGAGGATGCGATTTTCACCGCTCCACCAATGGTAGAGGGCCTCAGTACCAGAAGGGGGTTACATCGCATCAGACCCCCTAGACCACAAGACCTGGCCAGAGTGGATGCTGAAGTTCGAGCATCGCTTCTAGAAGGGGCCGACATCTGGCACATAAATTGTGCCGTGTACACTGTATATGGAGTGTAGTTCTCTCATATGGAGAGGGCGCACAACTCTTCCTCTCCGCGAGAGAGAGCAAAGCGGCGTATATGGAAGATGGAGGCCAATATCCAGTCGGTAAAACAATAGGTATCCCGTATCCAATGTGTGATAGACTAGTTGGCGGCCAATAGATTTTTTACGCAAAAATTACGGCGAATAGCCGCCAATTTAAGACGCGTCCATCACCCACTCAATGAGGTAGTGCTCCGTACCACCAAACAGCACCGCCTTGATAGGATACGGATGCTAGTGACGTGCAAAAAGATGTCACTAGTGAGGCGGGTGCGAAGGCTGGCGGAAAATAATTTGTTCCGCCAAAAACCCTCGCGCCTATTCGAACCTCCTCAACCTATTGTCGAAAATCCTCCGACTGTAGATCAGGTGGAAAACTTTTGGAAGGCGCTGTACGAGCAGAAGCCTCCACTCCAAAGGTACACTCCAGCCCTGGCACACTTTGAAGACTTTTCCGAAAGTCCACAGCGACCAGAACAAGTGTGGCCCCCGATAACCCCTGAAGAGGTTTGAAGAGCTCTTGCGGGCTCTAAGAACTTTGCTGCTCCAGGTCCCGATGGAATAAATAACTTCTGGTGGAGAAAATTATCTAGTACCCATCACCATTTAGCGATAATTTTTACCACCTGGCTAAATGGGAAGCAGTAAATTCCTTTTTGGGTTGTCGAGGGCTGGACTGTGCTAATCCCGAAGACCGGAGATTTGTCCAACCCAAAGAATTACCGACCGATAACCTGCTTAAACGCATGTTACAAGGTGTTTACACGCATCTTGTACATGCGAGTATTCCTAGCTGTTGAGCCGATTTTCGAGGGTATATACGAACAACAAGGGTCTAAGAAGGATGTCGCTGGCTGCAAGGAGAATCTGTCGATTGACAGATGTGTCACGCAGGACTCCGTGCAGTACAAGAGAAACCTTTCCATGGCCTGGATCGACTACCGCAAGGCATTCGACATGAAATCGCACGAGCTAATAATTCACTTGCTCTAATGCCTTGTAGTGCCTGGTCCTATAGTCAGATGTATTCAAGAACTGATGCCGCTATGGAGGACTCGGTTTACCATAACATCGTGTGATACTAGAGTCTGGACAGAGCCGGTGTCGTTCAGAAAGGGCGTGTTACAGAGAGACGCCCTTATCCTTGTTCTGTTTTGCTTATCACTGCTGCCGTTGTCCGTGTCCCTCAGGAAAACCCGTGGCTGTAACTGCCTCACCTCCAGGGGTCGGAGGCATAAGGTCACCGATCTGTTTTACATGGATGACCTAAAACTTTTTGCCTTCGGAGAAAGGGAATTACGCCAGTCTCTAAGGGTAGTGCAGGAGTACACGCAGGCTATCGGGATGGAGTTCGGCTTGGACAAATGTGCACTGGTTCATCTCAAGAGAGGACGAAGCCGGGAATATGCAGAGGATGCGCAGCTCGTAGACGGAAGCATCTTACACCACTCAGATGCCGGAGAGTCGTACACCTACTTGGGTGTTGAGCAACGCTCCACCCAAGAGATAGATGGATACCGAACGGGCCAATCGCAACTCTGTCACCGAGTTAGAACCCGTTCGGTTAAAATCCCAAGCAAAAGCTGCAGAGCATTAAGGTATTCTGCAGCTTTACAAGGATAAGCCCATACACGGGGTCTTCTATAGGAATATGGAAGCACTGGGCCTATCCGAAAGCCACCTTTGCTTTCTTAAGGTCAGTCGGGCTAAATTCAGAGACCGAGGGATTGATTCATCATGGCTTGCCAAGATGGTGTATTTAACACGCGCATCTATCGGAGTCGTATTATGGGTATGGAGGTCCCTGATGTTAGCTGCAGGGCCTGCCGCAGGGCGCCGGAGACATTGATGCATTTACTGTTGGCTTTCCCTGTATATGCAGTCTCGGCCTATATCCATAGACACAATGCAGCGTCACGGGTGCTTTATTATTATTTAAGGCACTCGTATCAGATAGACGAGATACCAGTGCTGCCTTACGCTCCGGGGGATATTGAGTCCGTTGTGGAAAACGAGAAGTGCCGAATATATTGGAACTATTCGTTTCCCACCGTCAGACAAATACAATCCAACAAGCCTGACGTAGTCCTCCTCGACCACCAACTCAGGACAATATTCGTCATCGAGTTCTTGGCATCCGGTGACGGTAACATTGTTTTGAAAGAGGAGGAGAAACGGACAAAATATCGAGATTTAATCTTCGAACTCCGTAGGCTCGATCCAGATCATTCTGTTATACTTAAAGTACTGATTATAGGAGCCCTTGGTGGAACGAGAAATACACTGCTTTCGGAATTAAAGAGCATACCGGCATGTCGAAACTTGGCAGAAATTCTAGCCGTCGCATGCAGAAGGCCGTAATTCTCGGTTCGCTTCGCCTACTGAGGGCACACGACTCGGTCCAGTAATCACTAACCGAACAGACGTGAGGAGTGATTACTAGTATCACCAGCGCATCTTCTGTGTGAGTCGGAGCCACAGATAGGGGTGACTGGTTTTGATAAAAAAAAATGTGAATCAGAACAATTGACGACCATTTAAAATGTATTGTAAGAAACCGACTGAAAAGGTCTTCTATAATTTACAAGTCTGGAAAACACTTCTATATATTTAAATATCGTCAATCTTGTCTTTGAAATTTTATAAAACATTATTTATGTCATTAACAAGTTTGTAAATCTCACATCCTAAAGTATATATATATATATATATATATATATATATATATATATATATATATATATATATATATATATATATATATATATATATATATATATATATATATATATATATATATATATATATATATATGACCGTTTTTAAAAGCACGAAATTCACAAGCTTTAGTTTGATGTCGTTCGTAAGCTTTACAGATAACATAGCTGTTAGAACGGAGCTTTGTTGTATACCAGGAGTTGTTGTAATTTTAATTTGTACCTACAATTGGTCTTGAGATTGTTATCCTGATAATTATCAATGAAAAGGATATGTATGCTACATTAACAATAAAGGGAAATAAAACGCCTTTGAAACATAACAAACTTTATTATATTTTTCCTTTTGATATACAAAGTTAATTTACTGTATTTAAATATTGATGTACGAGTATATGTATATGCTAGTGCAAGTCTAGAAAATATTAATATATTCGTGAGGAACATAACCAGATTCCTATAATATTTGAAATTATATTTTGTATTATCGAGCATTCCAATTAAACATTATGGTCCTATCCTGATGTGAATGTTCTCAGGATTAATAAGTAATAAATTTGCTTCCTTGATGACGAGATGCCTTTGGATATTTACTAATAATTATTCTTATTGTAGAAGGAGGTTTAGGAAAATAAAAGTTATAATTTAAACAGTGTTAATGTAGTAGTAATAGTGTACATACCCACATAAATAATGTACCAGAGTATTAAATTTATTATTTAATAATTAGGCAACTTCTTGATAAGGTTAATGTATTATTAGATTAAGTGGAGAAAAATAATAACAAATATAAAATATCATATAATTACCTACCCAACAAAATTCTTCAGGGAATTGGTTAAATTTAACATATTTTTAGACCTGTAATAACTATTAATTTTAATAAACTTGGCCATGACAATGACCACTTTTTCTTCTTAGGATAGATACATTATTTGGGCATAAGTTCACTATTTATAAATAGGCACACTGCTTCAGGTTTTCACAATTGTTAATAATTCTTATTCGGATTTAAGTTTTGCTAAAAATAAAAGTTTGGTATTATGGTGGTAGTAATAAATTTGCCTTTACATGGCAAAATCAAATATTGTGCCCATTGCGTCAAATAAACTGCGCGGTACATACAACATAAAGGAGTCACTTCTATTTCTCACGTCACGTGTATTCTTCTAGAGGTGTTAGTAATAATGCCATATGTCCTGGTCTGGGGTGATGGACTGGACCCAGGTTTGGGGGTGTCATTGTATGCTTGAGTTCGCGTCTCAATGGAAAGAATTTGGTACCTATGTCTCCATATCTGAGGCTTCAAGAAGGTCGATTTGTTTAAATAAAATGAAGGGTTTATTTGTCTAATAATGGCGACAAGAAAACTTTAAATATGTACATTTCGAGGTTTGGTCTATCACGTTTTATTTTTATTTATATCATACAATTAAGTGTTTAATTAAGTATTTAATTTTACATCGTCTCTGTAAGGAAAATATTTCTATATTTATTTAAGAATAAAAAATCATAGCAGAAGTAAATTTACCTTGAAAATAAATATATTCTCGAGGAGTTGTCGGGTACGTGTTCAGCTGTTATGAAAATTGCGAAGTGATTTTTTATAGAATCCTATGTAGTCGAAAATATAATGATTAAATGTTTTGAACTAAAATTAATTGTATATAGATTTTTTAGGAAATTGTAAACTATCTTATATTAATGTATTTATTCACATTACTGTTATATTGCTTCGCAATTTTTAAAAACACTGACTACTTTTGGTAAACCTTGACACAGCTTGCTGTAACTGTATTCTATAGCTGCTGTAGCTGTCACTCTTTCATCATTAATTTTATCGCCGACATTAAATACAGTTGAAAACATATTGCAGACATATTAAACGGCCTCGTGAAATAACAATATTTTTTCTAAATCTCAAATCCTTCGAAAAGCCTACTCGTCTACGAATCTATATTTTTTATACACAACTACATTTAAAATATTTAATGGTATTTGTATGAATGTACTCATGTAAATGATATAACTAGTTATTTATGTTATATTTAATTAAACGGAAACGTGATATTTTTAACTAGTGAACAATAATTAAACTATAATCTGCAGTTTCTGATATAAATTAAAATTTAAACAATTGAAACTGATGTAATAATTATATGGAAATGACTTCTTATTTATATAAGCAGTAAAAACAAATGCAATGACGGAATAATTGTTAAAATACATAAGAATGGAGGGGTTTGTTAATACATAATTTATTAGTTTATTAATCAAAATTGCGCTTAATTTCATGGATATCTTGGACACACATTGTATATTATATTTTACCTTTACCTATTAAGGTTGACAAAATAAAAAATATATTCCCTTGCAGACTATAGTAATTAACATTACATGATCACTGAGTACTGAATTATTTTCGAAGATCTATCGTTGTATTATTGACTGATGTTGAATTCAATATGGCCACTCTTAAGAGAAATGATGGTTGAAAATTTACCAGTATTGTTGAGGGATATATAAACAATTTTTCGACATTAACATAAAGTAACTAAAAAATAATTACCCTAAAAATCTTTTCAAAATGAACAAGTCCTTAATGTGGAATTGACCACATCTTTTGAGCATTTAAAAAATTTCTGAAAAAATAGTATGCTTGTAGTTCAACACGGAAAATTGCTTACCCCGCCATTAACTAACCTCGCCATTCTTATGTATTGTAACAATTATTCCGTCACTGCATTTGTTTTTACTACTCCTATAAATAAGAAGTCATTTCCATATATATATATATATATATATATATATATATAGCTAGAAGTTTAGATATACTGGGTCAGATTGATGTACTTCTATATATGATACCATAAACTGATCTTAAATACTAAATGTACACTGTCTGAAATGTGGTGTAAAATTCGACAATAATTTCATGCCAGGGTGCACATAAAGACACACCAGTTTGGTGTGATATTAATATCACAAGCCCGTAGTCAAGTTTTACCATTCACTGGTGTGAATTTTTATGTTAATAATGGAGTAAAATCAACACGACGTCTGGTGTAAATTTTACAACCTTTTGATTAAGCTTTATTTAAATTTTACACCTTTTACTGCTCTTATTGTACAACGGAGGAAAATAAAACGTCTTTGAAATATAATATACTTTATTATATTGTTCATTTTAATCATCATCATTAGGTCATCAGTCCTAAGACTGGTTGGACGCTAACCTCCAGCTTCTCCTATCTTGTGCTAACCTACGCATTTCGCTAATTGTGCTACAACCTACATCCCTTACTATTTGCGAGCAGTAGTCTAATCTAGGCCTACCTCTGCCTTTCTTCACCCCTATTTCTGCCTCCAAAATATCGCGAACTATTCCCCCATGTCTCACCAAGTGGCCTACCATTCTATCTCTTCTCTTCTTTAAGTTTTTCCACATACTCCTTTTCTCGCCGACTTTCTCCAATACTTCTTCGTTTCTAACCCTATCAGTCCATGGTATTTTCATCATTCTTCGGTAACACCACATCTCAAAAGCTTCTAATTTCTTCCTACTTGCTTCCCCTACCGTCCAGGTTTCGCAGCCGTAAAGTGCCGTGCTCCATACATATGTTTTCAAAAATCTCTTCCTTGTTTCTAAGTTTATTACCCCCGAGCATAAAAGTGCTTTCTTTTTGTTAAAAGCTACTCGACCCTGCGCTATTCTTTGTTTTATGTCTTTATCGCTTCTTCCATCCCAATTTATTTTACTTCCTAAATAAGTGAAGTCTTTAACTTCCTCCAGTCTTTCATTATTAATTTGTACTTTCGTTTTTGCTCTGCTCTCGCGCCCTCTGCACACTAACACTTTAGTTTTGTTTTTATTCACCCTCATTCCGTATTCCTCTGTCAACACTGCCTCCATTTCGTTCAATGCTGATTCTAGTTCCTCCTTACTAGATGCTAATACTGCTATATCATCCGCGAATCTGAGCATTTTTAGTTTCTGTCCCTGTACTTTAATCCCGAAATCCACTCTATCTTTTACCACATTAATCGCCTCTTCAATGTACAGATTAAAAATTAGTGGTGATAGCGTACATCCTTGTCTTACTCCTTTCCTAATACCTACTTCCCTTTCCTCCCCTTCTACTTCTATAACAGCAGTTTGCTCTATGTATAGATTGTGTACTACTCTCCTATCTCTATACTTCATTCCCGCGCTCTTTAGTATCTCGAACATTTTTTCCCATCTTACGTTATCAAAAGCTTTTTCTAAATCTACAAATCCTATATAAGCGTTCTTTCCTTTTTCTATTGTTTTCTCTAACATTACTCTTAGCGCCAGAATAGCTTCGCGAGTTCCCCTATTTCGCCTAAACCCGAATTGGTCTTCTCCTAGTATTTCCTCCGCTCTATTTTCCATCCTCTTCTGCACTATTCTAGTTAGGATTTTTGACGCATGGGAAGTTAGGCTAATCGTTCTAAAGTTCTCGCATTTGTCAGCTCCTCTCTTTTTCGGTATAGTAACGATAATGTTCCTCTTATAATCCTCCGGCATCTCGCCCGTTTCGTATATGTATTTTACCAGTTCAAACATCCTATTTACTACTTTCTGTCCCGCACATTTCAAAATTTCCGCCTGTATTTTATCTACACCCGGCGCTCTATTATTCTTTAGCCCCCTTAGTGCTATTTCAAATTCCTCTCTCAATATAGGTTTTCCTAAATCTTCCCTATCGATGCTAGATTCTTCCTCTAATATCTCTCCTAATTCCTGACCCTCGTATAAATTTCCTAAGTACTGCTTCCATCTATCCGCTTTCTCCTCTCTTCCTATCAGTATGTCCCCCGATTGACTCCTAACATTTCTACTTATTGTTCCTATATCCCTGAAGTTCCTCTTAATTATTTTGTAAGCCTCATCGGTCTTACCTACTTGCAACTTATCTTCTACTTCTTTGCATTTCTCCTCTATCCATTGTTCTTTCGCTTTTCTACATTTTCTAATGATTTCCCACTTTATTGCTTTATACGTTTTCAGTCCTTCTTCGTCTCGTCTGTTTTTGTAGTCTCGTCTCTTTTGCATTAAGTTTAAGATTTCGTCCGTTATCCAGGGCTTCCTAGCTTCCCTTTTATCGTGTCCTAAAACGTCCGTAGCCGCGGAATCTAGACTATTCTTGATACCCTCCCACTCAGTTTCTGCGTTCTTGATTTCGTCCTTACTCGCTTTATTTATTAACTGATCTGTTTTCTCCTGGAACTTATCTTTCATATTCTGATCCCTCAATATGTCTACATTTATACGTTTCTTATCCTTCCGGGTTTTCAGATTTTTGAACTTTAATCTAGCTTTCATGACTACCAAGTTGTGATCGCTGTCTACATCTGCTCCTGGATAACTCTTACAGTCTTTTACTTAATTTCTAAATCTCTTCCTAACCAGAATGTAGTCTATCTGATACCTGTCTATCCCTCCTGGCATTTTCCATGTGTACCGCCTCCTAACGTGATTCTTGAACAATGTGTTCGCGACAACCATCTTGTGCTTCTCACAGAATTCTATTAGTCTGCTACCTCTCTCGTTTCTGTTTCCTAATCCATAAGGCCCTACAAATTCTCCTTCTTTCCCCTCACCTACGACTGCGTTAAAATCTCCTACTACTATTAAATTTTCATGGCCCTTCACAAATCCTATTACCTGCTCTATGTCCGAATAAACGGCTTCTAACTCTTCCTCGCTGTGGCTAGAAGTAGGCATGTATACTTGCACTATTACTGTTTCCACTGGCTTCGAATCTAACCTAACCATCATTACTCTCTCGCTGTATTGTAGGTAGCTATCTACACACTGTCCTGCGTTCTTCCGCATAACGATCCCTACTCCCGCGTTTCCATTTACCGATCCTGTGTGTATTACCCTATAGTCACCGCTCCAAAAATCTCCTACTTCCGGCCAGCGCATCTCACTTATACCTACTATATCTAATCCTAACCTATCCATTTCTATCTTCAGATTTTCTAGCTTCCCTGCCTGTCTCATGCTTCTGACATTCCACGCTCCGACTCGTGAAATGCTACACTTCCTATTATTATTGCACTCGATCACGTTTCCCGGAACAGTCCTCACCCGGAGATCCGAACGGAGGACTATTTTACCTCCGGAGTTTTTTGTCCCAGGAGACGCCATCATTAATTTAGGATAAGCTTTCTGCTAGCTGTTCTGAGGATTATAATGTGGTGGTTTCCTCTTGCCTTCCACATCGCAGTCGTGTGTGTCATAGCACCATACCAACCCCCACGGTTTCTGCCACTATGACTACTGAAAGAGCTGCTGCCCTCCTTCAGGGACTTGTCTTAGTCTGGTTTTTCAATAAGGACCCCCCCACTATGGTTAAACCTATGGTACGGCTCCTTAAATCATTAAAACGCGCAAGCCGACCCACCCGTTCCAGTTTGCACTAGAACTTCGTCAAGGTTTAAGTCCTATCGGATCGGATTCATTTTAATATATAAAATTTATTTATTTACAGTACTAATGTATTAGTGTATATTATATGTATGTGCTAGTGCCCAGAAACAAATTGTATATTCGTTTTCCTAATCGAAAATAACCTAATCGTTTCCAATTAAATATTATGATCCTACCCTAATGTGAATATTTTTCCGGCCTAAAAATGTAATAAACGTGCTTTGTTGATATCTACATGTCTTTGGATATATAAGTACTAATAATTATTCTTTTACTGAAAAATGTAGTGCTTACTGAAAATAAACATTATTTAAACACTATTATTGTAGTTATAACGTAATTAAGAATGAATCCAATTATTAAATTAATTATTTAATAATTGAATACATTCTTGATAAGATTAATATGGTATTATTAGTAAGTGCATAATAGGAATGGCAAATATAAGAATAAATAAGTACAAATAAACTTATTAACGTCTGCATCAAAATGCATTAAAATGTAAAATACAGCAAGATATTTTTTGTTGTATTCTATTTTGTACCTATACCAGGAAATCAAACTCTACAATATATAATTATACTTTAAAAATTACACACAATCGTTGTAATTTTGTAAAAGGTTCTGTAAAATTTAGCAGACAGTTTTGACTCAAAATTAAGTTTCTCAGATCATGTGTTGCATATCACACCATCGGCATTAAATGTTAAATGCTAGGTTTTACTATCAGAAGTTCTCATATGTTCCATAATGCAGTGGATTTAAAAAAATATTACTCTCTTATGTGTTTTCAACTTGAACTATTGTTCACTTATTTGGTATTCGTACCATAATTGTCAAAAAATACAATTGAAAATGTTCAAAGCCGATTTCTCAAATTTTCATAATAAAAAAACCCATTTTTCTTATAAAGCCCAAAGGATTTTATCTTGAAAGAGGTTACCCTCACAATCTGTTATTTGAAAAATTTAGTTTTCAGTTGTTAGAATTAAGACGAATAACACATAGATTAAAATTTTAATATAACTTGTACCTCACAATGAACTAGACTGCTCGCACCTGTATGACTTGATTCTACTCACCTCAATTAACCTCACGTCAAAATATAACGTTTTATTGTGAAAATCCTAGGTGTAATATCATTATAATATATATTATTAATGTAATGTGTAACAATTTCAATAAGATTTCGGATGTAGGTGATATTAATTATTGTGTAATTTAAAATAGAATGGGAATTATTATAGCTAGATTTAGTAACGAACAATAAGTATTTTAGTATTTATTTCTCATGATGATTTTGTTATCTGTAAAACATATTTTATTGTATCTGCTAAATACCACTAACATAACAATTATATATTTACTATTTATATTATTTAAAGGATATTTAATTTAGGTTTTTGAATTAAATATTCGCTATTTTATGTACATATATTCGCTAATATATTTTACAAATTTGTATTTATTTCGTAATTGGAATTTATTCTGTTGGGTAATCAACATGTATAAATTAATTAATAAATAAACTCATCGAGTACTAGCATAATATACAAGGGTTTCTACTTTCTAATATTTACAAAACTTAAAACTAATATACACAAATACATCACGGCTGTCAATAGGCGTATGTGACGCCACGTGTGTCCACAACTCTATAGTAAAACTTTGCAGTTTGCAAAACTTTTCCATTTTGAATAATACTTCATTTTAAACGATATATTGGTATTAACATAATTTTTTATGATATTTGGCTTTAATATAATTATTATTTAATCCAATTTATTATTTTGCAAAATAACTGCATATCTTTTCTTAATCAAGTATACCGTAAATATAATTTTAAAACGTTTTTAATATAAATATCAAGTATCAAAAGCTCTAGTTTAATGTACCATTAAGAAAAAATGTAATGATACACTATCGGTACGTTCCCCTGAATTATAGACAATAATTAATTCATTTTGAGGTTAATTATGCTTATTGTGTTAAAATAGTCACTTTCTATTAACCGAAAAATTATTATTATTATTATATTATATAGGTTTGGGCCTCATCAGCCACTGATCACATGGGTAGTCCCTTGGCGATCCCCTCTTATCCGGGTCATTATCCAAAAATGCTATCCCATAAAAGGAGCAATTTAGACACGTCCCCCGCCTTAAGCCTCGCCTCCTCTAGGATAATAGGGGTCCCTAATTTAAGATACCTCTTCTCCTACAGTGCGGGGCAGGTGTAAAGAAGATGAATCGAGGTTTCCTCGTCTTCTTTACAGTATCTGCAGGCCGGGCTATCAGTCAGCCTGAGCGTGTGCTTATATGCATCCAGGCTACTATGGTGGCCCGTTATGATTCCCACCAGGGTTCTGGCTTTGTGCCTGTTCAATTTAATGAATTCTTGGGTCCATTTCCAAATCTCTGAGTATTCGATGAAGAGTTTGGTTATTCGACAACCTGTTACTCCTCTCCATTTTTTATTGTGCTGGTCTCTTGCCCAGCCATTGATGTGGTCTCTGATCAGATTTCGACTTATTCCCACTGCAGGCCCTGGTCCATAGAGGTTTTACCTGGTCCCTAGTCTGGCAATATCATCTGCAATTAGATTTCCCTTAATGCCATTATGCCCAGGTATCCATAAGAGTTCCACCGGTCCCTTCCCTGCCAAGTGGTTCAATGCTTCATAGCAATTATAGACCAGCTTCGACTTTGTCGTTGCTGAATTCAGGGCTGCCAACGCCGCCCTGCTATCCGAGCAGATACATACCTTCTCCTGGGTCCGATTTTAGTCGGCGCCCAGAACACCGTATGTAATTCCAACTAGCTCGGCCTGGAGTGCGGTAGTGTATTTGCCCAAGGGGAAGGTTTTACCTATCCCGTCGCGTCGCCTATACACCCCCGCACCCGCACTGTTCCCACTCTTGGCTCCATCCGTGTACTAGATGTCTCCATTGATCGGCAATCCAGCTCGACCTTCCATCCAGTCGGTCTTACTGGTGAGGGTGATCTTATATTTCTTGTCAAACAGGAAGTGGGCACCCGTACTGTCAGAGGGCATCCATAGGAGTCCCTCCTCAGTTAGCTCTCTTGAGAGTCTATTCAGGTGCCTTACCTTCCTATTCATGTTTCCCACCCTGTGCATTGCCTTTGCGGCTTCCACTTTCAGGATGACATCAAGAGGTGGTATTCCTGTCAGTATCCCCATCGCCTCGATCGGTGTTGATCTTGGGGCTCCGATTATATTTCTAAGAATCAATCCTCTTAACTGGTTAAGTCGGTTGGCTTCCGACTTTAAACAGGCTCTCTCCCACAAAACCGGTGCTGCATACGTCAGTCTGGGTTTGAGAATTGCCTCATACATCCATTTCATGGTTTCCGATTTCACGCCCCAGCTACTACCAATGGCTCTTCTCAGTTGCCAAAGTGTTGCTGTGATCTTGAAACATATGTGACTTAGATGTTTTCTCCATGACAGTTTACCGTCCAGGATTACTCCTAACTATTTCACTTCACTATTATAGCTTAGTTCTTGGCCACCAAGTTTCAGCGGACATGTTTTGTTCCACTTATATTTCTTGGTGAACACCATCACCTCAGTTTTAGAGGGATTGACCGAGAGTCCCCTCTCCCTGCACCAATTCCCAACCTTGTTTAAAGTTGCCTGCTTTTTATCGAGAATCGGCTCCAGGAAAGGGCCCTTCCTTATTATTATTAAGTCATCGGCATAGCCAATTATTTGGTAGTTTTTTAACCTTTCAAGCAGCTCATCTACTACTAGGCACCACAGAAGGGGGGACAATACCCCTCCCTGTGGACAGCCCGAGTCGACCCGGCCCTCGATGGTAGTCTTGCCTTTATTGGCAGTAAGCTGTCTGTTTCCCAACATATGGTCTGTCCATTCAGCAATTATTCTGGGGGTGTAGCATCTGCCTAGTGCTCCGCTAATCACTTCTCTGAATGTAAAGTTGAAGGCTCCTTCAATATCAAGGAAGGTACCGACAACGTATCCTCCGGAGTCCAATTGTGACCGTATCGATGACACAACCCTATCCAGAGCTACCGAAAAATTAACTCCATACACTTATATTTTAGAGAAACATATCTAAAGTGTCTCACTACATTATTTCTTGATGGTAACTAAATATTTATAATGTATATGAATATGTATGAACATTTATTTCTATATAAAAAATGTGAAGGTAAATAAGAGGAAGAGAAGGCAATGGACCATATGAGATCACGGTTTTTTTTTGTAATTGTATAGGGTAGTATGTTCTATCTGAAATATGACATGATAGTACTATTGGTTATTTGCGAAAGCTGAAAATTATTTTATTTTATATCTACGAATATACTTAAATCATATACTAAATTTGTTAGAAATAGAACAAGCGATTTAGAAATAAATTTTTTTTTTTATGAAATATTGTGAAATCGAAGTTCGAAAACGACAGTAATTTTAGCATAGAATATGCCCATAGATTTTCTGTGCGTACTCTGAAAACAAACAACCTGTATAGCATGTATGTATACATATTATATGTATATTTCGATAGTATATATGCGTGTTTCGAAAATATTATTTTTGTCAGTAAGCAGTATAACGTATTCGAATTATTTTATAAAAGAAATTTTCAATAATATATCTTCATTTATCGGCGCCTTTATATGATATTTTGGGTATATTTATAAACGGCTTAAGTACTAGTTTGGATTATTAGCATCCAAATAGGCTGAATTTGTAATATATTTCGTTCAAAAGTGATCAAAACAAAGATATTTAAGTTTTTTTTCTTAACTTTAAAGGAAATTATCTCAGCTAGGATATATCCTAGAAAAAAATTGAAAATACAGTATTATTCCTTCCTAATCTATATTTTCCCAAGATATTTAGAACATTCAAATTTTAAAATTATACAGGATATTCTACATAAAAGAACTGAAGTTTGTGTAATAATTTAAAGTCAAAATCTCGGGAATTATCCACCCTTTTACATTCTACTAAAGGAAATATAATGTATGTTTTTGCAGAATTAAAAAACTTTAAAAATAGTAAAACTTGTAGTATAACTTATGGAAATGATTATAAAAACTTGTATATCTATCATATGACCAAATCTGAGTGTAATTTTCAATTATATTCTCTATACTGCTTTGGCCAATTAAAAGTCCCCCAAAAGCAATGAATGCGACCCACTCCGTAAAACAGACACCATTCCTGACGGTTTTTCAAATACGCCAATTTTCTACAACCCATTCTTGCCCCACAGCGACTTGATAATTCTAGCAATAGAGGTAACTAGAAAACAATTCATTATCGTGAACTGTGAGAGGACGTATTGATTGTGTGCCATTTAGAAGATACAGCGAATGTAGTGTATGCCTGATATGCGAGAAAATCAGAGCAGATTAATTACACGGGATCGTAGGAGTGGGAAGTTGTCGTCGATAACGGTTTCCTCTTGTATCCTACTTCCGTTAAAACTTTGCTTAACTCTTTATTTGATTCATAAAATTATGTGCTCCCTTATCGCTGGCATTCTGGAAAACAAGTCAGCCGGGAATTTAAAAGATCATTTGTTTAAAGAAATATAAATATCAACGGTTTTGAATAGGATAACACAGAGTAGGCTAAGTATATGGGTATTCGCTGGGTACAAACATTTTTTTTTAAAGGTCTATGATCCATTTTATTAGGTTTTGCAATTTCACGTGAAATAAAAGAAACGACGAGAAACTAATTTTTCACAAAAGGCCGAAACAGTAGTTGGGATTTGGGATAATATTTGGGATATTTGACTCAGCAGATCATTGCTAAATTAATTCATATTTTATTGGGAATACACAGGATGTTTAAAGAACATTACTCTTTCATAATTAAGACATTTTCAATTCACCAGTGAAATGAATAATTATGTTCAAAGTAGAAATAAATATGGGTTCAATTTTGTGTGACATACAGGGCGTTAAAATTTAATTTCCAAAATATTTCAAGTAGTCCTAATGAAGTTTTCTTTTTATTGCAATCTTAGGCAGTTTTGAACTATGTTTTTCACTATAGGGTAAAAAATTAAGATTAACTAAGTCTATATTCGAATTGATGTATTATGTTTGCAGCCAGTGTTTATGTTTGGATAATTATGTTTGGAGAAGAGAGCACTTACTTGGCAGTAATACTAGGACTTTTATGCATGCCTTGATGAAATATGTTTTACGAAACACACTTACGAAGGTAAGATAATTATGTTAAAAGAAATATATAAACTAAGACGAGCGTTTTTCATGTAATGACCACTTTAGACCAAGATAATTATTGACACCTTTGTATATATTATACCAGTAAAAATGTGTAGACAGGGAAGTACCACATTGACCAATGCGTAGAATGGTCTTTTGCCAAATGCTCTTTTGACAAATGCTGTTGAATACGCTATGACTTATTACTTTATTTATAATGATATTTTGTACACAAGCTCCTCTAAATGCCTCCTATGATAAAGGTTAAATAGAGATACGTCAAGAGTGAAGATACGTTGATATGACCATACTACTGGAGCACCGTGATCAATGAGTCGATATATCCCTTAACATCTCTATCAAACGTCGGCGTCAGTGTTATATCCACCACGATATACTGTTATGTCGAAGAGAAGCATCTTCGCTACTCTATCTAATACGTCTAAATTTAAAAGGAGGAAAATTGATCCATACAAAACTATCATCTGTAATGAGGATTAGTTTTGGCTTGAGGGTATTTTAACCATAAGAATAAGGGCCCCTGGCAAGTGAAAACGACTGTAATAAAAATTATAGTCACATTAACAATGCGAATGAAGAATCTATTCATTTATTGGGAATTACAGTTCTATCCCTTGTTTGAAATACGCGAGACTTCAATGACAAAAATACCTAGTATAAACAATGCAGAAATATTTATCATTTGGTAACATAAGTAGTGTGGGTACGTTTCACTGCATTGAGATTTACCAGCTCAGCCTGATCAGTTCATCAAGGTTTTTCTAGTTCTCTATTATGTACCTAGAACTTCAACAAGATTTCTTTAGCATTAATGTACCAATTCAGTGCCACACTTTTAACATATCTTAGATGTTCGCAGATTTATATGAAAATATTTTCACAAATATTTATTCCTTGGGAATACCTTTCACGATAAATTCTTATTGTTCCTATTATGTTGTCTCATTTCACATAAACATACTATGATTTTAATATTGAAAAATATTATGAAAAAATAGTCAGAAGAGAATATAGAAATTACAAGCTGGTGGTACACTTATGTTAAATACTGGAATGGTACATTTTCCTGTGTAAACTATATTGTCCCAACTATAGCTGGAACTTAATTCACGTAACATATACATTTTTAAATAAAATCTCGCTTCCTTTGAGAGAATATATTTAACTCATTCAAGTCTTCGTTTATACATCAAAAGGACGTATTTTGTTACTTTTGCTGTCGTATTCAGCTATAAATTTATCAGTTACATAACAAAAACGTCCCAAATTTTATCGAGTTTAGGATTTGGGTACAATTGAGAGACAAAGTCGCCTATGTTTACAAAATGAATATATCATTTGACAGCAACAAATATTTTATTTGTTAATGACTATTTGTATTATTATTTGTAAAATGACTATTACAAGAAATATTAATAATTCATTAGGTGTTACTGAAATTATTTAAAACGCCTCGATAAAATTCTCCTATAATTTGTACGATACTTAGACACAATTAATCTCTGTAGTTATTGTATCGAGCGGTGTACCATTAAGAAAATACTCGAGAAATTGTAATCAAAATTCTATGATTCTCAGTTAAGAATACCAGATCGTCCTGGAAATGAAGATCACGATTTCATCTTTATTAGGAATCATCACTGCAAGTATACTGGACAATGCCTAAGCGCACAAACTACTCTAGGAGTTTGTTCAAAGTCCAATGAAGATGTTCTCTCACAAACTCCAAACGCACTAATCGGTTCTTCGAACTAAGCAGTAGTTTCTTAGCAGGTCTTCTAGAAAATAATTTAGCATCCACTAATCTTCTTCTTATCGATCTAGCACTAATTGTTTCTAGCCCCTGAGCATCTAACGCCGCTTTAATTTGATTTGAAGATTTAAAAGGATCTTCAGTTAATAGGTTATTCGCGCCTAAGCGCTCTGAGAATATTAGACGGTCCCTTGTACCAAGTTGGTATAAACATACATGTAGAAAATTAGCAAACGCCATCTATCTGCTAAACGACAAAGTGTCACTTACGGAAAGCTCTGCTGCTTCTCATTTAAGATGCAGGTTACTACACCTGCACTAGACAGTGCAGGGTTTTACGTACACCACGTGAGGGGGTAATAATTTAAACGAAAGAAATGAGAAGCAGCATAGCTTCTCGTAGATGACATATTGTCGTTTAGAAGGTAGATGACGTGTAAATTTTCTACATATATGCTTATACCGACTAGGTATAAGGTCTGTCTAATATTCTAAGAGCACCAGGTAAAGTCCGGTATTCTTGCATTGATGATTTCTAATAAGGATTAAATCGCGATGGTCTGGTCTGGTCTGGTGTAGTGGAAATATGTGAGATGTAATGCTGAGGAGATGCAGGAGATGTTTTCTCAAAAATTTGCCTTATATTCAGAGTGTCGCCAAATGAAAACCAAAGAAGTTATAACCTTTTTGATATCATTAAACGTTTCTTCATATATTCTTGTGTAAAAAAACAAAGAGCCGTCTTGATATCAGGAATCTGTGAGACATAATATTATAGAGAGCGAGAAGATGTTATCTCAAACTTTTGTCTTTATATTCAGAGTGTCGCCAAATAAAAACCAAAGAAGTAATAATCTTCTCGATTTCATTTATTATTTCCTTATATACTCTGATGAAGAAAAAAATAAAGAACCTCCTTGATAGTGGAAATCTGTGGGATATAACTCTTAGAAAAGACAAGAGGTGTCTCCTCAAAAATTTACCTTTATATTTAGAGTGTTGCCAAATAGAACCCAAAAAAGTTATAACCTCCTCAAAATGATTCATAATTTCCTCATATATTCTTGTATAAAAAAACAAGTCCCAAACAAGTGGTATAAAAAACAAGGAACCATCCAGATAGTTAATATCTGTGAGACGCAGCGCAGAGGAGAGACAGGAAATGATATGTAAAAAATGTACCCTTATATTCAGTGTCGCCAAATGAAAACCAAAAAAAGTTGTAATATTCTCGATATCATTTATCGTTTCCTCATATATTCTTGTATAGAAAAACAAAGAACCATCTAAATAGTTGACACTTGAGAGACGTAGTGCCTAGGAGAGACAGGAGATGTTCTCTCAAAAATGTACCCTTATATTCAGTATCGCCAAACGAAAACCAAAAAAGTTATATTCTTCTCTATATCATTATTTATCATTTTCTCATATATTCTTGTGTAAAAAATAAAAGAACCATCCCGATAGTGGAAATATGTGAGATATAGTGCTGAGAGAAAGTCAAAGAAGTAATAATCTTCTCGATGTCATGTATCACTTCCTTATATCATTTGTTGTTTCCTGAAATATTTTTGTGTAAAAAAACAAAAAGAATCTCCTTGATAGTGGAAATCTGTAAGATGCAACTCTGAGGAGGAGACAGGAGAGAGGAGGAGGTGTACTCTTATATCTAGAATGTCGCCAAATAGACACCAAAAAAGTCATTCTCAAAAAAATCATTCATCGTTTCCTCATATATTCTTGTATAAAAAAAACAAAGAACTATCCAGATAATTGAAATCTATGAGACGTAGTTCTCACGAAAGATATGAGATACTTTCTCAAAAATGTACCATTATATTCAGAGTGTCGCTAAATTAAATCCAAAGTAGTTATAAATCTTCTCGATATCATTTATCGTTTCCTCACCCTCACATATCTTTGCGTAAAAAACAAAGACCCGTCCTGATAGTGGAAAAATGTGAGACATAGTGCTGAGGAGAGGTATGATGTATTGTCTTAAAAAAATATCCTTATATTTAGAGTGTCGCCAAATGAAAACCAAAAAAATAGTTTTAAAACCTTAAAACGGACTTTCCGTTTTCCGACGTAGAATATCTCTACCTCGAAATTGAGTGGCCGAGAAAAAATAAACCAACACATAATTGCAGAATATGTTTTTTTATGCGACAGTTTTACTTTTTTCAAATAGTCCACCATCGTGTTTTCTCATGACCCATGGACATGGAAACTCGATCGATCCGACACGATTTAATAGAGTGATCGTGCTAACAAATAAAATTTCTCAAATAGTCCACCATTGTATTTTCTCATGACCCACGTACATGGTAGAGTGTGTTCTATCCACCTCAAAATCAATAGGTGTCATCTGGGAGACGTCTCCGATCAGAATCAGTCAAAACCCGGTCGATCCAACACGATTTAGTTGAGTTATCGTGCTAACAAGAATAAATATCGACGACAACGACACACACACAGCAAACATTTTTTAAAAACCATTTTTTTTGCTTTTAGACCGAAAAATGAAAAATAAACCCAAAAAGAATTTTGATTTTTCAATTTTTCTTTACGCGATAACATTACTTTTTCGCGTATAGTGGACTGCGTAAAAGTAAAAAGTTATAATTTTCTCGAAATTATTTATATTTGTATTCAGAGTGTTGCTAAATGAAAACTAAATAAGTAATAGTCTTTCTATTATCATTTGTTATTTCCTTGTATATTTTTATGCACAAAAAGCAAAGAATCGCCTTGATAGTGGAAATCTGTCAGACGTAACTGAGGAGGATCAGGAGGTGTTTTCTCAAAAATTCGCTCTTATATGTAGAGTGTTAGAAATAGAACGCAAAAAAGCTACAACCTTCCCAAAATGATTGATCGTTTCCTTATATATTTTTATATAAATAAAATAAAAAGTCATCCAGATAGTTGAAATCTGTGAGACAGAGTTTCGAGGAGAGATAGGAGATATTCTCTCAAAAATGTACCCTTATATTCAGAGTGTCGGCAAACAAAACCGAAGAAGTTATAATCTTCTCGATATCATTTATCGTTTCCTGACATATTTTTGTGTAGAAATATAAAAAGTCGTCCTGATAACAGAAATCTGTGAGATGTAGCACTGAAGAGACCCTGTTTCCTCAAACATTTATCTTATATTCAGAGTATCGCCAAATGAAAACCAAAGAAGTTATAATCTTCTAGAATTAAGCCCTTAGGGACAGTGATTATAATACTTAAATATCTTTGACTATTCACCACAAAAATACACCTTCGCCATCTTGCAACTTACCGTAAATATGATACATTTGATGAAGATTACAAATTCAAATGTGCTTCAAATACTTTTTTCATTTTAAACTAATTAAATAACTGAGAATCAATCAGATGACAATAATTTCTTTTAAATTATTACTCCCTCATGTGATGTTCGCGAAAGCCTGTACTGGATGATGTAATCTGCCTCAGAAATGAGAACCAGCATAGCATTTCGTATTGTGACACTTAGCCGGTAAATGGCGCCAGCCAATTTGCAACAACAGTAATGCTTATTTTTGTTTTTGCATCATCAGTAAAAGGAAACAATGGCGGCGGCGGCGAGGGTTTATGAACATCTGCTTCATACTACTATCTAGCTACATGGAGCCATAAATGAGGTGTATCTTGATTGAATTCTTCAGATAATGACGACACGAACCATCACTTACTTTGTAGCTGTTATAACTGTCCTTTACTTAACACTTTATATTATGCGAAATAAAAATATTGGCTAGCTGCAGTAGAACTTCAGAAAGAAATGCATAAAAAATATTTTTTAAGATCAAAAACACTCTTATGGTATACGTTTCTTGGGATAGTCCAGATTTTATTCAGAATTCATGCGATTTTTGGTATTTCAGTCAATATTATAAAGCTTGTTTTTATCTACTAAATGAAGCTGAAGAAGTATTTTTTTCGGCATTTAAATGTCTCTATCACTTATATGTCATCAAAAAGTACAAAAGTTAATAGTGTGTATTAAGTACTTACATTTGTGTATAAGTAAAATCACGTATTTTTATGTACACGTTTATGAATATTCTATTACAAAGTAAATCGACCGTTATATATATCGCTAGATTGTGTGATTTTATACGTTATAATACATTGTAGTAAAATTACTGCTTTTCGTAATAGTTGTCTAATTGCTTATTATTGGTGATAGCTGCCATACTGGGTAACATATGTTTATACTTCACGTACTTCCGAAATATACTATCGGTGTATATATTTTCACAAAACCCTATTTTATTATCCTATTGACTTTCTTCGAACCAAGAATAACTTTTATTTGTAGCATGTGATAAAGCACAACCAATCTTCTAGTCATAAAATAATAAAATGGTTATATAACAATTAAAACAACAACTGAATTAAAACCTGGAGCACTAAACCTATCAGTATTTTAGTCAAGACCACCTGTAGTGTACTTACAATTAGACATATTTTTCGGACATAGATTAGCCATCTGCGTTTCGCATGGTTATCTGTTGCAATTCCTATAAAATTTAAAAATAAACGTAGTTGAAAAACCTTCTGTAAATAAATCTAATCTATTAGCAGACTGAAATGAAAATCTATATTTATTTTTGTACTATAAATTTTATTTTTGTAAAAGTTTACAATTTATTTCTTGTCGACATTTTATACCTTCTCCAATAACTGATATAATTCAGTGAACAATTAAAACAATTTTGAAAATGACGATTGTAGAGTTATTTTTAGACTTCGATGTGGTGCTACTATTTTGCTACACTGTATGTTATTGCTCCTTGGAACAAATATCCAAGCACATTCAAAATATATTGTTTATAAAATATTCTGTAAACGCTAACATTCTTGAAAAGTAAATAATAAGTCGTCTCACTTAAACACATGCATGTATAAAAGTAATAAAAAATAAGTCTCTTAAGTATGCAACAGTTTATAATTGATGTGCATTGTGATTCACTGTGAGTTGTGAAAGTCAGTTAGTTATAATTATACATGCTGTTATATAAAAATTGCATCTGATATGCACAAAGAGTTAATAAAACCATTAGGTAGGTCTACATATTGTTTAAGAAGAGTGCAAAATTGAGTGAATAAAATCCCTGAGACCATAACGAACTCTAGTGAGAGTCGAGGTGGTTCACACAACTTTTAACGAAAGGGAAGTTGTTGAGAAAGGAAGGACCCCAGTTTCTCATTGAATATATAATCGATAATAGCTATGAATCAGTTTTCGAGAACACGTGGTTATTCATAATGATTCCATAATATTTACAGCAAATACTGGTGGTGGATAAGATGATTCGATAATTCTATATACAGACTTTCCGAATGAGATCAAGGGCTATTTTGACTAGCCATCCAGAAAGCAACTGCCCCAAATTCCACTGAACAAAAAATAGGATATAAGGGTGTGTTAATCGCCGCAATGAACTTAGATGGCGTTCAATACTAGCATATATATATATATATATATATATATATATATATATATATATATATATATATATATATATATATATATATATATATATATATATAACGAAGGGAAATGTGTTATAGCGGAATAATATCTTCAGTTTTAGGCTCACGCGGTGCTATTTCAGAATACAGTAATGACTACAGCAACGGCTTTCTTCTCTATTGCAATGTGCCACATAAAGCCCGAATTATGTAAGAATCTTTGTTGCCCTACTTTGACCATTTTGATGTGAAACTAACTTTGTTATTGTCAAGGTATTAGCCTTCCAGATTATGGCTAACCAAATCGATATGGCTTGAACTGATTAGATTTCTGTTAAGTTAGAAGTTCAAATTAAAGGTGGGCATGAACTAGGGATGGTTCAAGGGGTGTTACTTTTCATCAGGGGGAGCTTGCCTGCTCAATTTGAGAGAAATGTGGTAAGTTTCTCTTCAGCATCAAATTTCATGTCATGCTTCTGATTTTTAACACAATTTTTTATACCTTTATTTTTTATTCACTCGACTAAGAAAATAGAAACTAAAACCGTAAAAATAACACCAATTTTACCCTTAAATGTGAGGATTCTGAAATTTCTCCTAGATCTTTTTCACTAACTAAAGGAAAATACAATAAACAAGCTAAAATGTAACTTATATTTTAATATTTTAAATATTTTTTTTTGTCATTTTTAGTACTCTTACTTAACGTAATTCTATTTTTGCTACCAAGGATGTTCAAGATGCCAGGAGACCCCCCCAAGCTGTAAATTGTGATGAACCCCCTCTTGTTGTAGAGTACAAATCTTTTACTATTCTAACATGTAACAGACAAGAGATCTATGGTCTTACATCATATCCAAGGGACGGTATGTCTTCTACATAGACATACCGTTTGTGTAGATTCTGCCAGTTCATTGAAATTTAAGTTACCAGAAGTTAAAGGCGAACCAGCCGGTGGTCGCCCATGCCCAGGCCCTTGTTTAACTAGTATCGACGATACGCGCGTCAAGTTAGCTTAGGCCGCCACACATCATGAAAAATATTTAAAATAAATAAAAAGTCAATGGTAAATGATTATAAAAGGTATGTGTTATTTGCTTATTGTTCTCCTTCTTATCTTATAATGAAGTGTGAATTCAGAACTTAATAGAGTGTTTCGTATTTTTGGTTCCATGTATAGTAAATCAAATAATAACGTATAAATTACTCAACATAAAACTTAATTGAAAAATAAAGAATTGGAATTTTAATTATTACTCTTAATTATATCTTTCATAATAAAACTCGTACTTGATCGTCTTTGGAATATATATGTTATAATAAATGTCTAGAAGAGTAATGAAAATATTTGGGATGGAATGATTGAGATTCGCACTTTATGTTTTTCTTTGATCTTTCTTTCTTTGAAGGTAGTTAATAATAGACATTAACAGTTCACATTTTCTTGAAGTTCTTGTATTTGAATCTTATTCTAACTTTAATAACCCTTTTGCCCTGGCCAAAAATAATCTAGATATGGTCATAATAATAGATATGATAATAATCATATGGTCACTTGGTGCTAAAAGCTTACCTACACTAAATTTTCCAGACTAGTGGATACACATATAGAAGGAAGCTTACGACCACTATACATTTCAGTTGAGTGAAGTTTTTCTGAGATTATTTAAAAAATAAAATGCATGCAATGAAACTTCATACAGATTTGTAGAAAATTCGACCATTTGTTATAAATCGAACTTCACATTTCGGAATTCACTTTTGTTTGCGGTATGCATTAAGACCATACCGTTGAAGAAATCGTTAAAAAGATAGGCGATGTGTATTTTAAGAATGAGGAATCCTACTAAAAAATATGGGCGACGTAATAGTTTCGTCAAGTATGTTATCAATATAAGTATTATTATATTTGGGAAAACGGTGAGAATTTGCTGCAGTACCCCGTGCCGAGTTAATAAAAATCAAGCAATTGCTCTCGCGTTTACAAAATGCATGGATGACCTAGCATATTATTATTATATTATAGCGCCTATACAGGTGTCTTTAATAATGTTATTCGTCCTATTGTCTGGGGTTAGCATGGCGGATAGGGTTCAGTACTAGGGGTGTTATTATATGCTTGGATACTAGTAACGGTTCGAATCTCAATATATATGTTTGTCTTCTTCTTTACCTGTAACCTTCCACTCTGTAGCTTGAGGGTTTAGAAGGTAGTGGCTTTCACCATGTGTAAATTTTTCGAATATTAAGACATTGGTAATTTTAAAATATTAATTGACGTATTTTTAGAACACATTATATTATGATTTAGATGTTATTGTGTTATAAGATTCATACATTTCATATTCTCTAAGCTAGCACTATCTTAAAATTGTTATAATTTTCCCAAGAGACTGATAATTTCTTTGGTAACATATTTTTGTTTCCAGAAAGTCGTATTTTAAGAATTTAGTTATTAAAATATTTAAACATGTACCGGGCATCTTCATTTTTCCGTTAATTAAAACAATAAGAGTTGCCTTTGACAATAATTGCATAATTTACTGGTAATAAGTGAAATAGCAATGCTAATAGCGATTTGTTTTAATTAATCGATATAGTTTTTCTTTTATATGCAGATGATATGGTAATAAAGATAATAAAGATGATATTTTTTTAAACAATACCGAGATTGAGATGATTTTCAAATACAAATACCTCGGACTTACATTAACATAATTTTAAATTTTTAAACAAATGTCAGATATTCTTATAACCATGGCGAAAGGAAGGCAAAGTGTAGGAGTAGTATTATCAGTAATCGCGAATCAAAATAAACATCTGAATTCCTCGTGTCAAGCTGTTTAATTCTGTAGTCCTAAATTCTATTGTACGAACAAATACGATTCTTTAAAAGGCTTCCTTCTTCCCTCTATCCTTGGCAATAAATACATTAGATTTGAACGCGGAGTAGTGAACATTTGTCAAGTAATTTTGAAGTTAGTTATTAACTGATTATTGAAATTCCTATTAATGAATAATAGTAGATATCCTAGACTATGTTATAATATGCTTAAAAATTATACAACTACATATAACTGAGTTAAACATTTCGCTTT
The DNA here is from genome assembly GCA_037954035.1 of Rosalia funebris. Classification (NCBI taxonomy): domain Eukaryota; kingdom Metazoa; phylum Arthropoda; class Insecta; order Coleoptera; family Cerambycidae; genus Rosalia; species Rosalia funebris. Next base: position 18,261,213 of record JAZFAV010000016.1, on the reverse strand, counting down.
CTTTTTTATAAACTGCCAATATTTAGAACAATGGAAAATATCTATTTGGCAATTCTGAAGGTACATAAGAACCTTTTATGTAGCAAATATAGAAGTTTCTTGTTTAAATTAGACTATAATAAATTGATACATTCCTTGTATCCCTTACTCTACAAGAATATTTCCCCAACCCTGAACCTCCACCTAGAATTTAATATGCGCACCTACATAAGAATTATTTCTCAATTACTGATAGCTCATAATCAGCATTTATGATTTTCATGTAATAGTATATTATACACTATAAATTTCAGCTAAATATGTACTATGTGCAATCTAAATATGCCAAAAACCTTAATGTGGCTTTATTTGCAGTTCTAAAACTTCGCTCTTTTATCTTAAATGAATAAATCCTAAATTTTTAAGTGATTCTTAAAGGGCTGTAACTTGGAGAAAAGAAAACAAATCGAGTTCCAAGTTTTTTGTTTTCAAATCTTGAGTTAAAAAATTTTTTACCATCACCAGTTTTTGAGTAATCATAAGAAAACCGTCGGAAAAGAATTTTTCGAAATTTTTGCTTGCCTTTCAATAGGTCCACGGACTTGAATAGTTTTTATTTTCAGTAATTTCGTCAGCTTTACATTTAATTCAGTAAGCTTTTTTAGATAATTATATCCTGTTTAATTTGAGCGATCTAAAAGCCCTGTGCGATAATTTTTCGCCGAGTTATAGTCGTTCAAAGCAAAAAAGTCAGTTTAGACTTGATTTTTTTTGACAAGTTTTATTTTACTTTTTCTCTCTTTCTATAATTAATATTTTTTTATAAAAAATATGGTTTACTGCTAATATGGATTATTGTTAAAACAACATTTTCAACCTCAAGAAATGAATTAAAAAAACGAAGAATTCATCCTTAAATTGCACAAAATTACACAGCGCCTTGAAAATTTCAGGGTTTCTTTGGGACACTCTGAGTTTGAAAAAAACAGTCAACATTTTTAGTCTATTCATTATTTGCAAAATTATGCCAAGCTAAGCGATTATCCCTAAATACGCAATATTTTACCTCTTTTTTAATTAATATTCTCGCAATGAATTATTTTTATCACAAGAAAAAATAACTGTGGCTTGTAAAAAATACTTTTGAATTTTTAAAACCCTACTTGAATGATAATTATTTTCCGAGTAATTAATTACCAAAATCAAAACTAACTTTCTTGCTTTGAACGACGATAACTTGGCGAAAAATCATCGTAAAATGCTTTTAGCCACTCAAATTAAAGAGAATAAAATCGTCTAAAAAAGCTTTGTGATGAAATTCCTGAAAATTATTTTGTCCCTTGATTTTTTGAAAGGCAAACAAAAATTTGGAAAAATTTTTCTCCCATGGTTTTCTTATGATTTTCTTCTGCTCAAAAACTGCTGATGGTAAAAAATATTGAACTCAAGATCTCAAAAATGGAAACTTGAAGCTTTAAATCATTTTCTCTACTTTTCTCTAAGTTACAGCCCGTTGAAGATCACCTAAAAAATTAGGATTTTTTTACATCCCTTAATTTTTGTGTTTATGTATATTCAAATGTTGTTCTATTAACAGTATATTTATAGTTTAAGGATATTGTGTTACATATATGGATCTAACCCCTTCATGTAAGCTTATCTATACGTTTTAAATTAAATAAACGATTACAAAACAGCAAAACAGCAATTTGCGTAAGCAAACATCCATCAACATGTATAATCTAGAGAATATAATTGTTATACTTGGAGCATTTTACTTAAACCCATTGGGCACTTTGATTAAAAACCAGATGTAAAATCCGACAAATAACAAAGGTAGCAATGGTACGTAGTATTAAATTTTACATTATGCAAGGGTATGGGTTACGGTTGCATTGCATGGATGGTTGCATCTAACTCATAAGACCAATTGAAATTCGCAAATCGCTTACGAAAAATATAGATCATACAAACTGATTTAACATTTCGTTGGCTGAACAGCACGAAATTAATTTAAGTCACGAATACATAAAATCTCCTATTAATTGGTACTAATTATCATACTTCATTTCAAGTAAATCTAAGTTCGAATATTGACTCAAGGTTAAGAAGATGCCTCTTTGAGAATGGGAAGACTAGACAAAGGCTGATTCAAGCTTCTGAGTTTTTGCAGGAATGTTTTGGTCTGTTGATTATAATTAATAATTAGTGGGACTATGACCAGTTCAAAGAAAGGAATGAAGTATTTTAATGGAGACTTTTTCTTTGTTTTAAATATCCGGGCAATAAAACTTCCCGTTTTCGTGATGATTTAAAGAACCTTTAAAATTTCATTGCATATTAAACCGGAATTTGTTTATAGGTGTTATGGAAACAAATACTTCCGGTATATAATTCAAAAATAGACAACGCAATGATAAAGTTTTGCATAATATACATAATTTCTGTATTAAATGATTTTTTTTTGGAAAGCTTTCATCCCAAAATAATAGCTTTTTACTTACTGTTTATAAGAGATAGTGTTTTTTATTATGATTATGTAGCCATTTATATAAAATAAACCCACTATTTTAAATAACCCTACAGAAATATATAAAAGGAGAATGAAATGAGATAAATATGGTGGCCATTCAGTTGCTTCTTGTAACCTTATTCATCTGCTAAGGCAAGTACCATAAGATAGGATCGGATATAAATACTAAAGTGAGGAGGAGCTTTGTCCTTTGGAAACCAAATTCGTCAGGGTAAAACATCTTTATTCTATGATTCTTGATTCTATGAGGACTATATTCAATCTACAGTTTTATCGACATTCTGTTCCATTTAAGCAAAGATTCTCTGTTAGAAAAAATTATAAACCTCTAAAAAATCGAATTATTGTCACATCGTAGTGAAACATTTCTTTGAAAAATGAATAAGGGTAATCCAAATCATCCTCATTCATCTCGTGTAATAAATATACGTTATAAATGTGGAACTTTTTTTTAACAATATTCCAACTTTGTCGATATGCTCGTTTGATCTCAGTTACCTGGTAAGTATGAGTATGCAGTTGTTTTAAGCTATACGTTTAATTCAGTATGTCCACCTTATCGCGGTATATATTTTACAGTATCAGTTTCCGAAAATTCGTGATTTAGTCTATTTACTGTCGATTTGCAAATACGTGGTTTATCCGAAGTTTTCCCCGTTTCTCGGTTCTCCCATCCATTTAAATGAGCCACCAATTACACTGTATTGCTTATCACACTGTACTGTATACTACAATACCTTTGCTTGTTAAAGTCATCTTGGTAGTAATAATAATATAATAATACATCAGTTTAGCCATTTGATATTTGTTCAACAGTACTAAATTAGAATACTTTTTTGTCTGTAATGTTTTTCGAGAGAAACTATGTAGTCTTTGTATTTTGTTTTTGCAATTCTTAATCGATCTCTAATTATTTATTAACTTATTTATATTTTTGAGATTAAGAACAGGTACCAAGTGCAGATTACATCGTAGTATAGACAGTATAGAATTCTATTTCGATAAATCTACTTTATATACTAACTTGTTTCGTTTTCATTCCAATTTGAAGCAAGCATCAATAGTGTGAAAAATATATTTACTTGTGACACTGTGAATATATGAATGAACCAATGAACTCGTCCAAAATATAGATGAAGAAATAAGGAATTTTCATTAGTATCAGTTTACGATTGATAGTGTATACGAGGGGGTATCCAAAAGAAATCCAGCTTATGTTGTGGTGCGCGTAATTTTCGTAGTATCGCGTTCTGCCGATAGGAGCGTATAGAGCGTATCATTCCCGAGTTCATAAGTCAAGCTTCGCCGCAAATCTCTGTTCCGTTCGGATTGTATGAATTTTTTAGTGAAGTTGCTTTGTGTGCTCGTTGTTTTTGCAATCGCTGAGTATGAGTCTTGCTTATTACTCGGAAAACTGGCACATAAACTCTTGAAATGTGAAAAAGGGTCCCTACAAAGATGATACTATTGGCAAAACTCAAGTGATTGAGTGGTTTTCCCCATTCAAAAGAGGTGAAATGTCAATTGATGACAAACCTCGCTGTGGTCGTCCTTCCACAACGCGAACCGATGAAAATGTTGACAAAATTTGCCAAATTGTCCTGAAAGATCAGCGACGGACTATTGACAAAATTGGGGAGCTATCTAGAGTAACTTGGAGTCCAGTTCAGAGAATTTTAACTGAAAATTTGGGAATGAAAAGGGTGGCTGCCAAATTCATGCCTCGACTGACTTGTCTGTGCGCCAATGACGATTTTTGAAATGGATCAGAGGGACCCTTTGCGCCGTCCCTCCTATTCACTTGACTTTTCCCCGAATGAAAAGAGACATGAAAGGAAAGCGTTTTGCCGACGTTGCTGAGGTGAAGAAGCTCTGTCAAAATGTTTTGAACAATAAATGGAATAAAAGATTAGACAAGTGTACTAGTTCCAGTTGAGAGTACTTTGAAGGGAATTGAAGGTATTTTGTTTAAAAATTAAATAACGGAAATTTAAGAAATAATTTCGATTTATTTTGGGTAGCCCACAATGTTATAATGCAGCTTTGAAAAAATGTATATACATTTTAACTTTATTTCATTTGACATTTTTAACCCTATGATATTTTATTCATGATTCTCGACATATCGATTATATATTCATAATCAGAGAAGTGCCAATATATAAGGTAATGTGATGGCCTGTACAATTATTAATATAATTATGTACAGTACAATGGTGCGGAAAGCAAGAACTTACAATGATATTTCTTCAGTTTCACCTAAGATCTAACTGTCAGCGTCCTTTAAAGTTTTTTATTGACTGTTTGTTATAATAGGATTATTACAATAGTGTATTAGAATAATTTTAAATTTTATTGTTGTACCTTTTATTATTTTCATTAAATATTAAACTTTCAAGTCTGTACATATAGAGTACTGTTCGATACATACCAGGTTCGAAATCTGTTACGGCTTGAAGTATCTTCGATTGTGTTCTCTGTATAATTATCGCATTGGACTTACTATCACTTCATAACTTACCATACCTAGGAAAGACGAGCTAGCTGGCTCTTCTGAATCCCGATAACCTGGGGCCAGTCCTGCCCATCATCAGGAGAAACAAGCAGTGCCCGTCTGGAGCTATATAGCTCAAATCTTCTATAGCTCAAGGTTCACTGGGATAAGACGGGTAAAGAGCAGTAGTACTACTCCACCTACACCTTATCTTAGACCACTATCAAGCATCAGGAGGGGCGTGCCCCAAAGTTCGATGCCATATGCCTATTACTTTTTTATAACCACTTTATACAACAGCAGTTTGGATATTTTTTATTATTATAGAATAAAAGATATGTGGAACGAATTGAGTTCATTTATCTTTCCTAGTCATGATTTTAAAGTATTTAAATGATGTCGGAGTTTAAAGGCGACCATTATAGGATCCTCATGAAATGAAAAACAAAAAATAACAGCCTCATTTGAAAATATTCCTTTCGTGGATTCCGGAATCGTAGGTATACTGTATGTACGAGCCTAGGCTCATAATAGTTCCACCAGGCATAATTTCACAACTAACGTATTTAAATAAAAGTAATAGCACTCTCAAAATTATTTTATTAAAGAAGAATATTAGTAACAGAAACAAAACATAAACTTTTAAACATAAATACGATGAAACATTACTACGTTAAGATATGTCAATGACAAATTTGTTATTAAAAAACATTTAAGATTCGCGGTTCAGAATAATTGCTCAAATGTATTTTGGGTTAAACGTTTGTAGCGTTTTAAAACAAAACAGAATCTCAATTTAGATGGATCCGCTAATGATTGTAACAACAAATCGACTATTCAGTGCAAAAGAAATTATGGTACTGTGAAGGCAAGACATTGGAAAAAATATATCATGTGTTCACAACTAAACGCTCAATAAAGAAAATTGGATACAAATTCTACACGGTAAAGTTTGATACTTTACATTCTACTTACCGGTTTCTCCTTCAGATAAAAGAAAAGCCGTTATTAACTAAACGACAGAGAATCAATCGGTTACGGTGGGTCAGAGAACATAGGCACTGGGCTTTACAGCAAAGGCACCAGGTAATTTGGAGTGACGAATCCAAATTTGAAATCTGTTTGGGTGATACCAGAAAACGTGTGCTACGAACCCCGCAGAGAACTTATCATCCTGACTATTTGAATAGGAAAGTGAAGTTTCCTGCGTCACTTATGATCTGGGGGTGTATGAGTGGTATGGGCGTAGGAAGTTTCCATTTCGTAGATGGTACTGTGATAGCAGGAAAATATAAATGAATTCTGACAGATAGTAGTGCCGCCAAAACTACTATGTCCAGGCACTGACGTGAAGTACATTTTCCAGCAGGATGGTGCTGCGTCTCATACAGCAAAAACTGTCAAAGCTTGGTTTACATAACCTAGTGTCCCTGTTATGGAAAGGCCCTCTAGTAGTCTAGACTTCTCGTCAATAGAAATATTGTGGCATAAAAAAAAACAGTTGCGCAGTTACAAGACATCCATCCCGTTCAGTTAACGATCTACGCAGCAAATTGCAAGAAATTTGAGACAGACCACTGCCTGAAGAGTGCCCTAAGCTGGGAGATACAGTGTCTGCCAGAGTGAAAGCTGTTATTGTTAATAAAGGTGATATAACACAGTTTTGATGAAGCCTCCGAACTATTCTGAACTGCGAATCTTAATGTTTTTTATCAACAAACTTGTCACTGACACATCATAACATATTTCATATTTCATCGTATTTAAGTTAAAAGTTTATAGTTTGTTTCTGTTACTAATATTTTTACCACGTTACATACCATGTTATTCGCAAGGGTCGATTTACTATATTAATATTGTCAAAATGCCGAAATTTGAATAAAAAGCATTTCGTACATCGACCTAAAAATTTTTTGACATACACACACGAAAACAGCCGTTTAAGAAATAGAGATATATTTAATTATATTCCACATTCGTTAAATATATTTGTTAAGTGGTGGTACTGTTGTATTGTCGAATATCTTCGTTTAATCCGCTTAGAATGAGTTTTCCTTATCTATATATAATGTAGAAAGTATAAATACTTTTAACATATATAATGCTGTATATAAGTCATAAAACTTATATAAAAATAAAGGAAAATAATCGAACAATTTTTTTTGGATTAATTAAACATAGTGACGATTAAATATTTACTTCTGTCGGCGATTAAAAGTACGTCTATGTTTTCATTTACTTTTCTAACAATGTTTTATATGAGAGAATTTGTTATCATTGCGTGTGAATTACTGCAATAAAGACAAAATTAATACTGTAATAAATTCAATGCAAAACATGCGAATTTTTGAACGAATATTATGTGATATGTGCAAAATTAGGTGTTATGTAAGCAAATAGTATAAAAAAGATAACACCAGTCCATACTTCAGACAATTTAATTTCTGACGGCAATGAATTACTTTTTTTAACACATTAATTTGGGTCATATATTTTTCATTCATTATGTATTACTGATAGTGTCTAAGTATTTTGAATCGTCGTAATAAGTAGTCGTCACCAAGGTTAAAAATATTTGAGCACTTAATCCGATAAAAAAAATCGTAATACAGAGAAATTTTAAATTAGAGTAAAATATAGGGTGTCTCATTGGAACGATAGGGTTTGAGTTGCGCGCTCTGTGAAAGATAGAACATCAGTATTTAACGACTATCATCTAGAAACCATACGACGTCAATATTCAGCGATTAACAATTCAACAACGAATAGTTTATGTACAACTGTTTTATGACATTGAGCGATCATTTATAGTTGTATTAAGAAACATTCGCATAAAACTACGACAAAATGTCGTAATACAGAGATTACATTTCATAACATAATCAAGAAATTTGAAGAAATGACTTCTGTTATTGATAAGGCAACACCAACATATCTTTTCCATTTGTAGTTGTGTTTTCTACAATTTATCTTGAAAAATAAATAACTTCTGTTTGCCAAATATTATTAGTTTTATTCACAAATCACATCCTATGGTTTCAAATGAGACACCCAGGCATGTTGACATCGTATGGTTTGTAGATGACAGTCGTGATGATGAAGTGAAATGGTATCAGAAAAATAGTCCGTGAACTTAAATATTCAAAACAATTTATTTTACTGATGAATGTTTTACGTTTTTCCTAAATAGTAGTGTGAATATTTAGAACGCAAGATACTGGAGTGATACGAATTTTCATATTTTTCATAGTCATACACAATTTTCAGAAAAACTCAACGTGTCTGCAAGAGTCTAATGATAAAGTTGGATCTGCGTTTTAAAATTAAAGCTTAATGAGAGAGGTGTATGTAGATATGTTGGAGAATGCTATTAAACGGTAATTTTGGAAATCCTATAAGAGAATCATAATGAGTTGAGATCTGGAAATACATTTTTCAATAGAATGATTTAATAAGCAGTATCCCGATAGGTGGATTGGACACCGGAGTACAATAGAGTGACCTGCTCGGTCTCCAGATCTTCTATTTATTTAGGCTTCTCGTTTTATGGGGTTATTTAAAATAGGTATACGCTATGCAAACTGCGAACATCGAGATTTTGAAGTTGAAATAATTCTTAGTTTCAAAATCGCGATGTTCTAAATCTAAAGAATGTATGTTAATTTTTGCAGGAACAGTCGAATGGTTTTTACTTAAAATTTTTATAAACCTCGAAACCTTTATAAAACTCAAAAGTTTTATGACAAGATATTGTAAATTGTAATGTCAGTAAGAGAGAGATGCATATTTTGAGTATTTATCTTAAAATTCTTTATCTTAAAATTAAAAGATATTTGGTACATTTTACTATTATCATTTTGTTATTTGTAAACTAAATTTATTGTTTTATATTAATCTGGAATTCATTTTTAATGTAAACATAAAATAAAACTCTGTAAAGACTCATCATCATGAGGTCATCAGTCCTAAGACTGGTTGGACGCTAACCTCTAGCTTCTTTTATCTTGTGCTAACCTACGCATTTCGCTAATTGTGCTACAACCCACATCTCTTACTATTTGCGAGCAGTAATCTAATCTAGGCCTACCTCTGCCTTTCTTCACTCCTATTTCTGTCTCCAAAATATCGCGGACTATTCCCCCATGTCTCAGCAAGTGGCCTACCATTCTATCTCTTCTCTTCTTTATGTTTTTCCACATACTTCTTTTCTCGCCGACTTCTTTTATTTTCTCTTCTTCGTTTATAACCCTATCAGTCCACGGTATTTTCATCATTCTGCGGTAGCACCACATCTCAAAAGCTTCTAATTTCTTCCTACTTGCTTCCCCTACCGTTCAGGTTTCGCAACCGTGTAGTGCCGTGCTCCATACATACGTTTTCAAAAATCTCTTCCTTGTTTCTAAGTTTATTACCCCCGAGCATAAAAGTGCTTTCTTTTTATTAAAAGCTACTCGACCATGCGCTATTCTTTGTTTTATATCTTTATCGCTTCTTCCATCCCAATTTATTGTACTTCCTAAATAAGTGAAGTCTTTAACTTTCTCCAATATTTCATTAATAATTTGTACTTTCGTTTTTGCTCTGCTCTCGCGCTCTCTGCACACTAACACTTTAGTTTTGTTTTTATTCACCCTCATTCCGTATTCCTCTGTCAACACTGCCTCCATTTCGTCCAACGTTGATTCTAATTCCTCTTTACTAGATGCTAATACTGCTATATCATCCGCGAATCTCAGCATATTTAGTTTCTGTCCCTGTACTTTAATCCCGAAATCCACTCTATCTTTTACCACATTAATCGCCTCTTCGATGTACAGATTAAAAATTAGTGGTGATAGCGTACATCCTTGTCTTACTCCTTTCCTAATACCTACTTCTCTTCTTTCCCCTTCTACTTCTATAACAGCAGTTTGCTTTTTGTATAGATTGTGTACTACTCTCCTATCTCTATACTTCATTCCCGCGCTCTTTAATATCTCGAACATTTTTTCCCATCTTACATTATCAAAAGCTTTTTCTAAATCTACAAATCCTATATAAGCGTTCTTTCCTTTTTCTATTGTTCTGTAAAGACTAATATGTAAAATATTTGAGAGACATTTTGTGAGATTTTTTCTCCTTTTACAGGGAGGCATTGCTTAACGAGTTTAATGGTATGCTAATAATACCTTTAATCGATATTTTCCAAAAATATAATATGAAAGTAAAATAAAAATTTGAATAGATATTTGACGCAACTTCTAAATGAGGCATTCCTCGCACACTGATACCATTTTAAAATAATTTTCGAAATGGCACCGCAACGCGATATTTGATGGCTATATCACTTTATTAACAATTAAATTTTAATAAACATATAATTATATATTATATAAAGCGAGTACGAGGTCGGGTTTGATAAGTATTATAATTCATATGATCGGTGTCTTAAATTCACATTCAGTGCTATATTTTGGGACATCCGCTGTATTCCGTATGAACGGTAGTAAAAATTATATTGCCAGAATCATACGGGAACTGAGACAATGCCAAACAGGAAATATAAAATTCATTCATTATTACTTATCACTTATCTTATGTGGGTCAAATTGGTCACTTTGATAAACTATTTCTCATTGTACGATATAAGTATTGTTCTTATTTATTTCATTCAGCCAATTGCTAAATCTCGCCTTGGCCAATATGATTAAATGATAATTAAATAAGATTAAGATTAATAATTAATTTTAACATAAAGCTAATGCCATCTATAATTAAATATATAGTTGGTTCACAACGCTACTTGATTACTTTTGGAATTCACATTATTGACAAATTTATATCTGCAATGTGATATACAGGATGTAAGAAATATAACTGTTATTATTTTAACAGTTGGCAATTTGGACCTAAACAAACAAAGAGTGTTATACAACATGGGTGATCAACTTCATAAATTTTTCAAAATATCTTGTTTATTATAAATATAAAACGCATTTATTGCAGTATGTTTAATTAATGGTGTGATATTTAATTAGTTGGTACATTTTCTTGTTGTATTTGAACGTACATGTTACCAGCGTCTCCAAGAATTGCCGATGACATTTCCTTCTATTGTTGGATGGAAATTTTTATATAGATTTCAGCTACGTGTTACTTTTCCAACCTCCTCATCATTTCATTGTGGACAAATCAGCATCAGAATCTGCTAAAAATTAAGCAGATGAACAATGTTTGGTATATTCTTCTGTGATATCTAACTTTACAATTAAATAATACGATTCTATTATAATGTGAATGTTCTTCCAGGTAAATAAGTAGTAAATATGCTTTGTTGATATCCAGTTGCCTTTGGATATTTACTAATCATTCTTCTTAGAATTTTGTTTAGTCCTTACCAAAAATAAAAATTATAATTTAAAGTGTTGGTACAATAGTAACGTAATCAAGAATGTACCCATATTATTAAATTCATTATTTAATAATTGGGTACATTACTCTGGGGAACAGTAAATTTGTTTCCAGGAATTTAAGAGTCGATCTTAAGTACATTACTGCCCCTGATGATGAAAATAACATTACTATTTCTTGATTGGTTCTAGTTTCTGAAATAAATAGGCATGATAAATACTTTGCATTAAGCACTTAAAGTTACTTTGTATTAAGCAAAGTAAGAAAAACAAAATAAAATAAGAAGAATCGAAATATCTTGTTTTAAATTTTTTTATATATAAAATCTAACAAGAAAATAAAGAATAATTGATGCAAAAAATATTAAAATTTATAAAATAGTTTTTCTGTACGATTTTTTTAAATATTTTTGCTGTGAACAATCCATCTGTAGACGCTAACAGTAATCGGCCATCATGTGACGATCCTAAATTTCTTGATACCTTTTTCCATTTTTCGGATATCCTGGTGAAACTGTTCACCTTGTTCTTTACTATAATCTTCCACGTTAGAAGGAAAGATTACTATGCAAAAAAATTATTTAATTCTTATATTGGCTCCCAATTTTTCAAAATATTTTAGAATCTCATGTATCAATTCTTGGTAGTTATTTGTCTTATGATTGCCCAAAAAATTTGAATTACAGATATATAACTAAACCATGTAACAGATTCTACAACGGTCATATATCTATTATAATTTGGATCTTTTACCAGTTTTCAAACTTGTGGATCGTAAAAAATCCCTGCTCTTAATTTTTCAATACTTAATGCTGGAAATTCTTGGCAAATATATTTAAAACAATCATTTGACTTGTCCAGTGCTTTTATAAACTATTTCATTAAACACAGTTTGACGTGAAGAGATGGCGGTATTATTTTTTTCTCTTTATTAATGGCTCATGAATGTTGTCCAATGGAAATTACTAATTCCAAATTACCAACTTAAGTTCTGTAAGTTTTGTCGAATAACCGATTGAAATCATGCAAACTTAATTCCATTGTACAGTAAGACACATTTCAAGCTCTTTTCAGGAATATCCACGAAAAGCTGTCAATCATCTTCAGGGAGTAAATTTCAAGAGTTTCCATTAGTTTAACAAACATAATTAATTTACTACAATAGCCAAAATGAAGATATCATGTGAAATTGGGGTCACTGAGTACTCAGAAACCGATGTTGACCTTGTTTCAACACAATTTTTTTCATTCCCCAGTGTTATCTATATTTACAAAACGGATGTTTTCGTGTGTGTGTGTCACGAAATTTTTAGATCGATGTATGAAATGTTTTCCGTTCGAATTTCGGAATTTTCACAAAATCACTATAGTAAATCCGCCCTTGCGAACAACGTGGTAACTTTTGTATTTTGATCCGAAGCCTCTAGAGGCATGCTCCGGAGGTGCCTTCTCGATATGAGCGAGAGGGCAAGGCAATATTATTGCGAATTGCTTACTTTATTGTATGTATATGATTATAACCCATTAATGATTGAACATTAATGGGTTATTATTAGTAAGTACACAATAAAAATGGCAAATATAGAATAATACTTAACTGCCTACCTAGTGAGAGCCTCCAGTGAATTTAACAACATTTGATATATTTTATATCTGTTTACTTGACCATTACAATGACAGTTTGTCTCTTAAAACAGACAAACCATTTGGGTATAAGCTGATTATTCAGAAATCATAAATATCTGTTGTCTCATGTTGTAACAATTGATATTGGCATTTAATCTCGCTGAAAATAAACAAAATGGTAATATCTTTGGTAAAATGTATATATTATTATTGTTAAGCAGATAATACAATGAATAAGAAATGGCAGAGACAAAATATATATTTATATTACCTTGTTTACTTCATCGTCGCGAAATATAGATAGGTTAGATACATAATATCTCTTCGGCGAAATAAGCCAGTGATAAAAATCAACACAGTATTCAGTAATCTTCGCGAAAAATTGTAATAAACTTGGCCAATACAATTAATTTCTACTTCTTGAAATATATAACAGCATTTGGGAATAAGGTTTGGGAATATGGTTAATCAAAAATAATGAACAACGATATTGCCTCGATTGTCAACAATGTCAATATGAAGACTACATGGATGTGTACTCTGGAATAGTTACCATGCAGAAATTATAATCTATTCCACGTGGAGTAAAGTGTACTATATTTTGCTGTTTTTATGTTAGTTTTATATCTAAAGTATATCAAGCTTTACAATTATAGTTGTGTAAAATTTTACTAATTACATTGGTGTTAAATTTTATACCAGAAATAGTGAATTTTCATACAACTAAAGGTAGTAAAGTTTTACTATGGCCAATTTTCAACAATGTAATCGTTTGCAATATTCAACTTTCTGCTAACAAATAACAGACATGGTAAGACCTTCAATAATTCGGTGACTGGCATTTTATTAGGCCTATGTACGCACTTCGTCAAAAGTATTCCGTCTAAAAATAGTAAATAGAAAATATGTATGCAAAGCGAGTACATCATATACAGTTATGTAAGAGATGACGAAAATCCAAATTTAGATATAATGAAACATAAAACGAAAACCTATAAAAGGAAACGTATGAGGCGTGGACCTTAAACCATGATCAGTTTAAAGAACCCAGCTTAAACAGATGCTTAGTCGGAACTACTTACAGTCAGACATAATGATATTTGCATTTATTGAGGCATTTTTTTTATAAACCCAACCAAGTGCAAATTTAACGGAACAAAAAGTAATACCGAACAAAATATACTGTGATCTGTAATAAATCGGTTTTCGTAATTTGCAATAATTGGAAGCAGCGACAAAGAAAACAATGATACTGTCTAGTCATGAACCGCTAACAAACTAATAATAATAATATAGACGTTAAGTTTGTCGCACTGTAATCCTGTTAAATGATTCCGATTTATTGTTTGTAATAAACTGTGTTAATAATCCTGCAATTTGTTAAAATTTTTGTTGTGGGACTGCTTTATAAAATCAAAATTATGTCTTATTCTCACGTTATTTAAGCGAATAAAGGTAAGGCGTCGCATGTATAAAGGTGACCTGAAAGTTTGTCGCACTGTAATCCTGTTAAATGATTCAGATTTATTGTTTGTAATAAACTGTGTTAATAATCCTGCAATTTGTTAAAATTCTTGTTGTGGGACTGCTTTATAAAATCAAAATTCTGTCTTATTCTCGTGTTATTTAAGCGTATAAAAGTAAGGTGCGCATGTATAAATGTGACCTGAAAGTTGGTATAGGTAGCAGTGCGAGTCATATATAAATCGCATTAGTTTTTAAATTAATGTTTTTTTATAAAGATATATGAATTTTTTATTTTTGAACATTGTGACTAGATTAAATCTAGCTAACTCTTTCTGATATCTAGACGTAACTGTTTAGTAGATAGATAAGCACCCAGCGACACACTCTACAAAACACTAATCACTTTGTTCATGTAATAGACGTACACTTAGAATTTATTTCACTGTTACTGCAATTAGTTTTAGTCTCTTTACCCATCGAATAAGTCCGTTGCTTTTGAGTAGCGATACTACTTCGAAATTTTCGTCATTTTTAGCTTTTCTGATGTTTACCGACAAACCTCTTGATCTCATCTTCAACCATAACTATAGGCATCTTGAGGTAGCGTTGACTTGAGTTCTTGATGTATTTAGACAAGGAGTTAGGAGTTATTTAATTCCATTTATTAAAACCTAAATCATTATGCTCGAATAGTTTAATTCGATCTTCATGTATATACATCATAATTGATGGCATTATCATTTTTGTTTAGCTATATCCGTCACAAGTATTCAAGTAACTTAATACACTTACTCCAGTATACATTTAAGTATAGTATATTTAGTGTTAGATTCTTCTAGTAGAAACTTAAGGTGGATATTTTTATACTGAACTAGCTGACCCGACAGACGTTTTCCTGTCTTATCTATGAATATTCAATTCGAACTGGAATAGATAATAAAAAAAATTATTTCAAAAACATAGTGTTTACTGTAATGCCTTTTGATACACAACATTGATAGTTCTGTTTTCTGGCGCATAAATAAATAATGTTGATGGTTTTCCGACACGGGAACATGCGACATACAATTGGCCATGCGAAAAACATGAATTTTCAAGACTAATGCCACAAACACTTAACGACTGCCCTTGCGATTTATTTATCGACATTGCAAATGCAAGCCGCTCTGGAAATTGTAACCGTTTAAAGTTTAATGACATGTCGTTCGGAATCATAGGGATACGTGGAATCAAAACGTCTTCGCCTTTGTACTTCCCTTTCAAAATTGTGGCTTCGATGACGCTGTTCATTAATTTCTTCACCGCAAGCCGGGTGCCATTACAAAGACGTGGCTGGGTCATGTTCCGCAACATAATTATTATATTTATTTATTTATTATAACCATTTTACAATTCCTTTGAGCAGGCATCCTATAGAGGTAAATAAAATTACCTGTACATAGGTAATGGTACATGAAAAAGAAAATATACATAGAAACTTAAAACTAACTTAAAACTAAAAACAAATCAGTGCTTGTTTGCACTCTTAAATGGCTATATTTACAAATATTACATAATAAAATAACAAATAATTTTTTTTATTCAACAATTATATAATTGTTTTTTTCTTATTAGGCTAATGCGTTCTCTTTGATATAATCTTTGAGTTTTGTTGTTACTTTCTGCTTACTACCACATAACTCTTTTAAGTTTTTGGGTAGATTGTTAAAAATCTTTAATGCTACATAATAACTATTTTTTGTAGCTATCGTTTTCGATATTTTCGGTATTTGTATGTTTTTATTTCTTGTTGTGCTTGTCGAATTAATATATTTTTCTCTTAAATTTTTATGGTGATATAATATAGATTGAAAATGGAATAATTGCCTTACATTGAGTGGGTATTTTTCATTTATGAAATTGTTTTGGCTAATGATTTTCATTATTTTATTTTGTACTCCTTGTATTAGTTTAATGCAGGTACCATAAGCTCCACCCCATGCAATTATTCCATAATTAATTATGCTATTTAAAAATGCATAGTAAACAGTAAGTAGTGTTTTAGTGTCCATGATATTCTTAATTTTAGCAAATATAAAAATCAAATATTTGGTTTTTTTGATTATATATTCAATGTGTTGGTCCCACTTCATATTATAATCAAAAATTAATCCTAGATACTTATGAGATTCAACTCTATTTAACAATTTATTATCTAACCTTATATCAATTGTTTTTGGCACACTATCACAGTAATTTCCATAAGTCATAACAACTATCTTATCTACGTTTAGAGATAGTTTATTTACAGCTAGCCAATTCGCAACAGTTTTGAGATATTCATTCATCCTTTCCTCAGCCTTCGCCCACGTATCGTCACTCGATATGACGATGGTGTCATCAGCATAGGATAGGATTGTATCATTTGGCATATTTCTCAGTAGGTCATTCACGTATATTATAAACAGTAACGGTCCTAGTATAGTTCCTTGAGGAACTCCAGTTGTTACGTTCTTGTCATCACTCATATTATTCATAATTTTAACTTTTTGTTTTCTACCGACGAGATAGTTAGTGAATAATTCTAGAGCAGTTTCTTTCACACCATATTTTTCTAATTTTTTTAGCAAAATTTTGTGGTTCACCGTATCAAAAGCTTTAGATAGATCCAAGAAGGCAGTTATGAGAGGTTTACTTTTATCTAAATTGCTGTAAATTAAGTTTGTTACGTAGTTCAAACAATCAGTGGTACTTTTATTAACAAAACCAAATTGTTTATCTGATATTATATTATGTTTTTCCATAAATGAATAGAGTCCGTTGAAAATGATTATTTCCAAAATTTTGGCTATATTTGAAATGAGGGATATCGGCCGGTAGTTAGACATAACAGTCTTTGTACCTGCTTTATGGATAGGTATTACTACAGCACTCTGGTTGATACTCAGCAGGTATTACTAAGGCATTCTCCATACAATTTTTTTACCATTGTAATTACAGATTCAGCAGCGCATTCTGGGTTATTAAAGTGCATAATAGTATTCCAATCTAGTATACTGGCATTTCTCCTTAGTTTTTTGTTACTAATGAATTTAGAATCTGTAAGGATATTTATTTTTGTAGTTTCTTGTTCAATACTTATAAATAGAGGATAGTGATCATTGAAAGGATTTGTTAATTTATATGAGTTTATTGTAATATTACTAGACTTAATGAAAAAATTGTCAATGCATGAGCCCCCATCGTTGTTGGTGGAGGGTCTCGTTAACTCTGTAAAGCAAGGAGTATATTTGAATTCTAAAAAGTTGTTTATATATTCTTGGCTTATAGATTTTTCGCATATATCTTTTGTATTGAAATTACCGTCCAGTATATCTACATTGAAATCACCCACTATGCAATTGTTTTTTGTTTTCCTCTGGTCTAACATGAATTTATTAATGCAATGTATAAATTCAATTTTTGGTAGATCGTGTGATCTATAAATCGCCGAAACTTTCAAAGCTTCACCAGTTGTTAGTTTAATATTAGTATTTATTATCTTAAGTCTATCTATTTCATCTATGCTAGTATTTTCCCATATATTATCTTTTATATATAACATTACCCCATCAGATTTATTAATTACACTCCCATTATAATAGCTTTTATAGCCTTCTAGGTGATAGTATTGTGGATGTTTTAAGTACCATGTCTCCGTGCACACTATTATCACAGGCTTTCTGGCTAGACGCTCAATAAAGGTCTCTAATTTTTCAAAGTTCGCGTTTAGGCTTCTTACATTTACACATAATATAATGTTTTTGCTATTATTATCGTTGAAACTTTTATTGAGGGTTCGCATATTGCTAAACTCAATTTCACTATTAATTATTTCTTCAAAATCAAGTTCCTCCATTTTGTGCTTGTCTTCTATTCTTATTTAATATACTTGAGTTGATGCTATGTAGACTTGTCGTCGATAAACCAGGAGCCAGTGGTGACGTCGCCTGATATTGTTGTTGCTCTACTTTACCGAGGTATCTTGGTACTTCAGGAAAAATACTGTAATCCGTTGAATCAACCATCTTCCTTATTTTCGATTTTAACACTTCACATTCAAGACTGTCAAATGCTATATGTCCCGTATTATGTTTGGTTTTATAGTTGATATTGCTATGTAAACAGTTTGGACATTTATAGTGTCCCTCATTGCACTCGCTTGTATTGTGTTTACCGGAGCATTTTAGGCATATCACCTCGTTCCGGCATTTTGTCCCTTTATGACCATATCTGCCACACTTGAAGCATGGTTTTACGCTTATGTAGTCATAGACTCTGCATCTTTGATGACCTATGTATACTCTGTTCTTGTTTTCTCGAATGTTATTGTAAATTTCGTTAGTTACCTCCAAAATAATCGTTTGCAGGTTAGTTTTAGGATTCTTATATTTGTGAACAACAGTGCTTTTTTTCTTCATGTCATTGAAATTCCTAGAATTGATATCGTTTTCTAGGGCTTCCTTACTTAGATTTTCACAATTGTTAATGCCTACTACTTTTACTTTCGGATTCAGCATTTCTTCTCTCTTTATATTGCACACACTAGTTAGCTTAGCCATTGCTTTTATTGCTTGGTCTGCACTCTCCTCATCCTTACAGGTAATGATTATCTCGTCTTCATTCTTTTTTATAACATTTTTTGTTTTAATTGTTTTGTCTTTTATTAAATATTGTTTGATCTTATCCGTGATTTTTTCAATTTTTTCCTCTTTTTTAGTTTTTTTAACAATAACTCTGGGCACACGTTTCGGAGCTCTTTTCTCGTTTGCTGCCGTCATTTCAGCAAAACTTTTTGTTTTTAGAGTTGGAATAATAATTTTCTCCATGTCAATCTTTTCTCTTAGAAGCTGGTTCTTTTCTTTTAATTCATTATTTAGATCTTTTAGTATTGCGTTTTCTATTTTTAGAATTTCATGATCTGATAAAGATTTATCTCCATCTTCACTCCCTTCGAGTTCATTAAGTATCTGTTCCTTAATTTCATTAATAGATGTTTTCTTTATTTGAGCTATTACAGTTTTCAATTCACTACTCAACAGCTGACGATCTAATTCTGAGGTTATGTTTATATCATCATGGTTTGGGCAAATAACGAACACTTCACTTATTGTTTTCACATTGTCTATTCTTTCATAACATCTAGCATGGTATATACTTTCACATATTAGACACACAACAATTCCACTCGCCTTTTTATTATGGCACTCAAACGATTTATTTCCAGGCCGAAAAGTGCCACCCGCACTGTCGGCTGCCATCTTTACCGATCCGACTTTTAATTACAGATTATCAGGTGGTAATCCGGGCAATTCGAGCGAAATTAAAAATTCTATAGGATAGTTGCCAACATCATCTTGGTTAGTAACGGAATCAACCGATTTGTATGTCATCAATTTGCCAGCTATCTTATTTTGAATCTGAAAATTCATTTCGTTGACATGAACGTTTTTTGCAGCCAATATAACACGTCAACCAAACATGATTTTTGTAATTTTGAGCAATGTTTGGGAACACCATCTCGATGAGTTCGGTCTTTGATTCAGTAAAGTGACAAAAATTGGCAGGGAGTGTAATGTATCCAGACGATGTGTCAACAGGAATGTTGCCATTACCAATGTGAACTGTAATCGATTGCCACGTTATAATTAAATGCAGCTCGATGGGGATTAAATGCAACATTTCTACGTTGTTGATTTCGATTCCATCGATTTCGTTCAACTTCATTTCGCGTTTCGCGTTGCTCGTCAGTTTGACTTGCTCGTATATATCTTTGACTTGCAGCATTGCGAGTTCTGCGACCTAAGTTCGTTCGTCTAATTGGTGGCATTTTGAAGAACCAAAATTCAACTGAAAATAAAAAATTTACTCCCTTATTTTTTCTGTATAACCATGTAAACCACGTGTTAGTCTATTAAAATTTACCAAAAATCGATGTTAAATTAAATTTTGATATAAGGCTTGATTGCGGTGAACTAACTGCGATGAACAAACACTTCTCAAAAAACTCACTAAACAAACTGAAACCTGGATAAACATTTCAATCGAATCGACTGTGCAGTGTACACTAAGAAGTGAATAAATGAATTTTTTGATCGATAAATGTCGACCGATGTAGCTGTTAAACGACATTTGCAACGCACGAACTGTCAAACGCGATGAGTGTGTATGTAGCAGACATCTGACAATTATTAAAAAATTCATAGACAATTCGATTCACATTCATCAACTGCGCGAACTGTCAAGCGCGAAGTTAAAATAGTTGTTAAGTTTTCTCAAATTTTTCAATTTTCTGCGCAATTTTCTTAAGTTTTCATTCCGTAAAAACCTTCTATAAAGTATTAGAAAACATAAACAAAAAAGATGAAGAAAATCGGTTCAGTCGTTCTCAAGTTATAGCGTGACCAAGGGAAATAGGGATTCATTTATATATATATATATATATATATATATATATATATATATATATATATATATATATATGTATATATATATATATATATATATATATATATATATATATATATATATATATATATATATATATATATATATATATATATATATATATACAGTGCTATTCAAAAGTCCCCTCCCCCCCTCTTATCTTTGGAACGATTATACATAAACTAGTGAAATTTGGTAACTGAATATTAAGGGTTGTAAACTTCCCTACTAGTGATGATCGATGACGTATGCGTCAAAGATGACGTCACAAGGTCATTATGACCAATAATTTTAAATGGAACCCTATGGCAAGCGACACCTCTTTTAAAAGGTATCGAAAAAACCTATTCAATGATACTAATATTGTGTCTGTTTACGGCAGTTTTGACAACTGGCTTTCAAAAACCGCAAAGCTGTGATGAATTAAATCAGTTAATAATAAAATTTAAAATTCAAGCTCCGCCACTGGATAGTTGGATAGTAAATAATCTGATGTTTTTACAAGTCTCCCCAATTTGATTTTTTTTTTAGCTGTCAAAGTTTTTATACATTTAATAATTTGTGTATTGTTGATCGAACGTTTAACTGTTTTAGTACCTTGTGGTAATTTTAAAATATTTGTACATTCAATAATTTGTTAAACTGTTGTGAGCTGAACGTTTAAGTGCTTCAAGAAGAGAAATGGTACGTGTTTTAGGTGATAAAGTAGCAGCGATCCTAATACTTGGTGAAACTGGAGAAAATATTCATGCAGCAGAACGCATTTTTAATGAAAGGTTTCCCGATCGCCCAGTTTCGAGGACTTATTTGAGAGAGCTTCTTCGTA
Source organism: Rosalia funebris (assembly GCA_037954035.1). Taxonomy (NCBI): domain Eukaryota; kingdom Metazoa; phylum Arthropoda; class Insecta; order Coleoptera; family Cerambycidae; genus Rosalia; species Rosalia funebris. The sequence continues at coordinate 18,239,434 of JAZFAV010000016.1, read as the reverse complement.
AGTTTAAAACAACGGGTAGTATTAATGATGCAAAACGATCTGGCAGACCACAAATTTCTGATGAGAAAAAACTGATATACTGACAGAAGTAATAGTAAATCCTACTTCTTCAACAACTCAAGTTGCATCAACCTGTGAAGTCAGTCAAAGTACAGTGCACAGGGTGTTGAAAAAAAAACAAATTTCACCCATACAAATTAAAAATGGTTCATCAACTCTCAGACGACGATCCAGACCGAAGACTGCAATTTTGTGAAAATATGGAGACTAAAATTAACCAACAGCCAGACTATGTCAAAACAATTTGTTTTAGTGACGAAAGTACTTTCTATCTAAATGGAAATGTAAATACACAAAACGTGAGATATTGGAGTGACGCAAATCCTCACATATTTCGTGAAACACATACTCAGTATCCCGAGAAGGTCAATGTTTGGGCAGGTATACTGGGAAACCACATAGTTGGGCCTGTTTTCTTAATACCAACTTAACCGGTGAGGTGTATCTGCAGATGTTGCAAAATGCAATAGAACCGTTAATCCTTGAAATTTTGGAAGATAATCAAGATGAATTGGACATTTTGAAAATAACATTCCAACAGGATGGTGCTCCTCCACACTATTACGGTGCAGTAAGACGGTATTTGGATGAAGAATATCCTGGTAGATGGATTGGACGACGAGGTTCAATGGAATGGCCGCCTCGATCACCGGACCACATACCTTTAGATTTTTTTCTGTGGGGGTATCTTAAATCGAAGGTTTACGCCACTCAGCCTGACAATATTGATGTTTTAAAACAACGTATTGTTACAGAATGTAGGGCTATTTCCGCAGACACATTTGAAAAAGTACGAGAAGAGTTTCACAATAGGATGTTTTACTGTCAGGAAGTAGATGGAGCTCACTTCGAACAATTACTATAAGTAGGTACTGATTCTTGAATCTGTAATTAAAATTATTATCTAAGTTTACTGATTACTGATTTAATCCATCAAAACTACCATAAATACAAACAATATTAGTATCATTAAATACGTTTTTTTGATACCTTTTAAAAGAGGTGTCGCTTGCCATAGGGTTCCATTGAAAATTATTGGTCACAATGACCTTGTGACGTCATCTTTGACGCATACGTCATCTATCATCACTAGTAGGGAAGTTTACAACCCTTAATATTCAGTTACCAAATTTCACTAGTTTATGTATAATCGTTAAAAAGATATAAATAATCTATATATATATATATATATATATATATATATATATATATATATATATATATATATATATATATATATATATATATATATATATATATATAGATTATTTAATTAAAAACAAAAACCGTGCTTTAATGTTTTGTGTTAATATAATTTTAACATACTTGTTCTTTTCTCTAAAAATAGAGCATGTATTAATTTACACAAAATTTCTCAAAGATATTTTTAAGCTGAGAAAGGAACTAATAATGTACAGGATGGGCCAGAAGTAGGTAACTAATTATAATTGCTTTTACTCTTTTTATTTTTTAAATGTTTCTATTTTATTTTAGAACTGTAAAGAAAATTGGGAAATTCATAATGGTGTATATATCAGTTCCTCGATGTGCAAAAGTTTTTATTACGAGTTACGTGAATTTTATTTTCTAAAGCAGAAATCCAAAATTTTAAAATAGGCTCAATACCGTACACATTTTTATACCAGGGATGTGCTCCCTAAAAAACAATTCGTAATGTTGTTAAATTTAGAGAAGTTTTAAAATAGGTAAACCACGTTCAGCTAGAAAACCGAGCATTTAGCGAGTACGGCTTAACTCAGACGTACCACTTTACAACGACAAAATTGCAATAATGGAATGAATGAACAACTGCCGCGATGGTCGGCAGATTTGTTTCATTTCGGCTGTGGTTGGTTTGTGGTCGGTAGGTAGAAAGTGTGAGTTGGGTTCAGTTATTACCTGCGACAATTTTGTGGGTGCCACAAAATTGTCGCAGCGTGTCGGACCACGCGTTGCGACTGTCGTCGAAACCGACTACATAATGTCGGTCGTGTGAGTGCTAATCTGCGTTTCCATACTAATTTGCTACTCTCCACTAGCGATGACTTTTCTGTGGTTCCAATGTCGTTGTAAAGTGGTATGTCTGAGTAAAGCCCAATTGAGAGTGTTAGTGGTGATCCCTTAAGTTCAACCAGAGACGATCAAATGAATTGAAATTTACTAAGAAAACCTGAAACGAGTATTGAATCTTTGTTTGCACTTTTTCTCTTAGAAAATACAGTTAGTTCATGAAATTAAGCCTCATTATAAATAAGAGCATCTACAGTATAGTGCAGCTCTTCAACAATTAGGTGCAAATAATCCTAATTGTATTTATAAATTAATTATGAGTGAAGAGGTACATTTTTACCTGAACGGATATATTAAAAAACGAAAGATGCGATTCTGGGCCACCGAAAATCCTCGAATAATTCAAGAACGAGAGCTGTATCTAATTCACGTAATTGTTTGGTATGGAATGACTTCAACTAGAGTAATCAGGACATATTTTGTTGAGGATAATAAAGATAATGCAATGACGGTCAATGCGTTACCAAATAATAGTTTTAGAATTTTCATTTACAGCTTTACAAACCTCCGAGAATTTATGGTTTCAGCAAGATGATGCCAAACTTGCTAGGCAGAGTATTGACCTTTTAAAAACTGCATTTCCTAACAGAATAATTTCTCGAAATCTCAACCTAAACTGGTCTTCAATATCGCCCGGCTTAACAGTGCCCGATTTTTCTCTCTGGGGCTACCTAAAAGAAAGAATGTACAAATATAAACCTCAAACACTTTTAGAACTCAAAAACAATATTAGAAACGATTTTCGAACGATACCATTTGATATTTTGACATTCGTAATAGAAAATGCAGTAGTTAGAGTAAGACTATGTGAAGAAGAAGAAGTAGAAGAAGGAGAAGAAGGGAGTTGCCTACGAGACGTTAATTTTTGTAAATAAATCTCCAAGAAATATAATTTTTGTTATCGCTAGAAAAAATATTGAACTTATTAAATACCATATTTGAAAAATAAATGGGTTACCTAATTTTGGTCCACCTTGTATATTAGTAACTTTATTTAAATACGCAGGTAAAGGTAGTGATGTCAAACTATGAATGCCTGTAGATAAATCCCTAAATAAAACAAAAACTAACCGTAGTACTTTCCAGGATAGGAGACATTTTAGAGGATGGCTTATTTGACGTGTGTTGTTCTTCGGCATTATTGAGGGGTTATTGCACATCTGTGGATTTTATGTATAAGATAAGTATCTCTAGAAAATTAAATTCTATGCTTATAGTACTTTCATTTTATAGTAGTAAATTTTCTAGGAATTCCTCAGTTTAAATCGAATATTTTGTGTTTGTAATCTTACCTCATTTCCACTGAAATATTAATATATTTGGAAACTTTATTTCTTGTAAAGCAACACAAAACCTATGTGTTTAGGTAATTATTTTTACGCTTATTTGCAACAACTTTGGATTGCCTATAATCCGTTTTTCATTTTATATTTGGTATTTCTTTGAAGTGCTGATCTACCTAATAATATAACAAGTTTTATGTGAAAAGAGCGTTTTATTTGATTAGACAACCGCTACAAAAAACGAATAATTGTAAATAATGCGTTATTTTTAAGCCAAACATTGACAACTCAAATATTGTATAGACAAATATTGAATTCACTATAGCGCGGAAAAATATGCATTCATGACGTCGAGTATATATAGTTAATTAATGGGAAGGTCTCTTGTTTAAATATTGAAAGCAGAATATTAGATAACCTTAATGTCTCTAAAGCTTTAGAATCATTTAAAATATATGCGGTTATACTAAAATAATGAGCATTGGAATTAACGTTGATTTTTATGGAATTATTCGATTGGGAATTGATCTGTAAATAATCTGCGTATTATGATGCACATTCGAGATGTGGTTGTACCGTCGGATGCTGAAAATAAAATGGACCGATAGAATAACAAATGTTGAAGTCCTTACACGTATGAACAAATGTACAGAAATCACGACAACCCTAAAGAGGAGAAAGTTGGAATATTTTGGGCACATAATGCGACATCCGGAAAAATAAGGAATTCTTCATCTCATAATTCAAGAAAAGATAGAAGGTAGGAGAGGCCCCGGAAGAAGGAGAACATATTGGTTAAAGAACTTAAGGCAATGGTTTAACAAAACAACTGTACAACTTTACGCTCAGCAGTTAGTAAAGTTATGATAGCTAACATGATCCAGTCTATGATCGCTAACGATCGATAACAGTCAAAGCACTCCAAGAAGAAGACGATATGATGATGCATATGTATAACTGATTCTAGAAAAGGAAAATACTATACTTAAAATAACTTCCAACTTACCATACTTATCATCATATCAGTAATAAATAAGGACAATGGATGCTTCAGTGTTATAAACAAAAAACTGCAAATATACTGACTAGTAATATAATTAATAACCTCCAAAATAAACTTCATAACCAGGAAGGGAATGTCCATTTTCTCCAAAAAATGTCAAATTGCATCTGCTGGATACATATTCGAATTTCTATAAATGAAAGCTGTACTAGTACAACGATTAATTGATTTATTAATTTTTTATTTAGAAACGACCTAAATGATATGGTTCACCGAACTATACTCACACCACCGTCACCAGGTTATTGCTCGAGTAAGTGACAGGAATTGTTTACTTTTCGTGAAAAGAAAACCCGCCACGGGTAGGATTCAACATATGTCCCGGATGGGAATCGAACGATAGACAGCTGTGTTTCGAACTCATTAGTTATCATCAGTGCCGTACACAGTATGTCTGTCCAGGACAATTGCCGAATCAAATCCATGGGGTATTCATCTAAATCGATACGATATATGTCAGTAACTTATAAGTCGGGAATCGAGAAAGGAACCACCAAATCGCGAAGCGGCTATTAAGTAGTTCCCGAATAGCAAGGCTATTACATAATCGCTATAGGAAACAACTACTCCTCGGGCTAAAGCCTCGTCAGGCATTGAATTATATCTAATAGCGATTCTCGACCCCTTTTTCGTACTTCTGCACGATCAGCAAGGTCTCAGAAAAGAAAACCCGTCACGGGTAGAATTTAACATCTGTCCCGGATGATAACTGAACGACAGACAGCTGTTTCGAACTTATTAGTTTTCATCAGTGCCGTACACGGTACGCCGGTCCAGGACAAAGGCCGAATCAAATCCATGGGGTATTCATCTAAATCGATACGATATATGTTAGTAACTTTTAAGTCGGGAATCGAGAAACAGGTTGGAACGAGAACAGGAGGTTGAAAGAGGGACATGGCCCTAAACGAGGAGTTTCGGTCTACAGCGGCGAGCGAGTAAAAGGCAGTAGTTTTGCTGGGTCTGCATCCTCTCATTTGAGGATCACTACACCTGTCAAAATATTGCCTCCGCGTCGTAGTATATGTTGAAGAGAGCCTGGAGGAGTACTGGAGTATTTAATGGGTAGCACTTCTCGTAGAGTACCTGAGTATGACTGGTGGCATTTCATGATATGAGTAAATTGCAACGTTTTCTTTTTTGGTTAGAATTGTCCAGAAACGGATTCCTTCCCAGAAAAAAAATTACCGCTATCACTGATCCTCTACAAATCTCAGAGTGAGCTATTATTGGGATATTGTTTACATTTCAGCATTCATCGCTGAAATGGTAATTCGACTCACTATTGATTGTATGACAACTGATTTACTTCTATTTTCAGAACGTATTAGGTCTAAAAATAACTATAGGGTATAACTATGAATTTTGTTATAGCTTCTTTAATTTATTTAATATCCCGTATCTGAAAAATATAAACGATGAAACTTATACATGTGTACGAATTGCCACCAGAACTTATTATGATTTTTATGACATATTTCTCGGAAGAAAAACGGTTTATTTGAAGTTAAATATTGAAATTGCCATAATATGAAATTCGATGACAGAATATGAAATTAGAAGTTCTAATGTACATATATACGATTCGTTTGACGTATGTCGAATGAAATATTAGAGATCAAAATGATATTCGAAGTATGAATTACATTTGTAACTAGCATAAGAGGTTAAAGTTTAAAAGTTTGGCGGCAACTAATCAGTAAAATTGTTCTGATATGCATTTTAAAATATACAATTACAGATTTTAATGCTACTAAACATTTATGTAATACCTATAAATTTTATCAAATACAGGCCTTTGATCTTAACGACTTAAGGATACTTATTACAGTTATTGCATATAGATTTAAGTACGTGTTATATTTTGTTTTACTTAACACTGCCAATGAATTCTTGATAAAAATCTTTGTTATTTTGTTGATATAACAATTATTCGACAGTTACTTTGCAAATGTTGAACACAAAACAATTTTATGAGAAAGAGCCCAGGTACCAATTTACGATAACCCTAATTAAAATGAGAAAAAAGATATATTAGATTAGCAGACACATTCACAAAAATATAATATTTTAAGAACAACGTTAAGATATTAACTTTATCTTTAATTAAGTCGAATTTGTTCCTAATTTCGCTCATTCGTTCGCAGTTAGCGTCATCATCGAAACTGAAAAAGATCAGTGTCACTGTCAGGGTTGTAACAATTCATGTAGAGCATACACTCAAGTATCACAAAACTATTTTAGTTAGTAGTCATTGAGAACATGATTATTTGTTAAATATATTTGTTAATAAAAAAGCTTTTGCTAGGATTCGCGATTGACTTGACTGATGGACTAATTTTTTATATGTTGCTTAGACATTTGCCTCACATCTTTAAATTATGTAACTGTGAAGTCACAAATACTTGTAAAAGAAACAAAGAGGAAAGAATTACATCTAGAAATCTTGTCTCTAACTTATCATGAGTATTGCTTTTGCTAAACTGTAAAGCAACTTGTTTATAAAATATTTATATATTGTAATGGATGATTTTTACATTTTATTATATGGAATTACTTAGTGGAGATAGCATTGTATATGTCCAGTATATGTAAAAATAATTCCTTCTTTGGATTGGGAATTTTTTTCTTATATGTAATATATGTAATCTTACCAGACTAAGGACCAGGGAAAACCTCTATGGACCACAACCTGCAGTGGGAATAAGTCGGAATCTGATCAGAGACCGCATCAATGGCTGGGCAAGAGACCAGCATAATAAAAGATGCTGGTTGTCGAATTACCAAACTCTTCATCGAATACTCAGAAATTGAGAAATGGGCCCAAGAATTCATTAAATTGAACAGGCACAAAGCCAGAATCCTGGTGGGAACCATAACGGGCCACCATAGTAGCCTGAATGCATATAAGCACAAGCTGAGGCTGACTAACAGCCCGGCCTGCAGATACTGTAGAGAAGGCTAGGAAACCTCGATTCATCTTCTTTACACCTGCCCCGCACTGGAGGAGAGGAGGTACCTTATATTAAGGACCCCTGTTATCCTATAGGAGGCGAGGCTTAAGGCTGGGGACGTGCCTAAATTGCTCCTTTTATGGAATAGCATTTTGGATAATGACCCGGATAAGAGGGTATCGCCAAGGGACTATCCGTGCGATCAGTGGCTGATGAGGCCCAAATCCATATAACATAATAATAGTAATATATGTAATAATAAAAGTTCACAATAATCATATTCATTTAGTTGATCAACGAAAATGATTATAGAAGATAATAGAAAATTTCTCGTCTGTTGGAAATGGCTAAATAAGTGATTTATTTTTAATTAACCTTATTATCAAAATCAGAATGAAATATTTACCTTATTGGTAGACAGATAGAAATTGTTGATCACGTTTTGGAGTCGTTTGATACAGACTGTCGTTTTAATTTTTTTTATTTCGAGTGTTTGGGGGCGATATGGCAGAACATCAAATTCAATGAATTCGCATTGCAATTTTACTTTGTTTCAAAATCATGCCACCTCAAGATCGAGCCATTTTGGTTTTATATTGCAATAAAAGTACTCTACCATTTCATTATAAAACATCCGTTGAGCAGGTGTGAATAGAATCAGTAAAAAGTACGAATATTAGAAGAACTTTATGAACGTTGGATTTAATGGAAATGTACAGGAAAGATATAATGATATCTACTGATATATGTACAGTGCTATATAATATCCGTCCAACTGATATTCACTTCAGTAGGATAGCTGAGGAAGTGAGATCAGGTGCTTAGTGACAACGTGTTTGATATGATGGCTTGAGCACATATGGAATCTGTCTATCTTCCTCCTTATGGAATATAAGGAATACTCAGGACATTTTGCATGTGGATCTTGTCCAGCTGAATCCGGAGGATACTTAGGTCTCTAGACAGGGCACCTTTATATTTTAGGATAATTTAAATATATTTGTATTAGCTTGACAAACCTTAAGATCAAATTCGTAAGCAACAAACCTTACGATCAAATTCGTAAGCAAAGTGTATAGTAAAGTAATGGGGATTATATCTGTTTTCCACGAAGAGACTAGACTATGACTAAAGACCGGTAGTTCTTCGTATATTGCAGATTCGTATTTTAGGTTTTGTACAATGTTATGACAAACATACTCTTTCATTTTTAAATACGATGATAATATAATTAATTGTGAAGTATGTTCAAAATGGGTTCCATTTTCTTCTTGACAAAAAGCTAGTGGATGATAAAACCCATCTCTTATATACATTATAACATCACTGGAGAGATATGTTTGAGTTCATGCTTTATTATTTACTGCAGGACCCTAAAGATGTCAAGTTTTGTTTGAAAAACCTTGTTTTTCAAGAACCCGTACAGGAAATTTTAAGTACTAAGAACACATTTAATTTGGTCATAATTGTCAACACGACTTTATCTCTTCTTAAGGACATGATTAAACTTTCGGTAACGAGACTCAATTTTATTGATTGTATCTTGAGTAATGGGTGGTAGACCTGGATGTTAGTCTTTAAATAATTGAGCAGCCTCCGTTGGAGTTAGGCATACTTGGTCATCATTTAAGGTAAGATCATACTTACAAGTTTTATAAAATTGAATTTATGCAAGGTCTCAAAACAAAATAACTAAGACCATATAAAGAAGTTAAGCTAAGGTATGGTTATTATCAATATTATACGAAAACTCATTATAACACTCATTATAACATTATTTATAGGAAGACTCATAGCATTATTGTGTAGGAATACTCGTATTATATATAGTATCAGATATTAATCAATCAAGTGTAGTATCAGTGGTTAAGTCTTTTCATTTTAAGTGTTTTGTGAAACAACAAAAAATGCAACAGAAAAGCAGTCGACTTAACTTATTAAAAAGCATGAATTTCAAGCGAACCCTATAGTTTCATTGTCAAAGGAACCTCATTAAAATATATCTTGGACATTAGATTTTGGAGGCCAAGTAATAAAAATGATACTTTAACATGACTGAAACAGTGTTTTCTCAAGATGCACCACCAAGTACCAGTGATTTTAAATACGAAGTAACCAAGGCGTTATGTCGAGGAATATACCATTAGTAGAATTAGAGAATCGCAATATAAAGCAGTTTTTTGAAAATTGGACAAATCAGGAAGTACCATCTGAAGCAAAATTGAAAAAGTGATGTGTGTACAAACGTTATGAGTTATGATAATACAATAAGGGAACTTAGGTAAGAGATTGATGGTTACACAAGGATTAGTTTAGACGAGTCACACGATATATCACCTGTGTGACTTCTGGATTGAAAGTGAGGAGATAAGAAAATCATTTCCAGAAATAAATTTGTTAATTTCATCGGTCAAGAAAGTCTTTACTGAAGCTCCAAAACGAGTTAAATTCTCTCAAGAACAATGCACGCAAGTTCCTCTTCCAAAGGAACATGCAATAACTTGGTGGAACCAATGATTGAAGACACTTTGTATTAGGCTGGAAATTTTCTTTCTGTTTCTAACATGGTCTGGTAATTTGATGAACAACATGAACATGGTTCCTTTTACATATAGACTGTACAAGATGGTTACAGAGATGAATGGTTATAAGGGTTACAAGATCAGTCGAAACCTGATCGATCTAACGCGATTTAATTGAGTGATCGTGCTAACAAAAAAATTTCTCAAATAGTCCACCATTGTACTTTCTCATGACTCATGTACATGGTAGAGTGTTTTTATCCACCTCAAAATCGATAGCTGTCGTCTGGGGGACGTCCCTGATCCGAATCAGTCAAAACCCGATCGATCCGACACAATTTAGTTGAGTTATCGTGCTAACAAGAATAAATGCCGACGACAATGACAACGACACACACACAGCAACAAATTTTTAAAAACAATTTTTTTTTTTGGTTTTAGGCCGAAAAACGTAAAATAAACCCAAAACCAAATAAAAATTGTTTTTTCAATTTTTCTTTACACGATTACATTACTTTTCCGCATATAGTGGAATGCGGTTCAGAAGATAGTTCACTAAGTAAGTTGCAGTGTCCACGTAGTAAGTATTATACAAAGTTAAAGGTGGTATTAAAAAAAATACTAGTTCACAATAAATACAAATTTTGGGTTCTTTGTAAAATACTGTGAATTAACAGAAGGTGCAATTTTACAACAATTAATTTAGAAGCACTTATTTGTTGACTGATTGTTATTGATTTTAAACACAGATAGGCATGTGATGTTATTTCCTTTACATTTGATTATTATTACTTATTATTATTTACTATTTTATTACAGGATCTTTCAATAGGGACTCTTAAAAATGTGCTAGGTTATAGCGGCCATTTTGTCATAGCAATAGCTGTAAAATTAACTTTGAACTGTTCAGTAGTGTATGGTAAATCATCACGGAAGGTTAGAACGTTCAATAACGTGCGCAAATCATGAAATTTTATTTTCAAAGTCAGTGTTCTGTTCGAGAAACGTTCTGCGCAATATGTGATTTTTATCCTCGCCACAACCATTCCGATTAGTCGACTATTCGACGTTTGGTGGCTAAACTCGAGTCAACCGGTTTTATAAATTATCAGCCAACACCCGTACATCACCAAAACCCAAGGGCTGCTGAAAACACCTCTGCTGTGCGTGAAAGTGTACGGGAAAACCCGAGGTAGTCAATTTCTTGTCGTTCACAAGAACTTGGCCTTTCTACGACTTCAACTTGGTGAATTTTGCGTCGGGACTTAGATCTGAACCCTTATAAAATCCAACTGACCTAGGAACTTATGGATAAACGACCATAGACAACGCCGTGTGTTCTCTGATTGGGCTCTGAAGCAGTTGAAACTTGACCCATATTTCGCCAAAAGAATCATCTTTAGCGATGAGGCATGATTCATGCATTTATTTTTGCATGAATGGATATGTGAACAAGCAAAATTTACGAATTTGAGACGATACCAATCCACACGAGATTTATGCGATAATGCCATCGAAAATTGGACCTCCCGAATACGCGCGATCAAGCAAAGTCGTGGTGGACATTTGAACGACGTTATATTCCATACTTAATGCCATAAAATATTGTTTCAAATAATAAAAAAAAAACAAACAAGTGGATATCTCACACACAATTTGCTTTATTTACGTTTAAAAATCGAACGCCTTATTGAAAGACCCTTTACTTACTGCTCATCAATGATAGGAAGAACTATGAGATTTCTCTATATGTAGAAGAAAGAGTGAGGGCAGCATTCAGCTAATTACTTAGACCAGGCTATTTACTGCGCACATTGTGGGTGGTCCGATAGAGACTTGTTCCTATTCTTGATGAGCAGTACATACGTTCTATTCATGTAAATATAAAAAGTGTACAGTAGAATGTTCTAAAGCCTTGTAAAGATATAGGTATAATTATTTTATAAATCTAATTTCGAGAACTCGAGAGTCAAATCGATGAAAATTAACACACCCTGTAATATGTTTTTGTTATAAGGATGACGGTACATCGCTTTTAGCATAAATTCTAATGATTCACCAACTAATACACGTTATCTCGTCACTTTTAAGCACAATTTTCATTCAATATATTTTATGGCATATTAATCCGTAGTCTGTATGCACATCCCAGCTGGTCTTCCTTTTATAAAAGTTATAGTCAATATCCTTAATCATTAAGTTTATTGTGTGCGCATAGTAAAAACGCACTGCCTTAAAGAGAAACGAAAAGAAGGCCACTAGATAGGAATGCCGTAAAATTCATCAAAACAAACTTGTCACGAATTTCCTGCGACAAATTCCACATGTTTCGCATTAAACACAAGACTCAAACGAGTTCCACCCCTCGGGTGACCGGTAACCCGTCCTAAATTCAAAGAAACAAGTGCATGCAAGGGCCGGCGGACCGCCAGATGAGTCCTACTGGGGTATATATATATATAGATGTCGGCCTTAGAGCGACCATATTAGACCGTCCTGAATGCGGAGGCGTGTTCGTGGCTGGATGAGGAGATCTTCTCGGGTCCTGTAGTGCTCACTGAACACTCTGGTGTTCATTCTATCGGGCGATCGGTTGTAGTGTCTTCCGCAGCATCTCGTCGAATCGTTGCTTGTAGTTCCCGCGATTCAGTGTGTGCTTTACGGACTTTGTGTGTCACCGATTGGGGTCGGGGGATTAAAGAATGGAGTTATTTAGCAGGCGATGCAATGTGTAAGTAGTCTTTTTTTCGCTTTTGTTTCAGCCGCGTTCAATTTCGTTTTGAATTATGAGAGGATGGCGCGTTTTGTTTTGTTTATGTTTTTGGTTCGACCATGGGAAACTGGATTGTATGATGCGATGTGTTATTAAAGGGAGGTTTGGTTTTGTTTCGTTAAGCCTTTTTATCGCGCTCTAAATAGAATTAAATGTTTTTTTAAATTCCCATAAAATTATGATTGAGAATTAGCCAGTTTTACACGTAATCGTCAAAATTGTAGGAGTAAATCATTTTACAAATGTAATAAAATCATATTTTCAAAGAACAAATTTGAGAAGCGATTTTAAAAATATATAATAGATGCAAGTTGAAGCAAGTACATGTTGAAAATATCATTCCCCACACAGTTTTAGTAATATTTCTCTTGAAATTAAAAACTTAATAGACCTCCAAAGTTTTGTTAACCTTAAATATTAGGTCAAATATTTTTTATATTAAGATAACAATTCAGGAAAAACTGAAAATGATAATGACTAAACGGGGTAAAAAATTCGTAGTTTTTTGTAAGATTATACTCTATTATCATGTCTTTGTGTATTTTTAAATCGTCTGGGAATGATACTGTTGAATGCACCGATATTGAATGGAATAACTTCTTGTCAGAATAGTATTTAATATTATTGCGATAATCAGGATCGTAAAAATGAATTTACATATAATAATTTGCTGCTTGCACATTTTAACGAAGTTACTTTCACTACTGAAAATCGTCGAATGGTTTGCTCGAATTATTTTATCGTTCCATCGACAATATTGTACTTTTTACATTACATTAGGACAATAGGGAGGAAATATTTATGGACTATATTATTTTATAGCAATATTTAGTATATTTAAAGGTAAATATAATAGCATACATTAAGTGGTAAAACATTAATTGCTTGAAGTATTTTTTTTAGAGAAGCGATGATGAAAAATTATCATGGTTTCTTAAAGAAAATGATGAATACACGTTCTGTTTAAATAAATGCCTCTACAATTTTGTATTTGATGATAAAATAATTACGCATTTAGTAACAAATAATTAACAGTACTTAGTTTAAAATATGAATAATTTTGACAAATTAATTAAACTTTTTCCAATATATATTTTTCTTAGTTTTCATTAGAGATTTTTAAAAATTAAAAGCATAGGTAATGCAATGTCGGAGATATTATTTACAATAATGAAATTTAGAATAGCTTTATTTTTCCTAAACCAATAATGTTTAATATTTTGCAATTTTATAAATTTTAAGTGTTAATAAGTGCACTAATAAAGTAACAGAAAAATAATATTCGTAGAATATTTCCAAAGTACATAATAGTTAGTAGGATTAACTTATTCACATTTTATTTAAATAAATCTAAAATGTAATTTTTTTATTGACTTAATTTAGTAGATTAAGTTTTAATTTATTTTAGCTGTTTATAATGTTGTTAATTATGGAATACATGGATACTCTTTAATATTTAATTAAGTTATGTATTATAACATTTTTGGTTTCCTATCAATTTTAGATTCTAGTAAATTAAAAAATATTCTGATGTTTTTTATAGTATCCTATAAATAGTGGAATAAAAACAAAATATCATTAAAGACACAAAAAAATCTCATTTTATATATAGTGTGAAAATTCCAATAAGTATATATATTTATCCACGCAAAATAATTCCAATTTGACTTTTTTAATATCTTTTTTAATTGCAAAAATATTATTACCTAAAGTTATGTTTTAAAATTACTGATAATTTGGAAATACACGAAATTAAGCGATATAATTTCATAGTACGTTTCAAATCTTAATTATATTTAACATAAATGAATATTTTTATTATTTTATCTTTATATATACATCTATCTCTATTTTTTCTTTTATACATACATTTTTGAATATCTATTATCTGTCAAAATCGTCCGCGAAATATATCGTACAATGGTAAATTTGTTATATAATTGTATACCTATTTCTCAATTAATAGAAAAGAAATAGGAATAAAGAAGTATAGGGAATTACACGTTCCCGAAGTGCGTTTTGCCAAGATAATTAGCATTATCAGGAGTTGCTTAAAACTTACAGAGTTTCAATTATCTCCTGATGATGCTAATTTGGTTAGCAAAATTCGCGTCGAGAAACGTGTATCTAATGTCTTGATGTTCGAGGAAAACCTATCTTCGAGGTTTTAAACCTAGCTCCGAGGAAAAGGTGTATTTGTGTCATAATCGAAGGTTCCAGCCCTTTCTAGAAGCATACTACTAATAACTTCACGTTTAGATCGGTTGATATTCAAATAAATAACAATAGTAGGCATTATTATATTGAAATGTACAGCATGAACACTAAATCTTTAGTGTTAGGATCTTTTACATTAATATGCAGGATGAAGATAATAGAATAATATAATAGACAAAGAGAAAAATTAATTTCCGTAATGAAAGAAAATATGCGTAACAGAGTTTTACTATTCAGAGTGAAAGTGACAATAACTAATAAAAGAAATTATTTTAAACATAGCACAATGTAATGATAAATATTAATATTTATGATATAAGAGCTTTGATGTATTATATTTTATATAGCTGCACTTGAATGTCATCATTGGTCCCAACTTTAAGAAATCATATAAATAACTCAAATTTATTGAATTTGGAAAATTCTTATTTCTAGTTACAATAATCAATGTCTATGTTTTTGAGTATACTCGTACAACTGATGGGATAAGTAGAAATAATAAGTTTTAAAAATCATTTAAAATTATTCCTTACTTACTGGTAGTTGTTCTGCACATATTTACAAAGTATTATAAAAGAATTATAATATAAGTTTGAAAATATTTTTATCATGTTTTATGTTCGTGGGTCACCCTATTGGCAGTCAACAGTCATTATCCTCGAATTGGGTGTAATAAATTTTAGGTGGCTACCATTTGTATGAATGGCGAATATCATGAATGCTGAAGACATGCTAATTTTCAGTGGAATAACAATAAGTGACTATTTATTGATTCTTATATGGTGTAAATTTCTCGTACGAAATATTTCCTGATTATTTTATGGCTGTATTTGAAATAAAATTTCAATAAAGCTTTCAGTTAGTTTTAACGTTACTTCTTACATATTAAATATTACGTAATTAATAAAAACTTAATGGTTTCTTAATTACCGACTACTGGAGTTAGTATTTTAATAAAATAGTTCTAAATAATATAAACCAATTTAAAAATACTTTTATAGCGTAGTGTGAAATACTAGAAAAAATTGTGTATAAGATATGGTATATTATCCTAAGTAAAATTAATATTATTCTTGCTGTTCCTTACAGCTGTACATTTCCTTTGACAAAGAAGAAACGACCTCTATAACAATATAAAATTTGTACTGATTAAGTGCAAATCCAGCACATACAATCTGGAGAAATTGTTATATTAATATTTAACTTTATCTGTCAAACTTCTGGAGTTTATAAGCTGACGTTATACAGTAAATACCTTTTAAGAATATAAAAATGAAGAATTAATTCTAAATAGATTTAATTGTAGGGAAAAAACTGACGTCCAATTTTTTAAAGATATTTTATTTCTAAAAATAATTTTAACATCGCTCTCCTTCTGAAGATTATAAAACTCAGACATTAGACAATTTATTTTATAATATAAGGGGTTACTGGAATTTGTGTGGTTTATCAAACTATCTCTGTTTTTATTCTCATTTTTCCAATATTATTTCTTCTTCAAAATCTTTCCCGCAACCTACAAATAAAAATTAAAAACTTTATGGTCAAAAACTGAAATGGGATAATAATATAAATATTTATTGTTACACGTTCTGTGAACATTATTATAAAACAAAAATAAACAGAAAGCGATGACATAATTTTATAGAAAACGATATTATTTTAATTTTTTAAATTTAATTTTTATGGCGTATTTTATGCTTATATTTCTGAAATATTAATTAATAGAACATTAGAACGTTTTTAGATTTACTTGGTTAATTTCAACAACTCCTTTTTGGAAATAAATTATCAACTGAGGATAATACTGACTTACGTGAAACTTCTTTTAACTTATTTTGCCTCTTCCGATTAGATCCGTATCATAAAAACTAATCAACTGTAAAATAGTAGAAAATTGAAGAGCATCATAGCATAAGTAGTTATATTATATGTCATAATTAATTATACCATAACTAATTATGGGATAGTTAGTTATGTTTGTAACTGTTGTATGTAATTATGTACATTACTATGGTATAATCTTCTGGTATACACTTCTGGTGTAGTCCGCTCACCTTTCCTGAGTAATATATTTATGTAAAAATGATGATGATAGAAATGCAAATATGGAAGAAAAATTTTAAGTATCAATAAGACAATTAGAAAAAAAAATTAACCGCAATGTTACTAAATGGTCTAATTATTAACAATATTTTTGTCAATTAATTAAAAAACATTTCATATTTAAAAAAGCTCACTTTAATTTATCACGAATATCTAAAGAATTTACAATCTCCCAATGGAGGTATTTATTGGTAATCTAAAATTAAAAGAAATCCATTGATGTATATTATTTATAGAATTTTCTTATCTAATAGACATACAATATCGTTATTCTATTAATAAAATATATAATATTATAGATATCTTCTCTATCGATCTATTATCAGTATCTAAATTATGTTCAGAGTGGTCCCCTATAAAAGCTGACCATCGACTTAACGTTTTTATAGTAATTCTGTACGTTTATTTGTTCACGTACAATTCCCAAATAATAAAAATTGAATGATCGATTTAGTTTTTTATAAATCTCCAGAACGAAATGCCAAATCATTCCAATATGTAGTGGGTTTTATTAGACTTGTTGCCGGCTATAAAAATGCTACTTTAAGGTATGATCTATGGCGTCCGTACATTTTTCGTTTAAAAAGATGGTTAGTGTTCCCGTTAAAAACGTATTTTATTAGCCGACCATCGTTACTTTTCTTTTTTTAATCGTCTATATGCGATCACCCATAAAACTTGATGACCGAAGACCTACCCGTGTTTAAAATATAAAACAGAAATAAGTTTTAGATAATGGAAATCGGTGCAAATAAAAAATATTATTGTGTATTTATTATATAATTTATTCGTCAAGAAATTGTCAATCAGCTGTCTCTGTTTTGGATGAAATAGGAACCATGTCTAAATAACTTTATAGATCGCATAGTTTCTTGGAAAATGTGACCATATTCGCAGATATTTATATGTATATAAAAGTGTTTTTATACTTGTATGTGGTACTGATTTGCTACATGAAGATTTGTGATTTATGTAACAAAAAGAAAATTATTAGTTATACACATTTGAGATTGTTTTATCATATACAAAATCAGCATTCATTTGTGAAAAACGTAATTCACTACGACACTGGGGTTAAAATTATTTCGTTTTTTAAAGTTGTTACTAAATAAAGTACTGACTGATAATTTGTACTGATTATAGAGGAAACCAATTTTAATAGAAAATTATTAATACAGAACATTTTATTAAAGTTGAGAAGTAGAACATTTTGGTTTATTAGTGATCATTAAGACTAATTTTAGCGTATTCCAATTTTAGCTGCTATGCACAATAAATATTACACAATTATATTTATTAATAATATATTATTTGACTAAAAATTTGATCTATTGTGTTTTGTAAACATATATAATAGCCGCTTGTCTTGTCCGCATACCAAAGGTGTAACCTTCGCAGATTCGTTATAATTCAAATAAAATAAAGTAAGTAATCCTAAGTAATGAAATAATAATAATAATAAGACTTTTTAGAGTCAAATTGCAACACTACAGATTTTATTTTGTGAAAACCTTCAAAATAATAAAATAGGCAGCACTTTTATTATTTGCATGTTCTCCAGGGAATAAGAATTAGGTGCGGTGGTTGAGGGATATTAGGATACTACCTGTGAGATTCTCGAGTACGTTTAGAAGATTTGAGAAACACTGCTTTTGTAGATGATATTAATATATTTATGGATAACATATTCGAATTTCTTCAGCCAGAAGATATAAAGTATGAAGCTTACAAGTGATATGTAAGAAGTTACCACATTTCAGTTTAAGGCAACAGCTTACAGAAAGCATAGCTGCAACATCAGTCACAAACATGAACATCATCATCATCGTATCGGTTTATAACGTCCTTCGCCGTCTTCCGATTCCTAATCTCCATTCCTCTCTATTCCTCCACATGTCCTCGTCCAGACCTCTCTCCCGAATTTCATTATCAATGCCCTCTCTCCAGCTCTTTCGTGGTCTTCCTCGCCTTCTTCTTCCTTGTGGTTTCCAGTTTAGAATTATTTTGGGTATTCTGTCATTTGGCATTCGCTGAACATGCCCGTACCATACGAGTTGTTTGGTTCTTATATCATCTACAATGTCATGTGTTATTCCCATCATATTTCTTATTCTCTCATTTGCTACCCTTTCTCTCTTTGATTTTCTAACTGACCTCCTCCAAAAGTCAATTTCTGTGGTTCTTATCATTCTTTCTGTTCTTTTACGGTTTTTTAATATATTCCCATATATTCTGCTAATGGAATTTGTAACAGATATTCCTCGGTAATTGTCACACTCACTTCTATCCCCTTTCTTATGAATTGTGGATATATATGATACCTTCCACTCTTCTGGCACTTTTGATCTACTCGTACATCTTTGGAAAAGGTCTCTCAGTGAATGGTATAGTTTGTCTGTTCCATATTTTATAAGTTCTCCAGGAATATTTCCTGGTCCTGGGGCTCTGCCATTCTTTAGTGATCTACATACTTCCTTAACTTCTGATATACTTATTCTTATCGGAGATCCTTGAGTAACATGAACATTTGGTCTTGAAACATTTGTGTTATCGTTCACGAGTTAGTATAAAAAACGTAATAGGTTAGGAGGTTCCAGTGTACGTACTGTAATATTAATAACAGTAGTGTGTTTACAGTGCATCGTTTCGTCCACACATAACCACAATTTTTATTGTGTAATTCAGATTTCGTATGGTTTTCGAGTTGCTCCTGCACAGATATATACAATATTATAATAGTCCATTGTTTACATGTTTCATATAGTTCGTGTTGTCCCAGCACGATAAAGATTTATCGCAAACTAATCATATTATTTTTTGCACTATCGTATTTTAAGTCTGTAAATTCCCATATAAATTTATTTACGAGTACTTGACCAACAAGTGATCGTTTCTTAGCTTTACGTATATTTGATATTTTTTCGTTCGACATTTTGGCAACGCAAAACATATATTTAACAGCTACGTCGATCGAGCAGGGACGCTGATTCACCGACTCGCCGCCTCCACGTGTGCGCCCATATACGGCGGAAATGCCCCGCTGACAAAATAGAGTGGCCCTAGTAATTGTTCCAGAATCATATTTATAATTATAGATTATTTGAAAGAATTGGGTCTCTTCTATTTTGTAAACTAAAAGAATGCAACGTATTTAGCGTAATAAGATAATGTATGTTATCGCCTAACAATAAATATAATGCATATCAGTAGAAACATACGTACACATAAGTAGTACTGTAGAAAAGCTTTCATAGTATTTTATATCCATATAATACATATTTTCAGTGAATATCTATGAATATCTAGATTCAGAAATGAATCATATTAAATACAACTATAATTTTTTATATAACTACAGGGGGAACTGTTCCTATACATATACCATCCAAATAATATCCACACCTTTTTAATCGGTCGATTGCATTTCGATTCGGTGCTTTCTGTACCACACAGCGCAGTCGTGTACGTTTGTATATACATGCACATTCCATTTCACAAGTGCCCTACTCATCTTAAATAAATTATTTATATAAACTGATGTTAGATGTTCCTATTTGATCTTTAGGAAGTCTACAGTTTTATAACTTGATATTTTGGCGTTCGTTACTTTCATCAATTCATTGTTCATCGTTGATCGGATATTATATTGAATTAGAATAAGAGAATAATTGAAGTTGTGAAGAATGGATTTATATTTTTAACTTTTAAATTTCACATCCGTTTCGTTGTATGATATTAGTGCCATATAAAAGTTTTTAGAAAGTTCTACAAACTATACATGTCTGGAATGACCTGCATGCGTTCATAATTTATTTAATAATTGCTGTTTCATTAGGTAATTGCATAACGTATAAGTTTTACATTTACTTATTGTTAGAGGAAGAACAAAAATGTCTTCAGTAATTAATAATAATAATAATAATAATACATTTATTGAAGGAAAAAGTACAAATACAGAGATCTTCCAAAACGTAAGTGTATTAACGAAGTTGATTCACAAGACTATGAAACACTGTCGATTTCCGACTTATATGTTACTGATATAAATCGAATCGATAAAGATGTATACCCCACAACTTTCATTTCGCATTTGTCCTGGATCGGCGTACCGTGTACGGCACTGATGAGAACTAATAAGCTCGAAACAGCTGTATGTCGTTCAGTTCCAATTCGGGACAAATGTCGAATCCTACCTGTGGCGGATTTTATTTTTTAAAACCTTATCTGATCGTGCAGAAACACGAGAAAGGGGTCGAGGATCGATTTTAGGTATAATTCAATGCCTGGCGGGGCTTTAGCCCGAGGAGTACTTGTTTCCTATAGCGACTATGTAATAGCCTTGCTATTCGGGAGCTACTTTGATAACTGCTTGGCGGTTTGGTAGTTCCTTCCTCGATTTCCTACTTAATATGTTAATGACAATCTAAAGTAAACAATTGAAAAATAAAAATAAAACTTAAAATAAGCGTATATTAAAATGTAAATTTGATGAAAGTGTGCCCCTTTGTAATTTATTTTTATGATATTGCAATATCGAGTAAATAGATTATTGACGATATATGCTGTCATATACAGCAAAAAAGAGGATTTAAACATTTCCCTTCGATGATATGGTATAGAAATTTTATTTTCTGTTTGTTTTAAATCTTTACTGTGAGTCTTAGTTCATCATATTTACTTGTATTGGTTTTTGTAATATTTGAAACAAATTTGACAATATAAATCTTCTCTCAGACATGTTCAATAAATTAAATGCATGCGTGTAAGGAGAAATATGATCAATTGGTGGTACGCTTGTAAAATATGTCACACAGGTATTTTGAATTTTTTGTAAATAAGTTTTGTCCTCATGCTTTAGGCAGGGTCTGAACATAATATCTGTATAATACAAATGATATCAAACAATGGTTTAACTAAGCAAAATTGAATACTTGTGTCTACAAATGTTTTAAAAGAATACAGTTGTTTTAACGAGAAAAATGCTTTCTTATATATTTTATTACTATAACTCGAAAGTTTAAATGTAGAATTAAACGAAACCTCCAGGTTTTTTACAACATTACTGAACGCAATTATTTCATCATTAATTTTAATATTTAATTCGTCCATGTTGTGAAGTTGATGTGGTGTACTAAAAACCATATTTTGACTTTTATTAGAATATATAATCAGTGTATTTTTTTAATGTCTAATCAAAAATAGTTTTTAAATCATTATTTATAATTCGAGAAGCCGCGAACAAATCAGAAGGTAAAAAACTATAGAGGATATGTATGCTATTTTTAGAGAATTTTTGAAATATCTGCAGAAAAAATATTAAATAGAAATGGCTCCAGTATAGGATCTTGTGGAATTCCCGACTCAATTGACTTCATGTGTTATACAAGTATCGAGTATGTATTAATCCTAGTAAATTGATATCTACTCGAATGGTAGTTTTGAAATCAAGAAAGTATGTTTCTTTTGGCTCTGAAGTAACTAATATCTAAAGAATTAAATGCTTTAGTTATATGCGGTAAAGTTAAAGATGTAACCTGTGAACTGTCAATAGTTCGTAGAATGTCATCAGTTACATTAACAAGCAAAGTAGAGGTACTTTTCGAAATCCTGATTGATTTGGAAGAATTATTCCATATTTGGTAACATATTGAGAAATTTGTTCATTCGGGAAAAAACACATAGTAGTGAAAATCACAGACTTATTGCAATAATAAAATCCTGTGGTTGCAATAACATATCTGGTTATTACTCTAAAATGTTCGATATTATGTATCCAGATGTTAGGGTCAGCAATTTCTTTATATTGATGCCTGACCATTGCCCTAATGGAAATATAGGTGTCTGGATGCTGACTGGATCTTGGTTATTGATCTTAATAGTGTAAAGTGTAGTGTAGCACTTTCTGAGGTTCTGATTTTTTGTGAATGCGTGTTAAAATAGTACCAAATATTGTTGTACTAGATCGAATGTAGATTAGATCAATATTAAGTGTAAGCTAATATTTCTTTGATTGTTCTGCAGTAGTCTAAAGACCAAATTCTCCAAAAGTTTCACTGTTCATCGTTGGCGTCATTTGTAGGCGTAACGTAGTCGTAACTCATAATAATCAGTTACGACTAATCACTACTTCTGATGATACAAGCAGCGATGAACGACGAAACGTTGGGAGAAGCACAGTTCCTTAGACTGTACTAAACAGCTGGGATAATGTTAGTCCACAATTCAATAATATCGGCTGTGGAAATTTTATGATCTAATTTCCTTTGTATTTAGTGCATTGATATATGTATATCATACTACGTAAAATATAAAACATTGTACAGTAAAAATAATACCTTACCTTTTAATTTTTGGGTAATGTATAAATATATACACATAATTCTGTCATAATGTCGGTGCCTCTACAGCAACATAAATAAATGCAATATGCATTAACTCAAAAATTTTATAGGGTTCTCGAAATCGGGCCATCTTTATTCGTCATATTTCTTAAGAGCCCGACAATTTTGTTTATCAATTTGACGCGATAAACAATTTTATTATCCAGCCTATTAAATCCTTCCGATTTAATAACCATTCGAGCAGCTTTTATGTTAGCCCTATTAGAAACAAAATAATTTGACTGGTCGGACGGTTATTTCCAAAATGCCGTCTCATGTTTCAAATCATTGATTACAAGCAGGAAGGTCCGACCAAGGAGAAAAGAGGCGCCGTACTGACCTGAATGATTTTAATTATCTTTTAATTTGTCTGAGAACATTATTGATTTAAGATTTTTTTGTTAACGCTTTCATTATCGATCTCTGACAGATTATACTGAGAATGTATTTAGACTATTCCAACATACTACAGGCATAGTTGAATAAGAACATTTTTTACAATATTTGAAATGTGGTGTAAAATTTCACAGCAAATTCACACCAAACGTGTTACATATTGGGACACATCAATTTGGTGTGAAGTGAATAACGTAAGGCCATGAGTTATGCAACCCACCTGTGTGAATTTTCCTATCAGTAGTTGAGCAAAAGCAACACGACGCCTTACGTGAACTTTGCAGTATCTTGACGTAAACTTAAACTTAATTTTAAATTTTTACTATTCACATCATTTAAGAGAAAAAAGTAAAACACCTGCTGTATTTATTGTTTTTTTCAATACATTGCACTAATGAAATATCGGTGTATGTGTGCAAGTGGTGTAAGTTTAGAAAATATTTATATATTTATGAGTAACCCAACAAAGTTAATACTTAAAATACCATAGATGAAATATTATTTGTGTTTATTTTAATGGAAATTTCTAATTAAATATTCTGCTTCTATCGTCCTAATGTGAATGCTCTTCCAGGATGCATCCGCCGTTGAACATCTAATAGTAATTCTTGAGTGGGTTAAATTTTTAAATTAATTTAAAATTTAAATAATTTAAATGTGATGGAAACGATGGATGAACATAAATAATTTCTTAATAATTGGGTATATTCTTGATGAGATTAATATATTACTGTTAATAAGTAGACAATAAATAATAACGATAGATATGAAATATTATTTTACTATTTATCAAATGCAGTCTTCAATCGACTTCATAAGTTAACCACATTTTTCAGACATCTATAATCTATTTGTTTTAATAAACTTAACCATGAATATGTTTGCTGCTTAGTATTGATAAATCATTCGGGCATATTTTGACTATATTTAGAAATCACGGACAGGCATATTATTTCAGATTTTGACAGTTGTTGATATCTGCTAATAAGTCTTCTTGTAAAAATGAGGTTCTCTTTCACTGAAAATAAATATTTGAATTTATATGTGATGGTAACGATTTACTGTAGGTACAAAATTAATTACATTTATTTATGATTACTATTGAATAAATTATTGATATCATTAATATATTATTATTAATGAGCAGACAGCAGTGAGCAATATTTCGTTGCTATCAAAGACAAATGTGTTAGATTGTACCATCGAGAAGGAATGTAATAAAACAGTTTAAAACGGCCCTCTGAAATATAGGCAGCAACCAAAGAACGACAAATTTAGTCTTTGGCCTTTAAATGGTCTCCACTGACCAAGAGCAAAGTTAACTATATAATTAATTCATTATTGCCTATTTTTCAGAGAAATATATTAAGTGTCACTCTGGTATATGCCTATTTGGCGAGAAATTTTTGTCATTTAGGCAATTTTAGTAAATGACCCACATTCTTAACGTATGTTTCCTATGACATACATATAACACCATTTGGGCATACGTTGGTTAGCCAGAAATCACAAACATGCGTTCTGTGTATCTCACATGCATGCGATTATTGTAATAAATATTGGTAAAAAATCAGTTTGGAAAATCAATTACCAAATGGGTTGGTAGTTAATAAAATTTTAACAGTAATCTTCTGTGAGAGATCATTTACCATGTCATAAGTTAGTATTGGGATGCTATCATATAACAACATCTGCATATGATGCAGATATGCATATGATTTTAATTATGGCTGATAAAATAATTAAAATACTTAGTTAAGGTCCTGTGTAGTAAATAGAGGAAAATGTTTTACCGATTTAAGTTTTACTGACGTAGTTTACTGCGTTGATTCCAGAAAATGATTCAAGATAACATACATATAACATATTAACACTTCGTCAACGAGTCGCTGACAAGGGATTCTTAAACGTCATGTAAAAAGATCAATTTGATGTAAAAAGACAATTATGTATTGTAAGAATATATAGACTATCCATTCATCAGACTATATGATTTATAGGTATAATAATAATGATGGAAATTGAGATATTTCAATCTAAAGTAGAAAATGATGTTAATTTGATTCTTCACGTTTTCGAAGTATATATAGTCCTTTGGAATAAAAAAGACACTTTGTGGGAAAAAGTAGCTACTCGAGCATCTTTTAATTCTAAGGTGTAATATATATTTTAACAATTTAATCTGTGTTTTGTTCTTTTCGAATATAATAAAACAGTGCCAGGTATCTATTAGAAGTTTTATAATTGGCAGATCTTCGTACGATGAAATTTCCAAAGGTTATATTGTCTTTTATTATTATTACGGACGTCGATGACTAACAGGTTTTAAGAATAGTATCACTTAATAGATTATTCGTCTTTTTGTTCGGTATTAATGTATCACACAGTACACATTTGCAGTATAATTATGTCCAACTAAATTTAAATAATGACGTTAGACACTTCATTTATGAAGTTGTTGCACACTCTATAAGTATATAAATTAATGAAGGATACTGTATTCTTTGTAGCCAATATTTTACTTATGTATATGTTTTATTAGCGCTGCCTCTTATAATTATTATGCACTCTGTGAGGTAAGTGTGAATCAACTGACATTATGCGTACGTTTTTGTAGATATAATCTTTTTCAGCCATATTATCTAGAAGGCAACAGTTTAATACCATAAGCATTGATGATAATAGGCGATATTAATAAGTTACCTTCAATTTTCGACAGGATGTGATATTTCGAACTATTAATCGAATTCAAGTGCAATATACGGGGCGGTGTAGATAAATTCTTAATCTAACATAATAATGACAATTCTTATAAACACATTACAATTCACGCACTTCTAAGAATTTGGAAAACTTATTTCTCTTGATCTTAAAACTACCCTTAAGCAGTGCGTGTAATTGCTTCATTTTACAGGAATCTCTAAAGGATCGTCTAAAGGATCAAATTCTCCGTTTAATGAAGAATTTTCATCACCTGTTGGTTTAATGCGTGAAAGTGTATCTGCAACCTTATTATTGCCTCCCTTGATGTATTTGATTTCTTTATAGTTATAATCTTGCATTTTGATTTTCCAGCGTAAAAGTCTAGAATTAGGTTCTTTTATGGAGGTTAACCACTTTAATGGACGGTGGTCAGTGAAAATAGTAAATTCTTTACCGTATAAATAAGGTCGAAAATAGGCGCAAAAATTAATGATAGAAAGCATTTCTTTTTCAATTACTGAATAATTTTATTCGGCTTTGTTCAATGTCCTCGATGCGTAAGCTATCGGTTTATTATTTTGAGATAGGACCGCACCAATCGCATAGTTTGAAGCATCGGTGGTGAGCTCAAACGGTTTAGAAAAATCAGGATAGATCAATATCGGTTCATTTGTTAAATAATTTTTTAATTCATCAAAACTTTTTTTATAATTTGGGTTATTAATATCAATTTTGGTTCCCTTTTTTAAATATGCTGTCATTGGTTTAGCGATTTTTGCATAGTCTTTAATAAATTTTCGGTAATAACCGGTAAGGCCTAAAAATGATTTAATTTCAGTGACTGTTGTAGGAATTTTCATATTTTTAATAGCACTAATTTTATTTGGGTTGGGCTTGACACCCTGATCGGTAATTATGTGTCCTAAATATTCGGCTAATTTCTGTAAAAATTCGGTCTTATCTAACTGGATTTTTAAGTTTGCTTGGCGCAAAACGTCAAATACTCTTTTTAAATGAATCATATGCTCTTCTAAGGAAACTGGATAGACGATAATGTCGTCTAGATAGACCATACATATATTATCTTTAATTAGATCCCGCAAAATATGGTCCATAACTCGTTGAAACGTACTAGGCGCATTTTTGAGGCCGAAGGGCATACGTAAAAATTCGTAGTGTCCTCGGTCACACGTAAAAGCCGTTTTCTCAATTGAATCACGATGCATAGGGATTTGATGATAACCTGAAGCAAGGTCTATTGTCGTGAAATATTGACTTTTGCCTAATTTTGCTAGTGTTGTATCTATGTCAGGAATTGGGTATCTATCGTCAACAGTTTTGGAATTTAACGCGGAGTAATCTATTACCATTCGAAATTTCTTTTTTCCAGACGCGTCCATTTTTTTATTTACAATCCATATAGGATGAGCGTAGGGGCTTTCGGAATGTCTAATGATTCCGTCCCTGAGGTATTGATCAATTGTTTCGCGGACTAACTCTTTGTGTACATGGGGGTATTTATAAATGTAAGGGTGCGTAGGAACTTCATCGGTTGTTCTGATAGTGTGACATACTTTATTTGTAGTCGTTAGTTTTTCATCGGTTTTATGAAATAAGTTTCGGTATTTGGTACACAGTGTATACAATTTATTTTTTTCTTCCGGGTTAAGGTGTTCTACTCGTAAAATTTGTTTCAAATCTAAAATTGGTGTTTCTGTAGATACAAAATTTTCTGTGAGCTGTTCTAAATTAAAAATTTCATGATTTTTCCTATTTAAATTTTCGTATGTGATATCAATTAATTTTAAAGTACGCGGTATATTTGTATGATTGTGAATGAGAATCGGGGCGAAATAATTGTCTACGGTTGTGATACCTTCTTTAATTAACAAACCTGATGGGTTTTGTTCATGGATAAGTATCGTTCCTTTTTCTATTTGAACTGGAAATTTTGCAAAACGTTTTTGAAAGGGTTCGATTATAATTTCATTATTTAGCGGTAAATTTTGTCTATACAAAAATGGAATAGTTATATAGCCGTCTGAAATAGTTTGATTCGAAACTTCAATATCTAAATTTAAATCTTTTAATATATTAA
Source organism: Rosalia funebris (assembly GCA_037954035.1). NCBI lineage: Eukaryota > Metazoa > Arthropoda > Insecta > Coleoptera > Cerambycidae > Rosalia > Rosalia funebris. Next base: position 18,210,809 of record JAZFAV010000016.1, on the reverse strand, counting down.
TTCCAATAACTCCATCAAAGAAATCGTGAAATTCAAATGCTACAACTTCAGGTACATAATTAAAATAATAAGTGGCGGCATGATGAAATTTTGGATTCTGTATTTTTGGATGATTTCGTAATAAAATTTGGAATATAGGGATATAAGCTACTTCTTTAGCAATTACTGTGCCTCCTGTAGTTTTAATCTTTGTTTCCGTGGAATTTAAAGTGCCGGGAAAAAAGTGATTAATTAAGTTTGGTTTTAACATGTTAATACTACACCCTGTATCTAGTAATAATTTTAATTCTGGATCGTGATCAGTTGCCGGTATATAAATATATGGTAAAGGGGCGGCACCGGAAGTATGAACTTCTGGGATTATTTTTAAATTTGTTATATTTAAGTTGGATAATTCGTTTGCGTGGTGTTGCAAAAATCCTGCTGTTCCTCCGGTTCATATGAATCAGTATCATATGACGAGTAATAGGGTTCTGGGTCATTGCTAGCTGTGTAAAGTCATTCTTCGTATTGTTCGATATTATTTTCTACCGCATCAGTTTCTTGGTACGTATTTATCTCTGTGTCCTTGCTTGCATAATATGAAGGTTTCGACGTAAGCCTCGTATTAGTTGACATTGGTTGATTATAATTATGTCTATTTGTTCGCACGATCACTCAATTAAATCGTGTCGAATCGATCGAGTTTCGACTGATTCTGATTAGGGACGTCTACCAAATGACATCTATTAATTTTGAGGTGGATAGGATACACCCCACCCTGTCCCTGAGTCACGAGAAAGCACGATGGATTATTTGAAAAAAGTAAAACTATCGCATAAAAACATATTCTGCATTTATGTGTTGGTTTATTTTTTCTCGGCTACTCATTTTCGAGATAGAGATGTTCTACGTATGGAAAAGTCTATTTTTAGGTTTTGAAACTGTTTATTTTTTGTTTCCTCTCGAAGTTTCGAGTCTCGATTTTGGCAAATTTTATGCACACAATTTTGCAGGAACTGAATGATACTCGTACTCGTGATAACAAATCCAGTTGCTGTGGATTAAACAGACGTCTTGATCTGTGCATAAAATCTGCGACAAGTTTTAAATTATACAGTTTCCTGACAATTCTTAGTAAAACAGTAAAGTTAAACTATTTTTAATAGGTTTTGTATAAAAAATTTTCTTACATGAAGAAACTTTAAGAAAACTGAAATATAAATACATATTTTCTGTGAATTATAATAATAGATGGAAAAATACAGAAGCACTGATTCAGTACATATTTTTTAACAAAAACTTGTTTCCTAAAAATTATAAGAAAAAAATATGAAAGTACGCAAAATTGTTGTAACGCTATTTTAAATATCGTCATTAATTAAATAAGTATAGTTGCACATTATTTTTTTACCTGACTTGGTGGTGATATACCATTCAATATATTTCAAAAGTTACTTACAAGTAATAAAACTATATGATTCGCATAGGCAATGAGAAGAATTATATAATGACTACAATGATAGTTCAGGTCTTAGTTGAACACCTTAGATGCTCCTGGGGTTCCTTTCTGATATTTATAGAGCAGTAAAAAATCGGACACCAACTTTTCACTGAACATCGAACAATTGTATCACTCGACATGCGTTTCGCCGACCAAGTTAACATTATTAGGAAACGATTAAAGATTTAATTTTTAATCATCTCTGGTCTCCTGCCCTTTTTCAAATATCTCCTTAGTATTAGAAATTTTGGATAGTTTCCAGGGGTGTTATGTGGGTATTTGTTATCATGGCAACTGTGTTTTGTTTTATTTTATGATAAAAGGTGCTAAACGGGCTAGATACCCTCCACATCGTTTACGTAGAATTTTATGTAAACATATTTATTTACCATAAGAGGCCAACATTCTCATCGAGAAATATTTATTATTCAAATACGTTACATATATGCTGAACTACAGTGCATGTCACACTTTGTTAAACGGATGCGCATTCATATTCTCGTAATTAATGTCCATCGTTAAGATAAATATATCATCAGTTGCGGGACTACAGATGGCTGAATGTATTGTACTATGGATTATCTTATAAAATAGTAATTGTAAATAAATGCTCTTATTAAGAACTACCATCGAGAATACAGGAAATTTGTTTTTTTCTGTATACATTACAATTCCAGAATTCCCAGTATCTCTGTAAGTATCATTGAAAATAAAACAGTCATTTGATTATTTGGAAGATGTTCCTTCATACAGAATTTTTTTTATTTGTTATGTTTTTACAAATCTATTTCTGTTACAGAAATTCGAAATAATTAATATAAAATGTTGTTACAAACTAAAAAACCAAAATTACAAATATAAGTATACTACTAAAAAATTATTTTTAACTGACAGGCCTGTTAGTTCAGGAAACTACATTTCGACAACTAACAGATGTAATCAAATTTGATTATGAATATTACTGAACATGAAACAAATATATGAATAGATGAATTAATGATATCTCTTACTAAAAATATAAACAAAAATGAGATATGAGTTGTCAACAAAAATTGACAGTTGTCTATTAATCTTAGATTTCATCAAAATAACTTTGCTGAACAACAAAAGAATCACCTTATTTGTCACAGATATCTATATATCCTATATTCATATAGTCTACCTACACTTTGTAAGGTTTATTTTATCAAACATATTAAATACAATGCAAGGAAAAAGAGTTTCATAGAATTTATCTTAGATTAATTTACCAAAAAATAAAACCGAATATACAGCAAACATTTTTTTAATATCATCCTGAGTTAGAACTCGATATAGAAAAGGGTAACGACATTCGTTTTTTAAACATGACGTTATTCATATCTATTTAATGTATAAACAAAAATAAGCATTGTTAATTGTGTCATATGCAGAATAAGTCAAAATATAATTAATTAAAAGTGAAACTTTTAATTGTTTTAACTAAAAATTGTAATTGTTCTGCAAAAAAACCTTATACCTGGTGTTGCAAAATAATAACGTAAGCAATAAATCATGTCTCAATAAATATAGTTGTATATTAGAGCCATGTATTCTGTATGCATTAGAACAAAGTGATATGACATTTTCAAAGAAAGTGTTTCATAGTAGCTTATAAGAATAAAAAAAAATCACAAATTTAAGTCTACAACCTCATTAGAATTACAACGAATACTTAAACAAGATAGTCTATAATAAATGTATAATTAGAATTTACGTTTGTAAATATAGGATATAGACAGTTTCTCTTTATTAAAATAACAGATTCTTCAGTGCAGTAGAATAAAATTCATTATTTTGCCACTTCTTATGTATTTACTCTGAAAAATTAACGTTCAAAATAATAACTTTTCTATCAACCAAAGACAAGTAATATGAAGCCCAGTAGGTGTTACTTTAAGTTAATTTCTCCAATAAATTTGTTTCATAACAAGATTTTCGTTTGGTTAGCTTGAGATTAAAGAAATTATTAAAAATATTTAAAGATTGTAATTTACGATGCTAATGAATGGATGCAAATACCACCTTGGTATACCGCTGACATACTAAATTATAATATTTCAGTATTCAGTATTTCACGTATATTGTAAAATATCATAGAGATTGTTCTAAATAAAAGTATTGATACCAAACTCAGTCACACATCTATTTTTTGTGAAGTTGATATAACTCATGTATCACATAGAGTTTTAAAATGAATCATTTTACAATAAAATATCTCTACCCGCATCTTTGCTTTTTGAATAGTTTTAGAAAATAGGTTTATCACATTAAATTTAGTTTAGCTTGTCAAGAGAATTTACCCTAGCAGCATCAAAGCTACTGCAACTCAGACGAGTGGACTACCAGTGGATAGCTATTATGTACTGTGTACTAAATATCCCACATTAAACTTACTTCACTTTCAACTAGAATATTTTAGTCGTTATATAGTTCTTCCCACTGACTATTAGATTCATGTAGTTTTATTACTTCTAAATAAATTATGAAATTTTTCTAAATAATTTCTAAGATATATTCGATCATCACAATGTCAAATTACTGTAAAGTCATTAGAACAATGAAGTATTACACGATGATACCAACTCCTACGTTACTAATTTCCGAGATATGATCTTTTAGAACATTACTTTTACTTTGTAAGGGCTGTACATAATCTTCTAAAGTTATAGACTATGCAATAGTAGTTTGGAGTGAAAATTACGTTTACATCACTCAGAAATATTTCTTCAAAGTGAATTTCATTTCCATCTTTACTTACAAAACGTTAGGCGCCATTATGTTAAACAAAATTGATAACTGTTAAAAATAATATTGAATACTCAGCACCAACAAAATATGAAATTAATGCCTAATGATATTTATTTAACCAATAGAGATATTTAAAATACTGATACTACAATTTTAATGCACTTTCATGCTATCTTGCTTTAGAAACAAATTTTTGTTGAAAATTATGTATTTAGCTCATTATTTTCCATTTGTCTTCATCGTATTTTACAGAAAAAATGTAATAGTTTTAATTTATGTACATCGTTAACGCTGAAATATTGCTATGTTGCATGTACTGAGAAACACGGTAAGTATTAATAGAAATGATATGGTAATGAAGTAGTCGTAACACGAAAGCGTAGCATTCATATGCGTAGAAGATGATAGTAAAAGAAGAAGAATGAAAGAAGAAGAGAACAGTAAAAAAGAAGACGAAGACATCTTTTTAGATGTACAAACAATGAAGGCTTACAACATAGTTCAAAGAAGTTTCATTAAAATAGTGAACACTACACAGTCTCGTCTCGTATTTTATAATTACCACGTAAGCGCCCTTATAACAATGTAGTTTAAGTAGCGTAATAGTTAAGTAAAAACCATATTGCATTTTAGTCTCTTATCCGTAATAACGACGTAATACTTACACGCTCCTGACTAGTGACATATACTTTCAAGATTCAATTGCAGTAGCTGGGACGTAATAACGTCTTAAATTGCTACTGGGTTATTCCTGTGTAACTAAAAATCAGTTATTGAAAATTACAAAAGCCAATCTGAGGAAATAACTATAAATGTATCAGGATAATGAGGTCCGCAAATAAACTATATAATTTAACGTATGTAGGTAGCGTCTAGAAGACTATTTTTAGAAAATTACAGTTTTGTCGTGAGTACATTGTATTTTATTTTACATTTTTTCTTATGATTGTTCTCAATAATAACAAGTAAGCTCTCATATATTATCCGCCTTTACAGAAACCCATAAACTACGGCCTTATTGGTGGTGGGATAATAAATATTAAACTGTTTTCTAAGTGACCGTCTTTCTGTAAAATGTCGATAACACCACTGCTATATAATTATATTACGTCATAAATTAAGTGCATGAACAGTGGCAAATAATAGAACTGGGACATTACGTCAGTCAAAGACCTCCTGCGAAACAATGAAAATCTTTAATGAAATCCGAAATATGAGATGTAACAAGTGTACAGAGTATTCCATTAAAAAACAATTTGAAGAAATTCCTGTAAATTGGTTGTTGACGCATAAATATATTTCGATATTTATTTTTAGAGAGACTGAGTTCTCTATAGACAACTCACTGAAAAATTTTAGACGGGGTATGGGTCTAGTGGTTAGTAAAATACAGTCAGCATAAAATACATCTGAGTAGAAATGCTCAAGTTTTGTTCTTTAAAATATTGCCTGTTTTGTCTTTCTTGGAATATTTAAATACTTTTAAATAATTGCATTGTATGCCATTTCAATAACGTGAAAAAGTTATACCAGGTGATTCTTAAATGGGACTCACCTCCATAACTGTTTTTCTTTAAAGGTAAATTACTGAAATTTAGGAATTACATATGTGTAAGACATACATATGCAACAACAATAATAACAAAATAACTATGTTCACCCATTTACGATTTCACTGAAAGGTACCTTAATTTTTCGAATTTTCAATGGGTCACCCTATATATGTATATTTTAGTTTCATCGACCTAAAATAACATTTTGAGTACAATGGTACTTTATTTGTCACTTTTTGACCCTTGATATAATTTATTTTCTTATCTAAATTGCATATGATATAAGTATTAATTGTAGATTAAATAGTTTGGGAAAAAACACCTTTAGCCACTTTGTACTCATATTTTAACTTTTATAAGCATTTAAATATTAAAAATCACTTTCTTAATATTTACTTTATTTTTTCAAATATAAATGGGGTGGTACAATAAGGTTAATTAGAAGGAGTATTTTCTTACGAATAATTTTATAAAATCGTTATAGTGGTGAATCAAATTTAAGAATCACCCCGTATAATAGAGAACTACGATCTATGATCAGAAAACATGTGGATTCTTCCACAGAAAGTGGAATTAAAACGTTGAAACATGGTTATCTATTTAAAACATTTTATGTAGTTGGAGCTTTATTTTACAAAATTTTTCTAAATAGTGAGTTTGATTGTATTAAAGATTACAGTTGTGGAATTTGCTAATATGTACAATAATACCACAATATACTATATCTTTCAAGTGACCTAAATAGTTACCTGAAAGATGTAGTATAACAGTTAGCTTTAGTATACCAGCTCACAAACAAGACGAAATGTTTATTGATTGAATGTTTATTTGTAATTAAAAATTTATCAAAAATTATTACACGAAGCAGTTGAAAACCAAGAAAATATCCCAATGTCCTTCGTTACTTGAAGTATGTTCTTAATAACCACAAACACATTCAGGTTAAGAATTAAAGCAATGGAAATATTAATATACTAACTAGAATAGTTGAGCTTTCTATGAGATGATAGCTCATAATAAACTGCAATTACATAGATAATTAACGATAGATTCCAAGATACTTTAAAATGAGATGATGTAACTACTTCTGTAATAGTTTTTTAATCGTAGAACATAATTTATTACTTTGAATAAAGATACTATTTTACGTGCACTAGTGGTATCCGTAATAATTTTTTATATACCATGAGATATTTGTCAGTAGAAATTTTGGTTATGCCACAAATTCTGATGTTTAATGTGTCTAGTATTTCATAAAATGTTGATTCAATATTGTATTCTCACAAATCATCAGTGTTCACAAGATCTCGAAAATGCATTGAAATAACATTATAAATCTTTATATTAACTGACAAATTTAATCTGATAGAGTTTTGGCAATTAGTATTGACAAAATTGGCGTCTTTATTAGTCATTGTATTTAATGTCTAGTCTTTTGGACCATTGTCCAATATTAGTAATTTCAGACTATCTATTTGAAATTTTTTTCTATCGTCATTTTCCTTTTCATAGTTTTTTCGTTTTCATTTCGTTTTATATCTTTTATATTCTAACATATCTTGGTACTGTACGTTAGGTCCATATATTTTTATTGCCAACTTCCTCTGTACCTTCCTCATTCTGTTTCCGTGGTGATTTGCGCCATATATAGTATCACGGACTTTGTGGCTTTAAAAATTTGTGTGCACACACAGAAATTTACTTTTTTTTCCTAAAACCTTAGACTTCGGAAGGAAGGATTATATGTAAACACGGAAATAAATATACCCATGCTTAGATATATGTGTCAAACTCTCTTCGTTGGGACTTGACCCAAGCATACAATAACACTCAATTCTGGGCCCAGTTTGCCACCCCGGACCACAGTACGAATGATATTGCTGCTGCCACTTGTATAGCAGAATACGATAGATCACCCAGCTATTTAATACTTTTATAGCTTCGCATCAAGCAACTGACGTGAATGTCTATAGGTGCATTCTCAACGTGACTTAGTATACGCTTTTTAGTGGAGTTCCTTTATATTTCACATCAGTCTATACAATATCGAAACAATTTTTTCTGCTTTGTTACATAATTATATTATATCTTATATTTTATATCCTATATAGAACATATTTTACAGCATCTTTAGCACTGATTTATACATTTAGTACTTTTATCTTTGACTGTAACTTGCCATTTTGCGTTATATTAACAAAATGACAAGAAGATATTATATTCTATGATGTAACTTGCTCCGCCTCTTAAAATAAATTTAACATCATACAAAAATTTAACATCAAAATATCCTATTATGTTTATTATGGTATACGTTCTACAGTGTAGGCTTGAATAGTGAGCCTTGCGGTACAAAACTATGAGTTTTTGTATAAAACAGCATATTTATAACGATATCTATTCAAAACTATCTTCCACCACAAAGAGCACTTTTCTAAATCCGTGAAGCAACAATAACAACAATAAAAAAATATCATGTGCAGCACAGTACACGTGATAAAAGTGAATACTTCTTTAGAATAGAGAATGAGAGAGATTAAGAGTGATATATTGAAAGAGAGAGAGAGAGAGAGAGAGACAGGGAGAGGGATAATTTCAAAAGAAATATAACAATATAAAATTTGTGTAAAAAATATTCGGTTTATTCATTATCTACACTATCATCGGCTGGTGGTTGAAGTGGTAATACTGATATGATTGGTTTGTGATAACTAAAATATGAAATATATGTTCGTAATTCGATATTTTCTAGATAACGTGTAAAAATTGCATATATTGTTGTTCCGGATTTTGTTGTTGATTCTTTGGGATTGTTATTTATAAGCAGACCAAATGTTTTTCGAAGAAAGTTAATCAACGTCAAAGAATCATTGGATCCGAAATTTACATTAAAATCTCTCCCGAGAATCAAAAGGATTTTGTCTTCGCCTCTTCCAAGTGCACTTGCACCTGTGTGGCTGTAAACCAGTAGGGAGCGGTGAATGAAATATATTATATCTTCTAGATTTTGGTTCGGTGAGATATAGATGGCTGCGATGACGATATTTTTTCATCGCTTCGTACTGAGTTTATATCGCTCTCTTTTGATCCACTCCCGTGTGGCGTCAAAGTTGTACGTACTCGCGCGCATGCGCGTCATACTATATTTTCTTCTATTGACTAGTATTCAATGAATACGTGTGGCTCTCTCTCTTGCTCGTTCGATGCTTCCTAAACTATTCCCCCTTCAAGCAACTTAGACCTTGGACTTAGCGTATGAGTGGGCGTTAAAGACGAAGGACCGCACAAAAGAGAGACGCGGATAGCCTAAATGATATATATGATGTATAGCTCTCTTTCTCTTTCCCTCTATGTTATATATCTGTGTACTCTGTCTTGTAACGAAGCCTGTGTTTTAGGTATACCAAATGTATAGCTCTCTTTCTCCTTTTCTCTACGTTATATCTTTTCTCTCTCGTGTAACGAAATCTCGAAACGTTACATTTTTTCCAATTCACTCTCCATTCTCGTCAAATATCAGAACGCCGCCAAAGAAGTATTCACTTCAAAAATATGTCAATATCTCAATTTAAATTGACAAGTCAATGTCCATGTTCATAAATATCTTCGACATATGTAAACGAACAGTGAAACCTGTCGTCAAACCGTGTTACTACTTATCATCTAAAATCACTAAATGTATGATAAATATGTTGGTATTATATTAAATTATGATATTATTGTTATTGATGTTATTTTATTCTAATCTGGCATATTGTTTGCTGATATTTCAATGTATTCCTGTACTTTATACATTTTTTCTTGATCAAAATTTTGTTACATAGTTTTATAACATACCATCTAAATTCCCTAAATATAATGACGATATGCTATTAGATCATGATTATTATTATTGCTATTTTATTTTAGTTTGGTCTATTGCTTACCGATATTTCAATAATATACTTTTGGCTTGTATAGTTCAGTACGTTATATATTTTTTCTCGTAACTGATTTTAATTGATACTGTTATTAATAGCATTACTATTAGGCATAATCATAGTATATAGTCAGTTTATTGAACCATCTATTACCAATGAAGAAAAGGGGTAAGTCATGCACGATTAATCATCTGAAAGAATAATTCGGTTTATAAATAAATAACTTGTATTTCTTTGCAAGTCATGATGTTTCTGTAAATTCACTTAATTGTTGTAAAAACTTTAAGCAAATGTTGAGAGGCTCTTTGCTGTACATATATTTTACCACAAAAACTGTTTATTTAGGTATAGTTTTTAAGAATTTTAAACATTTATGGGGTTTTAATATGAGATTCTGGGGGTGGGTATTCTTTGAGTATTCTTTGTACTTGTCAGTTTTCGGTGTATATTCCCTGTTATTTTATTTTTTTTAAGTGTCATGTTGACTAGAGTATGATACAACAGACTTCTGTCAATAAATACCTACTTTCAATGACAGCGTTTCTTATACCAGTCAAGGCAGTAAAAAATATCAAAATGATATTGTTTAACACCTTTTCATGTTAGGTTTGTACATATATCTACAGTAATAAATGTCTGGCCTGTATATAATTTAACTGATAATTTGTGATAGGTCCTTGACCTATTCTGAAAGGATTACTTTTGTAGTGTTTTGATACTATTCTGACAATGAAACACAAAAACAATGTTTTCACAATTAGAGTATAATAGGTGAAAATAAAAATATTCAGAAAAGTATACTCTGGACTTTCTAAGAATTAATCTATGAAATTAACTTTGTGGTAATCACTAATCACTGATGAAATTTAAAGAAACATTTAGATTCATTTTATTTCTTCAAACAATGTGAAATAAAAGTAACCTTTCAGGTCTATATACTTTTTCGCACAAATAAAATAGAGAAATTCAATATATATATTCAATTGAGTATATTTCATTAGTGTGCGAAGTTGTTAAAAATATAATTCAAAGATATTTTTTTATAAAAATGAACAATTTTCATTATTTCTATAGATTTGTATAAATTAATAAATGATTTCTTTAAAATAATCTGTTACAGGTCTTTATAAAATACAACACAGAGTGTGTAATTATCAGCAAAGTGAAATAGAAATTATGAAGATAATATATATAATAAATATTTATAGAAAATCCATGGACGTATTCAAAGCCTAAGATTAAGACGATTGAGTTATATAAGCATAGTACTCTAAGGCCATCGTTTGAGGGCTGCAGGATGTCTAAACTAGAAAAAAAATAAATCAATTTAAATTTTCTTATTTTCAAATCGGTCCAGATATTTTTAACAAATTTTGTACATAGTTTTGGTATATTGTTAGTTATAAAACAAAAAACGTTCACCTTTCGGAAATAACCAGTGGCGGAGTTATGGGTACTATTTTGTCTTTTTTTCACAAGAAATGTGGTTTACCGCCATATATAATCTTACAGAAAAATACATATATGTGTATAATATAGCATATATATTTTCATAGGCTCCATTGTGTTCTCTTTATTTTTGTTGCTTTATATTGTTCGTATCTTTTACCTCTTAACGACGAAATTGAATTTTTTAATAAATGTATTTTTTATGATTAGGCTAATATTACCTTTGTAAGTCGTAAAAAAGTTGAAAATAAATAATGAGTTATGTCTTAATTACACCTTTAGATGATATACATGCTTCACATCTTATTCGTCTTGTTCCTGAACCTCAAATGCCTTAAAAAGTTTTAGGGTGGCTCTTTTTTATATCACAACCAGCTATATTATATTCGTTGTAGTAGTTCTTCTTTAGTTATAATAGGAACTTCCTTCGTAAACTAATGTTTTGAGGTATCTCCAAATAAAAAAATTAAGGGATCCAAGTCTAGTGATATAGGCGGCCAGAATTGACATGGTTGTTGAGCTCCGCATCCAATCCACTTATTGGCTTCAATCAGTCAAACTAAAATGTGGGGAGCCCCATCGTGCATAAACCACATCCATTCTCTTACTGCAAGAGGAACATATTCAAGCAGTTCAGCTGCTAAAACGTTTTCAAGAAAATATCAGTAAAAATGACCTATCTGGACTACTGGTAAAAAGTACAGCCTAATAAATAACTCACCAGTAATATTCAGCCATACATTCATAGAAAATTGCTGTTGAAGCCGGGATTCTACTACCAGGCGAGGGTTTTTATAGAACCAAATATAATTATTATGCAAATTCATAATAGCTCTAATCTCTCGAAAACGTAACTTCATCAGTAACCATTATGTCATCAGTAAACTTTTGTGCAGTTTTTTGTAAAATTCAATGGCAAAATTTTAACGGAAGTTTTCTGGTACTTATATGAGGGTCTTCTTCAGTGTCGTCTAATATGGCTTTTTCCAATTCGGCTGTTCTAACCGTTCTGGGTCGTCCCGCACTTGGAGATTTCTTAAATGATATTGACTCTAAAAGTCATTGGAAAATGTTTCTGAAGGTTTTCGGATTCAGAGTTAGATGATTAGGATTGTTATCAAATAAAACATAAACCATATTAGCCATTTCGGCGTTTCTGTAAGAGGCCATGATAATAGTTAAATATTGAATCTTAATATTCACTTTTACAAAAAGCTTAAATTTACTAAATTGAAATCACTTCCACTACTCGTTAAAGTGATAAAAGAAGTTGAGTAGGGTTCCTCATAATTTACCATAATATTTGGTACTTAAGACGATATACCAAATTGTGAAGGGGTACAAATATGTGAAACGGTTTTGAAAAAAAAATTTAACCGATTTTGGATACCCCGCAGCTCGAAAATGACGACATTCGGACCGTCTATGTTTACGTTACCAAATTATCTTGATTAGCCGTAGAATAGGCCCATGGTTAAATGATATTAGGAAATTATTGTTTTGTTAATAACGAATTACTAACAGCAAATACTTCAAAATACAAAATTTTTTTAAAACATGTATTGAAAATGATTAAAATGGAATGCATGCAAAATGCATGCAGAAGATATTATAAATAAATCATCGAAGTTTACACCATCCTCCAAATATACAATTCCTTTGATAACATTTAATTTGAAAACGATTACACAGCTGGTAGGTCTGTGCGGCGGTATTTTTAGATTCAACAATAATAAATGTGAAGAGATTTGCTCGAGCATTTATGAAATCTGTCACGATACGTCTTATCTCCATCCGACACTAACAAGTGCACATTGTTACAATTCGGACTGCCGATGCCGCAGGCTATCTGTACTATTCTATTGTATTTCATTTCAGTCTTATTTAAATAAACTATACCGTTCTTATTCGTTATATATATATATATATATATATATATATATATATATATATATATATATATATATATATATATATATATATATATATATATATATATATATATACATACGTTTACTTCCAAAGTAGACAGGTATAATTCAAGTGCATAATTCAAAATGTATCGCATTGTAAACAATAATTCTGCGATAGTACGATTGCCTGATAGTTCTAATTATCTTAATTTCATTCTTATTTACTAAGCGACGTTACCAATGCCAATAAATTCGTAGAAAATAAAAACAAAAATACATATTTCATACCTATTATGCATACTACATATCGTATAACAATCTGGCTTTATATGGTAAAATCAAGGTTTTGTGTTAGCATTCTATTTTAGTGGGGCAACTTTTTGTTAAAACGTTCTTAGAAATGTTGCCGGTCTTTACCTTATAAGCAATAATTATTTTCGAACTAATATGTGCGACAAAAATTACCTTACTTAATATAGATTTTCAGATTAGTATTAATTTTTTATTTGTTTTCTTCATATAGGGTATGCCAGATTCAACAGCATGATATTAATGTCCTGTAAAGGAAATTTAATTCATATAATACACAAACCTGTCTTAAATGCTGTTACCAGATATCAAAAATTAGTTATCTTTAGTTATTTATTCTTAAACTTTTATTTATTAAAAAATGTCTTACGTTTGTATTATTTTGTATGCAAGAGGTTCTATTTTTTAATTATATTACGAGTAGTTTACATTACTGTTGATCTATTTTGTGCTATATAACAATATTTTAGGTAGATTACTCAGAAAGTAATCAACCTTAATAAAAAGTAAAGTCGAATAAAACTTTGACATTGTATATCAAAGAAAAATAAAAGGTCAGTGATAGTAATGATGACGATATTTGATAAAATGTAATGTATAGTATTGATATGAGCCTGTAGACAATCACTGTGGTGGAAAGGAAATGAAATTAAACACATAATGGAAGTACTAGATTATAGATTATATTTTTGGCGACTCATAATACTTCCCATTCTTGTATTTTGCTTCAAATTTTGTATCCTTAACTAATATGTCAGTTTATAGCAACTCGGTGAGAGTTAGTTTATTATTATGGATGAAAAATTCAGAACTATGAAAAATAATATTGATTAGAATGTGATTGTACCACTGAATCAAAATATTGCTTGGTTCAACTTAAAACATTTCTCTAGCTTCAGTTTAATTGATAACTTACAAATTCCTAGTCCATGTCGTTTAACTCTAACTTAAATATAATATACCGTAATAAATGACGAGTACGAGGACATAAACCAAATCAATGACAAAACCACACCAATATTCATTGGCAGGCGTAATGGCTTTGATGGGTTTGCAGCAAGTCGAGCAAGATTTCCGCTCTTCATTCACCCATCGTCATCAGGAATTTAGGTCATGTCAAGCGATCTTCCACGACAATGCGGACGAACCACGCCGCTTGGATCGCCGTCAGGAGGTGAGTCTTGTTACTCGGGAGGGGTCTGTCTCAGTTTGAGAAGGATTCCAGGGTTAACAGTCAGGTGTGTGGAGGGAAGATCGTGTGTCTATCCTGAAACAGAAAATGATTAAAGGGGCAATAGGGCCCCTGATATATAAATAGTTAGTTGAGCAATACGGCTCGGCCGTAATAAAAGTATCGTTTTTATACCTGTAAAGGGGGTTTGTTCCGTTATACTACTTGGATCTTGGGTCGCTTATGTCTTCCTGGTCCTCCTGGGTAGTAGTCCGAGGCCGCTCAAATGAGAGGGTTGTTGTGGAGTGTGGGCACCTGCCTTATCGTAGAGCTTTCGAGCCCTGACTCGGAGTTTCTCCGTCATGGTGGTGAAATCCAGGTCATGCTGGATGTCGCTGTTCCTCACGTACCACGGTGCGTCCACGGCACGGCGGAGGGTGACATTCTCAACGGCCTGAATCTTCTTCAGGTGTGTCTGAGCAGCGTAGCCCCGAGCTGTCGATGCGTACATTATTCTAGTTTATCATTTAATTACATAATCCTCTTTTATACATGTAGAAAATTTACAAACGCCATCTACCAAAGTCCATCTTATATTCTCAGCATTAAGTATGTCGTGGATGAAATCGCGATATGCAGTTCGGAGATGGCCTGGTGTCAACTAAGGATCAGTTATATAGGCACTAACTCTGCTACATGATCCATTATTAAATTTGGACTCAAATAATATATAAAATAACACTTATAAAGGTATTTCTCAGCAGACTCAAAAATATTGAAGTATTAAAATAAAATATATGGTAAAGCAGTTTGCGAAATACGAATAATAAGAGAAAAGTTGTTTATTGACTGAGTATTGAGTATTCTCAACTTACTAATAGATAATAGTCAGATATTTAGTTAAATGACTTTTGCACGTTGAAGGAGAATGTAATGTTATTTATATAATTGTTTTTAATATAACGGGTGTCCCAACGAGAGGTTTCCGATTTAAATTTGCATTCATTACTTTTGCGGTAGGTTTTGGAAGTTGATGCTTCGTAGTTATTACGTGGAGAGTATGCCATTACAAAATGGAGCGCTATACTGTTCAGCAACGCATACTTATTGTCAAAGCGTACTACGAAAGTAATGGTTCAATTGTGGGCACTGAAAGAAAATTACGTGCAATTATGGGTCGTCGTGATACACCTGCCATGCGTTTAAGACCCTATTAGACCCTATAAGACCATAAGACCCCATTAGACTTTCTCCTATGGGGCTACGTTAAAGCAAAATCTATGCCAATAATCCCGTTACGATTGAACAGCTGAAAAATAACATTAGCGGACATAGCGGATAATATAATATAAAGTTATTGCGGACATAGGGCCACAGCTATGCTGCGAAATGATGGAAAACTTCATGAAAATAATCCACTGCTGCCAGAGAAGCATAGGCGGCCACTTACAAGATATTGTATTCCATGTCTAATGGCATTGTTTAAATAAACAATTGAACCCAACATTATTGTAGAAATGTTATTTATTTGCTCAATAATTACAAACATAATCGGCTACCTCTCGCTGGGACACCCTATAGTATAGTATAAATACATGTAATTTTTCATTACAACCATGATTTCAGTCATTACTCAATTGACATTACTCTATGAACATAATGTATGCAGTTTTCAATTGTTCCTTATGAGTCTTGTATATCAGATAAAATTGAACTACTCCAATTGACATTTTTTTTTATTCTGAAACAAGGGATATTTCTCTTTTACTATAAATAACATTTTGCAGAATTTACAAATTACTTTTTGTAAAATGTTGTAGTGGGGTCTGGCTATAAGTATACGTAATGTTTTTATCTTGTTGTTTTTATAATGAAAAGTAATTATCGTGTCAATGGAATAATAATTGTTATGGAATGACAGCTAAATTTAATTATATTGCGGTAAATCAATTATGTCTTGTAGAAAACTAAACCAAGAATAATATTTTTTTATTAAATATTTATATTCCGAAATATCTAATTAAATGAGCTTGTTTCTTTTTAATTTTCTATGACTGAAATTCTTGCTCGAGTGAATTATAGTACACCAGTGTACTAGTCTGTATTTCGGTTGCAATAAATCTCTACTTATCTGGTATGTAGAATACTTTTAAAATTTCGATGACCTCATACTTTACGGCTTCCTTAAAATAAAAACTTATTTATGACGAATGAATGAAAACAATATTATTTATGACAAATACTTACAAAAAGCTTCATATAAATTAGAGATATGAAACACGATGCAATCATCAAAGAAAAAGGTGTTAATACAGATTTTCAGTTGTCTGTGAAAAGTGACCTATAATAGCTAATCATCAATTTTATAACGAATCATTAAAGCATTTTACCACCTATAATGTCATAAAATGAATATATTAACTATAAAATATGGTTGCGGTTAAGATAATACGTCATACAGTTATGGCTTGGCTATAACTTTTTGTTAATAACGTTTCTTGTTGATTAAGACAGGGATTTTATTGGTAAGACATGTGTCTTTAATAAACGTCATAAAACGGCAGTTATCGATCCGATTTGGTTGTAGAAGTTCTGACAAAATTCTATGCCATTTAATTATGAGATATACTGTAAATATGTAAACGAATGGTGGCTAAAGATATTAAAATTAGTATCATGATTTAATAATTTTTTCAGAGAAGTGTAATGGATGGAAAGGATTAGATGAACATAAACTGCTATAATTCATTTTAACATTCAAATAACAAGAACGAAATAAACATGTATGTAATGGTAAAGAAATGTATATGCTGTCACACCCATAGAGTAATTTGTGTTCATTCATTCATCGACCGTAAGTACTTCGATGTCAGTATGAAATAAAAAAGTTATAAATTTATTAATGTGCTCTGTTGAGAATAAATTCGAGTAGTTTCTATTTGGTAAGGACTGGTCTAGTAAAAATGTTCTCAAGGTTTCTTAAAAAATGTTTTATATATACGAAATAATTGTTTATTTATTATATATAATGTATTAAGGAGTCGATGACTACAACAGAATTAAAATACATAGTGTGTTATTGAAGTTTCACATAATATACATAATTTATTATTTTTTGAAAAACTTAACAAGCCAAACTTATACTTCAAAAACACATTGACCGACATAAAAATTTTATTTTTATGTCAGTCGAGTCAGTTTATAAAGGTACAACCGTAGGACAAAAGAGGACATTTTGAACAACTTTAATATTTCTGTAAGAGTAGTCGTGTGCTTTATTTGTATTTTTCTCAACAAGTCGCCTGCGGCTCTGTAATATAAGTGGTAAATAGAAAATGCCTAACATGTGGTACAGCTGTAGTGGAAGAACTTTAAAGAATTTCAGTTTTGTTAAAAAAGAGGGAGTTGCAATTAAAGAAATAGTATGATGATGTTTCAACTCAAACACAAAATGGGAATGTCACACTGTCTGAAATGTGGTGTAAAATTTAACACTAATTTCACACCAATAATATCACACGCTGTGTCATATCACACACCATTTCGATGTGACATATCAATTTGGTGTGAAATGAAACCGCAAGATCTTCGTGGAATCTTACAATTCGCTGGTGTGAATTTTCATATCAATAATAGAGGAAAATCAACACGTCATTTGGTGTAAACTTCATCACTTTTAGGTGTAAACTTTATTTTAATTTTACACCTTTTACTGTACGTATTGTAAAATAAAGGAAAATAAAATGTCTTTGAAGTATAATACACTTTATTATATTTCTATTTTATATATACCAAGTTAATTTCTTTATTTCATTAATGAAATATTAATGTATGTGTATGTATTAGTGCAAATCTAGAAAATATTTATATATTCGTGAGAAACGCAATCAAATCCCTATCATACTTGAAATAGTACTTTGTTTCATGGAGCTTTCCAATTAAATATTATACTACTATACTAACGTCAATGTTCTTCCTGAGTAATAAGTAATAAATATCCTTCATTGATATCCACATGCTTTTGGATATTTAATAATAATTATTTTTATAATAAGGAGATTTTATTTTATAGTTCTCGAATTCAATCCTTAAAATTTTCCAAATTGTCAGGTTTATTAAGATGTACTTTACTTTTCAAGTAATCTCAAAGAAAAAATAGTCCAATGGGATTAGGTCTGGTGACCTACTAGTCCATTTCATGGGTTTTCTCGTTCGTATAAAGCGCTTTGTAAATATAGCATCTAAATATATCCGAACAGGACTCTGTTTTTATTATTCTGTACTCTACGTAAAAAAAGATTTTAAAATAATTTTCAAAAATACAACTCAGAAAAATTAAAGGGTAACTTATAAAGTGGGATTTCAAATACATCTTGTAACATTTTCAAAAAGAGAACCAATTTTATTGAATTTATACATTACTTTTCGGACTCACTGTATGTACAAACAAATTCACTCCTATTTAATGGAAAAGTATATAAAAAGCACAGTATACGTGCTCATTTCTGTTTAAATAAAGACAGCCACATTAACTCAAGTAATGCAATAGATATGTACTGTTCTATTCAACAACATGATGTACTATTCTGTTACGCTTCTATGTATATATCTCTTGATATATACATAGTCTTATATATGTCTTGATTTTCTTGATATCCAAACACAATAATTAAGCAGAAGTTAAGTCAACTATTATTTTTACAATAAAATCAAAACGAACATTGACCATGCCATCAGCACCAATAAAACAGGAATTGGAGTAGTCTAATGAAAGCATCACCAGATGAAATGTGTTTTGTATTCTCAACAATGGAACAACGTTACATCAGAACGTAGAAAATGTTTATTTGCACATTTTTTTCTTTCGTGTATCTGGAAGACTAAAATAAATCCTTTAGTTCTTCCGGAAATATAAAATGCAATAAACTCCTCATTAAATATATCAACCTTAAAAATAAACACGCATATTTATGTTAGCCTTAACGTGTTTTCAATTGAAAACTGAAAGTTAATGCAGATATAGTTTTCGCGGGCTTAAAGTCATAACATATTTATTGATATTCGTACAGATTTATGGTATAAATAATACATATGTCCATATACATGGAGAGGATTTGAATATAATTGCTACTTAATAGTAAACCATCACAGAATTTGCAAATGTGAACCGCATTTTGATATACTACATTTTCAGACTACTTTTATTGCAGACAGTAATCGGTTATTTGTTTACAATAATTGTTTATATTATTTCCATAAATCAAAATAAATACATGTCAATGCAGCAGCCTTGATCTACATGTTTATATTTAGCAGTTGAATGGAATGTTTTATATTTCTTATTCATCATATATCATGTTGGGGTGTAGACTTTCTTTTCGCCTTTTAGTACTGTTTAAATAATTTTATTGCAACGTTTCGGTCTTTTTCTATTGCTAGAAATAGATTAGCTTCTATTAACATTATATTCACATTTCTTAATTAGGACTGGGACAATGATGACTAATTTTTATGAACTGTAAAAATGTTGTAGTTTTACAGGTATATATATTTTCATAAATTGTTTGCCTGTTTTTTAGTCTTCGCAGAAAATATTATAATATATTAGGTACGCAGTAGGATATTTGATATTTTTTTGATGATTGTGCTTTTGTTAAATGTTATATATGTAAATATAATATAAATGTTATTCCCACAAATATTTTTGATTAGAATATGAGACGTATTTGAAAAACAAAAACAAGTGAAAAACAATTACATAGGACGTAACTTTTTATGGTAATGTCGATCGTTATCCTCCTGTATTAGAAAAACCGAAGTAAATTAATGATCGTTAATATACATGCGGGTCAAATATGGGAATAATAATATAACGAGGATCGAATCTGATATTCATATTTAATGAGCAATTGTGAAGTGTAGTATCTATTTCTTTTTTGATAAATAACTTACATCCTGGAATGCGGACGGTATTCTAACAATTTTTATTACATATCTGTGGAATAAGAGTTAATGGCCATTCTTATCGTCAACAATAAGACAAAGGGTTTCGATACGTATACACTATAATGAAAATGCAGTGGTATCTAGTTATGTTGATTTCTGTTAGAGAATGTGGTATAGTAGGTGCTATGAGTATTACCCTGTAGGAAATTTTAGTTTATTCAGTCTCTTGTTTTATTTAAACCTCTGTTCATGATATCAATTTATTGCCAGTATAGATGTAACACTCATGTGTTGACATAAATCTATGAGAATAGAAACTAGGCATGGAAGTGCTAACGTCAATGTCAATTTCCCAGTCTTGGTAACACTTAAATTAATTTGCAGAAGAGCGAAAGAGGTAATAGTAATAACTATTGAGGAATTAAAGGTTTGTTAATAGCCTTTTCAATGATTATATAGGGTGTCTCAGTTGGAACTATAGGATATGTCAATATTTAACGATTATCGTCTACAAACCATACAAAGTCAGCATATCGCAATTAACAGTTCAACAACGAATACTTTGTGTTCAATTGTTTTATGAAGGTGAGCGGATCATTTACTGTTGCATTAAGAAAAATTCGCAACGAATTAGTTCAAAATGAAGCACTTAAAGAGTTAACAGGTCGTAGTAACTTAATGAAGAAATTTGAGGAGACGGGTTCTATTATTGATAAGGAAACACCAATACGTCTTCGACATAGTCGATCAGATGAAAATATTGTTGCAGTGGGAGAAAGTGTACGGGAGTACCCAAACATATCAATTCGACGTCGTGCGCAACAATTGAATTTGCCAGGAGCCATCACATGTCAGATTTTAAAGAAAGATCTGCATTAGCGTAAAAAAATCAATCGACACAACAGTTAAAAGTTAGAGACCATTTACAACGTCGTACATTTGTTTATTGGGTGTTAGAAAAGAAAGAAGGAGATGCTGATTTTTGTAACAAAATTTTGTTCAGCGGCTAAGAACATCTCCATCTTGACGGATACGTCAGAAAACAAAATAGTCGAATATGGGGTGCTGAAAATCCTATAGTTCCAACTGAGACACCATATGTATTAGCTACAATTTCCATAAATATAGATGTTCTTTGTTATATTGAAAATAGTGCTTTAGCGTGAATCAGATACGAGAATAATGATAATCCAATTATTATTAAACTAATGATTATCGAATCTCAGATGCAATATATTAATATCTCATTCTTGGTAACATTTAATACGAACTTAATTTGTAGGAAATCCAAAGGGGTGATAGTATTCACCATTGAGAAACTAAGAGTTGACTAGTAGCATTTCAAATGATCATCCGTTAGTCAACACTTGTAGTGATCTTACTTCTGGGAGCTTGAGTTGGAAGTCAGAAAGGTATTCAGAATACAGTTATTGGTGGCGACTTATTAGATATATAAAGCCACTGCTCGAAATTTTGCAATGTCTGGTTTCAATAGATTATTCCCAATTCGTTTAAGGATGTTTCTGTAGTAAATAATATCTTAATTCCCGTTTTTGAGATCTACTATTCTATAATGCACGCCGGTGTGCATTATTACATAAAGGTTTGGATGTTTTACTAAAAAGTTATTACATTAATAGTCGCGGGGCAGTTGTTCACCTAAGAATTATTGCTATTTTGATTGTAATCATCTGCAAAAGCATTGTAATGATAGGAAGAGCCATCTAATAATAAAAAATAAATGATTGATTTCACTATTCATTTATATTTCAAAAAATAAAACCCGCCACAGGTAGGATTCGACATTTGTCCCGGATCGGAACCGAACGACATACAGCTGTTTCGAACTTATTAGTTCTCATCAGTGCCGTACACGGTACGCCGATTGAGGACAAATGCCGAATGAAATTTATGGCGTATACATCTTTATCGATACGATCTCTGTCAGTAACATATAAGTCGGAAATCGAGAAAGGAACCACCAAACCGCCAAGCGGTTATCAAAGTAGTTCCCGAATAGCAAAGCTATTACATAATCGGTGGTTCCTTTCTCGATTTCCGACTTATATGTTACTGACAGAGATCGTATCGATAAAGATGTATACGCCATAAAGTTCATTCGACATTTGTCCTGAATCGGCGTACCGTCTACGGCACTGATGAGAACTAATAAGTTTGAAACAGCTGTATGTCGTTCGGTTCCGATCCGGGACAAATGTCGAATCCTACCTGTGGCGGGTTTTATTTTTTGAAACCTTATCTGATCGTGCAGAAACACGAGAAAGGGGTCGAGGATCGCTTCTGAGTATAATTCAATGCCTGGCGGGGCTTTAGCCCGAGGAGTAGTTGTTTCCTAGAGCGATTATGTAATAAATAGCTTTGCTATTCGGGAACTACTTTGATAACCGCTTGGCGGTTTGGTGGTTCCTTTCTCGATTTCCGACTTATATGTTACTGTTCATTTATATTGATTAGATTGAAGTCTTCTAGTCTAAGAGATGGTTTTTACTTATTCTCTGATGCTAGTATATTGCGAATCACGTCTAACAAGGTAAAATGTAAAAAACCATACTACAGTTAGACAATTCTCCAAATCCAAAGCCGAGGTTTTCTGGAATGCGGATTGGATGAATATGGACTACTAGTTCAACCGACATTGCCACTGCCCATTCTCGTGTAGAAATAGAACTCAGACCCTTAATGCATCCTCACTAATATAGCTACAGTAGGTATTCCTGTATTCACTTACTTTACTTTAATATATAAAACTGTTAATATATAACTGCTTAGGAATCGGAATTATATTGAGATATTCTATTTACAAGATTTACTATCAAATAAAAAACTTAGAAAGGTGAAGGATACGCCACTGTCCTTGCCAGTAACACGTAAATGAAAATAAAGGAGAACCAGAAGCTGGTTATATTACACATTTCAGTTACAAATCACTCTGCAACGCATCTGGTACACGGCAAGCATTTTCCCGGATATACGCGTACACAAATTATTCAATGAGTGAAAGAAAATAATTATATGTGAACGTCCGCACTGATTATTTTAAGGACTATTCATCATTGAACAATGTACCTATTACGTAAGCTCTTAATTTTCATTAAGTATAGTTAAACTGTAGATAAATGTTGAGGTATGTCCTAATCAGCTCGACCAAGCGGATCGTTACGATTTGACTTTAGCAAATATATATGATCGTTTCACAAATGATCGTTGGTATGTATTATATAGACATTAACATACTATCTATATTAGTGTACTTATATATAATCGTATAAAAAATTAGTAACGATACTTTCATCATTCATCAGCGTTACTTTGGAGAACCAAAGGCGTAAAACCATGGAACGATCTATGAATGAGCATGGTATGTAGAAGCATTCCTGCATTCACTCCTAAGGCTAAGATGTAGACAAGTAGTAGAGTTTAATTTATTAATTGATGGTTAATTTCATGATTCTATTAATCACATCTTCAAGTGATCAATAACACTAGGTCATCGACCGAACTGAAAGGATGCACAGACGGGTATGACTGAAATACTTACTCTTGTGCCCCCATGTATCCATATTGAGATTAAAACTACTTTAGATGTTATCTGTAATTACTTTATAGGTGGTTTGTTCATTATACAATATTGTCACCTGACTTTTCTGAAACTATCGATATTTCGTTATCGTTGATGATGCCAACTTAATATAAAATCATCTAAAGGTCATTCTATATTCTGTGTAGTATACTACACTAACTAAATTTAGACTGTAATGACAAGAGTTATTGTGTATGCCAAATGGGATTATATAAAATATTCTACAATATATGTATATGGGTGAGAATATGGTAGGCATTCAGCTCAATGCGGAGCTAATAATTCCTGTCCATTCTCCTATAGATATGTCTACAATAATTCCATTCATACTGCGCCAAAATATGCTTGGGTTTGATTCTCAAAGGGGGCAGTTTGGCACTTCTCTGAGCATAGCTATGCTTGTCCTGGTCTGTAACCTGAATCTGAATGTGTAACTTTTTTCGTACAAAGTTTTCCCTTTAGAGGAAACAATTGGTGTTCAGAATATGTTTTAAAAATATATGTGGAAAAAGGCAACATGACATACTAAACGTGAATAATATTCATAAAATAAATAATTAATACTCATACTTATAACTGTATATAGTATGTGAACTAATTTAATACCTCTAGCAAAATGAAAAATTATTTAGAAATTGGTTTCATATGAAGAAATTTTAATTTACTTAGAAATCCATACACAAACAGTAATAAAGATAAATTAAGGGTAAAACTTTTTACTCGATTATTCGCAAGTTAATAAATTCATTTTTTGTCTTTTATTAAGGTATTGTATATCGTTATTAATCTTAGATCTAATAACTAAAATTAATAAAACCATATGGTCCAGTAGGTAGCTACGGTCTATCAGCTGAATGGGTAGTGAACTGGTTCTCCTATAACTTCTAGTGAATTGTAAGCCAACTGACTTGCATAAGCTACACAAACTTATGACAGATGTGTGAATAAGACATGATATTCCTCGGATAAGATGTAAATCTAGAAATCCTTTTGTCTATGATACGCAAGTAAAAGATCTTTAATGGAATAGCACGGATAGGTGCTGGTAATGGGAATAACGTTGGTGTTAAATAACAATATACAAAAAGGATATCACAGTAACTGTTGTTAATTCAAAATATAATTAATTCTTTTACATATCTACAATTTTTGCTTTTATTAAACTATCTGTTGTACATAATATAAGTAATTGTTTATACATATATAATCATTGAGAATATTAAATAGTCTCTAAGACAATAATTAATGGAAATATATTTATTTGTAGGAAATAAGTTATTAAAATAGAATGGATATGCATAGTCTTCGGATAGTTCCTGGAATAACTTAATATACACATACCTGAGATACTAAGTAAAGAAAAATCAATCACCCAAAGATATAAAAAAGTTGTAAGTAACATCCCTTTGCCTCTCCTCTATGCTAATGGTAACATTCATAGTAACGTACTCAACGTCATATACAATAGTAGGTCATAGTAGGTCATTGTACATTTATAATGGGAAATTTAGTGGTGCTAATTTCACCTAGTGCTCACGTGGTGAATATATTTAAGGCAGATATACTGTAGATATATTTCATTCTAATATGGCCATTTTCATTCTAATAAGCTATTCAATTATCAAATATTTAATAAATATTATATTTGAAAATGCCATTTAATCGGTCATAATTAAGAAGGAGACAAAACCGTACTCAACGAGAAGAACTTGTTGAAAGTTACCTCACCTACATTCTGTGAATCTGGAAAGTGCTGATAATATTGAAGAAAGACTCTTTTTATGAAATTCAGTTTCACATTAATGAAAAGAAAAGCTGATTTTATAATATTTAATTGCTATTAAATTATCGCACCG
Organism: Rosalia funebris; assembly: GCA_037954035.1. Lineage (NCBI taxonomy): Eukaryota > Metazoa > Arthropoda > Insecta > Coleoptera > Cerambycidae > Rosalia > Rosalia funebris. Next base: position 18,184,839 of record JAZFAV010000016.1, on the reverse strand, counting down.
TTTCTATAATGTTAAAATTATCGATTGAGCATCTTCTCAATCTGCATAATATCATGGAATAGTTTCTAAACTAAAATCGTTGTACGTAAAAATAATGAACAAACAGATGCCCACAAGATACCCACTGGCGACGAGAAGCTTTGGCCAAGCATCAGATTAGGCAGGTTGAAGGTATTCAGTAGCTGTACTAAACAACCCTTTCCAGTTCCATTATTTCGGCGCTTTGTAATTCCGAAAACCATTAAAATTCTTCAGCCGCAGAACGCCCCAACTACGCAACAGCTCCGTTGTTCGTATTCTTGTATTTTTTATCAGAGTAGACGAAACTGTGAGCGCGTATTGTCCGGCACATATCTCGGTCGCATTTCGTCGTCCTATTATAATTCCCAACATAAGCGGATCGTTGTACGGGGTGGACAAATGGTTTTGCATAGAAAGAAGAAAATATCACCGTTAACATTTTTTTGGTACTGCTGCAGTTAATATATTGATGGTCCTCTGTTATAACGACACAATTCAAAATCTCATGTCTTTTTTTAGTTTAATAGTGCATTAGGTTGATTATAATGATATATTTTGTGTAACAACATCTCTCTACTTATCACCCAACTATTAGTTTGCGCATTTGTCTCGTTTTTCTGAAAATAAAGATTTGCTATTTCGGTTACCGAACATTGACACAGCCCTCTGTTGTGTCAGAACTAACTGCAGGCGAGTGTTAAAGCATTTATATGATAAGCCTATAGAACTAGATAACAATAAAAAATAAAGCCGTCTTAAACTAGTTGAACAAAATACTATACAAAATCCTATGTCTTTTTATACCTAACAGCCTTTCCATTTTCGACACTATTTGTCTTATTAAACAATAATTTTGTTTTTTTAAAGTATTCGTTTTAGATGAGTTGCATTCTATTTCTGATAAAATCTTACTAATATGATAAAATATACTAGCCAAGAGTAAATTGAATTGTGATTGAACAAGAGTACAATTAACAAAAAACAAATTTTTTCACCCTCATCGCTACAACTCAACAATGATGTCAAAGCTAAAATACTTTTTTACATTATTTAATGTTTTATTTTAAAATTATTCAAAAATCAATTCTTGCAGCGCAAAATCTTTCATGCCCTTTCCTGGAAATTACTATATTTTGAGCTGTATCGTTATTGTAGAGGACCATCGATATGAGCACTCTTAGTATTAACATTATTATTAGAGTTAAATGGTATAGATAAAACAGGAAGTTTTCCACAAACTATCGAAACATTATAATACTTTAATGATCTTACCAATACCTACCAATAAAACTATTCGGTATTCACTAAATACAATAATGTATTAATAATATTATACTGTACTCAATTAAAGTATTAATGTAATTATATTAATTATATTAATACTTTTTTTTACCTATTACGGTATGAATCCTTTTTATATTAATTGTTTACACATTTATTTATTACGGTATGTCACGGTACAGTATGTTACGGACGATAGTGATTTTTTATTGTTAACCGACGTATGCATCCCTATTTATGTATAGTCGAGATAATGGAAAGTCCTCCAGGGATATATGACATGATGCTCCTCCAGTCGTTTCTAAAAGGTCACCGACCATAATGTGCCTAATGATACATTCTCGTTACACTGCCCTTCACTAGGATTTCGACTTCAGTGAACCTGAAGACGACTTCTAGCGTACTTCTGATCATCAGCTAGTTACGGCCACCGAGTCCACTTGATAACTGTAGGTCACTAGGTAGAGAATCTATTTTGAACGAATCTGTTGAGCTTTGGTCATCTATAGCATTCATCCTATCTTTCTGCTCATAACGCTCTTGGAGGTCTTCCAAATTTGCCTGAAGATTTTTACTACATATGTCTCTGGACATCTACAAATATTTGGCGAATACGTCAAACTGTGTTCCTCATTAGTCATATCATATGCCTTGGAATATTGGGATATGAAACCATTGAAAGAAACGTCGCTGTCATGTTGGCCACTATTTTTTATTTCGGTTTGTTGACTTGGAATCGTTGATTTAGTCGGTTATCTAGCCTATTCTGAGATATTTTTAATTTTATTCATATTGCAATTTCAACCCAACCAAGTCTCTGGGCTAATGGTCACCATTTTTAGTTTTGATGTCATAGGGCACCTCCATCCTGTCACTGGCGATTTGGATGTTAGGGTAAATTTATTGGTAAATGTCTTCTGCACAACTTGATCATATAGTCTTCTTCAGCGAGGTGTTCCCCGGGTAGACAACTCAAGTTGGCGGACTTGCAACTTCCGGTTGGACGGAGGAAACAATTCTCGATCCACGATAATGCTTGTCGGAGTCTGTTAGGTGGTCTCCTAAACGGAAAAAATGTCAAGCCAGCAGGAATGGGTGTGGAAGCAGGAAGTAATTCGAGTTCTTTTGATGGTCAGAGATTACTTTCCTTAGATAATGATTAATCGTTCTAGATATCCATTCCAGTATACTTAATTATAAAAACAAAAACAGGAAACTAGTTTTCAGGAGTAGAAATTGTGCTATTTTAGCGTGTGTGCTTGACGCTCTTTCGCTTTAGTAATAAATATTCCTGAGGCATGGTACAGTCAGACATATATAAAGTACTTATTCTTCTTATACTTAAATAGTAGTTTCTCATTTACCTAATTTTTACTATTGATTGAAATTGTAACTATTACAGTGGCTCGTACATAACAAATTATTTATGTACTGTGTACCGCACCGATAAATGTAATATATTTTTATAAATGGGATATACTATATATAACATATACGTGCCCGTTAAAAAATTGTTACTATGTTGTAGATCATTTTCAATTAGTAGCATTTTTGTCATTTTCTTCTGATAAAATACACGTTTGTGTTATTTTACTTCTTTAATTTTCGTAAAACAGGAGTAGGCTAAATAAAATAAATTGTCAAACAACTACATTAGAATTCAGTACATCTTAGCCATCTAGATGCAAGGTGGGCCAAATATAGGTAACCCATTTGTTTTTCTAATACTGTATTTAATAAGTCCAATATAATATATTTTCAAACAACAGCAAAAAGTATATTCCTTGGAGATTTATTTTGAATAATAACGTCTCGTAGCTGACCGATTTCTCCTTCTTCACACAGTCTTACTCTAACTACTACATTTTCTATCACTAACGTCAAAGTTTCTATCGGTATTGTCCGAATATCGTTTATAATATTGCTTTTCAGTTCCAGAAGTGTCTGCGGTTTATACTTGTATATTATTTCTTTTAGGTAGCCCCAAGGAAAGAAATTGAACACTGTTAAGTCGGTAATATAATGTAAATCGACAAACAGAGTGTTTTGTTGTATTTTATTTGTGTCAACTTACATTATATTACCGACTTAAGTTTCGATTCGAGTATCTCCAAAAAGGCTTCTTCACTTTAATTTGATGACTTATTCCAAACATTAAGGACATACTGAATACGTATTATATATTTAGGAATATTTATATATACGTATTCGTACGTATTTATACTGGGTTTTTGTATGAAATATGTTAAATTGTGCAATAATAATGAATTTTTACGAATTACAAAGTTCTACATCAGAGAGAGTTACACTATTGTTATTATACCAATAAATGTGGTAGACTTATTATATTTATAAATGTAATACATAAGTTATATGGTCCTTTCGTAAAGCAGTGAATAAATTCGTTACAAATATCTACAAGCAATACAAGAATACATTTCTTGTATTCGAATTTGTTTGGCAAACGCAGTATATTTGAAATGTTTATTGGGCAATAACTTCTTCATTAAGTTTGGACATCCCTCGATTAATTTTCCTCGGAATACTTAAAAAGCAGAATATAGATTACTAGGCTGGATAATTTAGAAAATTTAAAAGCAAGAATTCGTCTCCAAATACAACGTATCATCTCCTGAAGTTATCGATAATTTTTAAAAAGACTTTGTTTCTTAACATTTAATTTAATTCATTTTTTATACAATCGTTGCCATTAAATTTAGTATTTTTAAAGCTGCATTATCGTTTTCCTTATTTTTTTTTATTTACCACGCTAATGTAATTATTACAGTAATCTATATAATCCGCAATAAAAAAGGGGGTGGTCACTAAAACAAATATCGATGACGTCACATCTCCTACACGAATCACTGTGTATATATGAATTATATTTTAAAAATTGCACCACTGAAAATAAAATTTGACGGGTCTGAGAATTTTCCCAAAAGTTATTTCTTGAATATTTAACGAATTTGTTGATTATTTTACGAAAGCACTTTATATTTACGAGTTCTTATTCATCAGATCTTCTGCCACTTCGCCATTTCGCCGCCTCCACTCCCTATTTCTTCGAAGGCAGTACATGCAGTTGAAGAAATATTTCATTATTTCATATTATCAGACGCGATTCAGGTAGAGCTGCGTACTTGGATGAAGCATTCAGTGGGGGGTGCCGTATAAACAACTACGTATTATAATTAATATAACATGTATTACTAGATTTGCATAATATGTACGTGTACTACATTTCTTGAACCTATATCGATTCAAATATCTTAACACTACCCGATGGCAATTCGCGGGGTTATTTGACTGACATGACATTGATACAGTACTCACAGCGCCAGCGGGCGGTTTGGTCTCGGGTGATGGGTTTACATTTTAATTTTACACATGTTAACCTTAATAAGCTGGGAGTGTTTCTTGATCGTCACTCTTACATCGGTGTCTACTTTGGGGAGGAGGATCAGAGGTACGCTTAAGGGGCTACTTTTACTTGTCACTCTGTAGACCAGCGTCTGTGGTTGTAAGTTTTAATAGCTACCATAAAGCTACCTCGTATTATAACCCCTAAGGCGACCGCATGTTCTTTGTCGCTCACCAACCACGCTCTCCACTTGATGGATCTTTTAGATTGACCAGATTAACGTGGATGGATGGAATTTCTTATAAGGAAAGCATTAAAATGTGATATTATGTATTGTACTTACAAATAGGGGAATGACAACCAAATTATTTCCTTAATTACAGACCTCGAGATAATAGTTATGAGCACAGTTGAGAGTGGTTTAAGGTACAGTTAAACAATAGTTTATGTCAGTCAAAATACTTATGCCTAAAAATGTTTTATATAAGGTGTCTTAGTTGGAACTATAGGATTTATATTGCGCTCCATTTGTGTTCTGTCAAAGATAGGATATCAACATTTAACGACTGTCATCTGTAAACTGTACGACGTCAACATGCCTGTATTAGCATTACCAGCTTCATTTATAAAGAAGTATAGTCCAGTTATTCCACTATTTCAAAATGCGCATCAGACCGTGCATCTCTGTGGATGCAATTCTTATTCATGAACTGCATGTGCATATTCAGCACCCCAAATTAGACAATTTTGCTTTCTGACGTATTCATCAATATGAGAATGAATTTCATCACTAGACAAAATTTTGTGGCAAAAATCGGCATTACTTTATATATTTTCTAACACTCAATTAATAAATGAATGACGATGTAAATGGTCTATAAAAGTTAGGAACTATTAACTCATAATATAAGCTCATTCTTATAAAATAGTTGTACACAAACTATTCGTTGTTGAGCTATTAATCGCAGAATATTGACGTTGTATGGTTTGTGGATGACAGGCGTTAAGTATTGACGCCCTATCTTTGACAGAACATAAATGGTGTGCAATTCAAATTTTATAGTTCCAACTGAGACATCCTATACTTATCCTAAATTTTAATTAAGCAAGGATGCTGTTAACGAAATGAAGACAAGATCAAGTGAAGAAGCCTGTGATTTAACAAAGATTATATAATTATATTTAGTCAATTAACTTAGATTTAACAAGTCACTACGTTGGCGGCAGGCGTGGACAATGTATAAAATATTTCTGCGATACATTTAACTGAAATCTGAAAATAAGAAGGAATTAGGACACGCTACTTCTTCCAAGTCACGCACGCTCATCTTATGGAATTTAAAACAAATAATTATTCATGAATTATTGAAGTGAAAATCCAAACAAAAGGTTAAAAACCAGCCAATTCGTGTATAGTACTATTTTAAAAGCTTTAATAGAAAACATACCCGTTTGTTTGGAGTGTCGGCTTCTGTCCAATAGATCAGAAGATACTGTCCAATAAACAGGCTTTAGATAACCTTATATGATTGGGTATTCAGATCAGTTCCCCAATGCGGTGCTAATAAAAGTGCAACACTGCTCTGCATCGACAACATGGATGGGTGATTTATCGTATTTTCCTATACAGATGGTTGCGAATGTTTCTATATAATTCGTATTGTCATCCGGGTGGCAGGATCTACTAGGTGGGCCTAGTATTGAGGATATAATTATATTCTTAGGTTCGAGTCCCAACCGGGGAAGTCTGACACATTTCCCCGAGCATGTGTGTATTTGTTATCGTTTCTATGTATAACCTTCTCTTTGCAGCCTGTGGCTTTAGGGGAAGGAAATCGATTCATGTGTATCCAAATGTTGAAAACTTCTTTTATTGTGTATTGAAAAATATGTTGCTGTTAAATGCTGGCAAAAAATAGTCCTTGCAGACTTAAGAAATCTTGCAATACAACCGATAGCAGAAGAGGAGAAAATCTCTCGTAGATAATGAAGTTATTATTTAATAGCTAAATGAAACAATAAAATCATGAGGTTATATCCTCAGAATTCTTTTTTATATTCAATTCACATTATATGCAACTTCGATGCATTTATTCATAAATGGTGTTTATTTAATAACATTTGGTTGAAAAGTTCATCTAAACGCCTCTAAGCGTTCATCTAAAGACTAAACGCATCTAATGCTGAATAAAATCAGTTGTCTTTTTTGAAACAATAAATATGTTTATATTTTAGTAGTAAATAATAATTAATCTTTACACAGAAAAGTTATTGTAAATACCCTGGCTATTCCAGGAAAATACTATTAGGATGGGCATGGAGTAAACTATTTGCTTGAATCAAGTGCAGATATGATCTGAACTCAGCAGAGCTTGTCTAAATTTTCATCGTATTATTATAATTGCATCAACATTTTGTTGTACAAATTTATTATAACGATTTTCTAACAATTTATACTGTCTTTTGGAGATGGAGCAATAGGATTTACAAACAAAATAAAAAGTATAAAATTTTATCATTAAAAAAATGAGGGATGATAACCGTATAACCACTGCTATTGCTGTTGATGGAAAAAGTATTGTATATTCTGTTTACCTCATTGATTATATATCTCAGCAATTTTTTTTTTTATTTTTGTGTTCCAGTGCATTCCTTGTAAATAATATTTTATATAGTTTGATTTGGATCAACTGTATTTGTCGATGTTACTTACACATGTAAACATTTTTTAACTGGGAAGTAGAACAATAAAATTATGAGGTTATATGTTCAGAATTATTCTTTAATATTCAGTTCATTGTATTCGCAACTTTGATGTATGGACGAAAATAAAAACATTCAGGTTTTTGCTTTTTCAATGAAAATATTAATTGGAAATATTTAATAAATGATACTATCGAATTAGTGTTCCTAGACTGATGTTAATACTATCGAATCCTTTTGGATAATGAAATTGAACATACAGAAGTTTATTTCCTGTCCCTAAATCCTCAGGCTACGAAGGCCAAGGTTACACATAGAGACAAGGACAATGGGTATGTGGGCACACGTGGTCCCACAGACGCCTATTGACAGCCGTGATGGTATTTGTATATATTAGTTTTAAGTTTTGTAAATATTAGAAAGTAAAAAGCCTTATATATTATGCTAGTATTCGGAACTAGAACACATCTGTTTCTCAGGGGTAAAAATGCGATGATCTCAGGTAATAAGTCACTTTATTTATTTCTGCAGCCATCCATTTATTAAAACCCTTGCATATTAGGTCAACGCTTTCTGGCAAGTGTGGCATCTGGTAATAACCGCATCAGGCTATTGGCTTTTGGAATAAGTCTTTCAAGTTAGTCAATTCCCGCAACTCGCCTCGAAACATTGTCTCCTGTTTCGGTACTAGCTTTCTCGCTATTTATCTCAAATAAATATAGCTATAGCAACAACATAACCATTAACATTATTTCACTACACACACCCCGGAAACCGCCATAGATAACACAGTTGTCCTAACTTTTAGGTTAGGATATTTCAAAATTCTGATGTAATGATAATCTTTGGACCATAGATCAATTTTTGGATATTAAAATTCTTCGAGAAGACCTAGTTTCGTCTATTGTTAGAAAAAGTTAATATACATATGTATATTGTGAGTCTCTGTAATAGTTGTTCAATAGTCTTCATGTAATTGTTCAGGTCAAATTATTTATTCATACATTTGTTGCTACACGCGAAGTTGTGATAATTTGTAATTCCTTCCGTTTGATACAATCGTGGAATATAAGACCAGCGAAACAATAAATATTTAACCAGTCATTCCTTATCTGACGGGGCTTACCCGTCGACAAATTACCCATAAATAAGAACTGAATTGAGCGGTAATTTGGAGCGGTAATAATAAATAATTAGTGGTGTAGGAAGCATGATAGGCGATAGGAGTTGATTCGCAACAGGTGGTTGCCAGATCTCGATCAGTGTCTTGTCGTTATAGCACAGAATAAGGTTCCTTATTCTGTGATTATAGTGCATATGGGATGGCGTATAGCGGTAGCGACCTTTAATATTTGTTTATGTTAAATAAACAAATCGTATTGCATGCAATAGTAAAGGCGACTACAACGGTACTTCACTTTAAAAAAAATAATGGGCCAACGATTGATGAAACGTTACGAAATCTTCTGGCAACATACAGTCTACCTGCTGAATTGTAATTATCGCAAGTTATTGGACAGTTAGAGCTTCTTATAAATAAAATATATAATTACTCCAGACCAGTATTGAGATATGTTATAAACATATTGTTGCGTGTTTCGCCTTAACACATCAAATCATACTATGAAACTTTTTATTCCCAACTGTGAAATACAACACTTTTTATAACTTTGTGAACGTTATTTACAAAGTTATAAAAAGTTTATTTGGTCGTCTTTGGCGCTTTATATAGGGTGTCCCACTTAAAATGAAATACCAGAACTACACTTCACCTCATAGACAACTTTCCCTTTAAAACATTCAAACAGGAATATAGGTCGAGGCATTTTCCTATACAAAATATTTTAAGCCCTTAATAAGATGAATCATAATATATTAATATCAAAATTGGAATTATATGAATTCAGTAGTAATCTTCTTGACTTAAAATCACTTTTATCCAGGCGTACATTATTTGCTTCATATAATGCGAGATATTCTTAGCGGCCTCTGGAGTACTTCAAGGCCCAAATTTGGGACCATTATTCTTTATGTTATTTATTAACGATTTGTCTCTAATGCATATGTCGCATCATCTTCTTTTTGCTGATGATTTAAAATTATTTTTAAATATACCCTGCTTAGGTGATAAATTGAGGTTGCAAAAATGTATGTTGTGTTCAGAGAATAAATTATCAGCAAACATAGATAAGTGTAAAGTTTGCTTCTATACTTTAAAAAGCAACCGCTAATCTTTGACTATTATTTTAACAAGGACAGTGCAGTTTTAATACTTTCCGAAAATATTAAAGATATTGGTGTGTACTTTGATGATAAACTATCGTTCGCTGGGCATATCAATCATGTGGCTCGTAATGCATATAAAGCCGTTGGTTTCGTGGTGCATGGTGTTAAATAGTATCTATTTAACAACATTTGGTGGGAATGTTTCTTTCTCTAAATATTACACGAAATGATTCCAATGTTGAATAATGTTAATTGTCTGTTTTAAAACAGTAAATATGTTTATACTTAGTATCAAATAATATAACTTCTACTGGTGCAAGTTATTGTAAATGACCTAGTAATTCCAGGAAAATACTATTAAAATGCGCATTGGATTAAATTATTTGCTTGCACCAAGCAGGCAAAGTATGTATTACTTCCAAAAAGTATGAACTCTGTAAACTTTATCTACATTTTCATCATATGATCATTATTGTATCAACATTTTGTTGTAAAAATTTACTATAATGAGTTTCTGAATAATTCATAGGGTTTTTTAATTCCTTATCTCTTTCAGCTCTTTAAGAATTAAAGAGATACAAAAAACCTGTTGAAGACATATATATATATATATATATATATATATATATATATATATATATATATATATATATATTGTATATCGTTGTGTTTGTCTCATTGATCTCTATATCTCAGCAAAACAAAAAATATTTTTTCAATTATTCAGTTTGAGTAGTTTTTTTGCGATTGAAATCTTATATAGTTTAATTTGGGTAAACTGTTTATGTTAATTCTACATATATCTTTAAATTTTTAAACATCTTAAAACATTTTATCCAACACTAATTCACGTTTAATAATAATAAGCTGGTTATTATTTCATACATAATTTAAATTAATAATTGAAATTAAGACATAGCAAGCTAAAAAAGGACAAATACAAATAAAAATGGTAGCCAACAATTTTTATTCAATTCAATAGCCGAATTTGGTAAAAGAAATTTCAAACAATATAAAGGTACTGAAAATGAGAAGATATGTTCTTAACAAGTAAGAGTAACACTTTTTGATAATTGTATATCAATGATCAAAAAGTGTTGCTTTGAGACAAATACATTGGTTTAGTTGGATTATTATTGTAGAGAATGCAGAAATGCAATACAGGTTGATCGAATCTTATAACAGTTCCTGAAGATTAATTACTTGCCTAGAGCTTAAAACTTAATTATTATAACAAAGAAGAATAACAGCAAGTTATATTATTATAAAATATTCTGCAGATACATATATTATAAATCATATTTTAAATTAGTTTATTTTATTATTCGTATATTTAGTTATCTCTTTATCAGAAAGTTTTGTTGAAAAAGTATTCGAATTTTAGATTTCTGAAACTTGAAACTGGAACTCGCCAAAGTTTCATTAAATATTGTAATTTACTTCCTCAGAACAGTTTTCTCTATCAGGAAAACAAGAAAAAATCAAACTAGAACGTGGACAATTCCAGACTATGAAAATAACACTCTATCAAATTCTATCATAGAACAATAGTTGAACGAATTTTGAAAATTCGATGAGGTTTGGGGTTTTTTCTAAAACCAAATAGGATAAAGAAAAACTTATAAATCGAACATTTATCGTGATATCTTAGCTTTTATTTTTGTATTATTTCATACATTAATTTATTTTTGTATTACTGTTATGTATATGTCTTGAGATAAGCAATAGTTTCTACATAACATATTCTCTGCATATATTTATTAGGTTTGTAATATTAATATTTCATTAAATGGTATAATAATATATAGGATGTAAAAAAAATACGAGTTGTAAGTCATATGTCAACAAGTTTATGCCTGTATAATTTTTTAGCATTATTGAATTCTACTTAAAATGTGCCTAAATAATGTTTTGCCATTTTCTTATCCGGCACATTGATGTTGAGGTACAGGGATGAGATTAAAGTTCACATTTTTTATAAAGCCTACTTTTACCACGGAAAGAGATAAAAGGCTGAGTCATTGTTTTTTTCTTAATAGTCGGGCACCAAAAACTAGAAATCATGTTTTCTAATATTCATTATAGGTTTCGAGAAAACCCCAAACAATATCACCCTGAATATTAGTTCGTTATTATTTTTCACTCGGATATATGGAATAAAATTTACTAGCTCGGTAACAAAGAGAAAATAACACTTGGTATAATAAGAATTTTTGTATATAAAAAAGTGAAATACCTTTGCTTTAGCACATAAGAGTCTCAAGGCGTTCAAAGAAATCGTGATTAATGCAAAAACAGTTACTCCTTTGATAAATACAAAGGTTACATTTTATGGATTCTTTTTTCTCTGTAAAAAGTAATTATGTGATAAGAGATAGAGACAAAGGAATGGTACCTTATTCCTCAAAAGGCGATTAGTTTGGTGAAGTCGATGTGAGCAAGTAGATACGTTTCCGAATAATAATTTTCGTGTCATTGTTGCAAATTTAAAATTGTATGTCGTTTTTAGTGTAGTGAAGTGAAGTGAAGTGCAGACGTTTGAGTTGGAGTGTCCTTCATGCACAAAGGTTAGTGATATGTATTAAGATTTTCAGTTATGTGTATACACATAGTACATACAAGGTGTTTAATTTGTTTTACTCTATGCGTTTATCTTTGTTTGGGAGAAGTATTTATATTAATAATATAGTAATTACATATTTTTGAGTGTTAATATAATATTTTTTGTTTGCTACACCATCGATTTAAGGGTAAATTCTTGTTCAGGGGATAAAATTGTTTGACAGATTTACACGAAGAAAGTAAATTGTATGGTAACATAGTGTATTTAAACATCCATCAATACATAATTATTCAATTAGAAATAGTGAATATACAAAACATTACTTAATAATATTATCATTTACGATAATTAAATTTTATATCACAAATCTATTACACATTTCACAATAGGTTAGGAATATAAACATTTTTCACTGAGACCAAGAGAGTGAAAGTATATAATATGGTAATATATTAAATATCTGTAATATACAATATTTATTTATTGCATTAATTTGTCTATTTATTTCGCACACTGCGAAAATAATGTGATATGAAAACTCCCCTTGGTATATAAAACTTTTTGCATAAAGTGAGACTGCAAGAACGGACTATACGTAGTTTTTTTAACAATTATTACATATTTATTTGTTTTTGACGTCTGTTTCATTTGATGATTTACCGAGAGTTTAATTTAGTTATAATATCGAACATATTTTAAATAATACACCTGCCTACGACGAGGTTTATTTGGTAAATGTTTGGATTATTTTTGCTTATTCATTAATGTTCTTCTTGGTTGTATGTTATTTAATGCTGTTATTCATTAAGTTTGCGGTATTACATATTGAGTTTTGGGACACTACATATATATGCCATATTATATTACTCAATAAATACTAATCTCTACTCAATAAAGTAGGAATGTTCCGCAGAGTGATGAACTATTTTGGAGTATGAAAATGTATGTGTGAGTTACATTTCAGCATTCAAATAATTTTTGTTAACTTGTGTGGTTCACATTCATTGGTATTTAATTGATTCGCTTATAAATAATTAAGAGGAGATTAGAAAACATAAATATGCAATGCTTTTAAATGTTAAACATTTCATAAAATGATTGCCTATATTATACTGTGACTTTCTTAAGCTTCTTTAGTTATGTTATTGTATGCAGCAATACTATCATATAACTGTTTTACAAAAAATGTGTTTCATAAGTGCATCATAATGGTATAAACAATCGTGTTTAATATTATTTTATGAAAGAGAAATAATTTCATACTATATAATCTACTAAAATATCTATATACTGATTACCTTTATTTATATTTAATTTTATAATTTATATAAGTTCTGCAAATTTTAATAAATTACCATATCGATAATTTCAGGATTGAAGCAATTTATTTATTTGTCAAAATTATAAAAAGCAAGTTCAGAATTATGAAATGTGATAACACTAATAAAGAACTAAATGAACTAATTAACGGCATACACATTTATTTATATAATTAAATATTTTATGTATTTACCGAAACAATTCATTTCTTAAAATACAACATGCAACTACATAATAAGAAAAAAGTGAATGCAACTACATAATATGGTAATTTATTAAATATTTGTAATACACAATAATTCATTATGCATTTTTCTGTCTATCAACAATCTATCAACATAATTTGCTATGAAAACTGGTTTCAAATCAATTTCTTAGGAATCTTTTGTGTAATTTTTTTTACAATGCAGGTTATTTTTAACGTGTGGATTATTTTCATGATCTACCAAGAGTTTCGTTTATTTATGCCTTCGAAATACATATTCTAAATAAAATACCTGCTTACATGGAGCCTTCTTTTAAATATTATAATACATATTTAATAATTTCTACCGTTATAATATTTTTATGTTGTAATTGAAAATTTTCTTTGGTCTCTTCCAAAACTTCGATAATAATTAGTGAATAATTGGTATAAAATATGTAGTTTCAGCTACAATAGTAATTTTGATGAAAACTTTCATAAAAAAAATAATATTCTCTTATTTTCAAATTCACATGATATCGTTGTTAACATACGAACTGTAGCTACTCTACAGAATAAAGATTAAAGATAGTTTTTGGAACTACATGAATTTATACTATTACTAATTACTAACTTCCATGGCCTCTACATAAATTTATTCTGTTAATAATATAAATAATATTTCAGTCAAATGGTGTAATAAGATGTAGGCTGTTTCTCTCTGTATGTCTTCTATTGAAAGAGATAGAAGGCTGCGACATTACTTTTTTCTTAAAAATCAGACCTCAAAAACCATACATCGATTTTTTTATATCCATTATAGTTTTCGAGAAAACCCCAAATAATGTTTTGGAGAACCCTGTACATAAATCATTCCTTTTCACTCTGATATAAAATAAAATTTACTAGCTTCGTAACAAAGATAAAATAACGTTTAGAATATTTAAAATATTTGTATTTCTAAAAAAATTAAATTCCTTTCTTTGACATATAAGATGATTGTCAAGGCTTTAAAAGAAATTACGGCGAATACAGAAAAAAGTTACTTTTTTCACAAATACAAAGTATATACATTTTATGACTTCTTTTTTTCCTCTGTAAAAAGTAATTATGCAAAGATAAGAGACAATGGCATGATACCTTATTCCTTAAAAGGGGATTAGTTTCGTGTAGTTGTTGTGAGCTAGTAGGTACGTTCTGAATAATTATATTTATGTCGTCGTTATGAATTTAAAATTGTATGTCGTTGTTAGTGAAGTGAAGTGCACACTTTTCAGTTGGGGTGTATGCACATCATTCACATGCACAAAGGTTAGTAGTATGTATTAAGGCTGTCAGTTATATGCAATAGTACATACAATGTATTTCATTATTCTTGCTTTATGCATTTGCCTCCATCTGGGAAAGACATTTGTATGATAAAATAAAGGTTACATATTTCTTAACGTAAAATTTTTTCTTTGTTTGCTGTATTTGCTATTTAAGAACAAATTTTTTGTTCAAGGGATAAAACTGTTATCAAATTTATAGCAAGCTTCAGTATTTGAAACGTTTTGCAGAAATTGAATTTATTCAAAATTCAATTTTATGATTGAGAGTTTCATTTAGTTATCTTATCGAATATATTTTATTAAATTATATACCTGCATACGAGGAGATTTCTTAAGTAAAATATTGGTATATATTTCCCAATGTTGTTAATTACTAACTTAAATTTGTGGCATTGAGATTTAAGGCAGTACATGCACTCACTAAATGTGCATTAACATGTACATTACTCACTAAATAAAGTGAGAATTTTTTAAAATCAATTTGTGCAATTGTAGTTATATTATCAATCTGTATAAGAAATATTGCTTCTTAGTAGACCCACAGATTGTGACAAATAGGACATCAAAACGGGTTTCCTTGAAATTCATTTAAACACTTGCTTTCAGTTCTATGTATTTATTATAACTAATCTATGTAATTATTGAATAATTAATTAAAATATATGAATATTAACGTGAAATGTTTTTAATCCATATATAAGTAACAATATTGTGCCAACTCTGGTTAAAGGTGATTAAAATATTTTCCGAGACTTTTTTACTGATAACTCGATAACTCATTGGTTAGATATTTTTGTATTTTCTATATAAACGATTTCCAGTTATAAATTGCACGTATGGGTTATATCTTACTATATAAATTAATCATATTCGTTAACTTCTGGGGTTTCTATTCAGTTATACTTATTTATTGTTTGTATTTTGGCTTACAAATAATTAAACCAAGCATTAGTTGTAACGGGAAATTAGTAGTGAAATACTTAAAATACATAAAATAAATAATAAAAAAAAATACATAAAAGAAATAAAACGTTAAACACATAATGCTTTTAAAATTATTTTTTAATATTTCATAAAATTATTGCTTATATAAAATTATCGCTTTCTTAGTTTTTCTTAATTATTATTTATGCAGCACAATTATCATACAAGAGTTTGCAATAAAATGTGTTGGTGTCATAACTGCAGTATAATTAAATATCGATATTTTTATGGAAAATAATACAATTGGGTTTAATATTAATTTGTGAAATAAAAATCATTTCACTCTAAAACCAGATGTACTACTGCTGATATGTATTTACATTTATTTTTATAATGGATATAAGTTCAGCAAATTTCAATAAATTACCATGTCGATAATTTCAGAAATGAGGCAATTTGTTTCTTTGCCTAAATTATAAAAACAAGTTAAGAATTGTGAGATGTGACAAAGGAAATTTAAAACTAGATGAACTATTTGACAGAATGACATTAAATAAATTTATATGTAATTGAATATATCATGTATCTGACAAAATAAATCAAGTCAACTGAAAATAACTACAACTGAATAATAAGTACAAGTACATAAGCTACATTAACGTAACTGTATAATATGGTAGATTATTAATATTTGTAATATACAATAATTATTTATGCATTTTTTGTCTGTCTGATGAACCGTGAACATAGCCGCGGCATTTGAAAATTTTGGCAAACATTGAAACTATAAGAAATGGAAAAGCCAACTACCCGAATAAGCTTATTAGGCTATTAAGATATACATAATCGTGTCTAATATTATTGAGATGAAAAATAATTTCACATTATAAAAATATATAATTTTGCTTACTTTTATTTATATTTATTTTTGTTATTGATATAAGTTCATCAAATTTTAATAAATGACAATGCCAATAATTGCAGGGCTGAGGCAATAACTTTTTTTAATTTATTTGTAAACATTATAAAAACAAGCTGAAAATTGCAAGATGTGAGAAATCTGATTTAAAACTAGATGAACTAATTTACACAGCGACATTAAGCACATTCATATATGTAATTGAATATATCATGTACCTGATAAAATAAATCTTAAAATATAACATGCAACTATCTAATAAGAGCAATCAATGTAACTACATAATATGGTTATTTATTAAATATTTGTAATATGTAATAATTATTTACAATATACAATATTGTAAATAATTATAATTATTGTATATTACAAATATTTAAAAAATTACAATGTTATTTAGTTGCATATATTACCAATTGCATACCACTTGCATATATTACCAATATGTAATATACAATAATAATTATTTATACATTTTTATGGCCTCATGAACTGTGAACATAATTTGCTATGAAAACTAGCCCCGGAATTTGAAACTTTTTACAAACATTGAAACTATAAGAAATGAAAAAACAATTCAATGAACGAAATACAATTCAAAAATCATTTTATTAGAAATCGTTTTATTTCTTTTTGTTTCATGCGGTTATTTTTAACATGGGTATAATTTTTACGATCACCGACAGTTTAATTTATTTATGCCTTCGAATTTATATATTATAAATAAAATACCTATTTACAAAAAGGCCCTTGTAAATATAATAATTCGTATTTAATAATCTCTACTATTATATCGTTTTACGCTTATTTACAATATTGTTTGCAATATATTTTGTTTACAATATATTTTGTAATTGAATATTTTTTTGTTCACTTACAATAAGTCAATAATAATTATTGACTAATTATTATTATTAATATTATTATGGGTGTTACTTTTGACGTGGGTATCACTTTCATGATCCTGCTAAGGCTTTAATTCATTTCTGGCCTCGAAGTTACATATATCATATGAAATACCTGCTTCTAAGGAGGCCCTTGTAAACATGATAATCCATATTTAATAATTTCTACTCTTATACTACTCTTCAAATATTTACAGTATTTTAATTTTATAATTGAATATCTTCTTTATTCTTTTAAAATAATTCAATATTGATTACTGACTAATTCGTATAAAATATGTAGTTTCAGCTATAATAGTCATTCTGATGAAAACTCTTAATACAAAAAAGTGGATATCCTAAAATTTTTGTATTCACCTTGGCATTGTTGCTATATACATTTTTGTGGGTTATTTTCTAAACCGAATAAACAAAAATTTTTGTAACCCTTGTATATTGATTATTTAAACTCTGTTATACTATTACTATCATGTGTTATTTGATATTTGCGCCTATCAATAATACAAGATTGACTATTAAACACAACGTTTTACGGAACAGGGTTATTAAATTTATGTGGACATTAAGCGGGTGTTTAAAACTAATTCCGGGTCAAATTTAGGTTTAGTATATAGAGCATACTTAGAGAACTAATTATAGTTGTACAATTTTCCAATAATCGTGAATTTAGTCAATCAAAGATTATAGAGAATCTCTGATCAATGTTAGAGAAATTTATTTTCTACGTGTTTTTCAATAATTTTTAATTGTTTTGAATATAAGATGCCTACCCATCGTATCTAATAGTTGTTAACAATAATTTATTTATAAAATAAAGTAAAACTCATTTAGAATTAACCTTTATGAAAACTTTCATATAGGTTAATTTAGTGTGCTTTTCTTTCAAACTATATTTTATAATTTTGTTATTTGTGGCATTACATACCAAGTCTTGATGTAATACATATATATCACTCATTAAATCACATAGAAACGTTTTGAATAAAATTTTTGAAATTTTAGAGATATTATTAATTTGTATAAATATCTGCAGAGGGGGTGTAGCGAAAATACCCATTACGAGATAATATATGCTTCCTTCAATTACGGTGAAAATCTTAAATTTATTTTATGTATTTATTACAATTAATCTATAGCGAATAATTAATTAATATTTGGATATTGGTGGATATTGACATGAATATTTTAATAACAGTGTTTTATACAAAAAATGTTAGTTTTATTATTACGGTTTAATTAAGTATCGAATTTATATGAAAATAAAATCAGTTGCATTTAATATTTTAGAGAAGAGAAGTAATTTCATATTTCTGTAGATACTACTGCTTGCATTTATTGATATTTAAGAACTAGATGATCCAATCAACAACATAAAGTTAAGAGAATTTATTGATGTAATATAAATATATTATGTAGCGATCTTGTTTATTATACAGTGACTTCAAAAAGTGATGTACATATATAATTTATAAAACAGATTATATTTTTTTAACTTGAACACGCCAAAAGGTATATTTCACATGCCACAATTTGAGTAATAATTCGACAAAGCAAATAAAAATATAATGATTATTGAAATCTAAAACAGTAACATAAATTGAACATAATAATTTATTGATAAAATTAATTGATAGTTCATACATGTGTTAATACTACCTAATATTAAATGTGGACGAAGAAATTTGTTTTATTTCAATGGTTCTATTATAACAGTTACAGTTTTTGCTTCGTGATGATTTCAAAAATTCACTTGCTCATGAAAATGCTTATGTAATATATCCCTTTCCCACTTTACTATATGTAAAAAAAACGAGTTAAGATAAAATATGTGTTGAGTATGACGGTTAAGAAATTGAAAAATATCCATATTTTATTTGTAACTGTTTGCTTCAAAACAGATAAAATTTTTTTAGATCTATGCAAAGCTGGATTACAACGCCTTTGAAATTACAACTTTTTTCAAATATTCCATAAAATAATTTGCGCTAGAAATTAATTTTCTTATACTGTCTGAATTACACTTTTGCATGCAGCACAGCCGTCAATTATCATCATACGAGTGCTTTATACAGACATTGTTGGTTTCATAATTGTGATATAATTAAAAATCGAATTTTTGTGAAGAAAAATGTTCAGTAGGGTTTAATATAATTTTAAGAAAGAAATAATTTTGTACTGTAAAAATACTAGTGTTTGTTTTTATTAATATTTAAAAACTAGATCAGTTAATCAACGACATAAAATTAAAGAAATTTATTTATGCAATTGAATATATTATGTGTCTGCTGAAATAATTAATTTCTTAAAATATAGCGATCTTGTGTATTATACACTGAATCCCAGAAATAATGGAAAAATGCGATTAAGGTATAAGTTGGAGGTTTTTTTAAGTGGTACTTAAACATGTCAAAAGAAATATTTGACATGCAATAAGTAATAATTCGGCAAAGCAAATAAAAATGTAATAATTATTGAAATTGAAAATAAAAAAAATTATTAATTATAATGATTTGATAATAAAATTAAAAAAATTAATGGTTCGTATGCTAATTCTGCCAAATATTAAATGTGAACCAAGAATTTTGTTTTATTCCAATAGCTTTACTATTTTTGTTCCCTGATGATTTAAAAAATTCACTTGCTGACAAAAATATATAATAAATTCTGTATTTTACTGGACGTATTTTTCTGTATGTAAAAAATACAAATTCTGTATGTTTTTTCAAGTGGGGTAATCAAAAGAGGGGCGTTTCATTTATAAGGGAAAAATATCAATGACGTTATAAATTTAATAAATTAACGGATAATTCTCAAAGTAGTGTTTCAAATACATCCTTATGTTTGAAAAATTTTCAAAAAGAAACAATACGAAATAAATTTTACAAATTAAATAGTCACATGAAAAATCTTAGATTGTATTCACGTAACTTTCGAAACTGCTATCCTCATTATAATAGTCTGGGAGATACCCCTAACAGTTACTTTAATTTATAGGAAAGAAAGTTTACAATTACAATTGACAATTAACGAAAGACTATTTACAAATTCCCATGTACTTTCAAAACTTTGATATTTGGTGAAAAATAAATTTAGATATCGACAACAAAACGTTTATTATAATATTCATAATATTTATTCAAGTAAAAATTTTTACAGCTTCTTCAATCAACGTTCTCGTACCGAAATTGTTTTTATCAAAAACCAATAAGCATGACTTGTAAAGAATACTTTGCAGTTTTTAAAAACCTAAAATCACTGAAAAAAATGTATTGAAGTGCATGGACCTTTTGAAAGGCAAGCAAAAATTTGGAAAATATTTTTTCCGATGGATTTCTTATGATTACTCAAAAACTACTGATGGCAAAATTTTGAATTAAAGGTCTGAAGACTGGTAGCTTTAATTTGATTTTTTTAAAATTGTTCACCTAATAATTTAGGATTTTTTACGTCCCTTAATTTTTGTGCCTAGTGTATATTAATTATCAAAAAGTGTATATTTGAGACGAATTTATTGTATAAGCTTTCTTCAATAGTTATTGTAGAAAATAGGGAATATGAAATGACAGATTCTTATAACAGTTCCTGAAAATTAATATATTACTTGCCTAGAGCAGAAAACTCTTAATTATTATAACACAAATAAAAATATCATTAACAATCATTATTATTATTATAAAATATTTTGCATATACATGTACTATAAATCATATTTAAATTTGGAGTAATCTTTATTATAAAGCTTGGTTGACAAAGCATTAGATTTATAGAGTGAACTTGAACTAGTTTGTTCTGTCAAATTTTTTTGTTTTGTCAAATAATTTTGTAATTATTTATTGAAGGTAGTTTTCATTTTTTCTATCTAGAAAACAAAATGAAATCAAACAGAAAGTGGACAACTCTAGCTTATGAAAATGACAGTCTATCAAATTATATAATTGAACATGCTGTATTAATTTCACATAATATATATTTTTTGTACGAATTTTGGAAACTTGATGGCATTTGGGGTATTCTCAAATACTATAAAGGATAACGAAAAACTGATAAAACGAATATTTAACGTTATATCTTGCTTTTATTTTTCTATTATTTCGTTCATTAATTTATTTTTATATTATTATTATGTCTTGAGATATACAATATTTTCTACATAACTTACTCATTTCTATGGTGTCTACATAAATTTACTCTGTTAATATTATTAATAATATTTCAATCAAAAGGTGTAATAAGATACAGGTTATTTCAGATAAAAAATACAAGTTGTGCATCAAATGCCAAAAATTTGTACATCTATATTTTTTTAACATTATTAAATTCTTTGAGTTTTCGAGAAAAAACAAAATCCTGTTTTGGATCACGCTGTACATAAATAATTAGGTTTCATTCTGATACTGAAAGAGAAAATTTACAAACCTGGAAACAAAGAGAATATAACGTTGTATATTTAAAACATTAGTATTTATAAAAAACTAAAAACCTTTCTTTAGCACATAACGTGATTCTCAAGGCTTTAAAAGAAATTTCGGTTAATACAGAAAAAAGTTACTTCTTTTAAATATAATACAAGAGATAAACATTTTATGTCTTCTTTTTTTCTCTGCAAAAAGTAATTATGCAAAGATAAGAGACAATGGTATCATACCTTATTCCTCAAGAGGGGATTAGTTTATTGTAGCCGATGTGAGCTAGTATATTTGTTTCTGAATAATCATTATTGTCGTCGTTACCAATTTAAAATTATGTCGTTGTTGTATAGTGAGTGAAGTGCACGTTTCGATTGAGGTATACATCGGATGCAAAGGTTAGTAACAGGTATTAAGATTCTTCTGCCAGTTATGTGCAATAGTGCATACAGGGTGTTTTATTTTTCTTGTCCGACACATTTGTCTCCACTTGGGAAAGACATTGAAAGAAAGAAAGACGCAAGTATAGAGTACCTTATAATTATACCATTTATAAATATCCCTATACATTTGATTGTTTTTTCTTTCTATTAAATTCTCAAGTTTTATAAAT
Source organism: Rosalia funebris (assembly GCA_037954035.1). Classification (NCBI taxonomy): domain Eukaryota; kingdom Metazoa; phylum Arthropoda; class Insecta; order Coleoptera; family Cerambycidae; genus Rosalia; species Rosalia funebris. The sequence continues at coordinate 18,162,079 of JAZFAV010000016.1, read as the reverse complement.
AAACTGGTGAATACTATAATTATATTCAGTGTTTAGAACTACGATTCACTCAGACACTTATCCAAAAATACCTTTAATACTTAAACACTTATAATTATTTATACTTATAAACAACACTTATAGAATTTATACTTATGCTTTATGTGGAGCTTATTATTCGTTCATAATCACTTTATCTTTGCTGTTATTTTTTTAATAAATCCTGATTTTATATATTGAAGAAGATAGCAGAATTTTCCAATTACTAGTAACAATCATTGGCAGGAGTATTAAAGGTAAATTCCTCCTTAGAACAGATTAAATAACTGTATACTAGAGTCTTAATAACTCAACTGGCGAATTTTTTTTTTATGATATAAAGTTTTTTTATAATAAAAATGTTATCTGGATATTCTCTAACATTTTCATAGAAATTATATATGCAAAATAAACTATAATCGTATATTGTATATATTTTAACTTATTTTATACCGAGAAAATCGTTTTTTGTGTTTCCAGTAACTACGCAAGCTTCGCGATTTGTGGAATTAAACACAATTATTTAGTTATTTAGAAATTCTTCTAATACTTTTTTCCGAGTAACAAAAATATATTTTACGAATTTTAAATATCCACTGCCAACTATAATTTACAATTAAAAAAAAATCTGGGGTTACATAGATCTGCATGTAATTTATTGGCAAAGAGTCTACAAATATGGAATTAAATATTTTTGAAGTAAATTTAGATATGTTGGGGTATCAAGATTATCATTAAAAATAACGGCCCGAGATCATTTTTACCTATTACTCCAGCTCCCACATTTATTTTATGTGGGAATTGTTTATTTAAAAAATATATAAAACTAGCTTTAATTTTTTTAAGGTAAAAATAAAAACTAAGACGAGGTATACGTTATATTTCTCTTGATGCGACCTTTTAAATAATGTGTTTAATATGCCCTTATATTCGAAAGAAATATGGGGTGATAGTGGAAGATAGGTTACCCCCTAAATGTGGGTAACTGAAATTAAAAACCGGTCTATTTCAGAATTTTTTATTGAAATACTCGATATCTGAGTTACATAACACAGGCCTACAAATTTTGAAACATTCTTGACATTTTTGACATTTTGAAAGTTGATTTGGGGCGATAAGTGATTATAAGTGAGTTATTTACGCTGATTTCATATCTGGTTTCAGTATTTGCCCCTCATATAAGGTTTTTGATAAACTGAATAATCAGAATAAATTAAAAATTAAAAGGAAAAATTATATTTTAATAAACATTATATTTAATAAACATTCAAAAACCTAGTAAAAAGCCACAAAACAAATAGTTTTGAATCTCTAATTTCTGCTTCTCTTTGAAAATCTATCATTTTTTAACAAAAAACTTCGTTTTGTAATTTTTCTTGGGTAATCATTCGTTAGATGTTCTATTCGCAGCATCCAGCAGTAATCTGCAATCATCTCCACATTCCATCGACCCTGGTACTTCCTTTCCATCTTCTTTACGTCTTGATGGAACCTTTCACCTTGCTCCTCACTAACAGCGCCATTATTTTATGGAAAGTAGTCCAGATAAGCATGTAGAAAATGAATTTTTATGCTCATATTACAACCAAGTTGCTTAAAATTATCCAGGACTTTGTAGACAACTTCCTCGTACTACGAATGTTTATGATTTCCTAAAAATATTTCTACTCTATTACATTTTTAAAGCATATCCAATATTAATTTTCAATTTCTGTCATTGTTTCTTCAAACTATTGGTTCTGTATTAATATTCTTATTTGTGGTCCTACGAAAATGCCATCCTTTAATTTTGCTTCAGAAAGAACAGGAAATTTGCCACATAAGTACTTAATTCAATTTCCATTTTTATCTATAGCTTTTACATATTGCTTCATTAATCCTAATTTAATATGAAGTGGTGGCAAAAGAATTCTTTGCGGATTAACCAAATTTGCATAAATAAGGTTCAGGTTCAAAGGTTTGCATAAAGTATTTAGTGTATTTTTACAACTTCTAGGCATTTTTAAAACAAAATAGAAACACACGACGCGATGTCGCGAGTAAACCTACACACATTAAAAATGTACTACAGCGACTATGTAAATACTGGAATAGTATAAAACTGGAATATCGCCACCGGCCAACTCTGTTTCGGTAAATCCCCCATACTTGTGTGTACTTTTCAAACCGATAAAACACAGGGGCGCCGCAAAGATTGAGGCAAAATTTAATTTTATAAAACCTCTGTTTTAAAAAGTACAAATTATTGTAAAATGTACATTATACTAGTGCGTGATGGAAATAAAGAAACAGTGTTTCTGTAGTTCGTGGTATGTAACTAAGTCAAAAAAGTCCGATCACAAAATCTTTGTTGGCCTGTGTAATTTATCCCAGTTAAGATCTCCACCCTGTATAGTGATATTTAATAAAATAAGTTGATTTCACATTTTGTTATAATGAATATCGCATGAATTTCTGTTCATAGTGATAATGTCAGTCCATAACATTCTCAAATAATGTGTTACTATTATTAACTTAATTCAATGTCAACTGCTGTTAACTTTTGATTTATAGAACTTTAACTAATGTTATGCACTTGGAACGCATTCTTTGTGTTTAAAGTACAGATGATTGCGCAAATAATTGTAAACGAATATCTGTTAACATCTATAATCTTCGATATCGGGCGGTCGTGTATTTTTAAGTAACGGCCTTTACAGATTTTCTTTGACTCGTGGCTAGGCAATACTCTTCAAGAGCCTACACTTTACCGGTTCGTAATTGTGTAAATAATCCGTGTTTGTTGTCCTGTTATGCCTCAAATAAGCTATTTGTAAAATCTGTTAGAGTGTAAAATTTTCTATTCACGTTAAAATATACGACTTTGCCCTAAGTTTATCGAGGCAGTAAAATGCAGGTAGGCATTGTTTTGAAAGGAGGTAACAAAATATTTGGTTTACCAAAATGTGTCGGTAACAGTAACGTCGTCCTATTTATGCCGGATTTATTGGACAACAATGTTTATGTCCATTTTGTTAATTGCTTACAGCACGTCTGTATCGTATGTGTGTGATTTGCTTCAATGGCACTGGTGAGAACCAACTGGCGAACAATAATTCTTTATATCGTATATGTCTAATTTACTTGTCTAAAATTTGTATAAAGAAACATCATGACGGGACGGTTGTTATTTATTTTATTGAGGTGTGGTGTAAATGATATTTCTGAATTGATCCACATTGAATAACTCTTGCTTTTTAAGGCAAATGTTTGAAACGTGTCAACTTTTATATCGGGAGGTACACATAACTATGGCAAATCTAGATTCACAACCTCACACCTCTAATCAGTGCGGTTACCTTTTCTCCGCATATTACAGGAAACAGGTCGAGTGATATTTCATATTGAAGAGATTTTAATTCTTCTACAAAAGATACCCTCCATTAGAGGTTTAGAAAAAAATAATATCTCGCAAATAAACCGACGATATTATGCATATTATGTATATTTCGTGTACTGCAAATCACCCGTCGCCACAATTGCCCATCTGTTAGAAATTTTAAATAAGACGACTACGTCTTGTGATATTTGAGATAATGGCTATTTTAATTGTAATTGTTAATACAATTAAGACAATTAATAGTTTATGGTAATGTCGCCCAACATTAAATGTGAACGAAAGATTTTGTTTTTCTCTTCAATGGGTTTGTTATAATGCTTTTTATTTCCTGGCGAGTTCAAAAATTCACTGGTTCATAAAAAATATTACGTAATATATCCTTTTTTTTTACTTTACTGCACGTAAAAATGGAGTTAACATGAAATATACATCCTACTTACGGTCAAGAAATTGAAAATATTTTATATTTTATTTAGTACTGTTTGCTTGAAAATATTTTTTAGATTATTGCAAAGCTTTAAAATGCAGATTTTATTAAATGTTCCATAAAATTGTTAGCGCTATAATGAAATTTTCTTATACTTTCTTAATTACACTTTTGTATGCAGTACAGATATTAATTTTCATATAAGTTTAAAAAATGCTAATTTCATAAATGCGATATAATTAAAAATAGAAAAAAAATCGTGTTTAATATTAGTTTAGAAAACATGAATAATTTCTATTATAAAAATACTACTGCTTGATATTATTGATAGTTAAAAACTATATGAACTAATTAACAATATAAAATTAAAGGATGTAATGTGAATATATAATATATCTGCTGAAATTTTTATGAAATAAAAATCCAGATGCATTTAATATTTTAAAAAATAATTTCATAATATAAAAATACTATTGCTTGATTTTATTGGTATTCAAAAATATATGAACAACATAAAATAGAACTAATCAACAATTTAAAATTAAAAGTTAAAAATGTATTGATATAATGTGAGTATACCATGTATCTACTGAAATAACTCTGGGTTTATAAATTGAAGGGATCAGTTTTTATAAATACCGAGGAGATGCATCAGTTTTAATCAGTTCCTCACGATGCCAACTTGGCTGACGAAACGCGCGTCGAACGACGTATAATTATTCGGTATTTATAGAAAACCGACTTCTTGGTTTTGTTACTGCACCGAATGCTCAAATCCTCTCCCAGCATTGGAAAATAAACACATTTTTCAAAGCAACAATAATAATTTTAATTTAAACTACAACAAATATTCACCAAGTGCTTTAATTGCGTTATCATAACGAGTAATGATTTTAATCGATCAGGGAAATAAAGGTTTTAATGAACCCCAAAGTATTCATTGTAACGTAAGTTTTATTTTTTGAACTTTCTGATTTTGTGAACATGAGGTAAGCTTGATATTATACATTATGTTCCCATAAAAAATCTAATGGTAATAGGATAGGTGAAAGAGTTAAAGTTCACCGATCAGTTAGTTAGTTAGTCACTTAGCCAGTTAGTCAGTTAGTTAGTTAGTCAGTTGGTCGGTTAGTCAGTTAGTCAGTTAGTCAGTTAGCTAGTTAGTCATTTAGTCAGCGATGTATAGGAACTTATGTTTTATTTTCAACTGTTAGTAGAGCCATCAAACTTTCACTATTAAATAATAAAGACATAGTTTGCCTTTGGTGGACATTCAATTCTTAGCAAACGTTTTACTTAGTGAATTCGTTCACTTTGAGGATCATTCATTTCATTGTCTAAGTGAATTTCTATCAAAGACGTACATACTTTATTAAAATTTGAATTCACTCTGAATTTGACTTTATTAAAGTTTTGAATAATAAATAAAAGTAATAGCAGTTCAACAATAATAGATTATATACTAATTTCCTATTCTAATGCAACCCTTGATTATGATGTTTCTGAATATATTTCCTACATTTCATATTCGAAAATGTAAATCTAAAAGTGGCACAAAAATTAAAAATAAATAATATAAATAAACTCCTTAATTTTGACAATATATACTTGCCAGTTAAAGAATACATTTATTTTACATTTTTACAGATGTTTCAAATAGTATTCCGAAGGACTTAGCTATGAGTAGAGATATATATTCAATTATTGATAGTCAAGAAAATTAATATATATGAGTTAACTATTTATTCATCGTAGAACAAGTAATCTACAAATTTTAGCAATAATTTTAACCGACTTCAAGAAATGGCGGAGGTTATCAATTCGTCTCTCTCTCTCTCTCTCTCTCTCTCTCTCTCTCTCTATATATATATATATATATATATATATATATATATATATATATATATATATATATATTATGTATGTTCGGGTATAACTTTTGTATTTTTGAACTAATTTTAATTATTCTTTTTGCGTTGGGTTCAGTATAGCTCCAAGGTGGTCCCATTTTAATTTCACTGGTATTGGACCTTGGACTTAGTTACCCAACGGAATTCCTTATTCAACTAGCCGTCATTTTCTCATTCGCAAAGTATCTTTAGTAGGTCTACCCATCATGCAAAATTGTAAAATAATAAGTTAAAAAAAAGTAACTTAACTGAAGAGCAAGAAATAAATGTTTTTTACAACAATTTAATAATTATTTTTTGTTCCGTTTAATGTAATTAAGAAATTATAGTTTATTATGTAATTATTATTAATTGTATTATATAATTTTGAAGTCGGTGCCATACAATATTAGTATTGCGAATGCCGGCCCTCGGCAATTTTAAATGTAAACTCGTTGTTATAGTAGCAAGGTATAAATTTTTTTGTTTTATTTGGCACCGACTTCAAAATTATATAAAACAATTAATAATAATTACATAATAAACAATAATTTCTTAATTACATTAAACGGAACAACAAATAAATATTAAATTGTTATAGAAAATATTTATCTCTTGCTTTTTAATTAAGTTACTTCTCTTTTTTTTAAGTCGGCTTTTTTTAAACTTATTATCTTTAGTATATTTTATATTTATTTCAGAAGAAATACACTGTAACTGTAGCTACTGAAGCTATTTATGTTTTAGTTGTATAAGTACCACTCTTCAATTATAACTACGCTGTTAATTATTTAGTAAAACTTAAACCAGAAACTACGATTATGAAAATCAATACTTCTCGATCACTAATCTATTATTCTAGTATATTTCTTTCCTCGGCTGATTCATACAGCTTGAGTGTTGACAAATTGCTTTACTAGGCGGCGAGAAACATGAACAAATACCAGTTAATCATACGGAGGAAAGGCAGCAACACTACTGAAGTTATTGATTAACATAACTTATGCTTTCTTCGTAGGCGGTAATCCTCATGAGTTAAATATCCGTGCTTTCCCGTTGAGAACTCGTTAACTTGCATCGTAAAATCCCGTGGTATAAACCCATTTTAATTTTTTGTATCCCAAGGCGGGTTTAAATTGAGGCTATAGGTAATTTAAAGATATTTCATATTTCTATGAGTAGTTAACAATGTTTTAGAAATATAGCAATAAACAATGAATTCTAACTTTTTTAGCAATATAAGTAATTATTAAAACGTATATTTTGGAGGAGGGAATGAGTTAATTATAATGAGTTTTGTTTTTAACTGCACTACACTATTTTCTTTTCTTATTTGGAGTCAACTCTTTTTTTGAATTCGGACGTGTAAAACGTGTATGAGGTTGTATTAACTTTTTTTTTAAACCTAGCATTTCAGTAAAAATGTAAAAATCCCAATTCAAGAGCATTGCCGAAGAGAGGGCGATGCCTAGTGAAAATGTTTTACCCTTTTGTATGTAACATCAACTTGTTAACGTACGTACTCAATTAAAAGTGTTTCAAATAAGAACAGAAAATAGTGTCATTTAAAAAAGCAAAATTGGTCGTGCCATGGCAGCGAAATTACTGGCTCCCAAACAAACCCAAGATTGCTAAAAGGAGTAAAAAAAAACAAAAAAGTTTTCTGTGATTTTTTTTTCATACAGGGTGTTTTAAAAAGTTATAAACATTATTCCATATATATTGGGTACCCCGTACATGCTAAAACCTTATGATAGGCTTATGATACAATTACAGTTGATAGTTTTTTATTGCCAAAACAGGGTTTCTTATTGACAGCGATTATATAATATTTATTAATTATGGTTATGATTTACATTTAATTAATGGGATAATGGGAAGGGGCTGGAACTGTCTATACAGTAATACAAACGGGAGATCAGTTTTTCATGAATACCGAAAGATTACACACACACGTTTTGTCAACCAAGTTGGTATTATCGGTAGTTGATTGAAACCTTTTTAATACAATGATTAATGCTATTTCCTAGTTTTGATTTTCTAAAACCCTTGGCGGTTCTCTGCTACAAAATCATTTAGTAGAACTTCCACTTATTGTAAATTCTAGGAATTCTGTTCAGAGTCGTTATTAATAAATTATCAATGGTGTTTATGGAACCCACTTTTGTAATAGAATTATTTTTATTTTGTTAGATTTTGCGTCATTTTCGCGTAGTTTTAAATATTTTTGAGAAACACTTAGCTGGGTGGATTTTTTATCTCAAAGGTACGTCTTCGAATCGAAAACTTAAATATTTAGGATGTTTTATGTAAGCGCAGTATAAGGGATGATAATTTTTTTAAAATGGTTCTGTATATTTTTAACATACTGTATATTTTTATATTTTTATATAATTCCCCTTGATAAATTTAACTCTAAAGTGATTTAGAAAACTTAAATTGAAATGATAAAATGAGGTTAGAGGTTAGAAGAGAGATGTAAATGCAAAATAGGTAACGTTAATATTTTTAAAACCAACACTTTTTTGACGCGTTGTGATATTTAAGTAAATACCAGCAATAAATTGAATGTGCTATATTTATTGTTTAAGTTTTAAGGTCAGTAAGTGTAGTCTACATATATTTACATTTTCGTATATAATCTAATAGATTTACTTTCTAGTAATAGTCTCTTGAAATGTTAAGTTGTGCTAAATAAACTGCGATATTATGCAAACTCCTTGAACAATAATTTTGATAATTATAGTTTACGGGACATACATATGTACATACAACAAACAAACTGGAAATTGGAATTTCTAATCATAGATATCCTGATTATCCCAATATTCATAATATCATTCATAGTTCAGTTCAGATATTTTATTGAATGTTCAAGATAATCCCCTATGAAGTTCACGCCAAATTGCACTAGAAAATAATGGTAGCCAGACAACTTTTCCTGTAAAAATGATAATCTTTTTTAATGGCATTTACTCAGGAATAATGATGATCCAGATCGTAGAGACCAAGAAATAGACTTGCACATTGAACGGGGAAGTAATATAATAGAACTATTGATCTTAATCACGGGAGAACCCTGACTGTATATGAAACATATATACATCTTCAAAAGGTTAATGCTTGGGCAGATGCCATCGATAATCAAAATCGATAATAAAAGAAGTTGTTTTTGTTTAGGCGAACATATTCAATTGCACTAGCTTCGGCCCCATCAAGTAAAACCATTCTCAAGCGTAAACTTTTTTGTGGACGAAGAGGTGCTATTGAGTGACCTCAATCGCTTTGTTTCTGTGGGGTTATCTTTGAATAAATGTATAAGTATATGAAGCAAAGCCAGATAGCATTGAAGATTTCAATGAATGATTAAGTTTCAAAGTTAGGTAGGAGTTTTGTTATAAGTTAGATTGAACTTTTTGAATATTTATTTTAATTTAAACATTTAAACAATATAAAATTTTTTTTTCAGTATCTATAATTAATCCATAAATTCATTGGATTGTAAATGTTATAGGTTCTTGAAATAGGCTTATTAAGGAGAAATAAAAATTTATGATATGCAAGATGTTCTATTAAAAATAATATATCTCTTGACCAGCATTTTTATGAATCACCTGAAAAGAAGATTTAATGTAAAAAAACAATATCGAGATATACGAAAGGGGTAAAGTGAAGATTTACTCATGCATGGTGATGCTCTATTGTCCCTTCTGCACTCTTTTGAGTTAGGAACGAAATAAACGTTAGTAGCTTCTACACCGAGCGGCGATAACATGAATGATATTAATGACCCGTCCCTTGTCGAGTATTCACTTGCGGAATTTAATGGCTAGAACGGATTAAAGAGATTAGGATTAAAGGGTTGGGTGGATGCAGGTGAATCTAGAATGGTATAATTTTATGATCTTTGTGTAAATACAATTTTAATTCGCTCTATGTATTGAAAGTTTTATATATAAAACATACATTTTAGATCATAATTCGATTTATTCGAGCGTGTCTTATAAAACTCTAGTAACTGATTCTGTAAGTTAGTTACTTTATTCTATAGGTGACTTTTTCTGATAACTATCAAGTGGTTTTCATAATTCAAATCACAAACAATTAAACAATAATGAAAATCGTACACTTGTATGTTAAATAAACACCATTACATTTTATATATACAAATAACGGATAAAGATGGGGTGTGTGGGTAATTTGAAACTTATTGCTTATTGTCTATGTAAGAAAGTATCTAAAAATAACAAAAACTATTAAAATAAATAAACAATAGCGACTGATGACAGATCCATTAAGAAATGGAGTTTTAATAGTCAAAGTCCTGTTATGGTATAGCACTTTTACTCGATTTGTTCCGCCAACGATTCTTTAACCTGCAATTTTTGGAAAATTTCTATTAATTCGTTTTAAAAATTAGTTTATTTTAATATATAAATAATTAACCTCATAATACAATAATTTAGTAATACTAATATAGTATTAGTACAAATAGTATTAATTCTGACTATCAGGCTACATTTATCTATTTCCTAAATAATTTGTATTATATAATTTAGTACATTTGTATATATTGATTAAGATGATCTTCTATGTGGATAGTATCATCTAAGAGGTTTGTAAAGTGTATTTAATTGTAAGTTGAGAATATTTCGGTAGAAATTTATTTGATAGTTTGCATTTATCTAAAGCGGTATTTTTATTAAACCTATTAAATATTTCTAATTTGTCATATACAGTACTTTCGTCAATTAATAAATAAATTCGTTGAAAATTCATGGAATAATTTTTGGGAAATACTCTCGTACTTGTCAAATTTAAATTTTAGTTTCGCGTTTTTTAAAACATTATTAATATATATATATATATATATATATATATATATATATATATATATATATATATATATATATATATATATATATATATATATATATATATATATATAAATAAAACGAGTAAGGACGAAATCAAGAACGCAGAAACTGAGTGGGAGGGTATCAAGAATAGTCTAGCTTCCGCGGCTACGGACGTTTTAGGACACGATAAAAGGGAAGCTAGGAAGCCCTGGATAACGGACGAAATCTTAAACTTAATGCAAAAGAGACGAGGCTACAAAAACAGACGAGACGAAGAAGGACTGAAAACGTATAAGGCAATAAAGTGGGAAATCATTAGAAAATGTAGAAAAGCGAAAGAACAATGGATAGAGGAGAAATGCAAAGAAGTAGAAGATAAGTTCCAAGTAGGTAAGACCGATGAGGCTTACAAAATAATTAAGAGGAACTTCAGGGATGTAGGAACAATAAGTAGAAATGTTAGGAGTCAATCGGGGGACATACTGATAGGAAGAGAGGAGAAAGCGGATAGATGGAAGCAGTACTTAGGAAATTTATACGAGGGCCAGGAATTAGGAGAGATATTAGAGGAAGAATCTAGCATCGATAGGGAAGATGTAGGAAAACCTATATTGAGAGAGGAATTTGAAATAGCACTAAGGGGGCTAAAGAATAATAGAGCGCCGGGTGTAGATAAAATACAGGCGGAAATTTTGAAATATGCGGGACAGAAAGTAGTAAATAGGATGTTTGAACTGGTAAAATACATATACGAAACGGGCGAGATGCCGGAGGATTATAAGAGGAACATTATCGTTACTATACCGAAAAAGAGAGGAGCCGACAAATGCGAGAACTTTAGAACGATTAGCCTAACTTCCCATGCGTCAAAAATCTTAACTAGAATAGTGCAGAAGAGGATGGAAAATAGAGCGGAGGAAATACTAGGAGAAGACCAATTCGGGTTTAGGCGAAATAGGGGAACTCGCGAAGCTATTCTGGCGCTAAGAGTAATGTTAAAGAAAACAATAGAAAAAGGAAAGAACGCTTATATAGGATTTGTAGATTTAGAAAAAGCTTTTGATAACGTAAGATGGGAAAAAATGTTCGAGATACTAAAGAGCGCGGGAATGAAGTATAGAGATAGGAGAGTAGTACACAATCTATACATAGAGCAAACTGCTGTTATAGAAGTAGAAGGGGAAGAAAGGGAAGTAGGTATTAGGAAAGGAGTAAGACAAGGATGTACGCTATCACCACTAATTTTTAATCTGTACATCGAAGAGGCGATTAATGTGGTAAAAGATAGAGTAGATTTCGGGATTAAAGTACAGGGACAGAAACTAAAAATGCTGAGATTCGCGGATGATATAGCAGTATTAGCATCTAGTAAGGAGGAACTAGAATCAGCATTGAACGAAATGGAGGCAGTGTTGACAGAGGAATACGGAATGAGGGTGAATAAAAACAAAACTAAAGTGTTCGTGTGCAGAGGGCGCGAGAGCAGAGCAAAAACGAAAGTACAAATTAATAATGAAAGATTGGAGGAAGTTAAAGACTTCACTTATTTAGGAAGTAAAATAAATTGGGATGGAAGAAGCGATAAAGACATAAAACAAAGAATAGCGCAGGGTAGAGTAGCTTTTAACAAAAAGAAAGCACTTTTATGCTCGGGGGTAATAAACTTAGAAACAAGGAAGAGATTTTTGAAAACATATGTATGGAGCACGGCACTTTACGGCTGTGAAACCTGGACGGTAGGGGAAGCAAGTAGGAAGAAATTAGAAGCTTTTGAGATGTGGTGTTACCGAAGAATGATGAAAATACCATGGACTGATAGGGTTAGAAACGAAGAAGTATTGGAGAAAGTCGGCGAGAAAAGGAGTATGTGGAAAAACTTAAAGAAGAGAAGAGATAGAATGGTAGGCCACTTGCTGAGACATGGGGGAATAGTCCGCGATATTTTGGAGGCAGAAATAGGAGTGAAGAAAGGCAGAGGTAGGCCTAGATTAGACTACTGCTCGCAAATAGTAAGGGATGTAGGTTGTAGCACAATTAGCGAAATGCGTAGGTTAGCACAAGATAGGAGAAGCTGGAGGTTAGCGTCCAACCAGTCTTAGGACTGATGACCTAATGATGATGATATATATATATATATATATATATATATATATATATATATATATATATATAGGATGATTCGTGAGGGAGGTATGATGTTATCGATATTTTTTAATGATATTCCCCTTTATTATTACGAAATATGATAGAGCACATTTTTTTACTTACGTTGCAGTATTAATTGCATTAGTATGACTATAGGTTAGAAAAGAAAAATTAAGAAAAGCGATTGTGCAATTTCAAAATACTAAATTTAATGGCAATGATTATGTACAAAATCAACCAAAGATGTTAGCTGCCTGATAGTAGCCAAGACGTTTCACAAATTATTTTTGAACATTGTCAATAACTCCAGGAGGTATACGATGTGACATTTTGTGACGAATTCTTGCTTTTATATTTTCTAAACTTTCCAGCCTAGTAACGTATACTTTGCTTTTTAAATATCCCCACAATAAGTAATCTAGGGCTGTCAAACCTTGACCCCTAATGACAATTTGTCAATGACAAAGTTATTACTGAATTACCGCTTCAAACACACTGATTTTGCCAAAAAGAGAAAGATGAAATATGTATTTTTTAAATAAAAACGAAGTACGATTTCAAGTTTTTATCTGATAGTAATAAAAATATTATTGATCGTTAAGGTTATTGGTAGGCGGCTAGCGGTGGGGAATAAAAAATATAGATGACGTCATACCTCGTATACGAATCATCCTGTATATATTCAACATATTTTAAAAAATATGTAACGGAAAATACAATTTGACAAGTCCAAGAATTTGCCAAAAGTTATTCCTTGAAATTTTAACGAATTTATTCATTGTTTTGCGAGAACATAGCATTTATCAGAAATAACTTTTAAGCATAATCACTAAACAACACATATCAGAAATAAACAATAAAATACTAAACAATATACAATAATTAATAACAAATTATTTAATGTGACAATTAATAATTATTATATTTTCTATCTTCTTTTTCTTCTTTCAACAATATCTTTCAGTCCTTTCGTAGGAACAACTATCTAGACTGATTTTAAATATTTATTCCTTTATATTTTTAATGTCATCTGTATATTTGAAACCATTCTAGCATTCTCAAGTAGAGTGCAGTATTGTCCATGAATATTAAAACTTCATTTAAGTTGTGAAATAAAATATGTATATTTGTTGTTTTTTAAATTATGGGAAAAGCCTAACCTACAGTAAATAGACGAAGTATTATACTACAAAATACAGAAAAGTTATAAATAAAATACATGATTTAATTTTGTTTGTATTAAACACTTTGATTTCATAAAAAAATGTATTGAAGAAAATGTTTTCACTAAAATTTCTATGATCGTTCTGTGGACATAGATTCTGTATACGTAGAATTTAATCTCAGTAATGTATATACTTCAATCCCATTTTACAATGATACCCTTTTAATAGACACTTTTAAAAGAGTGTCTAACAATGTACTAAAGTGGTAAAAAAGTATCTGTCACTAGGTCGGTGAGTTTCATATCTCTATCTAGCCTGATTAGGGTTAAAGCGATACCGCTCAAGAACTACTTAAGAGGAGGATAAAAGTTTATAATTAACAGGTCTAGTGAACACAGAACTGACTTAATTCCAGTCATCAGAATGGGCTATAATTTTACATGGAATAGGCGTGATAGGCATCTATATGAAAAAAGTTAATTCAGAAAAGATGCTACGTAAATAAAATTACCTGAGGGAATTGTTTTTACTACGTGACCCACGGTACGATAGTTAAGTACTCTTCTTATAATTATGATCTTATGAAGGAGTATTATATGTACTATTTCAGTTTTGTAATGAACATTTCTAGTTATATTCGTACTTAATAATTCTATATGCGTTTCAAGTCATAAGTATATATGTACATATATATAACATTTTATAAATTGTTTTCTAATAAAAAAATAATGCATATACAGTTTTAATTTTACAGTTAAACTTCTTCTCTTTCGTAAACCTTTTTTTATTATATATACTAGGCACAAAAATTAAGAGATGTAAAAATCCTAAATTTTTAGGCTATTTTCAAAGAGCTGTAACTTGGAGAAAAATAGACGCAGAGCAATTAAAAAAAAGTTAATTGGAAGCTCCAGGTTTTTAGTTTTTTCATCTTGAGTTTAAAAGTTTTTTACCATCAGCAGTCCTTGAACAATCATAAGAAAACCAGTGGAAAGAACATTATAAATTTGTGTTTGCATTTCAAAAGGTCCATGGACTTCAATTTATGTTTATCAGTAATTTCATCAAATATTTTGTATGTCCTTTATCCTCTTTAATTTGAGTGGCCTAAAACCTTGTACGATGATTTTTTGTTGAGTTGATGGCGTTCAAAGCAAACAAATCAGTTTTGACTTTTTATTTGAAAAATGTTTTCTTCTGTTATTCTTCTCACAATAATTAACATTTCTTGATAAGAAAAATATGAGTTACTGCAAAAAAAAATATTTTCAACCTCAAAAATGAATATAAAATGAAAAATTAATCCCTAAACTTATTATTAGCAAAAACGAACAATAAATCATTCCAAAGACAATGAAAAAAAAAACCATGGCAGTGCTTTGAAATTTTCAGTGTTTCTTTGGGGTACTTTGAGGTTGAGGCAACATTGTTAGTCTATCCATTATTTTCAAAGTTATACCAAGTTAAATGAATATTAACTTGGTATAACTTGGTATAATATATGCAATTTTTTAGTTCCTTTTCGATCACAATTCTCGCACCGAAGTTTTTTTTTTTTATCAAAAACCAATGCTTATAAAGAAAACTTTGCAGGTTTTAAAACTCTACTTGAATTTTTTGTATGATCATTATTTCCTGAGTAATTAATTACCAAAGTCAAAATTGACTTTTTTGTTTTAAACGAGGATAACGCGAAAAATCATCGTACAAGGCTTTTAGACCACTCAAATTAAAGAGGATAAAAATATCTAAAAAAGATTTATAATGAAATCGCTGAAACAACAAAGGTATGAATGTATGAAGTCCGTGGAGTTTTTGAAAGGCAAGCAAACATTTGGATTTTTTTTCTGATATTTTTCTCCTGGTTACTCAAAAACTGCTGATGGTAAAAATTTCAACTAACGATCTGAAAACTAGAAAGGTAAAAGTTAAAGGATAGGATTAAAGTAGGGCACATAACTTCAAATTGAATCTTCAAGTGAAGATCCAATTTGATTTTTTATAATATATAAGATTATAAGCTCTGCGACTATTTTCTCCAAGTTACAGCCGTTCGAGAATCATCTAAAAATTTAGGATCTTCTTACATCCCATAAGTGTTGTGCTTAGAGTATTTACCACCATTTTATCTATTTTATTTTCAAAATTTTTTAGACTATTTTTACTAAAAATACCATTTCTTTTTAATTTGATTTTTCTGTTTCTACTTAGTGTTTGTGTTAATGTAAGTAGTTATAAGGTAATCTTCCTTAGTTAAATTTCATCCTTTTTTTAAAATCGTTGAAATACTTACATTTTCTATTTTTTATGCACTATAGTATTTCACTATATGAACATCCTTAACAATACTGAATAAGATGTTTCATGTCAAAACGTATTGAATATTAGTTCGAATAACACATAATAACGTACAATAACAAGAATAACCTAGAATAACAAAGAAAGTTTGGCAGTTTTCGATGAAGATATTTGTGGTTGGTGTTAAATCGGTAATTTATAGCTAAGCTTGCTAGAGGGTGGGTCAATTGTGAAACGACGTATTAGCTAAATAAGTAAAAGTAATAAAACGCATACTACAAAAATAGACATTTCTTTTCTAATAATTAATTTAATTTCTATAGATAGATGGATGACACAAAATATGAAAAAGAAAATGCTAGGACATACAACTAGTCTTTTAATAAATGCACACATTATTTCATAAAACAATATTTTTTTCTTCTTTCAATACTGTATTGCTTTCAAGCAATACAGTATTGCTTGATTAAAAACTATCACCTCTTTAATAGTTTATGTGAGTTTTTTAAAGCTTATGAATGAAATATCTATAATATATTTCGATGTATAATATGTCGGAAGATACAAATGTCACAGAGTACAACTACTTTGCTACTACTTTAGATAAATTACAATTGGTTGGCACCATCACATCTGAAAACAAGAAACAATGTACGAAATTAGGTGAGGATACGTTTAAAATAGCTGATAGTTCATTATTTGTAATATCTTTTTCGTAAATGTTACTTTATGGAACATATTAAAATATAGATGCATCACTATTAAAATACTAAAGAAAAGATCTGAAATTAATATCCTACTTAAAGAATAGGCGTACTTATAAATAGTAATAAACACTTACTAACTTTTGCAGTTGAGTCTTTTCAATACAAAAATCAGATATTGTGTGAACTATTTTCTTTGAACCTAGATCAGTTCAAACACAGACAATATTTACCCCTGTAGCAGCGAACAGAAATTACATTTCTGTCCAGTACCTGTAATAACTAATTATAGAGTAGTAACTATTGATATTGTCATACTGTCGGGTCCAGGTCCAGATGTTCTATGTTTTGCTGCAATAAGAGAGAAAAGAGTAAACTCTAGTGTAATGCAATTAGACAGAGAAATAGCATACTTTTATTCGTAGTTTCCAGACTATAGATATTGTTTTATCACATAATACAGAGATTGTTTTGTTTGATTTTACATTAGTTATATTCCATCTCTGGTATTCACGTAAAAGGATAGGATTAAAAAGTAGGGCACATAACTTCTACAATCCTTATCGCTGGAGATCCTGAAGTGATGTAATATCTAACCGTCTTTGTCTGCCATTACTGGTGACCAGTAATTTACTTTGTTATGCATACATACATATAAACTGGATACATTTTTCTAACAGTTATATTTTTAATATGATTTAAAGACGAGTAGCTTTTAACAAAAAGAAAGCACTTTTATGCTCGGGGGTAATAAACTTAGAAACAAGAAAGAGATTTTTGAAAACGTATGTATGGAGCACGGCGCTTTACGGTTGTGAAACCTGGATGGTAGGGGAAGCAAGTAGGAAGAAATTAGAAGCTTTTGAGATGTGGTGTTACCGAAGAATGATGAAAATACCGTGGACTGATAGGGTTAGAAACGAAGAAGTATTAGAGAAAGTCGGCGAGAAAAGAAGTATGTGGAAAAACATAAAGAAGAGAAGAGATAGAATGGTAGGCCACTTGCTGAGACATGGGGGAATAGTCCGCGATATTTTGGAGGCAGAAATAGGAGTGAAGAAAGGCAGAGGTAGGCCTAGATTAGACTACTGCTCACAAATAGTAAGGGATGTAGGTTGTAGCACAATTAGCGAAATGCGTAGGTTAGCACAAGATAGGAGAAGCTGGAGGTTAGCGTCCAAACAGTCTTAGGACTGATGACCTCATGATGATTAAAGACGTTATATTAAAGATTAATTAATCAACTGAAACAGTAATCAATTAGCTAAAAGTAGATATTTTAGATATTAACAAAATATTATTTTCTTATTTTTTCAGATATAATTGGTTATATTATAATAATAAGAAGAGGGAGGGGAGAACTTGACTTTTCAAAATCAGAAATTATAATTTATATAGGAGCTTTGTATAAATTTAAGTTTTTATTACTTTTTGTTAATTTCAAGAGCAGTTAATTTAGTTATATGTAGTTAATATAAGAAAGTATTATAACAAAACAAAAACATATTTGCTTATAATAAAAAAATGTTGATGCAATATGAACATGACAGTTCCTAGTGCGGGACATCTTTTTAGAAAAAATTACTAGCCACAATTCGAAAAAAATAATAATTTTATTTAAAAAGGAAAATAAGAAAACGCTAAAATTTCAAAATATGAAAATTTCCCCCATTGATTTATTAAAATATTTGTCAATTTTTTATTGTACTAAAATATTATATTTGCTTAAATTACAAAATTAAATTACATAGTATGTTTTTCAAAAAGAGACCAAACTGCATTTATTGTGGTGAAAGATAAAAACATGCATATTATTTTCATCAAAGCCGTATCATATCGCCAAGTATTTTTAAGCAACATCATCTATTTAATATAATTATTACAAGTGGTTTGTTTTTAAAATGATGGCCTTTGTGCCTCTAGCAAATACAAGTTGTATAATCCAAATGACGATTGTCTTCTTCTCCGGCATATTAATAGCCATGTTTTGTTTTTACAATATACAAATAAAAGAAACATAAACATCTTGTCAACATTGCCACCGGAGATGCAGATCTAAGAAACATTTCGAGAAATAAAAACACAGAATGCACGTGGGATACTACACATCTAGGAACTTTACTAGAACAGTAAAAATCCGCAGAACATGTGCATAACCAGCTGGATGAGTTTCTTGTAAACTACTCGAAACAGAAGCCAAAGAAGGAGAGGTCTTAAGATACCATGAGATGTTATATCCAAGGATTTTTATTTTGTTTTTATCATTAACTTGCTGTAATACCACCCACATGCGAAGTATCTATTAACTTAATCTAAAGCAGGCTTATCATAATAGTTGGTTGGGATGTATAAAAAAAATATTCTGCATAAACATTTCTGCGAAAAGTGTATCGGCGTAAGGCCATAAAAGATAAACACCACCATAATAAATTCATTCATAACGTAATTGTTAAAACGTCTACTGTGGATACAAATACATTTTCATTTCGATATAAACTTTGTCTAATAATGGAGAAGAAAGATGAGAATTTTTAAAGACTAATTAATATACTAAACAAACATATATTTCTCAGATTTAAATAATAGTCTATATACCCGTTGTAACTGCACAAAAATTGTAGTTACCATAAGACACAATTTTTTAGGTTGGTTATGTGGTGTTGTAAATTTTTAGTAGTTATAATTACTTAGTAACTTATTAAGTAGTTAACTTATTAATAGTAATAAGTGTTTGAATACTAGGCTGCACGTATTTATATTACAGGGATGTCCCAAAAATACCAATTAATCGGTCTATAATAATAGCATTGAATAAAAAAATATATATCACAATATTTTTTCAACATATTTTTTAATTGTTGTTAATAATAATGAAGTCATAACATTTTTGTGTGGAATAGTATAAAGTTTCTATGTAATCGAGTTTAAGAGCTATTATTTTTTAATACAGAAAGTGTTAATACTTTTTTAAAATAAATAAAATAATTCTTTTTTATTAAATGTTGAGTTCCGTTAACTCAGTTTAAGCAAAATACAACTAATAACAAATAGAGAATATAACATTTTGTTATTAAAGTTAATATTTTATGAATGTTAATTAATATAGTTGATATAATATGTTAGAAACTTGAAATTTATTTCAACTCACTTGTATTTAATTATAAAATTTTAAGAAACATTTGCAACGTTAATTATTCGTATAAAAATAGAGTATATTTCAATTTAGCTAGAAATTTTGCTAAAAAGCTTCTCTAATGTCTTCCTCAAAGCCACTAAATATACAATCTTATAAACAATTATCTGAATTTCCAAATGATTTACAATTAGATATTGTGGAATCTATTAATGACTATTTTATATATTGTATTCCTTAACTCCTGCTTGATGATATGACTTATTTCTGTAATACAAATAAATGTTGAGTTTCAATATATTCCTGAAATAGACGTGTTAAAAATAATTTCCGATATAAAGAGTACAGTAGGGGGATGTGATGGAGTTGAGATACAGGTCAGGTCATATGTATAGAATAAATTAATTTTTAACATTACTGTAAATTTTTAGGAAAAGTCTTAAAACAGGTTTATTTTTAAATCATCAATTTCTTGATATAAAACCTTAATCCTTATGTAAAGTGAAGCGCAGAGTATACAACAATATTTAGGATATATTTCAACATAATTATATATAAAATAAAATTTTATATATAATTTCAACATAAAATATATTATATTTTGATTTCAAGTGGTCCCATGAAAATCAATCCAAGTGGATACAATCGGTAGGTTGCAGTTATCTAGAGGCCATTTTCCTTACGAGAAACCAGAGCTAAAATAAATAACGAAGGGCAGTTTTGAAAAAAAACGCACTCTATATTATAATTTTGATAAACAATATTATTTTGATATATTTCGTCCATTACACACTATGCACATGTTTCATTAAAAGCCGCTTCTAAACTTCGAGCAGAACTAATGAAATTAATGAAGTTTTATGATAATTTATACCAGTATACAAAGCTACGGGAATGTTTAAATCCACAGGAATTCCAATGGCAATGATTTAATATTTATGTAGATTGTCGCTTACTTGTATCTGACCTAATAATGAACCGGAAAAACAACTTTTATGTCCTGGAGTATATGTAGGTACAAAGAAAATATTCTTCAAATATATTTATGTAACTAAATTGAACGAATTTGATTGTGACTAGAAAAATACTCGTGTATGTATTTCAGTTAAGTCAGTCAGTATATACATCCGATATTTCAGTATTGGCTCTATCTGAGTTTTTATTGCTTAAATCGTAAAGGAAATATATCATCCGAATTATATATTTTTTTCTGGGTCGAGAGTCACTTGAGAAGAAAATGTGGAAAAGCGTTGCAGATTACAATAATAGAATAAAAGTTATTTAAAGTCGATTAAAATGTAAGCAACACCGAATTGTTGCATTTACTTGAAAACACAAGTTAATATTTCAAAAAACTTTACTCAGAGATCAATTACAACTTTGAATAATTTTATCCCTTAAATAACGATATCCATTTATTAAACTGAAACAATTTTACATATGATTAATAAACATGAAATATTATTTATTATATTATAATAAATTGGGTGAGTTTTGTCCAATTTCAAAGATTTTTTCTTCATTTTCAAGTTATCCCTTCGATGTGAAAAAAGCGAATAGTTATTTTGTTTTGTTTGTTTAAAGAACTATGATTTGTTAAATTAAGGTTAAAGTAGCAATAAATAAAGAGCAATTATTCAGAAATTGGGAGATTTACTGTAGAAGAATTTGACAGATTGATGGTGAGAGTAATACGTCAAGTTAGACAGACAAGAGAGGAATGACAACTTAGGTTAAGTTACCTTCCGCTACTATCCCCTTAAGCAATTTCTTGTAAACAAGAAAATTACTCGGTAATATTTGTATATTTTTGAATACATATGTTTTCATTTTAATATTAACATGCTATATAAATAAATCAACTAATACAAGATAATAATGTATAGTTTCCATGATAATGTGTAATTAAATTATTGTACACATAGGTAAAGTGGCAGGTACTCAGGAAGAGGCAGAAATTCGCCTGCCTCTTAAATAGCTCAACCTTTCCCTCCACGTGATTTTTTAGGGCGTGAGGTTTTAGGGGATATAAGTTGATTTCTCTGTACCCAAACTTAAATTTTAAAAATGAAAGTGAATTTAAAATGCAGTTAATATAACTTGTAATACCTGTAGCAAAGTTAATATTGCGATTGCTTACTAAACTTTTCCCATAAGAAATTGATAATGACAAACAGTTGTCCATATAATGGTCGCAGCGTCTTGAAAACTCATTTTATTATGGAATATAAAATGAGTTATTGACGGGAAAAACGTAGATTACCTCAAAATAAAATCGTTTAGACCAGCTCGTATAGCTTGAACTGCTACATACTTAAAGTCTAAGCACTCATAAAAATAAAATTGTTTATATATAACTCCTTTGGTAGGAAAAAGTAATTGTTAACTATTTTTCTTACTTTTGACGCAACAGGTTTGAATCCAAAACCATCCGGGTTGGCTAATGCGCTAGAATTTTGATTATGGGTTAAAATTCTATAACACGGGGACACGTTTCATTAGATCATGTTATAGATGTTACCAGCTGATAAATAAATTTCTTCCCGGAAGAATTTGAATAACAAAAGTCGGAATCTATTGTTGACTGTTGCCGACAGCAATTAATATTTTTGCAACTTAGAATAGTAATCGAGGCTACCTGGGTAATAAATGTGTGTGCATTCTTTAATACCACATTTTATTATTCGAATTATTTGGGTGTTACCTGTCACCATAAATAAACGATTTGTCAGATAAGTACGCAGTAAACTCACTTATATGTATTCTAATAATAACCTTGTAGTAGTTACAAAGAAATACTTAATACTCTCTGCTCTTTCTCTTAATTTAAAATATGTATCGAGCAATGTGGTGTTTATAACGAACTTCCCGACGATATCGTTCCAGATGAGGAAATAGAATTAAGTATTGGTTAGACCATGGTCATTGTCAAACTCATTTTGGTATTGCCCTGATCATTTAGAAGAAAACCAGCTTCTTCAGAAGAAATTCAAAGACTCATGTTGCTGTATTCTGCTTTTCATTATATATAGTGGTCCTACTCCTCCTCGTCGTCTCATTAGTAGTTTGATATCCATCCTATATGATAAATTTGTTTTCATTATTCATAGTTTACGTGTTCTCTGACTCTCTGATAATACGTCGATAAATTGAGACATCTATCCAATATTTTGACATTATTGTAATTTATTATGTGGTTTTATTTTGTTTTTTCTCTTAATTCAAAATATGTATCTATCGAGAAATGTGGTATTTATAACGAATTTTCTAGCGATATCATTCCATGTGGAGAGTATTATAACGTGGATTTTTTCGGACTGGACCATGATTTTTGTCAAACTCGTCTTAATGTTTCTCTGATCATTTAAACAAAAATCAGCCTCTTCGGAAGGAATTCAAAGACTTTTATTGCTACATTCTGCTTATCGTTTATATATAGTGGTTCTACTTTGCTTCTGTCCTTTTGTTAGTAGTTTAATATCCGCCCTATCTGATTAGGCCTGAGAATTGCTTTCATTATTCACAATTTCGTGCTTTGTTACTCTCTGATAATACGTGGAGAAACTGAGACTTCCATAAAATATTTTGACATTATTATAATTTATTATGTGGTTGTAGTTATTATGTATATTTAGATCGTATGTCGTAATCGTGTGTTTTATCTTTCATAACTCTGCGTTGGATGCTCCTGCCTGTTTTGCCAATATATTTCTATCGACACTTTAGCTCGTATATACTTTAATAGACTTTCTGAGATGTGGTAAAATTGATGTAGAATTTGCCACCAATTTCACACCAGATAGAGTACAATCGGGATAACCAGTTTGATATGAGATGAACATCGCAGGGCCAAAAGGATCTCTCACTGACAAAATCAACATGATATTTGGTGTAAACTTCGCCACCTTTTGGTGTGAACTTTGTTTCAATTTTACACCTTTTATTGTCCATATTGCCCCATATAGACAAATAAAATGCCTTTCGAATGAATGGAATACGTTTTAATTTATTTTTATTGTTAGTACACAAAGTTAATGTCTTATAAGTCTAGAAAATATTTATATAGTCATGAATAACGTAACCAAATTCCAAACCATCAGATTTGAAATACTATTTTGTATTATCGAGCCTTCCAATTAAATATTATGATCATATCCTAATGTGAATGTTCTTTCGAATTAACAAGTAATAAATGTGACTACATGCTTTTGGATATCGACTAACAATTTATCTTATAACGAGGGAATTTAGTCCCCACTGAAAATAAAAATTTAAAATTTAAACAGTTTTAATATAGTAATAACAGTGTATTCATAATATTAATTATTTAATAATTGGCTACATACAGATAAGTAAACCATAAGAATGACAGATAAAAATATTATTTAACTACATATCCAATGAAATTATTCAGCGGCTTCGTCAAAATTTAATACATTTTTTATACATTTACTATCTATTAGCTTTAATAAACTTGGCAATGGTGATATATTTGGTTCTTAAGATAGATAAACTATTTGGGCATACATTAACTGCTTAGAAATCATAAATAGGTATATTGCCTGTATTGGTTTTAAAAATAATTAATAATTCTTCTTACATGGATTTAGATTTCATTAAAAATTGTTTACCTAGTCGGTGATATCCTCCAGCAACTAGGGTACAATGGCACTTGCGATAAATTGGTAATACCCTTGCATCGAGTTATCTTAATGCTTCTTATTAATTTTGAAAAACTGAGTAACCGTCAGATCGAGGAAATACAATAGCATCTCTTTACGTACAGTATATAACTTATTTGAATGCGTATATAATGCTGATCATGATGTTGCTATACCAATATGGGAAACGAATAAGGGATTGTACACAGTCAGACATTGTACACAGAATCTAGGAGATTATTAATGAGGAAGATCATGAAAATCAATGTACTGAATATAGCAGGGAATCTGCAGATGTTGGATATAACGGTTCGCAAGACTATTGTTGAATATATCAGATACATGTCGTATGTTCCTAGGAGTCAGTTTATGACACAGAATAAAAAGTAGAGATGCTTCGAAAAATCGAGAAAACTACTAACAAGATACATTGATAATTCTTTAAGATTGATAAATCTTAAAGAAAAAAAACTGTTATTTTATTCTCTGATGAAAAGAATTTTCAGCAGCATCAGATAGTCAACAGAAAAAAACAACAGGTGATTTAGTGAAAATGTTAATGAAATTCCAATCGTCCCAGTCATGTAATGAAAAAGAAATTTCCTGCTACCGGAATAGAGTGATGGTTTTAGATGTTATCAGCAATGAAGGAGATATATATCATGACTCCAATTTCTTTTCATAAAACTTCAAGGTGATTACTGATATTTATCTTAACGTTTTGAGATATTTAGTTGTACCGGGGATAAAGCATATCGCAAATAGACGTTATTTTATCTTCTAACAAGATAGTGTACCAGTACATAATATCAAAAAGGTACAACAATTTCTCAGAAGTGTTGAAGATGTACAACATTTTCATCCCATTAAAAAGTTTTACCTCGGTATATTCTCAACAGTATAATTTAGGTTAATAATAAACTTCCTTTTAACATCATATCTGTTGCGGCTGGTGATGAACAGTATCATATTGAAGGCATAATGACAGAAGAGCGTACTAAAATGATACTTTTCAGAAAGGACGAAAAATATTTCGTAGTCAAATTTGAAGTTATTGGATAATGCTACTTTGTAGAAGTATTTTTGCACTAATATTATTGTAAAATAATTAAAATATCCAAATTGCAATTATTTGTATAATAATTTAAGATTAGTTACTCAATAGAAGGACTAAGAAACGAAAAATCACAAATGTTTCGGGGTTTCGGGTAAATGCGCCTAAAGAGGACATACGCCCTTCCGTTATAATGCCCTAGATATATAATTTATATGAGTATTTTAGAAGCTGATTATATATTTTAAGAGACGCCTCACATTTGTATAAATTTTAATAGCACACAAATCTAATTTGGGCTTCTTCGTTGAAACATGCTTATTATATTTAGATTCGATTTAGAATAGAATATTTGGTTCTAGTCTTGATATAAGTAGGTATTAACTCACAAAAATAAAAAAATTAGGACACTAGTTTTCCACGAACACTGATAGATTATGTTTTTTGAGGTGCGTTTCACTAACCAAGTTGACATCATCGGGAGATGATAAATAGTTTTAGTTTAGATTTTACTGCTTTAGATTTAACAAGTTTTAAACTACCTCTAATTTTTATTTATACACTTTATTCGGACTCAGTAAACCGTCACGAACATTTTTGGGCTTCATATACATATTGTTCACCAATAAATTCGCACAACTTGAATATATTTTTTCATGATCAGGGAACCAAAGCAACGGGCTGTTAGGTGTAGGGCTCTTACCTTTGTTCACGCTATTATCACATTTAGCTATCTTAATACTTTCCATGGTATCTAATAGTCCGTTAACAATTGTTAGTTATACTAACGTTAAGTTCTGAGAGTCTATTCATGATTATTTTTATCGGGCAGTGCAAGGTTTTTCTAATCTTCCATATTTTAAATGGGTCATGTGTTCCTTAAATCTAGTTACAATTGCTCTCTTTGTCTGCCCAATATATTTTTGGATATAATCTTGCCAACTTATTTCATAAATCCTCGACCTTTATTTATTTTTAATATTATATTAGCTATTTCCCAAAAGTTGTTGCAATTTGTTTCCAGAAGAGTACACTAATGGATTTTGATTGATACTGTGAATGACAACTGTAATGGATCGGTAAACCAAATGCTTACCTCGTTACGATTCACTAAGTATAAATGGAAATAGTTATAAGAGATTAGATATTAGAAGGAGTGGTGCAGTAAACCGAAACAAATTATTCCTTCACTGTTCACTGACCATGAAGAAAAATAGTCAAGTTCAATGAGTTTATTAATGAACAGTGCTTTAAGCTGAAAACAGTTTGTGACGGTTTAATCATCTCCTGACGATGCCAACTTGGTTGACGAAGCGGGTGACGAGAAACCTGTGATCTTTCGTTGTTCGTGTAAAACTGATCTCCTGTTATTCTTTACCCATCGAAGCTTCCAGTCCCTTCCCAGTCAAAACAATTTTATTGTACAGGCATATAAATAGCTTCAATATTAAATATGATAATTTCGTGTTGATTTTCGATTCGCATTGGTGTATGAATTTACTGACACAAATTGATTAAGTACACACTTTTATATTACCTAACGCTTTGTATTCTTTGTAGCCCTCGCTCTTCACTGGCTGTTGTTAATTTGTCGTGTATTTATTAACCCAAAACACTCAGATTAGTTTACCTCGGTCAATATTTATTCTAACGTAAATAAAAACGTTATGCCACATCCTCTAGCCAGCAGTGCTTTTATAGCTTTTAAATTAGTATTTGTGTTTATTACGTCCTTCCGAAGAATGTAACGTGAATTACAGTTACATTTAATGTACACAATAATAAGCTTTGCTTTTAGTTTAAGAACCGTGCATTTTAAGCAATGACAATTAGCGGTAACTGTATTTTTTCGAGATGATATTTTAACTATAATGAGATAGAGATAATTTTAACCAGATTATCAAATACCGAACTTCAACGCATCTATTGAAAATTCGAAGCACGTCGTCCAGGCTTATTATTTACGAAGAGCACCTCAACACCACTAATAAATATACAGATGAAGACATGGGAGACATTCTTTGGAGTTCATTTCTTCACGCTATGCTATGTAAAATAGGATGACAAAATACTACATCTTTAATCGAGATTGTAGGATTGTTCCCATGTATTCTCCTAGTTGCTTAACTAACTGTAAAACGTAGATGAAAGTATTTTCGTTATAAAGTACTTTTACATAAAGGCGTATCTACGAATTTCAACTTTGTAACACGGTGAATTTTCTTGTAGGAAACCCATCAATAATCTTCTAACACAACTGTATCCTGGTTATTTTGGTAAAAGGCTTCGATAATATTCTTTCTGTTCTGATGGAAATATTTCCATTGTTTGTCACTGCGCCTTTCATATTGGTTGCCTTGTGCGTCAAGATTTATGAAGAGAACTTAAATTGAGAAGAATAATTGTTATTTTTTATTTTTGTTCTAAACTCGTTACGAACGGCGTTGTTTATTTTACAATATTTGGTAATTTTTACAAATTAAACAAAAAAACAACAGCAATATCCCATACGTACAATAGAATAAAATACAACGTATGCAACTTGAAATAAACCAATTTTGACTTTTTAAAGGAGAATAATTAAAAGCCTTGTATAATCTTCCGGGCGCCTTACTTTGAACAACTATTTCTGAATAACGGTTAAGAGATATTTATATACAAGGTATTTTGAATATGTTATAGATTTTAATGTACGGCAATGTAAAACTTCAAAATAACTCGAAAAATACAGAATCCAAAATATAAATAAAAATAACATATTTCTCTATTAAAATATGTGAGTTGGTATTTAAGGCAACATTTTATGCCCTGTTTACTTCAGCATATCATCATTATTTATTGGCTTTAGACTTTGGTAAAATATTAAGATAGAGAAATTCTTTTTTATTTTTAACATTTTCAAAATACACCTACGCAGTAGGTGGATCCTGTAGATACAATAATATGCTATTATCATTCAAATGGTATCTAATTTGCGTAGTATATTTGCCTGATATATTCATAAATATATTATAATTTTTATTTCCTAGCCACTTATGCACAAATATATTATACATATGTTATGTTTTACGTTATAGACAGAATAATTAATATAAAATAATATAAAAGAATAATCAATAGTTAGGTTATATTATAACATACTATTAGTATAGAATGAGGGGTTAGAATTTGGAATAAAATTAATAAACAAAATCTTATGGATATTTATACGAAATGCTCGGACAGGACAATTTTTATTTTCAATTTTCAAGAAGTCTTGACAGTATATAGGGCATCCGAATTTCATATGCCCCTCAATGTCAATGTAATTTATTTTAAATAGGATGCTCTGAAAGAAATGTTTTATCAGTAACATTATTAGAAATGTCACTAATACTACTAAATCAATTTGACTATTTGGCTGTAGCGCAGAAAGTTTTTGCAGTTTATATAAAGTATTTAATGTACTGCAGAAATTAGGGGCAGTATTTAATGTATTATATGCGTAGAAAAAGGAGTGAGGGGGCATTCAGAGGGAAAAGGATGCACTTTATTTATTTATGCTACGCACCTTGTGAGCGATATGATATCGCAACTTTAAGACGTGTTCTTATTCTTGCTCCTATTTATTAATCAATTTCTTAAAATTGTGTATTTGTATTTCATTCACGTTATTCCTGTTAGTTCAGTATATTTGTTTCAGTATTTCACTGTTTCTATTTACCCTTCCTTATTTAATGATTGGATAACCTTCTCTATGATAGGTAACAATAATAAAAACTGTGAATCTAACTGTTCTAACATGAAATAATTCCATGTTTTGATTAGATACAAAATATCTCATTGTAAAAGCTAATATCTCGTAGCCACGAAAGTAACAGGTGACAAAAGTTATATTTTTGAAATGGTTGTCTAATTGACCTTTTTAACAATACAAGTCAACAAACATTACAGGGTATCCTACTTTTAAAAAAATATATTTATGCGGTACATTAAACTTGGACGCTCTGTATAATATCGCTTATTTCTTGAAATACTCTAAATTGAAAATAAAAATTGACGTGTCTGAGTATTTCATTTAAATGTCGATAACAACTGGTATATTAATTTTATACCAAACTTTAAACTATCTCTGTATACTTACTTACCTCACTGGTGGAAACAAATTTCCATTTCGCAATCACGTTACACAGAAACTCGAACATGTGAGATTCGACTCGGCACTAAATATAGTAACGTTGACTTTGTACCTATTTCGATAAGGACGATGAATATTCTTGGTTTGAAATTAATGGGCTTTGAATGGAAGGTTGTTCCTCCTTTCGCAATTGAAAGGTAAATCTGAAATTTCTGTTTCATAATTTGGAATAATATTATTAAGTGATAACCCAGAAGGATCTGATATAATGAAAGAAACTGAAAATGAAAATATCAATGATAAAATAAGTTGATGTTCAAAACTCTTATATGGTTGTTTGTTCTAAACTTTAGAATAAAGATTATGTAGTTAATTAACCTGCAGTAGGCAGGATTGTAATTGCAAGAACATCCTTTAGTTATTGACTCCTTTCCGAGGATAACAACGAGGGTTTGCGGTACGACGTCGGGTTAGAAACGTTCATAATGATGGGCCCTGAGATGATTCAGGACCAGACTTAATGGATAGACCACACAGAAAGCCTACCGCTTCACTTCAACACGTTAGAGATTGATTACCGTAACGCAAAGTTTCGAATTTCTATCTAGACACTGACCTGAGATGTGGTGGAAAATGCACTCACAATCAGTTCCTTTTCTTATCGGGCCGGTTTGTTTTACGTTCGGTATTTCGTCGCGCGGTAAGGGATATTTTGTATAAACCGGGATGTTGATGTGGAACCCCGTGAATCGTGAAATTCGCGAGGGCGCGGGCGGCTCAAAGCTTGCTCGCAGAAAATAATATCGACGATAGTCAATAAATAGATGTCTGTAAAGACTTTAAACAAATCGTGCCAAGTGATTTAGTTTGCTAATCGCGCTCATGTATTTATTTATTTATGAACTCCGTTTATAGGCAGACATTTAAATAAATACAAGCTGCATAAAGATTATTCGTCTTACATAAGCGATAAACCATAAATTAAATTGCAAAGTAATCATAAACATACAAAAAGATCTACTGAAAAATAGGGAGAAATATCTTAACCTTAATTGGATATAATCGTATATTTCTACAAACGTCAAATTAAATACCGTATGAAGTAAATTAATTTAATATTAGTTACCTTAATCTAATTATAAAGTATCACAAGATTATGATGTGATATATTAAACAGAATGTTATGACTCGTAGAGGCCATAAAGGCCATCCAAGATAAAATTTGAATATTTGTATAGTTTATTTCATCTCCATTTGCCAAATAAAAAATCCCAAACGGCTCTTATCTCATACCGTGGCTCCTTTTTATGGCTAGGCTCAGGTAGACTGTTTCGTTTATTGGCAAGATAAAAGAGTTTTTTATTTGGCAAATAGTGATGAAATGAATAGTAATATTCCATTCAAAATGTTACATTGCAAATTATCTAATAAGACTGATTTTTTGTGGATCGTGGCCATTAAATGTATTACTAACATACATTTTACTTATTAGTAAATTATTTTTTTCTTGATCGAGAGATTGGGTGAAAATGATTAAAATCTTTCCATTTAAAATAAAATAGTTTTAATTACGCTCCGCCTTCTAATTAGGCAAGAAAATGTGTACATTAACTAGTCTGCACCACGCTTATCGCCCAGGGCGCATATACTGGCTGTTCAAACACTAATTATAAATAAATTAGATCGCCCGCGCCGTCAAAAACTACTCGACTCTTCTTCCATTGCATACCCATAATTAGCATATAACCTTTTGTTTGTTTCCCAAGTAATTTATTGTACTTTACTATTTATAAGTGAAACGTGGGGATAGAAGCGAACATAAATGCATGTTTATTATACTCGGAGTTTCTTCGAAGCGTACAGGCATGTCTATTTTGAACGTTTATTGCTGCAAATGAGGGGTAGAGTTTCCAATACCGTGATATTAGACGCGGCTTTATGTGATTTGAATTGACGATAATAACTTTTGGTTCTTCACTACTTCAAATATTGATTATTGTAATCTACACCGGAAGTAATATGTATTGCAGCAGCATTGTTATGTGAAGGTGTGTGTACTCCTCATCAAGAATAGGAAAAAGTGTGAGATTCTCTAGATATGCGTAGAAGAAAGCGCGAGGCAGCATTCAGAGGGAAAAGGATACACTTTACGTGCGGCCAGATCGAACTCTGTGTACATCAATATTCACTATGTAAAGGTATCAATGCGACTACACATGTCGTGGGCGGTCCGATATCACAGTTTTGAGACATGTTCCTATGCTTGATGAGCTGTAATAGTGGAAGCCTTACAATAGACTGTGTATTTTTTGTATCATGAGACATGTACTGTTCGGCAAAGGTTAATCTGATGTGCAAAATGAGTTAGCATTAGACAGGTTTGAATTCCTTGAAAATAGTGCAAAATCGGTTTAAAAAATTCCACGAAGGTAGGCCAGATACTGGCGAGGACCGAAGTGGTTCACATGACACAATATTTGCTGCAGTGAATGGTGTTCTAGAGGTACAAAGGGACTGTTTACTTTTAACTAGAAGTTGCTAGTACAACCGTACACTGCATTGTAAAGGAATAGTTCAACATGCGGGAGTAGTTGTTAAAGACGTAATCGACTAGAACCGTAAT
Organism: Rosalia funebris; assembly: GCA_037954035.1. Taxonomy (NCBI): domain Eukaryota; kingdom Metazoa; phylum Arthropoda; class Insecta; order Coleoptera; family Cerambycidae; genus Rosalia; species Rosalia funebris. The sequence goes on along the minus strand of JAZFAV010000016.1, from coordinate 18,129,606 downwards.
AAAGCGTGCAAGATTTTTACTAAAGCATCTGTCTTTACTAAAAGAATATCCACAATATATTATGGAAAACGTTGGGGGTGGTTGAAAATTGGATATTTCTATAGCGGTCTTCTTTGACAGTGGCCAGGTCGGTTTGCGGCAACCACCACAAATTCCTCAATAAAAAGAGCTCATGTTAATCGTCGAGATGGATTTTAATGTACTACATAATTGCACGACAATGGGGAAAGTCTTACATGTGACAACATATCCAGTTCTGACTGATCAGATACAGGATATCAGAACATAGAAAAACAAAAGAAATTTTATTCTTCATGATAATGAAAACCACAGAAAGTCGCTGTGTCTCAGAGGGCTTACTGCAGACCGTATTTTAACTCTGGATCAACGTGCCTCTTCTCCAGATATTAGTCTGTAGAAATTTACATGATTTGCAGCTATTATATAAAGCGACAATCAGTTTTCTAATTGGCTATATTTCTGTGTCACATTAGAAAATAAACTTAAATTCAATATTGGAATAACCAAGAGATGTTTTAGGGGTATGCATTGGAATATCTAGAAATGTATGTATTGAAATAACCAAGAGATGTTTTATTGAGAGAAATGAAAAACTATTCTTCAGCAGAAGGGACGATAGTTGTTGTTGTGTAAGTTTCATTACTGTTACATAGTTACTTGTAAGTCACAGCCAATTTCGACAAATACACCCACACAGTTTTTAAATAATGTATAAGAATTATTTCGTATTGTCCAAATATAAACGCTGACTGAATTCCTAATCTTCAGTCACGTAAATTTTGCGCTCTGTGGGGAAAACAATAATTAAAAAACTAATTAAGATTGTAATGAAAAGAAAGCTTTACTGAAACTGCTTGACAAATTTTGATTGATGATTGAAAAAATTATTGTATTCGATGAACCGATATTCGAATCAATGAATTCTTAATGTTGGCCTTACATACAGCTAGTCAAGAATAGGAACAAGTCTCAAAACTGCAGTATCAGACCTCCATTGAGACCTTAACAGAGTGAATATCAATGAATGTATATTGTATACGAATGTACACAGAGTTTGATCTGGCTGTGCGTAAAGTCCATCCTTTTCCCTCCGAATGCTGCCTCACTCTTTCTTCTACGCATACCTAGAGAATCTCACACACTTTTTTCGATTCTTGACGAACAGTGTTTTGTACAGTTTGAACACATACTTGTAGAAAGGGTAATATTTGAATAATAAACATAATACAATTTGGAGTAAAAATAATGTAGACATATATTAGTTAATGCATAGGTGGAGAACGTGGATGAAGTGTTATTAAGTTATGTGCAACTTATTTCATTATCATCCTTTTCTTCATATTCATTTAATCCAGCCTCTGGCTGAGTATTCGTTTTTTTTTTTGCAATAATTAGTAGGGACCTTTTTGTCTACAATATTATGTGAAGAGTGAATAAGAATCGAAATTACGACGTCGTTTTTTAATGAATTCGAAATATGATTTTTTGGTATTTGGGATACAAACGTATGCGACAGTTACTGAACGGATGTGAGGAATCTCATTTTTTAGAAATAATAATGGCGATATCAAAAGTATTTGAAGCCAGTGTAGTCACTGGATTTACCATCACTCGAATTTTATTCTCTTAGGAACACTAAAGGATGTGGTACGGTCGACAATAATTCCTGTAAAACTTTAACTTTTTTTCTATATTAAAACGAGCTATCTCCATAGCTAGTGAGATAGCATGGGAATAACAACCATATTGCCTACATCTCGGGACATAAGTAGATTATGTCGAGTACTAATGACTCTGAAAAGCTCATCAACATTGCATGCCTCTTCATATAAACAACTCGGGAAATAATTACATAACCGTATTTTCTTGTGTCTTCTAAACTTTTTAAAACGAAATGCTTATAATGTTACGCGGTAATGAAGACTGATAGGTCATATCATCTGTCATCTTCCTCCATTAAATGTGAAAGAAATTCAATCGTCAAAAGTATATTCGACATTCCAATACAACCAAAGAGCCAACCACAATTGACGTTTTTATCACGCAATCATTTCCTACATAAGCGCTTTTACCCCGTGTGTTAATATTATCTTATTTGGATTCTCGGCGTTAAAGAGACCACATAAGTTGAAGTATTTTTATAGGTTGTGCATACATCTCCATCCACAGGCATGACAAATATAACCGTGGGATAGATATGAAGATGCACTTATGGGACGGAAGTTAATATGACTTAGTGTTTTATTTTTTTGTTCCTTTAATTTAATTTCATTCATTCTTCTGATTCGAATATGATAATTAATGATTTATAAACATTTAATAATAATAAAATAATCGCAAATAATAGACCGGTTTTAAAGAAATGTAATATTTAGGATTAAAATTTAAATTCCCGCTATATTCAATTCTTGTGTTACTTAATACTATATTCAAAAGCAATTTATTTTAATAACAAACGTTATTCTATTTTATGATTATATACACATAAAAAAATACAGGAAAGTACGTTTTTCTATTTCACTGATTAATCTGAGATACAAAAGAATATTTAGATACCCGAAAAAATTATAAAAATTATAATACTAGATGAAATTTTCTAGTACTATTTTTCAGGATTAATATATAGCAAATATATTTAATCAGTTAGCAATAATGGTGATGTGATGTAAAATCTCTGATTCCCCTTAAAATAACTAGAAAACTGTAATAATTTTAATCGAGAATAATCATACTCAAGTGGTGCCCTTCGTGAATAGAATAAATTGAAATGAACCCCTATTCTAGAAACACTCAAACTAGTCATGGTATTATCTTAAGCCAAAATACAGACGATAATGCAAATTCGGTCTTCCTAAAACGGATTATAAATGTAAATGAAACTATTTATCTTCACTTGAAAATCATAAAGGGTGGTCCAACCAAAACGCACGATGTTAATTGTAAATAAAACAAAAAGTTTTCAGAGAATTATCTTAATATTTTTTATTATGATAGAAGGATCTATGACAATTATGTGTGAAACATGATATCGGCCAAATGCTCGGGTGGCATACCTCTATCCGATGGTTCATATTTTCAATGACTCTGAGACATAATTGAGGTTCAATGTCGTTAATGTGCCGAATTATCTCATCCTTTAGCTCTTGAATTGTTCTTGGCTTATTGAAGTACACTTTTTTTTAAATATCCCCAAAGAAAGAAGTCCAACGGTGTCAAATCACGTGATCGTGGCGGTCAATTAACATCGCCACGACGTGAGATAATACGGCCATTGAATTTCTCGCGCAAAAGTGCCATTGTTTCGTTGGCTGTGTGGCAAGTGGCACCATCCTGTTGGAACCACATATCGTCCAGGTCCATATCCTCAATTTCTGGCCACAATTGTTGGGCACGACGACGAGTCGAGGATGACGGCTCTTCTGCTACACTATCGCGAACAACAGCAATGTTTTCCGCAGAACAAACTGGGCGAGCATGCACATGTGTTTTCACACTTCCTACAGACCCGGTTTGCTGAAATTTGCGCACAATTCTCCCGATTGTGGACACATTTGGTCGATTATGCTGACCAAAAAAGTCACGAAGTGCACGAAATGCATTTTGATTTAAACGCCCATTTTCGTAAAAGGCTTCAACAATCTTAACGCGCTGCTCAATTGTTTACCTCTCCATGGCTGAATTTGTCAAACACTGAAACAAAGAAATGTCAAATTAAGTTGGGCAAAAAACTTGACGTTAAGGTGTGACTCACAATTAACATCGTGCATTATGGTTGGACCACCCTTTAGAATTAGAAAAAGGTATGTAGGAATCTTATTGCACTTCCTTTCATATATTACAAAAGTCTGTATTTATAAATCTACTTTAACAAATACAATGAATTTATTAAATATCACCACAAAAGCACAATCTATTACAGTGAAATAAATGAAACTGTAAAATCTCTACATCGTCTCTACTTTTGGCCCAGTATTAATCGTTTTGTAAATAATTATATAAACTTTTGCTTAATCTGCTTCATGCGCATATACGTATTTCATATAGAATACAATAATAAATAATATTTAAGATTTTTTATCCCCCTTTAAAATAACTATAGGCTTATCTATTAAATTTTAAAAATGTAATACAAAATTATATAATATCTAACTTTTATGTCACACGTCTGCTTACCCAATAAAATGATTTTCCATTTATCTAAATACTATTTACTTAAAGATTTTGCGTTCTCCATCATATAGAGCATCAAGTAATTGCTACCCCAGAATTCTAATTCAGTCTCCCTAGTAGAGAGATTTAATTCTATCAAAACTGACTCTATAATTCAATTAAACTCTAAAACATAAACTATAATATATGTGCCTCAAATAAGAGCAACACAAACTTTGTATTTTGTTGTATTACCAATTATAGTGCACCAAAAATCTCGGTCTACACTTACTTTCTTTCAACCACTTGGCAGGGAAGGGACTGGTGGAACTCTTATGGATACCTGGGCATAATGGCATTAAGGGAAATCTAATTGACCTTGCCAGGCTAGGGACCAGGGAAAACCTCTATGTACCAGAACCTGCAATGGGAATAAGTCGGAATCTGATCAGAGACCGCATCAATGGCTGGGCAAAGACCAGCACAATAAAAGATGGAGGGGAGTAACGGGTTGTCGAATAACCAAACTCTTCATCGAATACTCAGAGATTGAGAAGTGGGCCCAAGAATTCATTAAATTGAACAGGCACAAAGCCAGAACCCTGGTGGGAATCATAACGGGCCACCATAGTAGCCTGAATGCATATAAGCACAAGCTGAGGCTGACTGATAGCCCGGCCTGCAGATACTGTAAAGAAGACGAGGAAACCTCGATTCATCTTCTTTACACCTGCCCCGCACCGGAGGAGAAAAGGTATCTTATAGTAGGGACCCCTGTTATCCTAGAGGAGGCGAGGCTTAAGGCGGGGGACGTGCCTAAATTGCTCCTTTTATGGGATAGAATTTTTGGATAATGACCCGGATAAGAGGGGATCGTCAAGGAACTACCCATGCGATCAGTGGCTGATGAGGCCCAAACCTATGTAATATAACAATAATAAAATACTTTCTTTCATAATTCTTCATTACCCACTTCAATTTTTCATTACTTGATCTATTTTGAAAAACATGTTGATTACCTAATGTGGAAGTTCTAAAAAATATTTTAGAATGAAATATTGGTTAATTGGATACTCATAGTGAGAGGAATGGAGGTTTTCATGGTCATTGTCCAATTAACTACATTCTAGGATATATTCTGGTCATCGTCGAACCCATCTCGACCTTGAGCTGATCATCTAATAAACTTCATCAGAAGGAATCTAAAGATTGAATTGTGGATCAGTTTTTGGATACCCTTAGAAGAAGCTGCCAGAATAATTAACGAAATATTAGAACGAGTCGACGATGATCACGGCATAACATGGAAGGCTTTACTTCATTAATCGAATTTCCAAGTGTATATAATTTTCATTACTTTTTGATTTGTGAATTCCTGATGCAATTATGGTATAACATAATATGACTATCTATTGAAAAAGTAAGATGATATATTCTAAAATTAGTCTTAACTTTTTTTTTGTTTATTATTGATTGCGTAATGTATCACTCAAGATATTTCTAATTGAATAATCCACTGGCTCATTTACAAATTTAAATACAATTTTACAATTAATACCGTTTCAGATAAATCTAAATATTTTAATGCGATGACAGCATTGGAAAAACTCTGAGATTGTGTTCAACGAAATACCTATATGTAATATAAACAAACGAAGCTTTATCGTTAGCCACAAAATATTTAGTTCATATAGTTGGTTTACTTATTGTTTATTGCTAAATTAGGTGATAAAAATAAACTCCTAAATCCCTAGAAACATAAAGAGGAATTAATTAAATAAATTAATGAAATTAATGAATTAATTAATATTTTGTCATTGTTATGGACACCGAGAAATACACCAAGAAAACAAAGTAAAGTGAATAAAGAAATTCAGGAAAGGCAACAGTTGCTGGCAATATGCCGTTAAATAAAACACAATTTTATTTGTCATTTATCTTCAACTTTCGAGGTACCTAAATTAATTTTATTTTTACGAACGGGATTTTTATGATCTGTACCTACTTGAACACGAGGCAATTTATACGGACCTAACGTAGATATCATATCTTATTGATGTCAAGCAATAGTAATTGCAATGATTCCTTGGTAAACCTCTCTATTCACATTAGTACCAGATCTGCTCATTTATAGCATTTAGTGAGTTGTACGTTAGTGGATACACCTTGAATATGATAAAAAATATCTCAGATAAAACGAGATATCTCTTATTTACTGCATATGAGGTGAATAAATACTCACTACTCTATGAGGATTAGGCACCGTTCATCTTCTGAGTACCAAAAAATAACTGGTTTCTTGGTGTAATATTCAATACAAAATAACATTTAAAGTCTGAAGTAATACAATATTCTGCAATTTCATATAAAATATACGTTGTATAATAGAAGTAGGTAAAATACAAATTATAATTCTGATTGATTATATGAATATACAATGCTTTAGTAAAGTAATTAATAAATTCTGTCAGATAGTAACCGGTGAACTATTTGAACATTTAATTTAGTTGATAAATAATCATTACCATTGAATTTAGTATTTTGAAATAGTAAAATCGTTTTTATTAACGTATATCAAAAATGCTCGTTCACATTCCGTAATAAAAAAGGGGGTTAACTTCGGTAAAAATGTTGTAGTGTGTGGTACATAGGTGGGGTGTACCATGTCCTAATGAGATTTTGAATAATAAAAACTTGTTATTTACTTGTTATTCTAAGTTAATTTGCTCTGACATGGACAATATTGACATTTTAAATTTATTTTCGAAAACTGATTATTGTGGAGGTAAAAAAATATTAGGGGTTTCCGGGACTTTATTCTTTCGACGGTATTATTTTGAACACCATTTTATGTTTCAACATTTATTACTATTTTCTATATTCACTACTACATATTAATACAGTTTTTTCAGACTAGCAGGAATTACATTTATTATCTTTTCCTCATTAAGTGCATTGAAGACTTGGTCTTCAATGAATGACCTTGGTCTTCCACTCGACTTCTTTAAAGAGTTTGATACTAAGTATTCCTAGTTCTAGGATGTTGATACATACCAGAGTTACGTCTAAAACACTTTTGAACGGTGATTTCAAATATACATTGAATAAATCTTTCAATACAAAGAATGCGATGTTCTTTCAACCATCAACATTGTAATAAAGCATCCAAAACCTAATCTCATTGTTAAGAATAAACAAACCAGGAAAACAGTTCTCCACGAATACCGAAATATTACACGTTTCTCGACGCACGTTTCACTAACCAAGTTGTCATCACTGGAGGATGATTAAAACCAGGTTTAGCCTATCTCTAATTTCTATTTATACCAAAATTTTCAGTAAACCGTTATAAATATTTTCCATCTTCATACACTGTTCACTTATTCAGCTTGACTATTTTTGTTGATGGTCATTTCATAGTGAAGCAGTAATTTGTTTTGATTTACTGCACAAATTCTTCTAACACATAATCTGTTATCAACTATTGCATGGTTAGTGTACCGTAATGAGGTAAACATTCGGTTCACTGATCCATTAATGTCTCTATTCACCGTATCAACCAAAACTAGATACCAACTGTTAGGTATAGGACCCTTATCTCTTTCATGTTATGGTCACACTTTTTTAATATCTTCATGGCATCTAATTGTCTGCTATTGGTTATACATTGGTTGGTTATTGGTATTGATTGGTTATATTAACTTATGGTCTAAATAATAATGTGGTATATTCTATGATTGTTTTTCAAAATAGACCATGTAAAATTCCGGGCGTCTTGGGAATTCATCAATTTATCGTGAAATAAGGAAGGGTCGTGGATTTATGAAATAATTTGCTAAGATTGTAGTCAAAAGTATATTGGGCAGACAAAAATAGCAATTTAAACTAGATTTAAGGAACACAGAGCTCATTTAAAATATGGAAGATTAGAAAAAAATATATCATGTGCAGTATATGTACAGTACACGTGATAGAAGTGAATACTTCTTTAGAATAGAGAATGAGGGATATTAAGAGTGAGAGATTGAAAGAGAGAGAGAGAGAGAGAGGGAGAGGGATAATTTCAAAAGAAACATAACAATATAAAATTTGTGTAAAAAATATTCGGTTTATTCATTATCTACACTATCATCGGCTGGTGGTTCAATTGGTAATACTGATATGATTGGTTTGTGATAACTAAAATATGAAATATATGTTCGTGATTCGATATTTTCTAGATAACGTGTAAAAATTGCATCTATTGTTGTTCCGGATTTTGTTGTTGATTCTTTGGGATAATAAGCAGACCAAATGTTTCTCGAAGAAAGTTAATCAACGTCGAAGAATCATTGGATCCGAAATTTACATTGAAATCTCCCCCGAAAATCAAAGGGATTTTGTTTTCAAAATCAAAGTTTTTTTTCAAAGAGGCGAAACAAAGGATTTTGTTTCGCCTCTTCCAAGTGTATTTGCACCTGTGTGGCTGTAAACCAGTAGGGAGCGGTGAATGAAATATATTATATCTCCTAGATTTTAACAAGTTAAACGGTTCAAGGATATTATCAAATAATCACAGAATACAGGTGTAAATAACGTAAATAATTGCAAAACACAATAATAAATATTCGGTACACACGCGTGCTGCTTCAGCTGTTAATATATAGCGTCTAGACGCGTACATCTATAACGCGCGCATACGCGACAATCTATCTATCCTATTCTATCGCTTCATACTGAGTTTATATCGCTCTCTCTTGCTCCACTCCCGTGTGGCGTCAGAGTTGTACGTACCCGCGCGCATGCGCATCATACTATATTTTCTTCTATTGCCTAGTATTCAATGAATACGTGGCTCTCTCTCTTGCTCGTACGATGCTTCCTAAACTATTACCACTTCAAGCAACTTAGACCTTGAACTTAGCGTATGAGTGGGCGTTAAAGACGAAGGACCGCACAAAAGGGAGACGCGGATAGCCTAAACTGATATATATATATATATATATATATATATATATATATATATATATATATATATATATATATATATATATATATATATATATATATATATATATATGATGTATAGCTCTCTTTCTCCTTCTCTCTACGTTATATCTTTTTTCTCTCTCTTGTAACGAAATCTCGAAACGTTACATTTTTTCCAATTCGCTCTCCATTCTCGTCAAATATCAGAACACCTCCAAAGAAGTATTCACTTCAAAAACTTCCGTTGCTCAACATGCTTTCGAATACGACCATAGAATAGACACTAGTAACTTGAAAGTTATTAAAAATGTGTTAGTTTGTAAATAATGGAAATAGTTATAAAATATTGAGTATTAGAAAAAGTGGCGCGGTAAACTTATCAAATTATTCCTTCTCTGTTTACTGACGATGAAGAAAAATAGTCAAGTTTACTGAGTTCATTAGTGAACAGTACATAAAGAAGGAAAATATTCGTAATGATTGACTGAATCTGAATAAAATCTTGATTTAAATAAAAATTGGAGATAATTTAAAACTAGTTCTAACCATCTTCTGATAATCACAATTTGGTTGGCAAAACGTACGTCGACGCGCGTGTAATCTTTGGGTGTTCGTGAAAAACTAATTTCCTGTTTTTGTTGCTGTGCCAAAGGTTCCAAGCCCTTCCCAGGGTCATTAAACATGGTACTGTGTAGAGTAGTTGACGAAATAAAATAGGTAATACGTTTTGCCGGGCCCTCTATACACGAATCTTTCCACGTTCACCGATGGTTTTCCTAGAAATTGGTTTAGGGGTAATACATATGTATGTAAGAGTGGAACGTATTAGTGCTACATTTTTTACCAGTCGTAAATTCCAAAACTTATAATACGAGGGTGGATCAAATATAAACGGGATTTTTGATCCTAAGCTTTTACGGTTGTTAGAACCGGGCCCGAGGTTCTAGTATGCTTGGGTGGGGTAATTACGATTGGGAAGAGCCGGCCATTACCCACTTTCAACCAGTTCGTTAGTGACGCTAATGATGTCGGAGCGAGAGGTACACCCCGCTGTTGCGCAACGCATTATTATAAAATCTCTTGTTCATGAAGGAGTTCAAACGGCGAAACCTTCTTGTGTATTGGCTGTACGGTTCAGGGACCAGACACTGTCAAGGACTCGTATGTTTGCCTGACATAAAGAGTTCAAGGAAAGGCGAGAACGAATGGAAAATCGGGAACACGGTCGCCGTCCTTCACCAGCACTACGGACGAACAAATTCGCGCGGTTCGAAACATTCTTGAAGAAGATCAATGGATGACCGTATCCGAAATTGCAGGAAAGGTCGGAATAAGTTATGGGAGCTTGCAAATCGCTGCAAAAGACGAAACCAACCGATTCGAGAGGTAATCCTCTTTCAACGCCAGGCCCTATACTGCAGCTTTCACGGTCAAAAACCTGAAAGAAATGAACTGGACTCCACTTGAAGATCCTCCCTACAGCCCGGACTTGTTTGGGCCGCCTAAAGAAGCTCTAGAAGTGTAACGACTTGAAGATGACCAGGGCGTAGAGGAATCCGTGCTCAATTGGCTCCTGACGCAACCAGCTTCATTCTACTATGCTGGGATAAAAAACCTTCCTTTTCGCTTGGGAAAAATGTATTTGTAAAGCAGAAGACTATGTAGAAAAATAAAATATGTTTGCCTTTTGTTTTTCAATCAATAATTTTTTAGATAAAATAAAGCCCCGTTTATATTTGATCCGCCCTCGTATTTTTATGATTCTATGACGTCGATTGACCACGATCGATACCGCGTTTGGAGGTTTCGCTTTCCTCGGAATTCAGTTTTGTTGCGAGGTTATTAACATTGGTGTACGGTGTTCATAAGGATGGGTGTCATCACATACAAATGAGAATGTGACGTAACTTCGTAGCGGTGAGACGCGCAGTCTGCCCGCATGCAGATGCGATCCGATTAAGCCATACTTTACGCTTGTATCAACAACTCTTTCTCATTATTTATTTATATTGGTGCTATTGGGAGAGAGGCCTCTACTTTTACCTTTGAAATATTATGTACACGCTGGTATCCCGCTGCGATAGATTAAAATGTTGCAAGATGACTGTGATACGGCAAGGAATGCGATGTGTGCAGCACGTGAAAAACAATGGAGTAATGAGACGTGATTATACAGGGTGATCACGAACTTGGAGGTTTATTTTGAATTGACGCTACATTTCAAAGTCGAATTCGAAAATTTTGCGTACAACTCAGTAATTACAACTTACAACCCATGTTCTACTTAAACACTACAGATATATTAATGCATCTGTATATATGCACATTTCGATAGCAATGTTATCTTTATCAACAGGATACGTTATTGTCCATTCTGATTCTATTTTCTACTACCTACCTGAGTTACAAAGTGTGTATACTATTACGATATTGATGGTTTTATTCACTTATTATATACTTAACTCGTATGCGTTTAAGTAAAAGTATCGCAGGAACGCGGAATTTTCGATGGTTTCCTGACCCTTACTTTTGTATGACATTCCACAAATTACACTGGGGAACAATTTGTAACACAATTTCTGTTGAGTTAGATTTTTGAGCTTTTTTAGAATTAAATAGGCATACTGATTTCAAAATTGAAGTTAGTTTTCTTCTACCATGTCAAGTTTTTTCTGTACACCTAGCTAAAGCTTGAAGTGTGTCCTCCTCCACAATGGAAATTTATTGCAATTGGTGCAGTCCCAATAGGCAATTCAGTTTGTTTGTGTGAAGAATATGAATATATAAAGAGAGTTATTGATTTGTTGCAATATCACATGCACCATGGATCATCTGTGTTGACATTAAAATATTCTTCTTTCTCCTTGGACAGCAACGGGGATATACCAAGTATTCCTATTTTTTGTGTATATGGGACAGCAGAACTCGTAAGAAGCATTGAGTGCAGTCGAATTAGCTGTCAAAATCTGACCTGAAACCTGATGATCCAAATATTCTACATCAGCCACTTGTCGATAGACAGAACATTATATTTTCACCTCTGCGTATAGAACTGGGTCCCATGAAGCAGTTTGTTAAAGCTTTGTCAATTGAAGGAGACTGTTTCAAGTATCTCATTTCAGCATTTCTTAGCCTGTCATTTGAAAAGATAAAGGCCGATGTGTTTGATGGTCCACAGATTCGGCAGCTCGTTAAAGATGAACATTTAATGCGAACAATGACAGAACAATTGCTTGATTTTGTCATTGAAGAGAATGCTTGGTTGGCATTCAAAAACATTGTCAACGACTTTTTTGGAAATACACGAATTCAGAATTACACCGAAACTGTCCAGCAATTCCTGGAGAGCTACAAAATGTTTGGATGCAACATGAGCATCAAGTTGCATATTTTACATAGCCATCTTGCTGACTTCCCGAAAGATATTGGTGCAGTCAATGATGAGCAGGGTGAGCGTATCCACCAAGATTAGAAGGTCATGGAGGCACGGTATTAAGGTAGATGGGATCTACATATGATAGCTGACTATTTTTGGAGTATCAAGCGAGAATGTCCACATATTAAACACCATAGAAAAAGTTATAAGCGAAAATTATTACCTTAATATGTATCTTTTGCTGCACTCCAGTGTTATATTTATATATAACATTTTTAAACAATTTAAGAGTAGATAAGCATGTAAAATAATTTTATAATAAGCCTTAATATAAGATAGGCTTTAATATAAGATAAGCCTACAGTTAAAAGAGGCCTGACTACTCCACATCTACACACATAATATACATACATTATTTTTTATTCATTTTTGTTTTTATGGATTAGCTCAGAGCTATTCTTGAACCTTATTCCCAAAAAATTACACAAATACAAGCGCGCGCGCGCACACACCCACACACACACACAAATACATACATCAAGAAAACTAAATGGGAATCGAACTCACTCTCGAATTACTTCGAACCTATAATATAAATCAGTTCCAAACGATTGACGTAATTACCTATATCAATCTAAGGATCTTGGTGACCTTCTACGAGGTAATTGTAGGGCAATTTACCCGCGGAAACTTTGACCCTACATAAACATCCATGTCAGTCCGAATTCGAACAGGGGAAAGAAGTATTCTTGAAAAAAAAATCTCGATCAACTGTTGCCGGTCCCCGGCTGTTTAAAGTAGGTAAGTGAATTGTAATTAAATACTTACAAGAAGTAGAAATGAACACTGAATTAAACTTTTTTGCGTATATACTATCTTGCGTATATAGAGCTTCTGAAGTATATATGAAAAAAAAAGTTTCATTCAATGTTCACTTCTACTCGAAGTATTTTAATGATAATTCGCTTATATTCATTCTTAATCATAATTTCCGTTTTGCATCTATACTACAGATATTTTCGAACAACACAGAATACAGGAACGCAATACATTCTTTAAGCGTTTAAAAGTTAGTTTTAATAATCTTCTGATGATGCTAATTTGGCTCGTGAAACTGATTTATTGGGTGTTTTATTTAGTCTTCTGAGTTTTTCCACTTTTCAGTAGTTCTCAAGCTAACCTGAAAATCTCTTGTAAGGAATATTCTAAACTTCGGTCGGTGAATACAATTTTAAATATATATCGACATTTTGTCATTTTATTTTAGTTTAAATGTTACTTCATTGTCACTAGAATGTTATGGAAAACGAAATACATTTTATTCGCGTTAATAGTGATATTCTCAATATATTTAGAAACTTCCAAACACGTAAAGTTTTGTTTTTAGTTGCGCATTTAAAAAAATATAATTAATACATACAGAGTGATTCATGTAGGAAGTAATAACATCATTGATATTTCTTTAATGGCAATCCTCATTTTTTTCGCAATATAAAAGAGCACATTTCTTACATACTCTACAGCAATCACTGTATTAGCGTGATAAAAATAATAGGCGAGATAAAAAAAGTGAGAAAAACCATTTTTCAAAATACTAAAATTAATTAGCAATGATCATTTAAAAAATCAACTAAAATAAATATTAAAATTGTACATCGTTCTCTGATTGACGATAGTTAATTTGATTAAATATATATATATATATATATATATATATATATATATATATATATATATATATATATATATATATATAAATTCGTTTTCAATATTATTAATAACTTGAGGTGGTATATGTTGTATTTCATCACAAATTCTTGCTCTTAAATCTTTTAAATTCTCCGGCCTAGTAACGTGTGCCTTCCTTTTGAAGTATATCCACAACAAGTATTTCTTCTTCTCGATTTCCGACTTATGTGTTACTGACATAGATCGTATCGATAAAGATGTATACCCCATAAATTTCATTCGGCATTTGTCCTGGATCGGCGTACCGTGTACGGCACTGATGAGAGCTAATAAGTTCGAAACAGCTGTATGTCGTTCGGTTCCAATCCGGGACAAATGTCGAATCCTGCCTGTGGCGGGTTTTATTTTTGTGAAACACAACAAGTAATCTAGTGGTATCAAATCTGACGGTCTGACTAGCCACTCCATCGGTCCCTTCTCTCTATCTAACGATCAGGGAACATATCATCTAAACAAGCGCGGACTGGTGCTGCAAAATTGAGAAATCAACCACCATCTTATTAAAAGACAAAGTCATTTCTCGGAGGATCAGGGTCCTCTACGTCTTATAAAGTTATTAGTATAGAATACGGTCGTCCCGAAAAAAAAATTTGTGACAGGTTTTTACATGACAGCAAGTTTTTCTTTGACAGCGATAAAAAATTGTCGGTTGCTGAGGCTACTGTCAGGCAGCCAACGGTGCACAATTTACCTGTAAACATGTAATTTAGTTCATTTTGTAAATAATTGCCATTGAATTCAGTATTTTAAAATTTCAAAAATGTTTTTCATTTTCTTATCTAACTTATACTCACGATTATGTAATTGTTATCGTAATGTTTGCAAAAAGGGGGATGATATTAAAAATATATCGATAACGTCATATATCTTACACAAATCACCCTGTATATATTAGTTATGTTTTAAAAAATGCTCAACTAAGAATAAAATTTGATGAGTCCGAGAGTATTTCATAAAAGTTATTCCTTGAATTTTTAACGAATTTATTCATTACTTTACTAGTACTGTATATCGACATTTTGTCATTTTCTCATTTTCTCATGTAGATTAAATTTGACTCTCTTGCCACTAAAATGTTGCAGAAAACTAAATCCAATTTATTTCCGTGGACAGTAATATTTTGAATATTTTATTATATATATATATATATATATATATATATATATATATATATATATATATATATATATATATATATATATATATATATATATATATATATATATATATATATATATATATATATATATATATATATATATATATATATATATGGGATTTAAAAGGATTTTCGACAGAACTCTAATGGAGTTGCAGGATCAGTTAAAATATGATATTTGGCGGACTCGATTGATAGGTATAACCAGAAGTACAATGATGATTTTTCAACAGTTCTTAACATTAATTATTAACTCAAGATGTAACATTTTATTTACACCATCGCAACATTTTTGCAAGCCAGTTGTCTGCACAACCCTGTATATAGTTGACACAGTTCGTTTCAATAATACTGATTGTATCAATGAGTTAGAAGATTGATTATTAATTGTTAATTAATGGATCAGTTAACGTTACTTTGTACTTGTAAGGAATGTCTTTAAAATATAACTTAAGCGCATGATGTAACGACGATAATAATATGAATAGATTAATGAATAACATGAAATTAATCAATTCATGCACTCCTTATGCAAAGTATGTACACAATATTAATTTTAAATTAATCTAAATATAAATATAGACTCATTTAAGTTATTTAAATTATATTTGACAATAAGATGAGATCAGATACGACCTATTAAGTAACCACCAGACAAAGGCAATAAATATTAACACGACATGAATGTTTATGACGATTTTTATGCATTCAGTCTTTAAGAAAACATTCACGAAATTTCTAAACTGCCCAAATATTCTTTTAGACTGCGACTTTGAATCATTTTTAGGCATCGTATATTTTAAACGTAGCCTCTAAAGTGCACTTGTATAGCACGTCCGCTTTTACATTCATATTTAAACCTGATTGGATCATACAAGCGGAAATGCGTATGTATGTCACAAATAGAAACTAATTAACACCTAAATCTAGTTGGTCTATGGAATATTAACGATAGACAAGACAGCCAATAAATAAACAAAAGTGCTGAGAGTGTCTTTGTTATAATAATAACAAAAATTATACCATAAAAGAACTCTGAACATACCACCCTTATATTTAATCTGTTTTAGAAGTGCTGTTTGGTATAGGTATAGTTACAATTTTTAGTTGCTTGCCATTGACTACGTTATCATTACAATGATGATGATAAATAATATAATAATATATTTATCGAAAAAAAAGTAAAAGTACAAATTTTTTCTAAAAGGAAAGTATATCAACAAAGTTGTTTGACAACACTTCTTAAGCATATATAATATATAATTAATATATTTAATTGATTATAAACATGCCCATAACTATAAACATGATTATAAACATGCCCATATATTCTTTTTTTTTTTTGGGAAGAGCGTATTAATTAAAACCAATTCTTTCATTTCAAGAATCGAAACCTGGTCTTTAGCTTTTAGATATAGGTTGAATAGAATTTAATCATAGCTTTATTAACTTTATGTCACGACTTAACCGTTTTAAATAAATATAAGAAACAATATTATATCATGATATGGCATTTGATCTTCACTAGATAAGGAGAAGAAAAGCTTGGATTAGTCGATTTTATTTTTCAGGCGAGCATTTTTAGTATCTATTTTATTTTTCGATTACTTTAAATATAAAGTGCATCTTAACCCACTAAATACTACTCAGGTATTAAAAGACAGAATTTGAAACGAAATACGTCTAATTTACTGATTTGCTGGAACGCTTTTTAATGACAATTAGTTAAAAAGTCAAGAATTTAATAATTTAAAGTAAGGAAAACTAGGTTACAGATAGCAAAATATCAATAGTTTTTAATATTCTTCAGTTAACGCACCTCCAACAAATACTTCATTTATGTTATTGATATCTGGACAGAAAACCATTCATAATTTTTTATGAACACAAAAAGATTCTCAATAATAGGTACGTATGTAATTCAATTGGTTATCGATCAAATTATTGTTGGTTATTATAATTTAGCGGAACTAAGTAAAATTTAATAATATCTGAGTAATTGAATTCAAATTTTGGATATAAGTGGTCTAGCAGTGCAAGAAAAAATGACCAACACATTGAAGTGATATTGCATGCATTAGAGTTTTTTTCATGGAGATACTTAAGATATTTTAATGGCTTAAGGTTTTTATAAACGAACTTTAAATTATTTTTGTTTTCCCTTTATCAATTTTTTTTATCAGAATTGTTGGCGTGTTTAATTTTATCAATATTATTGTTATTCTTATATTGTTACGCAAATGATAGTGAGTATATACTCGTATTTAAAACTTAACACGTTACGTGCGAAATGGAAGCTTTTTGTTTTAAGACTAAACGAACCTAAAATGATTAACGAGACTGTGTTATATACTAAAATTATATTTATTATTATTTATGTTTGATTTCAAAAATATATTTTATTCTCTCAATAGTGAGTGAAGGGTTTTTAAGTTTTCTAAATTTCCAAAAACTATTTTAAAATTTCGACATTAAAAATAAAAAAAATAATATAATAACGATAAAATATTTCACCACCGTTGATACATACCAGTACCGATATTCATTTGTATCATACATCTATTTGTATTTATAAGCTGAAAAGTATCGGTTTTAAAAAGCAAACATGGAATAAAAAAGGGGATAGAAAAATTACACAAGTTTTGCCATAAATTAAAAAAAAAAAAATCTCAGAAACGTGGTTCACTTTTTGTACATTATTCGATACATTGAGATTTTCATTCATGTAAACTCTCATGATTAATTATTTCTCTTAATTTTAGATAGATCTAAAAATATATAAAGCATTTTTTTATGGAATAGCAGTGTTTAGATGGTTAGATATATATATCTAAGGCTAAGATGGTTAGATGGCTATATATAACATTTTTAAATTATTTACATACATAAATAGTTTAACAACTAAAAAAAATCCTAGGAGAGGATTGAAATCTTCGATACAGCAATTACAAGCAGTACAACACCGAAAGATTATCACTTAGCGGGCGTTTCGCCAACCAAGTCAGCATCACCAGGAGATGATAAAGCTAAAATTTAAACTACCGTTAATTCTTAGATATACAAACTATTAGAAATGGAAAAAATACTACAGTTTTATGTACATAAAAAGGAAACTAGTACTGTTAGATACATTTTTTATAACTCATATCAACACAAAATGGCAGGAAAATCCTTTTGGTTCATTGTTTGTGAAGTTTCTGCTTAGTAACAATAGGTTCGAAAAATAAAAGAGAGTAAAAATAAATAAATAATTTAGAAAATGGGGATTTAGGGAAATAATAAAAATAAACCCAAATTTTTACTCATTTCGAACGAACTACAATTATCAAAGGACTTAAAAAGTGTTAAAAACTTAGTTTTAATTACCTCTCGAAGATGCAAATTTGGTTGGTGAAACGCATATTGTGCGAGGTATAATTTTGTGGACCAGTGGAAAACTGGTCTCTTGGTGCCTGTTTTAAAAGAAATATTAGCTTTTAAATTGTATTAAACAAGAGTCAAATTTTGTGATTTAAGGTGGGGTTTTATCATTATAGTTCATTCTGCTTGCCTCTTGCAAAATATGTCTTATTTTGTAAATCACTTAATTATATTGGACATTCCAACATACTACATAAATAACAACTACTCGCATATAAAATAATGGTTTACGCCATCTCGCTATTATTTTCCATCAATGAACTTAAATAACTTTGGCATTAAGTTTTGAACTCGCATTGGGGATTATTAGCGACATTCGCTTCACTGTTGCCAGTTTAACTTTCGATCGTAAGTACTCGCATAGGAAGATTACCGACGGGGCATCGCTATAATTTCAAGATTATAACACTAATTTCCCGATTACCATCTTCGTGTAATTCACAAGGAAATTGCGTACCTGACTTAATATAAGATCATGTTGCTAACAAGCCTAATAATATACAGCGTTCTTCATAAAAAATATTTAAGTAGATGCTATTTTTATATGTAATATAATATTATGCAATTCCGTAACGACCAGAAGGTAAATATTGAATTAATGCATATCAATGGTACTAATTTATTCAAGTTTAGTCGA
Source organism: Rosalia funebris (assembly GCA_037954035.1). NCBI lineage: Eukaryota > Metazoa > Arthropoda > Insecta > Coleoptera > Cerambycidae > Rosalia > Rosalia funebris. The sequence continues at coordinate 18,110,127 of JAZFAV010000016.1, read as the reverse complement.
AGAGCTTCAATCATTCCTCGTGTTTCCTGTCTGGTAAAATACTCACTGAATTGCAATTAGATATCATGTAACTGTAAGAAGATATGTGCATTTAAAAATGATGACACCGTGGGGTAAATTATTATGCAATAGTTACTTATGCGAACACTTGCTACGATTCTTGTTCTTGTCAATTTATGGAAAACTATTGCCAATCGTAAATAAATTTCCTGAGTGTTTTTGTTTCGACATGTAATGACGTGAAAGCGTAATAAAACATTGATTACATTGAGGAACAGTCAATTTGTTGCCAGTAACTTAAGACTCGATTCTGAATACATTACTGCTCCTGATCGTGAAAATGGCATTTCTTTTTCTTGATTGGCTCTAGAGTCTGAAATAAACATATATGATAAATATTAATGCAAAGCAAGAAAGTATTGGATCCCAATTTAAAAAAAAAATTTAGTATTTCATGTACTAGTTTTTGGTAGGTAGTTATTTGCCTTGTGATTACCCAAAAAAATTTAAATTACGGATACATAACTAGCCCATTCATAAGATTCTACAACGGTCATATATCTGTTAAAAATTTGGATATTTTACCGGTTTTCAAATTTTTGGATCATCAAAAACCGCTGCTTTTAATTTTCCCATACTCAGTGCTGGAAATGCTTGGCAAAAGTATTTAAAACAATCATTTGACTTGTCCAGTACTTTACAAACGGCTTCATTAAACCCAGTTTGCTATGAAGAATTGGCAGTATTACTTTTTCTCTCTTTATTAATGGCTCGTGAACAATGTTGGCTTTTCCAAAGGGCACAGCGTCTCTCAAAGGCGCAGTTTGGTGCCAATGAAACCAAGAACTAATTTTTGTCTTTGAAACAAATATATTAATCGAAATTTAATATTTAAGTAAAACATGGTACAAACGTAAATATAACATTAGTGGTTACCAAAGAACTAAACGTAAGTTTTCCTAAATGATAGGAAAGTGAAAGATTAGTACCAGGTTACTATTATTTTCTTTAATATTGTGTCGTTATAATTTCTGTGATTATTTTTATTTTCGGTCATTAAAGCGTTCGACATCCTTTCGGTGACGTGTGCTTATTGCACTTATGTAGGCGTGTGGCATTTTCATAAAATGGACAAAACAGTATAATCTATGTTTTCCACAAAACGTATATATTTACATTTTTTATTAAAACAACAATTTCATAGTTCATAGATATAATGTGATCCCTTAATTGCTTGCCAGGCTTGTGTCCGAAGGAACACGCCGGTGATTACATAATGTAACTACTTTAGTAGTCAAAAATATTATAATAAATTTGTAATATTTGGTTTTAATAAGAGTATTTATATCTTTTACCTGTATATACATATATTTTAAAGATAAATTTCATCCAGTAATTAAATCGGTTTTCTTTCTAAATATTTTACGTTCGTTCCCATTTTCACACATTCCCTATGATCTACAAAATATAAATTCTAGAGACTTTGTGAGAAAAAAATATTATGTTCCCATTTTTAGAGAACCCATTTAACACAGTCTATTTATAAATCCGACCGTCTATTCTGTTTAATAACACTTTTATTGTAAAATGCCACTCCCTTTCATTATACTGCCTTACTCATAACTAACTTAAAATTATAGCTTGTCATTTATAAGTTGTTAGATCAGATTTATTATGTTCTTAAGGTTCTGACTTTTCTCTTTTACAATACGCCCTTAATTCAAAATTCTATTTTGTATGAGAAAGAATAACAAATATTACGTTAATATACGCCCTATTATCTGCTCAAGGGATTAAATACTTTCGTATTGGCGATTTTATAATATATAAACAAACTTACACCTTTGCAATTAATGTGATAATATTTCGTATTGCACAGTATGCGTCTTCTGATACACATACGTTATTGACTTTAATCTTGTAGTTTAATAGGTATATTACATATCATGAAATGGTTCTACATGTTATATGCCAATTAAACTAAGCTGACATTTTCAAACCTTATCAACTTATAACGTTACAATGTTTTTAAATTGATTAACATGTATTAAGCGGTGTGTGTTATGGTAGAAATATATTATTAGTTCAGTTCTTATACCACGTTTTTTTATGCTATTAAATATTTAGCAGCAGTAATTTAAGTAAAAAATTTTTATTGGATAAGATATATATATATATAGTATGTCCTAAAATAAAATAATAGAATATAATCTTCGAAACAAAATATACGAAAAATTATATTCTTTTTTTTTTATGTTTTTGGAAAACTCAAAAACACGACATGAGTTACTTAAAACGGTAATTAAACCTCGAATAATAATCATAAGTTTTTGAAACTTTAGAAACACGTCAATATTTTTTTTTTCAAACATGTTAACTGGCGTAATAATTTTCTTTTAATTTTATGTTTAAACTATATCATCGTAGACTTTTTCTAATTGCAACCTCTTTTTTTTTAAATAAATGAATTCCTTCAAGTTTTCTGAACATGAGGGTACCTCTTACTAGGGTTGTTTTATTTGCCGTTTGTAAGACACATGGTGTTACAAAAAAAAAATGGTTTTTAAAAATTGTTTGCTGAGTGTATGGTGGTCGCTGTCGTTGTCGTCGGCATTTGTTCTTGTTAACACGATCACTCAACTAAATCGCGTCAGATCTATCGGGTTTTGACTGATTCTAATTGGGGACGCCTCCTAGACGACACCTAAACAGTCGTAAGAGAGACAAGTAAAACTGTCACATAAAATACATATTCTGCATTTGTATGTTGATTTATTTGTTCTCGGCCACTCAATTTCGAAATAGAGATATTCTACATGCGAAAAAGTCCGTTTTAAGATTTTAAAACTGTTTATTTCATATCGAAATAGTTATTTCAGAATCTTTAAAATAAGTGAACTTGGTGGCCATCGAAATGTAGAAATTTTAAATACATATATAATAGCAGTAGTAAAATTCTTTAGAGAAGTAATGCCCTAAGAAACAACCTCCATCATTCCGGCCCATTTGAATATAGTGCTTGGCCCGCAATTTTAAGTAACCCCACAAGGGGTCAAAACAAGTAAACTTGGTGGCCATTCAGTCGATAGGGAAGGTAACAATGACCGAACATTAATACCAAAGTCAGGAGGAACTCCATCTTATTGAAATAAAATTCATGATCATCTTCATTATTAGTATAAAGAACTACTAAAGAACTAACTCAAAACGTAGAAATTTTGAATACATACATATATAATAGCAGTAGTAAAATTATTTAGAGAAATAATACCCTAAAAAACAGCCTCCATCATCTCAGCCCGTATGAATAATAGTATTAGACCTGCAATTTTAAATTAAAGTCACAAGGGGACAAAACAAGTGAACTTGGTTGGCCATTGAGATGGCTTCATCTGCCTATCCATCTGCCAGGAAAAGTACCATCAAGAATATTTTATAATTTTAAGTTTAACACTCTCTATCTTCTAAACGGCAAATGAGAAACCCTTAACATGATGTCCTGTTGTACTTGGAAAACTTCGAATTCATTATTGTTTAAAATAAGGGGTTACCATTAAAAAAACTATGAATACGTCAAAATCCAAATAAAAAATCGCAAGAAAGTGAAATTTTGTGTCAGTTAATATAAAAGGTGGTCCAACCAAAACGCACAATGTTAATTGTAAATAAAACAAAAAGTTTTCAGAGAATTATCTTAATGTTTTTTATTATGATAGAAGGATCTATGATAATTATGTGTGAAACAAAATATCGGCCAAATGCTCGCCACGGCTTCGGTGGCATACCTTTATCCGATGGTTCATATTTTCAATGACTCTGAGACATAATTGAGGTTCAATGTCGTTAATGTGCCGAATTATCTCATCCTTTAGCTCTTGAATTGTTCTTGGCTTATTGAAGTACACTTTTTTTTAAGTATCCCCAAAGAAAGAAGTCCAACGGTGTCAAATCACATGATCGTGGCGGCCAATTAACATCGCCACGACGTGAGATAACACGGCCATTGAATTTCTCGCGCAAAAGTGCCATTGTTTCGTTGGCTGTGTGGCAACTGGCACCATCCTGTTGGAACCACATATCGTCCAGGTCCATATCCTTAATTTCTGGCCACAATTGTTGGGCACGACGACGAGTCGAGGTTGACGTCTCTTCTGCTACACTATCGCGAACAACAGCAATGTTTTCCGCAGAACGAACTGGGCGAGCATGCACAGGCGTTTTCACATTTCCTACAGACCCGGTTTGCTGAAATTTGCGCACAATTCTCCCGATTGTGGACACATTTGGTCGATTATGCTGACCAAAAAGTCACGAAGTGCACGAAATGCATTTTGATTTGAACGCCCATTTTCGTAAAAGGCTTCAACAATCTTAACGCGCTGCTCAATTGTGTACCTCTCCATGGTTGAATTTGTCAAACACTGAAACAAAGAAATGTCAAATTAAGTTGGGCAAAAAACTTGACGTTAAGGTGTGACTCACAATTAACATCGTGCATTATGGTTGGACCACCCTTTATTTTTAAAAAATAAGATTGACTTGTTTCACAGTTTTTCTAAAAAACGAACAATTGAATTATCACTACATGTATAAAATTGTATGTACATATACATAAATTTGGTGTATATTTTCAAATCAAAAAGAGTGAAAATTCATGGATATCTATATTGTTTAATCTCAAGGGATTTAAATCGAGCTATTGGAGGTATATTGATGGAGTAAGGGATTATTTTCGGTAGTTCACAATCTTTAAACAGCTTAAAATTGTTTAAAGATTATAGATACTGCGTTGGGTTATTTCATTTGTATACAAAGAAACGTAACTGTAGTCTTAAAGGTACACTTAAGTGCAGATTGATATAATAGCGGCTGTATAAACTCTAAAGGGATACCATCCCTTTAGAGGTTTTACAATCCGCCAAGTCTTTTGTAAGCGAAAATATTGAGAACATTATTTGTAATGCGAGTACATCGTGAATATTCTAGAAGATGCTATTCTAGAAAAAGTATTAACTTTCCTTTGTCTGAATATATAGGGTATTCCAATAGGAACGCTCGATATTTTATAGCTACCACGTTATTAAAGCAACAACATCTGTCAAATTTATTGTGAATTGTTCAGTAGTGTATGGAAATTATCATGGAAGGGTATAGTTTTTAACAACGTGTGAAAATCATCAAATTTTATTTTCAAAATTGTGCTCTATTTGAGAAGCATTCCGCGTATTACGTGATTTTTATCCTCGCCACAACCATCCCGCCAAATCGACAATTCGACGCTTGGTGGCCAAATTTGAGTCAACCGGTTAGATAAATAATCAGCCAATACCCTTACGTCACCGAAACGCAAGGTCTGACGAAAAACATCCCTGCTGTGCGTGAGAGTGTACGGGAAAACTCGAGGCAGTCAATTTCTTGTCGTTCACAAGAACTTGCCCTTTCTGCGACTTCAACTTGGGCGAATTTTGTGTCGGGACTTGGGTTTGCACCCGCATAAAATCCAATTGACACAGGAATTTAAGCAGTTGGAAGTTGACCCAAATTTCGCCAAAAAAATAATCTGTAGCGACGAGGCCGATTTTTGGATGAATGGATACGCGAACAAACAAAATTGTCGGATTAGGGACGATATCAATCCACACGAGATACACCAACACCAAATGCATCTCGAGAAAGTCATTGTTTGGTGTGGATATTGGTCTGGCAGAAATTGCAAACAATTTATGCCCTCAACGTCAACATAATGAACGCCATCCAGCAAATTGAGCCATATTTATGCGATAAAGTTATCGAAAATTGAACCCCCCGAATACGTGCCACCAAGCAATGCCGCGGCGAACATTTGAATGCCGTTATATTACTCCGTACTTCATGCCATAAAACATTGTCATGCACAAAAAAAATGAGTAGATATCTCACATACAACTTATCTTATTTACATTTAAAAATCGAGCATCCTTATTGAAACACTTTTTACCTGTATTACGTTCTAGAATCTTGTACGATTCAAATATATTTAATCCATTCATGGATTAAGTAATAAATATAGAAAGTTGTGTTCTTCTTTTGTTTATATAAAAAAAACGTTATTAGCAAAAGAGACTCATTGAAAATTAATAAATTGTGTTCGTATGAACTAATATTACATTCTGAAATTTCTTCAATTTACATTAAATAATGTTAAATACTAACTAATAAATTTTTTACACTATATTGGTCATTTTAAATTTGAACTACTTATTTTTTGGAAATTTTTAGTTTATGTGATTCAGTGTAAATATGAACGAATTCTCGATATTTCCCATTAATTTTGTTTTCAATCGCGTAGTCACATATCAAATTTGAGAAGAACGGTGCAATAAAAATTCGTGAATATTTATAAAATTCTTTATCAGTTAACATTGCATACGTCAAATAGTAAAGGATATCAAATGTTAAATGGGTAAGAATGCAGACGCATTTCAGGATCGAATACATAAGTAATGAACACATACATTTTATTATAATAGAAATTATTCAGAACTTATTAAGACACATACAAGAACTTAATATTATTATTTATAGATCGAATATATTGATATTTTTGAGCATCCATACAAGATGAATTAAAATATGCTTGGCGAAATTTGGCCAACAAGTAATTAAATACACATACTTAAAATAACATATACACCATTCAAAAATACTCGTATTGTGATGAGACACTGTTGATGTGTTCCCCTAAAATGTAGGTAATAAGAATTAATTTCAAAGTTGATTATTCTCTTGATTTAAAATTCATCATTGTTTTTAAAATGACCTCATTCATGACTATGTATTCAAAGCATTTCATTGCATCCTTTCGCAATGGTACAACAACTGCTTTTATAATTTTTCTTAACCCTGTATATTTAATAAATTACTCACAAAAATTATTTGATAGATAAATAAATATAACTTATATTATAATAATAATAATATTATTATATTATTATAACGCCTTCATATTAAATACCGAATAATCTGTTTGTGTCTTTTTCACATTTGCCTGTTCCAAATTAGCCACTACCAGCTGCCAATTAAATTAAAGGGAAAGAATATGGAAGGGAAGGGAAACGAAGACCAAATGGGTACACCTTTGATTTATGTAACAAAATATATTATAGCATGTATAAACTTTATAAAATACCTACAATTTAATTTCCATCTACACATGATAAATTATACAGTGCATGTCTAAAATCTCCCCTTCACGTAAAAGAACAATAGTTGGCATAAACAAATAATGATACAATCGTCTAAGGTGACATTACGGCTCCATTTTGAAAATTATTTTTAAATAGAAATAGTTTGCGAGTAATATCTTATTTAGAAACTCCGTTAAATATCTATTCAAACGTTGCTTTTATTTGTAAATCTCTCGTGATTAAAAAATATCGATTCAATTCAAAATTGCAAAAAATAAAACTTTTAGACAGTGCTTCTCTGTAAATGCTAAATGCCAGTTAAAAGTTTTTATATATTCGAATTTTATTTTGTATTTACATTAAAACTAAATTCTAGGTTAACCGAAAACAATATATTTAATTTTCGAAAAACACAATAATAAATGTACTAGATATTCTTAAAGAACTTTATAATAAATGTTCAACATCTTCACCGCCCTCTTACTAGCATAATGTTATGTAACTCTTTCTTTCGCCAGTTCAAGTGATATTGCGTAAATTAACGTACTTCTTCAGTAATTTTCTACGTCAACATCTCCATATTAGCAGGTTGTGTAGCATATACCTTAGATTTCAAGTAATCCCATAAAAATAAATCTAAGGCTGTTAGATCTGGTAACCGATCAGGCCACTTTATTGTACCCCGGCATCCATTTATCATTCAAATAAACTCTAAGTGCACCAGTGTTGATTAGTACTTTAGACTTTAGATACGCATGTATAAGACGATTTAAAAAATGATAAATCTGCATTTGAAATTTAGCTTATTTTAGAATTATGATTAAATATTAAATAAAAAGCAGAGGTTGTTAATTGTCTGATTTTCTTTTCAATTATACACGATTAGCCAAGGCTGCGCGCTAGTAAAGTAAAGTTTTCTTTAAGGAAGTAAAGTAACTTAAAGCTTAAGGACGCTACAATTTATTATGTCGTTTTGTTAAGCAAATTGGTTTTATCCTCACATTCACATAAGATGTTGCACATCTGGCGCATAAACGGAAGAAGTCTTATTACTTTATTTTTAAGAAACAAATGTTGTGAAATATGAATTGTCATCGTACTTATAAAAGTGTTACAGCTAGATGGTAATATGATTTTTTTCGGAGCCATAACTCTTATTGCTTACATTAACGGTTTAAATTTTATTAATTCTTTGGCGGTTTTAATGTTTTTTTTACATTATTTTCGACAGAAACTAATGTATTAATTAGTAGTTCTAAATTATAACAATTTGGTATAAATGTGGGTTATTTTAGTTGTTGCTTTAGAATATTAAACAGACAGAATTATAGTTTAACAATTGCTAGGCTTCAGTGTTTAGTAAAAAAATCCTTTTAAAATAGGTTTTCTTAATCTCAGACATATGAGTGATTCAAGTCTGGCGAAGTACATTACGTCGTCTCATAGTTCATTTAAGACTTTTCCGATGTTTAGATACTGTAAACCATTCAAATGGTCGTAATAATATAACATGCTATTAACCATTATCCAATTACTCCTGTGCAAATGAGACTCTTTCTTGAGGTATTACTTGAAAAGTTTCATGTTAATTCTCATTTGAAAACCCTGAGGTCCCAGAATGAACGTTTCTATGTCAAAATGGAGAATTTTTGAAAGTCAAATGTACTATTAAATACCCTTGAAGATAGTCCTAAAGGATACTACATGTATCCCATCTTACTTCTTTCGATATTGCTAAATGTAGAATCATCTCCGGATATTTTATGTTTGATACACAACTTCCTATTATTGAAATTTGTGATGTAAAACCAGTTAACATCTAGTGCCCTTTTGTGCCTGACAGTGTGTCGAACACACTACGAAACTCAAATTCAACCATTGGTGATATACTAGGTGGTGGAGAAGTCATCACCTTTATATTTTTTTACAAGATGACTTTATAATTGCATTAAAATATGAACGTTACTAAACATATGCAATACCTATAACCAAAAGTGTAGGTAACTTTATGAACATTATTTAAAAAAGTGTTAACATAATATACAAGCTTTCATGGCCGTCTTACGTCATAATATAGGTATATGTGTCCGAACAGCTAGCGGTACTCAACAGGTACTTCCTTCCGACATGGGTGCTATTCTAAAATTAAATTGAAATAACTATGTTGGTTAGATGAGCGCGAACATCCAGTGTAGAATTATGGAACATAAAAGGTACACTAGGCTAGGGTATATCGCTCATTCAAGAGAATAGTGACACATCTCAAAAAACATTAATTTTGAGTTATTATAATTAATCAGTGCTAAATACATTAAAGAATATTGTAGAACAATGACACATCTCGCCTTTACTGTATAATCAATAGAGGAAGCAAGTGTCACTCTTCTTTTGGGATAAACATTGGACGCCCTTTTTTGGAACAGTGACATATTCAGTGTTACTATAGTCTTCAAACCATAAGCTGTGTGTTTATTTATGAAATAGTGCCACATTCTAAAAAGTGTCTAACCAGTAAGTATTTAAATTTAAGCAATAGTGTCATATTTAGAATTGTGTCTTTATTTATCTTAAAATGACCACAGTCTGCACTGACATTTTTTATTTTAAAAGGTCATATTTCGTTTTGGGTCTTTCTTCCTTTGAAGTTTCTTACATATGTGCTATTATAATTTATTTAATTCAATTCGTGATATGTCTTTGTTTCCCAAAAATAATACCCGTTTTGTTGGCTCTTTTTCAAATATGTCACTGCTGAACATAATATTATTTAAAAATGAACTTGTTAGTTTCTGATACTTAGAATTATGTCATTGTTGTTTAATAATTAATTCTCTTTTTTTCTCGTATGAATTTATTCACTTCGTACATTACGTATATTAGGGAATGCAAAGTTTGGTGTTTGAGAAGAAAAAACGAATGTAGATAATTCGATTTTATTACATGGTAAGCAAATCTGTTTTTTTTTCTTTTCTTTTGAGACGACCAATTCATAAGTGCCAGTACAATAAAAAAATAAATAAATCAAAAATTGACCAGAATATTTTCAGTGTGGAAATGATTGTTAAGGACCCGGATGCAGTGAAATCTAGTAAGCAAGCAAACGAGAACATAGAACAAAAAGCGAATGAAGAAAATGAAGATGGCGTAGATCAAAAAAGGAAGATCAGGCAGGTACATCTTACTATTTTGAAGATTCTGATGACTCGGTTAAATATATCACGTATAATAACTCGTCTACAACATCCAGTACATCCAGTTCAACAAATAATAGTACATCTTCTTCGGACTCTTGTGATTCCGAAAGAGGAAATACAATTAAAAATAAAGAAGGAAAGGAATTCCCGAAAAAAAGGAAGGCGGCAACTAACTGAAAACAAATTTTAAAAACTAAATTAAAAAAAAAAATTAAACTATAACTCATAAATATTTTATAACCGGACACACCCAAAACGAGAGAGACAATGCACACTCGTTAAAAGAATGGAACATTAAAATGTTTTTAAAATTAGGCCCTATATACTTACCGGAACAGTATAACACACTAATAAGAACTGCTAAGAAGACTGGAAATCCTTATGAACTACAAGAACTATCTTATGATGACTTTTATAATTTAAAAGACTTAGCTAATTGGATAGGCTTAGGAAGTTTTCCCAAATCCGTAAAAATATCTGATATACAAATTTTTAAAGTGGATAAGAAATACTCTTCCAAGATGTTTTATAAAAAGTCTTTTGACCAGGAAAAATTTGAAGAAGTAGAGATAGAGAGACCACGGAGTAATAGAGGGAGAATAACAGAATATGACCAATTGCTCAAAGCATATCATAATAAACTTGGCATAAATGAAAATAAAAAGAAGAGTTTCCTTTCATTGTTTGTTGAAACAACCAACAAAAGAAGTGTAATTCCGATGTGCTATAAAGAATACTATAACAATATTTAATATTCTTTTTATGTATTTTCTATGTACCTATTGTAGTTCTTTACGTTTTTCTGTATAAAACCAAATTCAGTAATTAATACGTTTTTCTTTGCTCAGTGTGTCTTTTTTTGAATCCTTAGTCACATGAAAAGTTTTTGAGAAACAATGACACAAATCAAAAAAGAGAATAAAAATTGCTTCTAAAATAGAAATTATTGTTTGATGCCTAAAATTTTGTATAATACGTCTTCAATAAACCATAAACCGTAACTTTTTATCATTAGTTAAACCTTCTTGTTAAAGAAGTAATTTATAAAAATGTCATTCGGAATTTTCAAATGCTTCTCCTGAAAAATCGCTATTTTCGAGATGTGTCATTGTTCTTTTGAATGAGCGATAGAGTGCTCGAGTCGCCGAGTTGCGTAACGAAACATATACATAAGGACCAACACCCCAGGATAAATTAGGATAACGTAAAAATATTGGAAAAAAGTTTCTAGCGTTATCCACGCATTATTAGAGAATCACTGGATATTATAAGGAATAAAAATAATTTTAACAGAGTGGACGGATATCATTATAGCAATATTTGAAGATTAGCTTTGTCAAGCACGGGTCGAGCAGAAGGAAGTTACTTATTTTTTTTAATATGAAGTGCATTTTGGACTTTGAATTTGCCACCAAATGCTTTTAATTAATATAATAACATGTATGAGAGATATTAAGAGAACAATAAAAGGGTACAAATATCATAAAGTTAAATAAAAAAAAATAAATAAAAACTTGAAAAAATAAACTATTAAACGAATGAAAATTACTACGTAATTGCTTCATTATTACGTAATATATTATATTACGTTGAATACGTTTTTTCGATATCTTTTAAAAGAGGTGTCGCTTGCCATAGGGTTCCATTTAAAATTATTGGTCACAGTGACCTTGTGACGTCATCTTTGACGCATATCTATCATCACATTTGTCATCTATCATCACTAGTAGGGAAGTTTACAACCCTTAATATTCACTTACCAAATTTCACTAGTTTATGTATAATCGTTAAAAAGATAAGAGGGGGGAGGGCACTTTTGAATAGCACTGTATGTTCTTTTATTAGGAATCAATTTATATTAGTAAATCTATTATATATTTTTATAGGAGAGTATGCGAAATCATTTCGTATGAATAGCATTTCGTATGTTTGTTTGAATTCTTAGTATTTCTTGATTATTTTTTAATTGCAATACATTCTTTCCAAATTACTGTACACCTACTATATACACTATATACATATATTTACTTTAAATTTTCTTCGTATGTTAACATTGTTCTACTGTAATGTAACCACTTGCAACACGAATTTTCCACCGACAGGTTTCTTGCATCGCATTACGTAGATCTAATTTTCAAAAGATCAATGTAAAATTGTAAAATGTAATAGAAGAACATAATGAACGTTGATTCAATATATTTAAAAATTAATAAATCCTCCAAATATTATAAACAAATATATACCTATTTGTCATTGCTATTAGTGTTATTTTAAGGTAGGTATTTTAAAACAAAAGTTTAAATATATTGCCTAAGGAAGTCGCTGCACCAATGCCATGTGCGTTATATAAAACATATCTATTAAATAATTTTTCAATTTACGCTCTCTCAAATTGAATAAGATGAATAATTATTTCCATATAGTAGGAACATCTAAAAGACGTTCCACAATTAATCACATTTTAAAGGTTTATAAAAACGAAAACAGCTATCATCAGCTAAATATCAATTGCAGTGTTATCCATGACTAATAATTTTTATTGAACATATTAAAAATCATGCAGTATGCACAAAATTTATATCTGAAGGTGATAGGGCAAGAACTAATCCTTAAAAAAGGCATAAAGAGTTATGTTTCATTATTAGATGTAATATTTTCTTAAAACTATTTACCGGATATACAGAAAATAACGTGTTTGAAAATTGCTCATTAATTTACTTTTTTACAAATATTACATACTATTGTTTTGTATTTCGAACAATTTATTTTCTGTTAAAGATAAACAATTGTGTAGGTTATATAAGCAGTTATATAAAAATAAGACACTGAAATATATATTCATTAATTTCAGTCATCAAACGAAACAAGAATATTAGGTTTTTCGTCGAGTTTTTAATTATTTACTGTTGCATTTATTTTCAATTTCGAAAAAAAATTATGGGAGGATGATACTATTACCTCTAAGCGAATTAGTGCTTTTGTATTAATTATACTTTAAATAATGCCAAAAGAGAACATCTGATGCAAACATTTGCAAAATTTTGTAAACGTAAGCTTCAAATTACTTGTAAATTATATTTGTAAATATATTTATAAAATTCAAAATTATGACCACAAATTGTGATATTGTCGGACAGAGAAAAAGGTATTAAACCATGTTGATCAGAATCGCACGCTCTTTCTTTTGCTGTATAAGTACTAGAATACCACAGGACCTTGTCCTAGGCCCACAAACATAATAAGAATTTGTAAATTAGCAAATAAATACCTTACGTCCTATAATTTGTTGGCGGCGATTGAGCTCAAAGAGATTGAGCGCGGCTGCCCTAGAGGGCCGAGATCGAAAGCGAAATGGTACATTGTCATAGGCGTCCGCGCAATATTTCAAAGTTAAGAAAGTAAAACTGAGATGCATTTTAAACCAAGAGTATTCAATTTTTGTTAAATTTGATATTAAAATACATTTATAGTTACAAATACGGTCACAAACTATGCATAGAAATGCATGTCTGCGAAAACGTTAAATTAAAATTAGAATATACAGAAAATATTACATCTAACCATAATGTCAATCAAACAAATTTATTTACCTGAACCGAATTCGTCCGATCGGGATCCAACTTTGTCCGAACTTTGTATACCCGAACCGAGTTTACCCGATCGGGGCCCGAGTATACCCGAACCGAATAGGCTCGATCGGGGTTCGAGTACCCGAACGGAATCCACCCGATCGAGTCCCGAGTATACCCGAACCGAGTTTACCCGATCGGGGCCCGAGTATACCCGAACCGAATCGGCCCGACCGGGGTTCGAGTAACCGAACCGAATCCAACCGAATATATTAGATATATTAACAAGTGTATTAAAACTTAACTTAAAGCGTATTAATAATATAACAATCAAACATAAGTCAAACATAACATAACTGTCAAACGAAGCATTACTGTTTCTTTAAATCATTTCGGTTCATAGTTCTCCTGATTTATGCCTTATGCCAAACTTATTCCTGTGATGTGACTATAAATTTGTATGAATATTTCAAGAACCATACTTACCAAGATACAACAATTATATATTTTTGTAATCAGAGAACTGTGGGTAACTTTTTTAAGTAAAAAAATACAGGGTGTTCCATTAAAAAAAAATAGAAAATTGTTCGCTCCCTTTCAATTTGCAGAGTTTTTGAAAATTTGTTTACATATTTAAAAAATCTATAAGAAATCATGTAAAATCCTTGTTTGAATTTTTCGATTCGATTGAAATTAAGAGAAATAAAGGGGGGGTCAATTTTAGGTGACTAACCCAGTACTTATATATAAGAGAAACGTGATGGCAGCACTAAGTGACTGCCATCACGTTCAGTTCACATTTATGACCAATGTTTTAATGACAATTATTTTTTTCTTTATTCGAAGGTTTATTTAAGTGTAAGAACTTTGTTTTAAAGAAACTTTCACTAAAAACTAGAAAAATAGAGTATTATTACTCTATTTTTAACATACATTACTATTATAGTAATGTATGTAAATATAGTAAGTAAAATAGTAAGGTAATCATAGTAAGTAATAATATAATTTATTTTATTCTATAAAAATAATTTAGAAAGAACCATTTAGAATCATTTGCCCAAATCAATCCACCAATTTATTAGGTAGATTATACAATTACTTTAATTGAATGTTTTCCTTATACGATAGATTTAGAGAGATATAGGTTTAGATATATTTTATAGGACGCCAATGAACTTTGCATTGTAAATGGAAATGTTATTATTCAACGATTATTCATCTGAGATACATATCAGAAATTCACCTCGCTGCAGTCTTATTTCTTTTTTTTTTTTAATAGATAACTGTGATACTCTCCGCGAAACTATTACTGGGTTATATTACACCTAAACACTTCTTGTTGTCTTAACACTTGATGTTGCTTAAGGTGTATAAAGGTTAGAGGATAAAAACATTCTTCAGTTTTTCATATCAGTATTGACAGCTCCAAATATCGACGTTTTTGAAAAATTAATATTCCCAAATGAATATTAAATATTGAATAATAACAATCAAATGTTAATATGCTCAAGTCATGTGAGTCGATTAATGAAGGTTATGTTAAATTGAGTATCATTCTTTTCTACTCATATTAAGTATAATAAATCTCTAAAAAGGATATTTAAAAAATAAAGGACTTTATAGAAATATTAGTTAACGTATTCGAATGTATTGAAAATAAGATTTTTAAGATCTAATATTATGAGATTCCAAATTAAAAAATGATATTATCGAATGAAACAATTTTAATTGTGCCAGAGGCGACGGAAAACAAATTTGCTGAGGCATAATTTCAAAATGGTTTTTCCTACTTAAACAATCACATTTCTATATACGAATACTATAAAACATGCACACAATACTATAAAATACAGTTCACCAAATAACGATGGGAAGTTCT
The DNA here is from genome assembly GCA_037954035.1 of Rosalia funebris. Lineage (NCBI taxonomy): Eukaryota > Metazoa > Arthropoda > Insecta > Coleoptera > Cerambycidae > Rosalia > Rosalia funebris. Next base: position 18,094,319 of record JAZFAV010000016.1, on the reverse strand, counting down.
CTAAAGTACTAATTTGAATTAAATGTTTTATTTTGCTTTGAACAGGAAAAAAATTGAGGAAGAAATAATATATAGGACATATAAACAACAATTATATAAACAAATTTGTAAACTAATAAAGTCCATCCCTTACCTTTTTCGAGTAGTTTACAGCATTTGTTGCCTGATATAAGAGGTTATATATATATATATATATATATATATATATATATATATATATATATATATATATATATATATAACATCTATAGCTTCTATTAAATAAACTAATAACTATGGTCATTGTCTTCAAAGTTTTTGCAAAAAGCTGCAATAAATTAAGGAATTATTATTATTATTATTTTTATTATTATTGAAAAGGACACTCTGTATTAACTCTGTATTAACACTGTATTAACTCTGAGATATTAATAATTAATTGGCAATTTTGTAATAAATAAGTAGTAACTTGTTTTATAACAACATAATATCTAACGTTGAATTTCTTTTTTTTTTCAGGTAAGTAAAAACTGGATATACTTATTTCGAGACATTCTGCCGAAGTGCACAAAGGATATCTGGTGAGAAATTCTATAACGCACGAGTACGTGCTATCGCGGATACTCAATTATTAATTTAAAAATTCCACATACAAAAAAGGGACGCTTCAATCGTTGTCGCAGGCATATTCAACGCATTCAAGGCCGAGAAGGCGGCAAGTTCCAGACTCTTTATTTCTTTTCTGGCATAATTGAATAAAGAATAATTAGATTCTGGTACTTCTCTTAATGGACAACATTTTATGGCCCGTACTTTTGAATGATTGTTAAAGTTTAATGATTATTGTATACGGTAACGAGTGTAAACATACATATGTTCTGAAATAATTCATTACTTTTTCGAACGTGTAACGTTATCCACTTTTTTTGAAAGTTACCTTTAATACGTTGATAAATTAATTACCAGAACATTTCCAATTCGCCAGAAATAATTTCATTAAGAGATATTATGAAAAACTGGATTTATTATTATTATTGTACAGTTTTAAGATGACAGTAGTATGATTTAATCCTAAACTAGTTTCGCCACATTAGAGATGATTTAAGATTAAGGAGAAAATGGAGTTATCCGGGTGCTTTTAGGATTTGTATTTTTCATGACGTTTATGATCTCATTTTTGGTAAACTTTATTTTTGGTAATTCGATTTGGTATGGTTCCTCTAGCACAAAAGTTCTCATTTTAATCATTAGGGATATTTCTGCACAACGAATATTCAGTTTTCTTGGAAAAATAACAAACTGGAAATATTTTAGTTGGGAACTTAATCTGTCACCTTATCTAAACATCATTTTTATTTTATTTTTCTCTCGTTTAGTTAGAGGAGAGAAAATTAAATGTTTTAATTGAATTAAATTGTGTAATTAAATGTAATTAAATATATAAACGATACCTATGTTTTTACATTTTTTTCTTATTAAATACATAATATATTTTTCTTATTAAATACATAACTATAGTTGCGAAACATTTTTATTTTTTAAAATACATTTTGTATGTACTTTTTCAATGTTAAGTTTAAAATCCTCTATTTTATACAGTGAATTTCCAGTACTGAGTAACGTTACATATATTAAAAAAACCTTTAACGAATTAACTTTTGTTAAAAAATAGAGCTTCAATTTAAAAAATAATATGAATCAAGTTCAAATAAGTCACAGTTCAAATAAAAAATTTCAAAAATTAAATTTGTAGGTATGGAAAATAAGGTTGACGTATTTAGAGTTTCTCAAAATGTCATGGAATATTAAATTATGAACAATGTGCGATTTGTCACCGATTGTGTATTGTGCCATTTGCCACGTTGTATAACTTGAATATGAAATTTGAATCTTGTACTACACTACCGTCATTCCTGATAATTAAAGCGCCTAAAGGTGGTAAGTTATAAAATTTATAAATGGGTTTACTTAGATTAGGCTTTATTTGTAAACGTATTTTATAATTAAAATGTGAAAATAGGTCAATATAATTTATTCCGTCATATAAATGCCACAAAATACACCCACCATGGCCTGACCTGACCCAATATTTATTACTCACGTACTATATAATATTATAGTTAATTAGACCATGAATGAAATATAGGCTATTTTCTGTTTGATATTCCGGTTTCTTATCTCTGCGATTCTTTTTATAATTTAACCCTCGCAATCTATTTTTACTTCACTTGCCTTTATTGGATAATGGCGCTAAGCATGAAAGCGAAATGTTTCATTATTTTACGTTCTATGTGCCATTTTTTTATTCTTACATAACAGGTGCAATTTATCTCAATATTCAAAATATGGCCAGTAGATTACATGTAATGGTCATTTCAAAGAAAAGCTAACTTCTATATGAAATTATATTATCGTTTCTCTCGTGGGACGTAAAAGAATTAAAAATAATAAAATAAGTACTTTAGTGATGGAGTCTCTTACACGTAATTATTTTCATAAATATTATTTTTCATATTAAAATATAAAATATTATTTTATTTTATATTATTATTTCAATTAGTCATTAATATTACCTTAATATTAATGACTAATTAAAATAATAATATAAAATATAAAATAAAATAATATTAAATAAAATAAATTATAAAATAATATAAAATAAAATAAAATGTAAAATAGTATAAAATATATTTTATAGCAATGATTAAACAAGTATATCTAATAGCTGTTTTACACATTCCATTTTATTTAAAAATAAATTATGTACTAAATTGTACAATCTACAGTTCAATAACTTAATCAATTTTATAACCACTTATGGAGTATTTAGATGCAACTATATTTAGAACTATTTGTTTGTCAATTCAGTTGCGTCAACTTATAATTTTTAATAAGTTTGACAGTGAAGTACTAATGAACTTGTAATGGTTTGTGGGATAAAGGAGAATGTGTTCAATTTGCGGTTTTCAGTTGTTCGGGCGCTACATTTGCGACTTATTTATGCACTAGATCATTAGATGGAGTACCTTTTTTTGATTCTTTGCTCGATTCATAGTCGAATCCATCTAGTAATTGCCTTCTCCCTACTTTCGACTCAAATAACCAATCTTAATTAGAATATTTTTATAATAATTTTCTTGGAATATTTTTATTTATTGGTCAAACGACGAATGTTCACCATTTCAATAAAATATGTTCATTTTTTTCCTTTCCTTACTTTTACACATTATCAGACGGTGTTTTCTCAAGAATTTACCTTTAAATTCAGCGTGTCTGCACACGAAAACCAAAGAAGGTACAATCTTCTCAATATCATTAATAGTTTCATCACATTTTCTTAAGTCAAATATTAAAGAACCGTCTTGACGGTCACAATTTGTGAAACGTATCGCTGAAAAGAGACAGGCGACGTCCTCTCGAATTTACTTGTAGTTTAGCTTGTCGGTAAACGAAAATCTAGGAAGGTATAATATGTAAATAATCATTTTATCATATCTCATTGAGTAGAAACACAAATACCCATCTTGATAGTGACAACCTGTGAAATGTAGCGCTTAGGAGAGACAGGCGGTGTTTTCTCAAAAGTTTACCTTTAAATTCAACGTGCTACCAAACGAAAATCAAAGAAGTTATAATCGCGATATCATTAATCGTTTCACCACATTTTCTTGAGTAAAAACTCAAAGAACCGTCTTGATAGTAGCAATCTGTGAAACGTAGCGCTAAGGAGAGATGAGCGATGTTTTCTCAAAAACGTATCTTAAATTAATCGTATCGCCAAACAAAGAGTAAATAAGTTATAATATTCACGATATCATTAATGTTGATATCATTATTCGCTGTAGTCCGTGAGAGAAGTTTACGCAACATTTTTAAGTCTAATAATAATATTAATTCAATTTACAATAAAGTATACGTCAGGCGTTACGCCTCAGTAAAACTAAGCAATATCTGACACAAACCCATCCTTTTACAACAGGGTGTCGCCAGGTTACCGATCCTGCCCATTATCGCAATTTAGAATGTAGTTACCACTATTATCGGTATAAATATGAATTTAATAATTTTATAATAAATATATATTAATAAATATAAATTCCATAGTTTAATTGCATATCTACGTTTATACACATATAAACATTTAGTGGGTTAAATTTAAATTTATGTATATAGATAAAGAATCTGAAACAAACCGACTTTTTTACACATGGTATGAAGCTGATATAAGAGCAAGTTGGCAATAAACCGTGCGACAAAAAGCAATGTATAGCTTGCTATAGCTTACCTTCTCTCACGCGAATGCAGTAAAAGAATTTTACGCGCGCAAATGATTTATAGGTAGGTCTGTGTCTCTTATTTAGTCAGTCATGCATCTGTCTTTGTCGCACAATTTATTGCCGACTTGGTCTTCATAAAATAATTCTACTATATTTAGATATAGACATAATGTCCCTGAAAATGATTGATGGAATAATTTTCTAAATGACAATAATTTCTATTTTACATACAGCCCTATAATTTTGAAGTCAACTTAACCAACTTATTATGCAAGGAATTTTGAATATGAATATTATATATATAATATTAGTTACTAATAATATTAGGTTAAGATTATTGATAAAATGATACTTACTATTACTTACCTTAGCCCAAAGTACAATTTCAAATTAAATCCACGTTTGTCAACATTAAAAACGTAATTTAACTAACTTATGTTCTCACGTCCAATATTTGTATTTGTTACTACTTTGTTTATTTGCATCGGTACCAATAGCTAAATAAAAAATAAATTGTTTTTCTGAGGATTTTATGAGATTTGAACTATATAGTTCAAAAACCATATAGTATATAGTTGTTATTGAATAACAATAAAAACTATATAGTTGCTAGATATTTTCTAACTATAACTAACTGGATATTTGCTACTTCAACATTTTCAATTAATTATGAGTGTAGGGGGCTAAATATAGTCATAAACTATAGAATGTAATATGTACTTTATATGTCTCATAAGTTCTAATACATTTCGTGGAAAATGTAGAATATTTTGTTACGTCTGGTAAATTTTCGATATAGCAACTCGGGTATTTCAAATTCCTCCTGGGCTCACTAGAGTTTCTGCCTAATTCCGCGGTATTAAAAATTACTAGTGATATCTCCAAAGTATTTATTAGATTGATAAACATTCAATAAAATTGTACACTATCTTAAGTGTGGCATAAAATTTATCATCCTTTACTATCCATATCGAGCAAAACTTAAACGCCTTTAAAACGTAACAGACTTTATTATATTCTTCTTTTTAATATAAAAAGTTAATTTCTTTATTGTACTACTGAAATATTATCCTGCATATTTAGAAAACATTTATATATTCGTGAAGATTGTAAACAAATTCCAATCATATTGAAAATAAACAGTTTTAAAACCTTAAAACGGACTTTGTCGCACGTAGAACATCTCTATCTCGAAATTGAGTGACCGAGAAAAAATAAACCAACACATAAATGCAGAATATGTGTTTTATGCGACAGTTCTACTTTTTTCAATTTTTCTCAAATAGTCCACCATCGTGCTTTCTCATGACCCATGGACAGAGTGGGGTTTATCCTATCCACCTCAAAATTAATAGATGTCATCTGGTAGACGTTCCTAATCAGAATCAGTCGAAATCCAATCGATCCGACACGATTTAATTGAGTGATCGTGCTGACCCATGAACATGGTAGAGTGTATTCTATCCACCTCAAAATCAATAGGCGTCGTCTGGGAGACGTCAATCAATCAAATCAAATTAATTTTCCGCGTATAGTGGAGTGCGGAAAAGTAATAGTACTATTCATTTTGTCAATTAAACATGATCCTATCCTAACGTGAATATTCTTCCGGCTTACTAAGTAATAAATGATATCCAGACGCCTTTTGATGTTTACTAATAACTCTTCTTGTAGGAGGGGCTTTAGTCTTTTAATGTATTAGTAACGGTAAATACACCCACGTCAAGAATTTACCCAAGTATAAAATTAATTATTTAATAATTGGGTCAGTCTTTAGCACAAGTTTTTAATAAAACTTTGCACCATTTTCTCATCATCAAAAATGATAAAGTTTTGTCAGGGCAGATTTTCAATAGTAAAAATGAAATAAACATGTTTTATGTGTTATACTGAATGATTTTTAATTAAGGAACTTATTTTTATGTGATCAAGAATTTGCACAATTTTTTAATTACCTTTTTAATTAATTTTAATTGGTTATTAATGGATAACATAAACATATTAATTAAGTAGCTAACAAACGTTACAATTTTTATAACTTATAGCGTTAATTATCATTTATTTTATAAAACGAAATATTTATAGTAATATTTAAACAAATAAAAGAATATCGAAGAGAATAACATTAAAGTAGATAACTTGATTACGAAATTTGGACATCAGTATCGTCAAGTGATTAATAAATATTTAATTTTCAAAATTTTCATAGGCCACACAAAGACAATCCATAGTAAATCTGAATTATTATTACGGTACTTATTTTTTATCTACAGTAAATTCCGTGTACTATTTTTGAACTTAATTTATTATGCAACGCTCCCCATGTTCTACACAGTCCGCTCGATGCATTTTACTTCAGTATTGTAGGTAAGGTATCAACTTGTAAACACAATAACAATTAATAACCTAACTAAAAGTTCAACAGCCAAGTCAAAAGTCATGGCCAAATCATGAATCTTAGTTTATTCTGTCAGCCTTCTACACATGATCCTCCACATAACATTACTTTGGCTACAGGAAGTTGTACGGTACCGCAACCTGTGACAGAAAAGTCTGTTCGTCATTTAAGACGTGTGTAAATATTGGTAAAGCGCTTTTTAATATATTTTCTCCTTCGGTATTTACCGGAGTCATACTTATCGTTGCATAAATGAACAAGACACCGTTTAAGGAAAGATGTGTTGGCTTTATATATACGTCTTTGGTGTGATGGCGCTTAAATGATGATAACTTGTTATGAAGTTATTGAGAATAAGTGAAAGCGCAATTTATATTACGAGTATTTCTTAGCAAATGCATTTTAATGATGACACTCTAACTACCACCGATCTTAAATGCCTTAGCAAATGGCTAGTCATTTGTAGTTGCATTTAAAAGTCTTATTCATCTGACAATTATAACGAAATGCTAATCATAGTACTAAAAATTTAATTATAAGTATTTGAAGATTTGATGAAGTATCAATTTTTTTCAAAAAGCATCAAAATAAAGTAAACGTGAAATCACATCTGGGTCAGATCGTATTCCAACATTTGTTGTTAGGAATGGTATATAGATATTTTGTTACTCGTTAATGATTTTATTTAATTTGTGTCTGTTTAAATAGTGCCTGTGTTTTCCCAGAAGTATGGTAGCTATGAAAGCTATGTCCAATCTGCAAAAAGGGGGACAAATATTATATAGGGTGTTTTAGAACTATAGGATTTGAATTGCGCGCCATTTGCGTTCTGTCAAAGATAAGGCGTTAATATTTAACGACTGTCATCTAAAAACCATACGACATCAACGTACCACGACAATGTTACCATGATAGTATTATAGCTTCAGCCGATTCCCCAGTTTCATTTTCAAAGAACTATGGTCCAATTACTCCACCATTCCAAAATGCGCACCAAATCGCGTATCTCTGTGGATGTATTTCTTTTTTGTGAACAGAATCTTGATTTTCAGTACCTCAAATTCGACAATTTTGTTTGATGACCTATCCGTTAAGATGAAAATGTGCTTCATAGCTGAACAAAATGTTGTTGCAAAAATCAGCATTACCTTATTTCTTTTGTAACACGCATTTAACAAATGTACGACATTGTAAATGGTCTGTAGCTTTTAATTGTTGTGTCAACTCAATTTTGTATGGTGACAAATGCAGATTTTTCTTTTAAGTTCGATGCGTGGTGGCTCTTAACAGGTTCAATTATTGTAAACGACGTGGAATTGATGTGATTGGATACTCCCGTACACTTTCTCTCACTGCAGTAATATTTTCATCTGACTGACGACGACGAGGACGTATTGGCTTATCAATAACAGAACTCGTGTCTTCAAACTTCTTGATTAAGTTATGCACTATTAACTCTGTAGGCGCTTCATTATGTTCTAATTTTGTGCAAATATTTCTTAATGAAACTGTAAATGGATCGCTTACTTTCATAAAATAATTGTATACAAACTATTTGTTGTTGAACTGTTAATCTAAGAATCTGGTAAGAATTTGTTGTAAACGGCATGTTCACGTCGTCGCGTCGTATGGTTTTGTAGGTGACGGTTGTTAAATATTAACAAAACACAAATAGCACGCAATTCAAATCCTGTGGTTCCTACTGAGGCACCCTATATATCTGATTTTATGTTAATTTCAATTATTTGCAATTTTTGCAAAACAGATATTTTATTACATGAAATAATTAATTCGGGCGTTAAATTACGCTATATTAGCATAGTCTCATAAAAAAGCTTTCAATAACAACTAAATTAGTATACATTACACAATATATTGCAGAATATTTAGATAGTTCCAATCTGATATAATATGTAGGAATGTCTCTAATGCATTCGACAGACAACTTTTTCAAAAATTGGTTTTAATTTTTACATTTTCTTTTATCAGAAGATGTTTGGAAACTCTGAAGGTCTAAAATTTTGTGCTTTTCCTTGAGTATTTCAGGGTTCTATATAAATAAGGGATTTACGTACAATTTAAAATTTGTGAAATACTTAATGAATATCAGAATGGATTTATACTTTATAAGTAGGCATCACTTATAGTAAAGACTTTTTAAGTGAAGCTTTTGTTTGATATTTTAGTAAAGCCCTTGTTTGATAAACTTGGCTGGTATTCTTCGAGATAAATAGGCCAGCTTTTCTAATAAATTGAGTAATTTAAGTTGTTATTTACATGATAGAATATAGATAATATTCAGCATGATGAATATTACTGATTTAAATCCGAAGAACTAATATTATATTCGGTGTGTCCCAAAGCTCAACACTACCTTTACTTTTCGCTATTTTGATTAATCACATTATTGACATGTTTGACATAAATTACCTTATTACCATCGATTTGAAAATTGTTTTGTATAGTATTTTGGTAAGGGTGGGATAAGCCTTGCAAGCAAATCTGAATAAATAGAGTCAAGGAATTTAGTTTAAATTAACATATCAACAGCGTAGTGCTGCCCAACAAAAATTTTGATTTGATTATCAGACATATTATTCTCGTGGTCTCAATGATAATAAAATTATTGCTATTGTTGGAGTACAGAGTCATCAGATGGTATCCTTACTATTAAGTGTAATAGTTTTAAAAATATACAGTAACAGTTTTTAAAATTTGCGTCCTTCGAATAGATGGTTTTCATCCAGTTATCTTTTATAATTATTTATTAGGCACAATATTTTAAGTCTGACTACGTAAACACAATTCACTCCTTATTTTTTTATTTATCTCTTATTTCAAATTGTAAATGATTATATTGATTGTTCTCTCATTTTAGAGCAGATCATATTTAATAAAGGTTCTCTCTTTATTTGTAACTTATGTAATAATTATCATAGAGTTTAAAACGTTTTTATTTATTCAATTGAGATTTTGGCGATAGCAAGGATAAAAGTGCATTTTGCCTCGACCAGGAATCGAACCCGGCTCTCCCAATTTCCGGTTAGGTGCTCTGCTCGCTGAGCTATCGAGGCACACTCATCATCCTTGCTATTGCGCCAATTTTAACGCGTCACTACAGTACTCCCTCCCTAGAGACATGATTTGTCTCGATACAATTTAACGGAATGTGACCGCGTTCGCCATTCTTACGAACCGTTGTTCGGTAACCCCCGGGACTATAGGGCGATGGATAGGACGGGAATCGAATCCGCGAATTTGAGATGTAAGGGAGGTTGCATATACTGGAGCGACGAATCACGTCGGGGTCACCACTTTGGCATTAACACGGATAAAAAGGCATTTTTCCTCGACCGGGAATCGAACCCGGCTCTCCCAGTTTCCGGCTAGTTGCTCTGACCTCTGAGCTATCGAGGCACACTCATTATCCTTGCCAATGCGCCAATTTAATGCGTCACTACAGAGATATTCATTCAATCAAAAAGTTACATTTAAATAGATTATAGCAGAATAATAAGAGTATAATAATCATCTCTTGGTTTTATTGTAAAGTTGTGAATCTGTATAACTATCCAATTATATAGTTTTAGTCTGTGTTACTCCCCATCTTATAATTGGTATTATACCATTAAAAGATCAAACTAAACGGATATAGTTTATTTCATCGCTATTTGCCAAATAAAAAATTCCAAACGGCTCTTATCTCATACCGTGGCTTCTTTTTATGGCTAGGCTCAGGTAGACTGTTCCATTTATCGACAAGACAAGAGTTTTTTATTTGGAAAATAGGGATGAAATGAACAGAAATATTTACAAAATTATAAATCTAAAATAAAAAAAATCTATCTGGAATTCAAGTTTTTAACTTGAAAACAAAACTCCAATCAAAAATGATATGATCAATAATTATAATACGGTTCTCATTGTTTAAATTAATCATCTACGTTTGCTTCTAGTTCCTATTAACTAACAACTATTAATTTAATGAATTATGTCTATGGAATTTTATAGTACAGGATGTCACGTTTGATCAAAAATTCCATTTTAAATATTTAACTTGTTGAAAGAGTATTAATCAAATTTTATCTAACGCCCCCGCTCATTTCCAAATACGTCTAACCATAACGACAACAGTTATGGTTAGTGTAGGTTCTAAGTATTTCAAATTCTAAGATAGTTAAAATGCCGCTAACTAATAGTTACACGTTTTATTCAATTAGACAGCATCATCTGTAAATGACAAAAAAATTGAGCCAACACCTACAGAACAAATATTTGAACAAACCGTAATTTAATCAACTCAATAGGCTGCTTTAGAAGATTTATATTTGTAATTATCTGGCAGAAATTTATAATAATTCTATTTTCTTTTTTATTATTTTAAAGCTTTTATTTTGTCTAAACCACTAATATGCCGAACAGAGTCAAAACTATCAAACGTGTAACTTATGGTAATATGACAAAGTACTCAAGAAAAAGCGATAGGACCGATCTTTATGGACGGCAAATGGTTACCTAAAGAAAGAGTTCATAAATAGACATCCATCCCTTATACAGAATCGTGGAGTGGCCTACACAGGTGCTTCTCGTAAATAATATTCTCGTGCCGAAGAAGACACTTTCAACAATACGTAACTGCATATTTCAAGGATTTGCATAGCGCATATTCCATTTCACGTCCATGTAAATGGACGTGAAATATGTGACTAGAGTTATTTTCAATAAAACGCGTTATGTGATGGTTCTATTCAAATGAATTTCTTAGCTGGTTCATTAATTTAACAAAGTACCAGTATAATAAATTTAGTATTAAGTTTTATAGTGCATTTTGCGGTTTAGAAGCGCTGCTGATCAGTAATTTTTCGCTTCAAAGTTGTTACTAATCTATTTGACTAATCTGTTCAGCTGTTTTATAGCTAATAATTAATTATAGCAAATTTTAATAAATGTTTGCAATTGTCAATAATAGTTTTTCGAATACTTTAGACAGTATAAGAAGTACTGAAATTGGTCTGTAAGATTTGACATCGTTGAATTTCTCCTGGTACAGGGTCTTTCAATAGGGGCGCTTGAAATTTGTATAGCGGCCATATTGCTAAAGAAATATCTGTTAAATTTATTGTAAATTGTTCAGTAATGTATGGCAAATCATCATGTAAGATTATAGCATTTAACAATGTGTAAAACTCATCCAATTCTATTTTCAAAATTAGTGATCCATTAGAGAAACGATCCGCGCATTACGTAATTTTTATTCTCGCCACAACCGTCTCGCCAAGTCATTTATTCGACATTTGGTGGCCAAATTCGAGTCAGTCGGTTTGATAAATAATCTAATAAGCCAACACCCGTATATCACTGGAACGCAAGGTTTGCTGAAAACATCGCTGCTGTGCGTGAGGGTGTACTGGAAAACACGAGGCAGTTAATTTCTCGCCGTTCACAAGAACTTGGATTGGCTTTTCTGCGACTTCAACTTGATGAATTTTGCGTCGGGACTTGGGTCTGCACCCGTATAAAATCCAACTGATCCAGGAACTTCTGATAAACGACTATAGACAACGCTGTCTGTTCACTGACTGGGCTCTGGAGCAGTTGGAAGTTGAACCAAATTTCGCCAAAAGAATCATCTGTAGCGACGAGGACTATTTTTGGATGAATGGATATATGAATAAGCAAAATTGTCGGATTTGGGACGATACCAATCCATACTAGATACATCAGTACTAAATGCATCCCGAGAAAGTCACTGTTTGGTGCGGATTTTGGTCTGGTTTGGTGGAATTATTGGTGCGCACTTCTTCCAAAACGATTCTGGCATTGCTATAACCCTCAACGACGAACGCTACAGAACGATAATAAGCAACTTCACCTGGCCTAAATTGGATGATATGGATACCAACGACATGTGGTTCCAACAAGACGGCGCTACGTGCCACACAGCGCATGTCACGATGGACATTCTGCATGGTATTTAAGTTGGAGTAATGGCTTTGAATGTTTCTCTATTCAATTCCTGAAATAATGTTTTTTTTTTTATTTTATTCAAATACCGGTAATCATATGGAATTTAGGAGTCTTTTTTGAATTTATTTTTTTAATTACTCTCTTAACTTCTTTTATTTGAATTTTTTATAGGTATGTACCTCCACTTGTGGCGGTAATATAAAACACTCTTCTATTACTTTATCATTATCAACATTAACAATAACAAAGTTGAATAGGATCTATTATGTGCTCAGAAAATACATTAACCTTGTCTTTGCCTGTCCTCTAAAATAGGATTCCTATCAGACCCGTGAATATCTTGGGCATACTCACAATGATTTTTGTTTTATTCTGCTAATTGTAGACTGACAAATGAGATAGTTAGGATATATGTAGGTGTTATTGAAAATTTCACATACATCTCTTTCTATGCCCTTGTTTTATTATCACATCCTAATAATATTAAAATTTTATTCATGTAAATTTTTAATAATTATGAAATATTTAATAGGAGAATAACTATATACTTAAGTACCACAAAATATATAGCTTTCGAATTGAATGTGCAACCAAATATGATACAATATTTAGACTAGTGAGATTTTATATATTTTGGAAAGTAATTCAAAAACAGTTTAGAATTTATTAGCACCAGAATATACTTAACTGAATATAAAAACATTTTAAACTTTTAAATCTTAATGTTACTCGTAAAGAATGCATGAAATTAAAAAAAGTCAAATTGCTGGATAGAGAAATTATTAAAATAAATAAAAATTATAATTCTAAAGGATTTTATGAATAAAAATTCCAATCAAATAACATAACTTTATAATTGAAATTTTACTTTTACGTTTATTATTAGGAAAATTAGGATTATCCTTAAAATGTATATTTCATAGTATATTGATAGGTGATACGCGAAGAAAAATTCTAGCTGCACAGAAAAAAGACATTCTTTGAATTCATATACTGCCCCTTATGCTGAAAATGGCATTGGAATCACCTGACATGTCCAGTGTTTTTACAAATTATTTCATCATTCACGTCTTCACATCATAAACCTCGCTTCATTTGAAGAGGTGGCAGTATTATTTGTTCTCTCTTTATTAATGACTCGTGAGTAATGTTGGCTTTTCCAACTCACAGAGTCTCTCAAAAGCCAAACGGATTCCTGCCAATGCTGAAAATAGCCTCTCTGCAGACTCTAAAAGTAATCGGCCATAATGTGACGATACCATCTTCCTCGATACCTTTCTTCCATTATTATTCGGGTATCATGATGAAACTGTTTATCTTGTTTCTCACTATAATCTCCTAAGTTAGAAGAAAATTTGTCTAAGTGACTATGCAAGAAATGTAATTTAATGCACATATTGGCCCAATTTTTCAAAATATTTTAGCATTTTATGTACTAGTTCTTGATAGTTATTTGTCTTGTAATTACCCAAAAAAGTTTGAATTATAGATATATAACTAAACCATGCATCAGATACTACAACGGTCATATATCTGTTAAAATATGGATCTTTTACCAGTTTTTGAATTTGTGAACCGTCAAAAATCCCTACTTTTAATTTTACCATATTTAGTGTTAGAAATATTTGGCAAATGTATTTACAACAATCACCTGACTTATTTAGTTCTTTTACAAATATTTCATTAAAGTCAGTTTGATGTGAGGTGGTGGAAGTATTTACATCTTTTCTCTTTATTAATGGCTCGTGAATAATGTTGGCTTTTCTAATAGACGTAGCGTCTCTCAAAGGCCAAATAGTTTACTGCTAATACTTTTCTTTCGCATGACTATCAACCAACAGAGGTGACAAGGGTATTTAGTATATCCACTTTTCTGTCAAATCGACACAAACAAGCCACTGGTGTTGAGAGTAAGCAGTTTCTTTCTAATGTCAACTTAATATTTTCACATAAGTCTATAAGTTTTGTTGAATGACCAATCAGAATCGATGCAACCTTATTTCTATTGTGCAGTAATACACATTTTTAGAACTATTTTTACAACTATCCGTGAAAAGCCGCCAATCATCTGGTAAATTTCAGGCGTTTCCGCTATGTTAATAAACGTAGTCAATTTAACTAAAATGAAGATGTAGTGTAAAATTTGGGTCATCGAGTATTCAGAAATCGATCTTAAATTCGTGGCAACATAATAATTCTTTTGGTCCCTCAGTGCAATTATTATTCGAATACATATGTATTTGTTCTACGAATAAATCTCTCTTATTGAATTATGTGAACATCATTTCTTTAACGTTTACAAGTATTTTTTATATCAATATATTTTATCGATTTGAAGAAATTAAATCATAAATTACTCTATAGATAATACAAAGTAGAACTGTTTCATTCAATAAATAATTCTATTAATTAAAAAATATATTTTCTTTAATAATTCAAAGAAACCCATTTGTTGTCATTATTTTTCTTTATGTAGTATATCGCATACACGGAATAATAGTACACATGTGTATTATTTATTTCAAATAGAGATGTTTAAGTCCATTTCCAAATATACGTATTTTTCAGTAGGTATATAAAAGGGGACATTAAATATACGGCCTACTGAAGTAATCAAGAGGGAGGATCACTGTGTGATACATTTCTTTGTATTTCAAAGCACTCCATTTTCAGATGTTTATTTTTTAATTAACAATTTATCAGTGTCCATTAATTTACGTTGTTATAACTTCACTTGG
Organism: Rosalia funebris; assembly: GCA_037954035.1. Lineage (NCBI taxonomy): Eukaryota > Metazoa > Arthropoda > Insecta > Coleoptera > Cerambycidae > Rosalia > Rosalia funebris. Next base: position 18,078,960 of record JAZFAV010000016.1, on the reverse strand, counting down.
TTTAAAAAATAAAAATAAACAGTTTTAAAACCTTAAAACGGACTTTTCCGCACATAGAGCATCTCTATCTCGCACTTGAGTGGCAGAGAAAAAATAAACCAACACAAATGTAGAATATGTGTTTTATGCAACAGTTTTATTTTTTTCAAATAGTTCACCCTCTTGCTTTCTCCTGGCCATCAAAATCAATAGATATCGTCTGGTAGATGTTCTTAATCAGAATTAGTCGAAAACCGATCGATCCGACACGATTTAATTGAGTGATCGTGCTAACAAAAGAATTTCTAAAATAGTCCACCATTGTGCTTTTTCATGACCCATGAACGTGGTAGGGTGTATTCTATCCACCTTAAGATAAATAGGTGTCGTCTGGGAGACGTCCCTGATCAGAATCAGTCAAAATCTGATCGATCCGACATGACTTAGTTGAGTTATCGTGTTAACAAAGAAAATTTTTCAAATAGTTCACCGTCGTGCTTTCTCATGACCCATGGACAGGGTGGGGTGTGTCCTATCTACCTCAAAATCAATAGGTGTCATCTAGGAGATGTTCCCGATTCCCGATCAGAATCAGTCAAGACCCGATCGATCCGACACGATTTAGTTGAGTTATCGTATTAACAAAACTAATTTCTCAAATAGTCCACCATCATTATCAGTATTTACTCAGTATACGCATGATAAATTATTTATAAATCTTCATGAGAGCTACTTACCATTAATTTAATTTAACAAAAGAAGTACTATCTATCTATATCTTTGTATTATCTATAGAAGTACTATCATATCTTCTGCACTAGTAGAAAAAATATATATTATACAAATTAATTTCTTCTCATTACCATAAGTATTTATTGTAGAATATTTATAATCTATTAAATTTACATCGATCTATGATCTATGTATATGATAAAATTTTTAAAAATTGTTCCTGTAATGTGTATTTTGCATTCAAAGACTTCTAATATAAAAGCAATAATTCGGATTTAATGAACTTATTCAGTACTTATGTTACCCATTGTATATTTTTAACAGTTGCCTAGTGTTGTCAACTTATTCATTAGTTGACTTATTATTAATAGCATTTATCTGGAAGCACATTGAAACACTGCTATTTATCTTTACATACTTCAAAGTCAGATGATATCTTAAAATTTAAATAAATATCATAAAATACAAAATTGACGTACTTTGAAGAGAGAGTAAAATAATTCTCCTGTACATTACAATCCTCTTTCTTCACATTTTTTCGGCAATACCCTTATAACCTTTGAAAGATGGTGCTTTCACATTACTAATTACTTTTACTACGATTAGGTTAAATACGAACAAGTACTTGATGGCATGACTGGAATAATGTATAAAGACTTATCATTTTCTTTATCAGCTTTTCACTTTTTATGGTTGTTCTCTCTACGTTCACATGGATCCATTTAGTTCCCTATTCAGGAACGTAGACAGTATTGAGTGAAAGCTATTTTAATTTAAAAAAGATCAAATATTTGATTGAAATATAAGTATGTAATGATCAAGAAGAGAAAATAATAATAAAACGTCTTTGTTAAATAAATATGAAATACACACATTTTCAAATTGACCAGTGCGAAGGTTAGCTTTATGGCTAATTGTATATTCAACATTAATTTGTTATTATAAATAATATACAGGGTCTCGCATAAATATCGAATAATAACTTTTTAATTATATATTATACCATGCGTCTTATTTAAAGTGAAGACCCCCGGATGCTTTCGTCATTTTTGGAAATTCAGATTTGAGCTTTAGCATAATTGTAGTTCTATATAAGGCGTACATTTCGAGGTAACCAACTTAGAGGAGGGGGTACATTTTCTATAGAAAATTGGCCCAAATGATTCATTAAAAATCAAACTTGATGAGTATAAAAGAAATTTATGTATTTTGGTAAAACAGGAATTGATCTTTACATCCACCATTAAACAAACGGTATCTGTTGCAACGTTGTCATTAAAAGGAAATGCCAAAGTCGACCTATTTCACGACTTTCAGCAAAAATTGCTTATTTTTCAATATATTTTTAATAATTTTGTACACAGTGAAGGGAAGAAGCACAATTTTGTTATAATATTATTGTAATAAATGGTAAATCCACAAATACCAAAAAACTAAGATACTTCTACGCTTCGCTTATATTAAAAAATAAACTTTTGTATATTGAAAAGTTCGTATATTTCAGAGCATATGAAAAACGAAAGTGAAGGTTTATATAAGCTATATGTCCACAAGGAGAACTCTAATATTTTGTGAATCAGAATTCAGTCTCGTCATATATCTTCAAAGCAATATAACATGTGGATTGAGTACAATACTTCAACTGTGTTGTCCTGGTACTGCCAGGGTAAAGTTGGAGCTCGCACCATCGGCTGTTGTGCTCATATAGCTTCGGCCATTTAGTTTTTGGCATACGATAGGTATATTGAAAAGAAACGACCAAATATCAATTATGGTGAAAACTTGATGGATGCTGCCATAACGAAACAGTCCAATATTGGGAAAGATAGTGATTGATTATTGTAATAATATAAAAGTATCACATTATTACACGAAATTGCACCATAATTTTGAATGCATTTTATATATTTTTAAATTAATGTAAAAAATTATTGAAACAAATCTAATTAAACACCCTATTTTCGTTTATATTGCACTGAGTAGTTATTAAAAATAATGTAAATGTGACTTTATTAATTGGGCCCTTTTTATATGGAAAGTGTACTCCTTCCTTTAAGTAACAAATTGAAACAACGGCAGCCTACCAAATTGGGCCTAAAATTGATCATAATCTTTTATTTTCAAGTTGTACATACGTGAAACAAATCCTGAATCTGTAATTAATTTTATTATTTTCAGTTATTTCGATTTTCAAAAGAGTTTAGACAAAAATTGATTTCTTTCCCCTAATGCATTAGGTTGTAATATGTTTTAAAATAGAAAGTTCTGAGTAAAAAAAATGAGATAACATATTTATGTTTAATGGTTATACTGACCAACCCACGATAGTTAGGAATGACGTACGATTAATATGTACCATATTAGTACAAATAAATTTAGAAATTTAAGACCATGAATGGGTATAGCCCGTTCATGGTCTTAAATTTTTAAATTTCGAACGAACGGGTAGAATTTAGATTTATTACTTAATTAAATTTTAATTATCATTGTATTACTCACATGTCTTATTTATGATCCGTCATTTCATTACAGATTACTAATTATAGAACTCCAAAAAAGTACTTTGTATTTTATTTTGTTTCACCATTCACTTTAATATTTCACACCTATGTCTTCGTTTCTTTGAATTATATTTGCGCATATCAGGAAATTACAAATATCATTACGAAGAATATACTATTTATGAAAGTAATCTATACTTCTTTGAAGTTATGAAAAGGAAATACTAGGGGGGACATACATTTTATGGAGATTGTATAGAAATGCATGAATTATTTTAATTGTTTCCATATTCATTTTCATTATTTCTGCTTGCGCAGAGCAATTTATAAAACAAAAAGTATTACAAAACGGCCGACGGCGACGCGCACTATGGGGCGAAAACATCAATATCGTCTCAAAAATGCTAAAATTGAAACTGAAAATTAAGATCTCGAATATGGTATTTCCGTTAGCTAAGACACTAAGCCTTAATATCCTAGAAAGATTATTTTTTCACACGTTGATTTCCTGAGTTAGACAATTGTGAAGGGGAAGTTTCTGTTAAGGGCAAATTATTACTCAGCGTGAAAGCCAACTTCCATGAGCGTTTACGTACCTAAATCTTTTTTCAAATTTAATATCTTATACATCGTTGGAAAGGGCATTTCTTCTAGTTTTAGAATAAAAATATCTATTTGTATGCTTGTTTTCATTTGTTACTTAAAAAAATAATAAAGTAGTAGTGTTTAGTATGATCATTTTACATCTTCACCTAAGGTTTTAATTATCATCAGGGTTTCGCCGGGTAGATTTCATTTATGGAAATGATAGGCCATATGGTCCTCTCGACGACACTTAAAAAAACTGCTGCTCGATTTTGCTCCATTTTGAGAAAATTGGAATCAAAGTAGGAAGAAAACGCGTTCTGGTTATGGTTTAAAATCTAAATGACACATTTAGGTATTGGTAGCCGTCGTAGAAAATTCGTTCAATTGGATATAATGTTTAGACTTTTTTTAAACGCTTTTTTTGTATAGCTTATTAATTCAAATTAAGGTGTACCAAAAAATACCGTAAATACAAAAACGTATTTACGTAACACAGGTATCTAAACCGAAAGAAATGAATAATCTTGAACGCGTTAAGCAAAGAGTAAAACGAGAAGAAACTTTCGAAATTGGTCTTTCAACTTTACATGCGTGGATTCGTTGTATGGAACTGATTCTCCACATTTCCTACAATTTATCATTTGAAAAATGGTCCGCAACTACAGAAGATCAAAAACGGTAGAAGCAAATTAAAAAACAAGCTGTACAAGAGAGGTTTCATACAGAACTAGGATTAATTATAGATAAACCACGACAAGGTTGTGGAAACACTAATGACGGTAATACTGCGAGGAGATTTTTTGCAGATGCTGCGTGCTCATCGTCAATTACTGGTGTTGATGAAGAACTAATACAGAGACTTCATATTATCTTACATGACAATGACATGCGGGCAATCAGTTAATGCCCAAAAATTTGGAGACTATGCATTTAAAACTGCAGAACTTTATGTACGGAAATACAATTGGTACTACATGTCTTCTTCTGTCCATAAAATACTAATTCATGGAGCAAATATTATTCGTTATAACGCAGTATTGCCTTTTGGACAGCTTTCAGAGGATGCACAAGAATCGCGAAATAAAAATTACAAGCAATACAGGTTACATCATGCTCGAAAATGTTCACGATCAGATACCAATGCAGATGTATTTCATACACTTCTTTATACCTCAGATCCATATATAACCAGTTTAAGAATGACCCCACCAAGAACGCTGATGGAGCTCGACGAGGAAGCCTTGCAGTTACTGGAATAATTGTGAATTATGCACCTACTAAATAACAATTGTTCATTATACGTTATAATATTATTATAATATTATCATACCTCTATACTAATACCTATACGTAATTTTTGTTTCTATTATTGAAAACTAAATTTATATAAAAGGAATCAAATATATTACATGTCTATTAACGTCTTATATTTACTAGTTTTCTGTTTATAAAGGAATAATGGACTGACTCTGATTTTTACATATTCCTCAATTTTGTCCACTAAATATAGCAAGATATATAAAAGATATTGCAATAGTATTACACCACAGTCTTCAATATCACACCTTCTTATATACCTACCAAATTTCACTTGATTTTATCTGTAAACAATAAAGTTGCAGATTTTTGAGACGCGAAAGTGCTGTTTGCCCCATAGTGCGACGGTGCGACAGAATGCCGGTGGATGTAACTTAACAAATTTATTAATTTTTAGGGTAGTTTTTATTTATTTTTAGTAATACTACGAGTATATATCTCTATTTACTAAACGGCTGTTTTCGTGTGTGTGTCACGAAATTTTTAGGTCGATGTACGAAATGCTTTTAGTTCGAATTTCAGCATTTTGACAAAATTAATATAGTAAGTCAACCCTTACGACCAACGTGGTAACTTTTGTTTTTGATCCAAAGCATCTAGATGCATGCTTCGGATGTGCCTTCGATATGAGTGAGGGGGCGGCGAAATATTATCGCGATTTGCTTATTCGTTCATATATTAATTTTTAATATTATCAGTTATATATTCAGGTCTATGGAATCAGTATGGCCTGAAATCTATTCAAATTAAGAGATATAATAAATATTTCTACTAACAACAAGACATATTGTTGTAACTTTAATACTAAAGCAGGTGAGTTTGTGCTATGAACGTTAACGATTTTGTTGTCTTATAAAAGAAGAACAGATACTTTATCAAGGGCGTAGCCAGAGGAGGGCAGGGGGCACGTGCCTCCCCCCTGGCCAGGAGCTTCGAATCTCCGCGCGTCTGATACATTTGCAGCAGTTGCAAATGTAGGGCGCAGACTTCTGACTTTACATGAGCAGCAATAATACAAACCGCAGCAGCAGAAAATGCACGCTATTGACTGTCAGTTATTTATTTCTAAAAGCACAGAAGCATTTGCTTCTTCCTGCTTGTGCAGTTTGCATTATTTCTGCTAATGTAAAGTCAGCTTAACTATTACAGTCAGTGATTACCTCAATTAAGGAGCTTCTAATTCTTATTATCATTAAAATTAAATATTATTATTATTTCAAAGAGGTAACAAATTTAAAAAAGTATTATTGTGAAAGTCAATATTTTTGTAAAAGTGAATTTATCATTGAAATTCTGAAGTGTCAGGAAAACGCGTGACCTTGAAAATTTAAAAAAAAATTTAAAATTTTCTATAGCTTGACGCCTAACGGCGCCCAAGACCAAATCCAAAAACCGCCACTGCCTCCCCTGTTAAAAATCCTGGCTACGTCCATACACTTTATGAATTCTTTTTATTTAAAGGAAGATTTTGTTACTTTTTCATAAAATTCGAAAATGCATTTAACACTCACCTTGTATATTTGCAATATACGTTGTCAACTTTATCTTACTACTAATAATCACTTTCTCTCGTAGTATACAGAGTTGGGCAAAAGTGTCAAAACACATGATTTCTGGGTATACTTTAAGTTTCATTCAAAAATAACCTCAACAATGGTTTCTGCAGTTGTTAATTTGTTAAGTATATTCAGTGATATCAGTTGATACCTAACAACTACCGTATTTTTCGAGACATGACGTCATCGGTTATATTTTTTTAAATTCATGACCCTGTTTATCGTTACATTTTCAGACGCCACTTTTTAAGCAGTATATATATAGGTATAATGATATAGGTTTGGTGGATGAGCGACTTTTCTAAATATTAAATAAAATAAAAATTATTAAATAATTATTAAATCCATTTCATTAATAAACTTTTGTTATATCACGACGATTATATCAAATACTATTTTTGTAGTCAATTTAAAACTTTTAGATAAATCCTGAATGACTATTAGATGGAGCCTGATATCAGAAAGATGAAGCTCCACTCATTATAAAGTTGACGGTGACGGTGAAGAAGTTATTGAATGGCCTCCACAACCGTTGGATTTAAATCCTTCAGATAATTTTTCGATCAACTCTCTTTTTATCGGTTTGGACTAATCGTTAGAGCCATACTCGGTTGTAAATAACACTAAACCGTAATCGCCAGAAGGGTTGACTGAATTAGATTTGACAGAATGAATTAAGAAGACTGTTTAATAAATATATCAGCAATCTATTAAAAACTCCTTAAAAGCCTTCGCCGATCGATTAGGATCAAGGCACTGAAAGGTCCCAATTTGAAAATTCATTATGATATTTATATATTACAAAAACTTTGGTGTGGGTTCGTTTTTTAATTAACGTATCCAGAAATCAAGTGTTCTAACACATTTCCCGAACTCTATCTAATCAAAGTGTAATATACTTAATAATTTAAAAAACTGACAAAGAACCAATGCAAAGCCATTTAAGCCTACTAATTTTCAACGTCGATTAACTGTTTTTAAATTATATATGGGCAACAAATTTATTAACAGTACTAAAATTTGCAACACATACATACAACAAATACTGGTGTAATAACAATCCTCACCATATGGTTAACATGTAGTTAAAGAGAAGCTTTGGTTTTAGCATCTGAGGCTGTCTACCTGAATGGTCACCAAGATCACCAGACTTGATGCCACTCGAGTTCTTCTCTTGGGGACATATTTAAACTAATGTTGTTTTAAAACATATAAAGAGTTCATATGTGACCCAATATATTATATATCGTTGAATAATTAAAGAATGATTTTTCTAAACAAATAATAGTCATGTGATTTCTTTTAAAAAAATTTTAATATTACGGTATAATTCAAGATTTTATCGAACTATTCAACATTTGTGGATGGAATTGGATCCTATTCAAAAAAATGTCCATAGAATTACTCAAATAACCAAAACCATCGAATATTTCTATTCCGAAATTATTTCTGAAATTCATCCTGATAAGTTCATTTTCAGTTTTCCATAATTTATCTATGGAACTTATTTTGCCATAAATAATTCAACTATACATTCTGAAGTCGCTTCGTTATTTGCATTTCAAAATACAAATAATTTAAATTGATATTCATGAAACAAGACCGTGTTTCTGACCTCTAAATGAAACGAATTTTTATATCCATCGGCTTTTTCGGCTCGAATGAATCTGAATGACAGTATTTATAACAGCATTTCAAGTGGTAACTAATCCATCAAAGAGCCAGCGGCTGACAACTTATGGTAACAAGTGGGGTTGCATTTAATACTTTGCCGGCAACACATTTTTTGAGTGTTTACTTTGTCAGTCGTCACAATGGCTCTGCCTCCTGGCCCAGCGTGCGATAACGACCGAACACTTTTCATTGTTAATTGACAGACGCTGATGAGATATTTGATACGCCTATAAACTATTTAAAATGGCTCCACTATCTGACGACTTCATCGAAATATTAAAGAGGGAAAAGCATCGCTCAAATTATTTTGAATACTTGATTTTGGGTAGTTATGATAATATCTCCGATATATAATCGGTGTATTACAATGGTACGTTACTAAGTTTCTTAAACTATATAGTAATAATACACTTGCTTTGTTTGTATTAAATACATTTAGGAAAGGAAGGAGAAGAAAAACTCTAATGGAGAAATATAAGTACTGGAATATAAACATATGTAACCGGCAGACCAATTGCCATCAGATACCAAGAAAATAATCGACTTAGTTGATTTCTATGTTATGAAGGGAATACTAACTGAAAATAATACAGTGGAGGAAAAACTAGGTCCCTCACTGATAAAATAATCGATTGGTGAATATTCAAATGTCTAATACAAGAAAAACGGTAGAAGATATTGATCAAACAGTTGGAGAAGATAATGTTCGCAATCCATGAGGCCACCAGGAAATCATCAACAATGGAGATCTGTCCAATCCTACGTATTCATCACAACTGTTCCAATACAGCTCCAAAAAAGAGCTCTTAAAACAATCTGGATGAACACTAGGGCACCCCAGGAGAAAAGTAGACTAAACGAAGCCATAAAAAAACCTTCGGAAAACTTATGGAAGAGAAGAATAGTCCCTCTCCAGAATAAATCCAAGAGGATCAAATCTGGTTGACGTGGTGGCTGTTCTATCGGTCCTCGTTATCCTACTGTCAGGTAAAATATCGTCAATTAATGATTGAACATAAAAAAAATAAGGCGGAACTTTATCTTGTTTGATTGAAATGGAATTGTTTGAGTTGTAATTGAAAATACATTTTTTGGTAGAAATATCATAATACTCGTTGTTTAAATAGCCAATTATTAAGGCTGGCTTATTATTAACTACGTTAAGTACAGATTCTATATAACTAATAGTAGTAAAATTGTTTTCAAAGATGTTAGGTTTTAAAGGCGACTATCTATATATAAATGTATCATACATATACGCTACCTATGCTGGCTATGCGATTCTTGAACTCAATAAGGATTCTTTGGTAGAAGTGTGAAGTGTGTGAACTAACCTGAGTTCTGCCTTATCGAGATAAATCTTTTACATAACCAGTTGTCAAAAATGTAATTCTTTCATTAAAATTTCTACCAAATTTGATCAACACCTTTAAAGTTTTTTACAATTTTAAGTTTAATGGCCTCTATTGTGTAAACAGTAAATAGGAAACTTTTGCGAAAAAGGAGGGGGTGGCAATGTAAAAAACACTATGGTCTCATAACTCAAACACAATATTTAAGAAAAAAAATAGCCAATGTCTTTTTAAAAAATAAAGTTGATATGTTCTAGAGTTTTTCTAAAAATCGTTTAATAACAAGATTATGAATATTGGACCAGACTTTATTACCACGCTATATGTGACACAGTTATTGACCTTCAAATCTATATTAAGTGTACCGTATATAATTTAGACTTCAGTACTTTTTGAAATATTTAAACCACTATGAATATTTTATGTTTGTACACTGCATATTGTTAAATTTCTTCTTTATCTCAGTTCTAAATATTTACCTCAGTTTTAAATGTCTGTTGCTCCCATTCCTCACAGTTACCTATTATCGACTTGCAGTTTTTTTTTTTTGTATACAATATGCAAAGATAAAACACCGAAAATATGGCTTCAGAGATTTCACATCTTCAAAACTGTTGCTTTCTAAACTTTCTCTATAAATATACATTTCTAACATACATACTATCATATCTATTTATAAATGAGTATAATTTAGACCAAACACAATGCAAGAACATTATAAGGAATTGACCTTTTACCTACTACTTTTCTTACATAATAAAGTAATAACGCGTTTTATAAAATATGTCCTTGCCGCTTAAACAGACACCGACCAGACAGGATTACTAAATCGCAATTCCATAACCTCTGGCTACAAACTGCATAATTACGACTGTAAATCCACATAAAGTGCATTCATTCATCGTGATATTACTATAAAGAAATTTCCATTCATAAAAATCGCGAGCAACACATGTTGCCGCGTTTAAATAAATAATTATGTTAAAACTGTTCGAGGTTTATTATATTCAGTGTAAATTAGCTGTAACATTTTATAACCGTTGCTTTAATTATATAGCGTCTGGCAAAATTGTAGCATAATATCTACATTTAATGATTTTTGAATCTATAGTTCAAATAGAAAGATATATATATATATATATATATATATATATATATATATATATATATATATATATATATATATATATATATATATATATATATATATATATCTAAGTTCAAATGGAAAGATTTTTTATTAATATCAGAAAATTCTTCATACATTTGTCGTGATAAAGGAAATATAATATTTCACTTAAGAAAATTAAGTTATCAGTTTCTATTTTTTTAGACAATACAGTTATCGTATAGTCAACTTGTCCAAAACGAATTTTTTATACAATGTGTGGATATCTTGTACTTAAATCAATATTCTGTCAAAAATATTATGAAGTAGTCGTTTTTCTCAGTTAGAATATCACATTTGGGCTTGTACATTGCGCATTGGACATTATGCTTGCAGTTATGGATTTTGACAAATAATATACATATACAGTGGGGAAACCATTTATAAAATCAAATTATTTTTGGTGTTATTCTTAGATTTATGATGAATGTTTACATAGATCGATCTTCAATTTAGAAATTACGTCTTGCAAATGAATTTTTAAATGTGGTAATTAAGATAAGGTGATTCATATAATTTCAGTCCAAGAGAGATGTTTTTAAAGGAACACCCTGTATATTTCATATTATTAATTTTCCTTAATAAACTGATTTAAATTTCAATTCCATTAAATTATGGGAGCATTGAAAATACTTTATTTGAGTATTCTTTTTTATGGATACCTCCAACTATGATCTAAGACTGCTAAAATCCATTTACCCAATTGAAGAATGTACTTTAAATTTATGTATTTCTTACATGTGTTATATTTTCAAAATTTGCCTTTTTTATAAAGTTTTCTTCAAATTTTTATATTCCTTATTCAAGCATTGTTTAAACATATTTGATAGTTATTCTGTCTGACTAATATTAATATATTGGACACTCAAATATGGTGAATAGTAAGAGGTGTCTTAGTGTTAAGATGACATTATACTCATCATTTGTTTATTATTAATGTAAACTAATGCTAGATTTTTATGACCAATTCTTAATGTCAATATCGCAGACTCTTCTCTTTCTTTTATTTATCTTAGTTTGGCGTTTATTGCATCCCATTCTGCCATTGATCCAGAACACGTTGTTTGATTTTGTCCTTAATACAAAGAGATATATACTTTGGTGGACCAACGTCTGCTACTCTTTTTACTTGATCCTTGTTGTTTATCTAAATGTATTAAATTAAAGTAAATATTCAAAATCTTCTCCGCTTATCTATTAGCAACAACCTCATCTACAGCAAAACCCCTTTCTTTGAAATTTGAGGTGGAATATGCCCTATTTCTGTTTATATTCCTTTCTTGACATCATCATTATCTGGCTTTGTTGGATATATGTTGTTCTTGGTATAACCTCGGAAAAAAATTCGACGGCTTAAGGTTTCATGAACTGTATGGATATTCAATAGTGCCTCTTTGTCCATCCATGTAATAGGGTAGGTTTCGTTTAAGTACTCCCCTACAATTTCAGCACAACAGGGTATTTTTTCTTTTTGTTGAAGCTAAACAGTTTCACTTGATCGAGTCAGATCTAATGCATTTTTCAGCGTCCAATTCTCTTCAATCAAAATTACCCTAACAATATGATTACCTATGATATCTATCAAAACATTAATATTTTGAGAATGTTATGTATATATTTGAGGTATTCATTGAGGAATTTTTCTGACCAATACCTTTAAGTTGAATTGTCTGAAAAAATAATGGAGCCAAAAGCTATCTTATTTGGATCCAGCTTGTTTATTATTTTGCAAAAATGATCTCTTCGATGTAGATCCTATTCAGTTACATACTTCCTGAGCAAATGGGTTTTTATAGGGATGAAGCTTTACTTTATAAAAATATTTTAAAATCTTTTTAACCGACTATAGCTGGCGTTATCTTTGAGGGCAATTTGGCATGAACTTGATTACCAGATTATTTAGTTGTAAAATGGCACATAAGTGATTCCTTTATTACGTAGATAAGGGACCAAAGTATATCTCAATAAAGAGAAAATAATTGTAAACACTAGTTGTCCTGCTGTTTAGGTTTGTAATTATGTACAATTTTGAAACTATTTTCTCCATATGATGAATTTCGAACTTACGCCAATATGCTTCTCAATAAGCGAGATATCCATATAAAAGTATAACAATGAATTTATAGAGTAATTTGCTAAATAATGTGTAAAAAAGCAAACTGCGACTACTACAAAATTAAGAAATAAAATAGAGAATCAAAATAAGAGAAGAAAGTGCATTACTGAGCCTGTGCACGTATCTGCAACATAAACAATCGTGAGTAACAACTTGCCCTATTATGTTTTACATCCTACGAAGCCAACAGATTTAAACAAAATGGTGCAGAGCGGCCGTGACGGAAGATAAACAAACATCATCTCACGACGTACGTTTTCATGGAAGATATTTTTAATATTTTAAAATATACTTATTTCTCATACTGAATAATCTTGAAAATGTATGCATTACCCAACATTGGAACAGTTTGAGAGAAGTATGCTTAGAATTTATCTGATTGTATCTGTTATATAAGGCGGAAATCTTGGTCTTCTACAACAGTCTAAGAAAGGATAATTAATTATCGTGGAATGTGTGTACGAAGGCGTCGTTAATTAACAGTTAATACGTGATTTATTGAAAATGAATGAAACAACGTTAATATATTTATATTGGTTAATGAAAAGTAATTAATTATTACACAATGACATCAATCATGAATCATGACATGTCTGTCAACTAGTAACAAATGCCCGAGTTTGTCCAAACATAATAATTATAACAAAAATGCATAGACAAACTATTTCAAACCTATATGTTCTCTTCCACTGTATTTCGGAGTAATTCAAAACTTTGTTTTTAAGTGTACTAATTCCGGTGTAAACATGATTTTCCTTGAAATCTAGGTCAATACACAAGGTTGCTCACTGAAAACGAAACGAGAACTTTCACAACGATGTATCCTTAAGGCCTCAAACATGATGATTTTTATTTTAAGAGATATTTTCAAACCAAATTCAGACAGATACGAAGGATATCACTACATTATAGTAGGAGTACTATTATAGTAGTACTAGTGTGTAATCTTTCCAACGGCATATATATTTTCCTATTTGAGATAATAGTGTTAGAGAAGTTGTTTAAAAGTTATTTTTAAATAATGTAAATGATGGCGGTACGTCTTGAGTTAATAATAATAAGCAACGTACCAATTAACAAAATATATACAAAAATAATTGCAGTGACAAAAGGACATTTTAATTAGATATTAGAAAATATTTAAACATGTTGTCGTCTTGGAAATCGTCTTAGAATGTATCTTATAATGAATTGAATTTATGAACCGTTTCTGTTTTAATACAATCATCTTTTTAGATGATACTAATTTTTTTTATATAATTTCAAATAATATAGTTTCAAGAAATATTTTCAATGAAATTATGAATTTCAATAAAATTACTTTCAGTTCCATACTGAATTATATAAGCAAAAAACCACCTTGATCTCTTCTTTACTACCGAAGATACATATTTTTGGAAAATTTTGTAAATTTGATTTAAATAATGTATTTAAATAATAACAATAACCAATTTCTAATAATACTAATTACCAAAACACCATTTTGAAATACCAAAAACCAGTTGTATTAAAAGTGAATTGATTTATATACAAAAATTATTTTAATGATAATATCAACCAATTTTTAATTATAATAGCAACAAAATTTTCAAATAGCATAATATTTTCAAATAAATATCAAAAAGCATTGCCTTCTTAAGAGTAAATTCATCTATGACCGAAAAGCTCTTTATTTAGTAGAAGAGAAGTACTTCGTAGAAGCAGAAGTAGTAATTTTGCCCAGAATTGTATGTAACTGATTTATGAAATTATAAATTGATTGTTGGTTTATTTCGTATAGAATAATTTTTATTTTACTTGCTTACGTGAAAAAATATTACCCAAATACCTCCTGTCAAGTTCAAAATAGACCTGGATATGTCTCTTTTAAGCTTTAATTATTTTATTTGAATATAATTGAAAATAAGTGCTTCTTTCGATGGAAATATGCGCGAATAAGCACAACCCTGATGACAGTTTAAATATAATTCCTGACTGGGATGAGACAGATGAGATGAGTGAGCTGCTAATAGAACCC
Source organism: Rosalia funebris (assembly GCA_037954035.1). NCBI lineage: Eukaryota > Metazoa > Arthropoda > Insecta > Coleoptera > Cerambycidae > Rosalia > Rosalia funebris. The sequence continues at coordinate 18,063,960 of JAZFAV010000016.1, read as the reverse complement.
GCCTTGGTAGGGGAGCATAGGGGAGTAGAGACGGTGCCGGTATTGGTCGCGCTACTATTCTTACTATTCACTTAAAATCTTCATCTTACTTGTAGTCAATCGTGTCACCTTTAATAGATTTTCTACTAATGAAGATGACCTTGTGGTATCGACGTGAGGGAAAACGCCAACCTCACTATCGAGAGGATCAGGAGATGGATTAAAGATAGGGAACTGACTCTGGCTTTGGACAAAACGGAGGCAGTCCTCCTAACAAGGAGGAGAAAGCTTCCTTGCATCATGTTTCCAGTGGGGAATACCGAATTCGTGCTGAAGCAGAGTATTAAGTGCCTGGGAGTCTATATTGATAGTTCCCTCTCGTTTAGGGAACATATCAAACAGACGCTGGAAAAGGCTGGCAAAACTGTCTCGGCCCTTAGTCGTTTGATGCTAAACATTAAAGGCCCCAGGGCGGCAAAGAGGAGAGTCCTCGGTGGGGTGGTGCAGTCGATCTTACTGTATGCCGCCCCATTGTGGGTGGACATATTAAGAAGGGACAAGTGGAGGAGAGAGTTCACCAAAGTCCAGAGAAGAGCAGCGTTAAGAGTTTGTAGTGCATACAGGACCGTATCGGCAGCGGCAACGCTGGTGATAGTCTGTATACCACCCATTGACCTTCTAGCAAGGGAGAGACGGGAGGTGTACGGAGGAGCTGACAGAGATGCAGCAAGGGAGAGCCTATGGGAACACTGGTAGGAGAGATGGGAGGCGGAGCCTCGAGGGAGATGGACGAGGGTGCTAATCCCGAACATAAGGCCATGGTGCGAAAGGGCACATGGCGATGTCGGGTATTATTTAATTCAGGTCCTTACTGGGCATGGCTGTTTCGCGGACTATCTATTGGATAGGCAAACGCGAGAGCAGAGAGTGCTGGTCCTGTGGAGAGGTCGACGATGCCGGCCACACAGTGTTCAGCTGCAAAAGGTGGATAGGAGAAAGAAGAGCTGCGGAGCAAAAGATAGGACATGCTATCATTGTAGATAACATGATCCCAATCATGCTCGAGAGCAGGGAAAGATGGACAGTGGTGGAGCAGATGGTAACGGCCATCATGAAGGAAAAAGAGAAGGAGAAAAGGGAAGTGGGGAATGATTAAGTGTCCTGATTGATATGCCAAAGATAAGTAAAGCGAGAACGGTTCCTCTTCGGCATTATACTGATAGGATAGCGGGGGGTTTTTAGTCGGTAGGCGTATACGAATCCGGCACTATCTGGCCAAATAATAACAGAACACCAGAGGCCAGGTGTCTCACCAGAGGCCAAGATTTTCTCCTCGAGGGAAAAAATGAAGATGATCTTATTATTGAAGTGTGTATATAAGTTTCAATTATATAATTAATATAAAGTGAATATGAGGATGCCAGTTAAATATATATTTAACCACGACCACTATATTAGGAAGTCACGAGTGACCCAGTCACTTTGACTGGGATTATTAAAATTCATTCGATAAGGTGTTTTTAAAGGACTGCATGTCCTAGAAATGACTCCAAGACTTTCTAGTTTTCAGCTCAAAGTCAATATCCTTGATCAAAATAAATCTGCCAAATCTGACGTTTCTCAAAACCAGAATTTTTCACCTCCTAATTGACCGGTTTTACACGTAGTCGTGGATAAACTGTTGAATTATATTCGGGAATTAACAGCCTTTAATCCGCTCTAAAAAACGCATTTTTTCTCGTGGATTAAAAGCTTGTTAATTGCCTTATATAATTAATAACTGTGTTGCACTTGATTATGGACAACTAAATATAGTGATATTTTTAATCTCCTTCTAGTGAATAAATTACAATTTGTGATGCTCTGGGGGGTACATTGTGGTTTTAACGTTATTATTCGTAATAACGACGTTATTATTCCTCTTTTGTGTAACGTTTTTCTAAAATAATTTATAAATATACAGTGATTAACATAGTAGCCTACGGAGAGATTTGACTTTAAGCCTATTCGTAATTTTCTTTAGATAGAATAGCAACTCCTGGACAAAATTAACATATGTGAAACTTCACATTATTACCTTTATTGTTTCGAATATTTAAATCACAGTAGCTACGTGATATTATAATTAAATGATTTCAACTAATGTTTAACAAATTATAATGGTATTATCGAGGAAAAACATGAATATATACAGAAAAGGAACAATAATGTCAAATTCAGTGAAATTATTAATTAATAAAATAATGTCAAATGAATAAAAATTTTCAGAAACAATATTGGAGGTGGAAGTAAATCGTAAGCATTTGACTTTAGTAGCGTGTAGGTCCTCTTCAAGCTCTTACTACTGAGCTCGTTCATCTGGGCATTCTATTGATCAAGTGGTCAATGATATCCTCATTGCATCCCATAGATGCTCTATAGGGTTCATATCTGGGTTTCATGGTAGCCAGTCCATGGTTGGAACGTTCACAAATCGAAGATAGTCCAGTACCTCTCTAACAACGTGAGGACGAACGTTATGTTGAATAAAAATGAAATTGTCCCTAAAAAACGGGGCAAATGGCATCACGTTCTTTTAAAATATTTTCTACATAGAAATGTGCATCCACGGATCTCTCCCATATAGAAACCAAATCCGTGAGAGCATTGAAACAAATTCCTCCCCAGAACATTATTGATCTACCAAGAAATGAGATCCTAGGAGAGATATTGCAGGCAGCAAACTTCTCTCCTTGACTCCGACCGACTCGTAGACGTTCATAAATTATGACTTACTATTGGTTCGTCTGAAAACAAAACTTGCTCCCAGTCGTCAATGATGAAATTTAGCTGTTCTCTTGCAGAACGTAATCTGGTAACTCTATTCTTGTTGGTGACCAGTGATACCATAACTCGTCATCTACTATCCAGTCCTCCTTCATTAAACCTTTTCATGGCTATTTCCACAAATTTATATATTTATAACTGCTGCTAGGGTTCTGCTTAGCTCTAAACTGATAGAATGCCTGTTTCTTAAGACGACTTGCATAATATATCACTGATCTTTGCATCTGTAGACTGCTTACGACATGATTCTGGGATTCTATAGTAAGTTTCGAGTTAATTGAAATGTTTAACAATTCTGTTAATGGTTAATTGTTTAACTCGTCACAAATTAATCACATATTGCTGGCCACGTCTCTCGTTAACCAGAGTTACTGATTTCACTATTTCATCTTTTCTTAAGTTGCATAGATGATTCATTTCTTCTACTCTAACTGTATTTATTGCCTTTTACAAATCATTTTAAACAAAGTTAAATGTATTATTAAAAAAAAATTACAAAATGTTATTTTACATCTGTTAAACAATTGCAATTGTTTATCAGTAGTGACAGAGGATATCCTAAGTCATCTACATAAAATATTTAGGGATTTAAGAGTTCGAAAAATTATAAGAAATAAAAAAGAGCTTTGCTGGTGTTTTAATTTTGTTCAGGAGTGTATTTAGAAATTTAAGAAAGAACAGAAATTGTTTAAAAATCGCATATTTAATTTGGCCATATGTTTTACCTCAAGACACTTGTATACGAGTATACCTTAAAATATAAAATAAATCATTCAGAGCCCTAATTTTAACTAGGTTCATTATCTATAAAACAAATAGAAGAATAATCAAAAACGTTTTATACAAAAAGAATGGGGGGTCATAAACCGAAATTAATATCTTGTTAACTATTTCGCCGTTTGTTTCCATCTGACGAGACGATAGCCGTGTTTAAAATTGGTTCTTTTACGATCACCAGAAACGATGCAGTAACTCCGCATTCCTCTGGGCGAATCTGTTTTACTATGTCTCGACATAAACAGCCGAGGCCTTTCAGACTTACATAAATATGCAAATCTTCAGTCGGCATGAATGAAAAGAACAAGATCAACGGAAGATGAGAAACAATTGATTCATGTTACCATCTTTACGCAATCGTTGCCGGACGAACGATCGCCGTGTATATTTTTTCAACGTTCGATGTTTATGTAAATGTACTGAAAAGAAAAGATTTTGTTTTACCTTTCAGCGGTGATGCCTGCGAGATGTACGCACGTTCTTTATTATCGACTTAAATATATATTTTTTTGTTATTATACAAAGTACTTACACTGTAAGGTAGGATACAAATGCTGGCGTTTGATTAACGATAATTTATTTAAAATAAACTGTGTCTAGTAGTTAAAATCGAATGTGCCTAGTAGAAACATATTGATTGGAAATACAAAAAATTGTTCGACCACTAATTTAATGTTATATACCTAAATACAGGGTTTTTCAATAGGGACGCTCGAAATTTGTTAGGTTTTAGCGTCCATTTTGTTAAAGCAATATCTGTCGAATTTATTGTGAATTTTTCAGTAGTGTGTGTGCATTCATGTGCATATATAACACTATTGTAAGCTTAATAACGGCCTACGAAGTTTGTAAATTGGCAGGTAGCAGAAAAATCAACAGACAATAGCGAAAAATAAATTTATTCAAGTGTAAAGAATTATATGTATAATATCAAAGCTATATGAACAACGACGTCAAGAACAATGGAGGTAATGTTATGTTTGCGACTACTAGTATTTATCTAGGGTTGGTAGCATAAACCATTATGATGCACATTATGATGATAATGGGTGATCCAACCAAAACGCACGATGTTAATTGTAAATAAAACAAAAAGTTTTCAGAGAATTATCTTAATATTTTTTATTATGATAGAAGGATCTATGACAATTATGCGTGAAACAAAATATCGGCCAAATGCTCGCCACGGCTTCGGTGGCATACCTCTATCCGATGGTCCATATTTTCAATGACTCTGAGACATAATTGAAGTTCAATGTCGTTAATGTGCCGAATTATCTCATCCTTTAGCTCTTGAATTGTTCTTGGCTTATTGACGTATACTTTTCCTTTTAAATATCCCCAAAGAAAGAAGTCCAACGGTGTCAAATCACATGATCGTGACGGCCAATTAACATCGCCATGACGTGAGATAACACGGCCATTGAATTTCTCGCGCAAAAGTGCCATTGTTTCGTTGGCTGTGTGGCAAGTGGCACCATTCTGTTGGAACCACGTATCGTCCAGGTCCATATCCTCAATTTCTGGCCTCAATTGTTGGGCACGACGACGAGTCGAGGTTGACGGCTCTTTTTGGTTGACTGCTACACTATCGCGAACAACAGCAATGTTTTCCGCAGAACGAACTGAGCGAGCATGCACAGATGTTTTCACATTTCCCACAGACTCGGTTTGCTGAAATCTGCGCACAATTCTCCCGATTGTGGACAGATCTGGTCGATTACGCTGACCAAAAAAGTAACGAAGTGCACGAAATGCATTTTGATTTGAACGCCCATTTTCGTAAAAGGCTTCAACAATCTTAACGCGCTGCTCAATTGTGTACCTCTCCATGGTTGAATTTGTCAAACACTGAAACAAAGCAATGTCAACTTAAGTTGACAATTAACATTACATCGTGCATTATAGTTGGACCACCCTTTATAAGCACATAAACATATTATGTATGTACTTAAAGTTTACAGATATTTACAGAAATTGGTGCTGGCCCCACGAAATCATAAAACAACAACCAGTATAAGAGTGTTAATGAGCACTTGCAAGTGTTGTTCGGATAAAAGGTTTTTCCGTTCGCTAGGTTGTAGAATAAGTTCACGGCAGAGAAAACACGGCAGTTTGAGTACTTTCAAATCTGCCTCTCGATCACAACGTTAAAGTAATTAATAAAACACATGAAGAATTTAGATAACTGTAGAGGGAAATATCCCTACCGATGTGCTAATGTAGTTTTAAGGTAAGCAGAAAAACAGTTCGAACTCCGTACAAGAAAAATAGTTGCGCCTTGTAACTGTGTACTGTTAGCTGAGGATTCTGAGCAATATAAATCTCTACAAGACTTGTGTAAATAGGTGGATGAAACTATGAGATGGTTCTGTTTAATTTTGAAAAAGAATTCACCTAAACGGTGAATTCTTTTTCAAAGATCTATTCAAAGATTTCTAAGATATAGATCTAAATTAACTTATAGGCAATATCATCACATAATGAACCAATTTATGTTTGCAAAAATAGGTCCACTGATGATGAGATGATCCCAGGGAGGATATATGCGAGTATGGTGATCAATAAGATTTAGGTATTGTGGTCGTTAACTCATTTTAATTTAGTACCACTATCCTCTTACCATCTTCACATTTAGAGTACTCCGGCTATCAGTTTTCATGAATTTTTTTAACAGATATAAATTTTGGGAATTTAAAATATCAAACTAGAAATATCAAAATATAAACAAATAAGAGCTTTGATGAGATACACTTATTCATATCAAGATATACATAGTTAAAGATCTTTTATATTAAGGAAGTTTCAAATGATGTAGTTGGAAAATTAGATATATTACAAACCGGCCAGCGAATGCGTTCACAAATGTTTATTGCCGACTGAATGTATCTAACAGTAGATTAACGCTATATAGAAAATGTACTAATGTAAGTAGCTTCATTGAAAAACAAAAAATACTAGAATAGTTTAGAAGACTTCACAAAACTGATGAAGGTGCATCCACTGTATTTTCCTGTTCATAATTTCACTATATTAAACTCTTTTATATGCGTATATATGCCGACTCCAAAAGATATTCTAATTTATTCAGTTGTATATCATCCTCAACACGTCTTGTGTGGGACTAAAAATGAGTTAAATAAGATACAAATCAAACGAATACAAGTAATCAGAATTAAAAAGGCGTCATCCTACACGCAGCCAGAACCAGTTCACAGTATTGAAGATGCATTATTTCTATGAGATCGAGTGCCTGACTGACTTCACCATATTTGGAGGAATTTCTCACGACTAAGTCACTGAAAAAACTATTGATGGTGGACGTTAATGTATTATGTCACACTTCATGGCGCCGTGAGCCGCCTTATGAGTTATATAGTTATTTTACTAACTGTTGAAGTAAATTGGGTCACATGTGAGTCCATAAGACACAACAATAAATAGTGCCACTTAATTATTACCAAGTCATGTTGGGTATTGCAGCAGGTGTGTTTTATTACCATTGTTTTATAAAGAGTTGTGTGTAATTGGACGACGGCGACGGTTGCAGGGTGTATTATCTGTATAGTGTAATTGCCTGCATTTGGTAGGTATAATAAAAAAGATTTATTGCGTATTCTTTAATGTGTAGAGTTGGAAGCGTTTAAGTCGAACACCCAATTTAAAGTAGTTTCATCTTAAATATTCAAAGAAGTTCTTCAAACCATTTATTTAAATTTTAACACTAACCGTTCCCTTATGTTATTTTTTGTATATGAACGAAATTTAAAGAGAAAGGTAATTGTAGGGTACCTGCTAATTTTTGGTGAGTTATACAATGTAACCTAAAAGCAAGAAATAAAATTCATTATTTTTATTCGTTCTTTCAAAAGAAAACTAAAAAATGCGTTAATTAAATCGTCATTTTTTCACCGTATTTGATAGAAATAATATTTTAGTAGACTTCCTCCCGTTGCACTTACATTATATGTGGCTTGTTTACGTACACCTTAAGTTTAAGTTACTTTAAGAAAAATAAGTTGATTTAAATCAGTGGATTCAAATGTGGTGGCTATTTTCCAAATCCACCTGTTTGAGAAAATGCTGTGGATATAATTTCTGATGACATGTAACAAATGAAGAAAATTACATTCTGAAATTCAATATATTCTTGATTTGTAGAGTAAAAGCTTTGATAAATCAAAGTGTTATTTTCCTCATGGTGTACATCTTTTTAATCTAAAGATTCTTTTACGCTGTTATTGTGGATTCTTACATCGTGTAATTTGTAAACTATTAGTTCATCTATTCATGTTTAACCACATTCAACTTGAACTATTCATTAGTTCAAGTTGAATATATATTCATGTTTTTTTCAAAAAGTAAATAATTGTGGTTAAACATGAATTCAAAAAGTAAAGTACTTTTTTTCAAAAAGTAAATAATTGTGGTTAAAGTTTTTTATTTGCTTTCTTGTTAAAAGTAGAGCAAGTGCGCCGATGAATTTTCCCCATTTTGACATAAAATTTCAGTATAAATATTCAAGGATTCTTCTAGTAGATTACTGCATGCGGTATATTTCTCAATATTATATATATATATATATATATATATATATATATATATATATATATATATATATATATATATATGTATATGTATATATATATATATATATATATATATATATATATATATATATATATGTATAAATATATTTTTTTATTTACTCATGAATACTCCATTCATGTATATTAGGATCTGATCATAAAAATCAAGTATAATCTGATCATAAAGAGCAATAAGTAAATTTTGTCTAACTTATAATACTAGGTATTTAGAAAACTTAGAACTAAGGTCTTACTCAACAGTATCAATAGATTTATAATTAACTAAGTACACTAAAAACTAACGTCTACACTAAGGTGTACAATGCTTTGCTTTGTCATATCACTGAACTAACTCAAAGGGGCTTGATTCTCTTGAGTTTTCTTGTCAATCCTGCGTTATTAACGGAGTTGAATCGTCTCGAATTTGACGTTGTCGAAGGGATAATTGTTCATGACTCTTGACAATCTGAGATGGCTTGTTCTGGCTTGTTCAACAGTATCCATACGCAGGTCCCGATGGAGGTTACTGCTTCGGATGTACCAAGGTGCAGGTATGGATGTTCTTTAGCACATTATTCTGAAACCTATGAATGGTTTGTACCTTGGTTTGACCGGTACAACCTCACAGCTAAATTCCGTAGGCCCATACCAATTTAAGTATCTGCATATATAACATATAAATTTATTATGAATAGTTAGAGTGGAGTTTCTTCCAATCAACCAGACATTTTTCTATATTTAATCAAAAGTGCTTATTTTTTCCTTTTGATATCGGCTTTCCAGCGTAATCTAGCATCAACATATTTAGGTGTATTTGAAAATATCATTCGTTTATCATTTATGCTTATGAGTATATGTTGATTAGCTCTGTTTGTGAAGTTAACTAACATAGACTTTCATTCATTTAATTTTATCCTCCATTGTTTTTCTCCAATTGTTATTTTATTGTTATCTAATTTTGTTGACTGGTATCTGTATTTTTGTGTTACTTCTTCGTGGTCATTACCTACTGCTGATATAGCACTATCATCTGGAAACGTTGCTATGGTGTCATTTTCTAGTCTAGAATTATCACTTGTGTACAAAAGGTATAATAAGGTCCTAGTATACTTAGAATAGGCTTCTTCTTGCTTAATTCGAGAATATTTCTCTGCGATGTAGAATCCCATAATAAAGGGTAGTCCAACCAAAACGCACAATGTTAATTGTAAATACAGTTTTCAGAGAAATATCTAAATATTTTTTGGTATGATAGAAGGATATATGAGAATTATGTGTGAAACAGAATATCGGCCAAATGCTCGCCACGACTTCGGTGGCATACCTCTATCCGATGGTCCATATTTTCAATGACTCTGAGACATAATTGAGGTTCAATGTCGTTAATGTGCCGAATTATCTCATCCCTTAGCTCTTGAATTGTTCTTGGCTTATTGACGTACACTTTTTCTTTTAAATATCCCCAAAGAAAGAAGTCCAACGGTGTCAAATCACATGATCGTGGCGGCCAATTAACATCGCCACGACGTGAGATAACACGGCCATTGAATTTCTCGCGCAAAGTGCCATTGTTTCGTTGGCTGTGTGGCAAGTGGAACCATCCTGTTGGAACCACATATCGTCCAGGTCCATATCCTCAATTTCTGGCCACAAGAAGTCCGTTATCATCTTGCGATAGCGAACGCCATTCACGGTAACTGCTTGGCCGACCTCATTTTCGAAGAAGTACGGCCCGATGACGCCGCCAGCCCATCACCGCACCAAACAGTCACTCTTTGTGGATGCATCGGCTTTTCAACAATCACTCGTGGATTCTCATTTGCCCAAATGCGGCAATTCTGCTTGTTAACGAATCCACTGAGGTGAAAGTGTGCCTCGTCGCTGAAGCTGATTTTCTTTGTAAAGTCACCATTCACTTCTGTCTGTTCAGCCAACCATTCGGCGTATTGACGACGCTTGAAATGGTCAGTAGGCTTCAGCTCTTGAGTCAATTGAACCTTGTAAGCGTGTAAATTCAAATCTTTATTCAAAATTCGCATCAGTGATGTTCGTGAGATATTCAATTGTTGGGCACGACGACGAGTCGAGGTTGACGGCTCTTCTGCTACACTATCGCGAACAACAGCAATGTTTTCCGCAGACCGAACTGGGCGAGCATGCACAGGTGTTTTTACATTTCCTACAGACCCGGTTTGCTGAAGTTTACACACAATTCTCCCGATTGTGGACACATTTAGTCGATTATGCTGACCAAAAAAGTCACGAAGTGTACGAAATGCATTTTGATTTGAACGCCCATTTTCGTAAAAGGCTTCAACAATCTTAACGCGTTGCTCAATTGTGTACCTCTCCATGGTTGAATTTGTCAAACACTGAAACAAAGAAATGTCAAATTAAGTTGGGCAAAAAACTTGAGGTTAAGATGTGACTCACAATTAACATCGTGCATTATGGTTGGGCCACCCTTTATATGAAAACTGTTTACGTGAATACATCTTCATTTTACATTTTAGACTTTTATGCTAAATTTTATTGAAAACCTATGCCGCATTAAGGAAAATTGTAGAACAGGCTTTATTTTCTTCTAGTGATTGTTCTATTATATTTGTAATATATTTAATTTGTCATTCTGTGAATCTGATCAATAGTGGAATATTTTTCTCTAAACTCAAGTTGATGTGATGGGATCGTATTATGTTCCTCTATGATTGGTTTTCGTCGTTTTAATAAAACTTTTTCGAATAGTTTCGATAATACAAGCAGGATAGAAATTGGCCTATAGGAGGAAACTTTTGTTACCTTCCACATCCATCGATGAGGAAGGTACATACCTTAGTCTAATAGCTACATTTACAAGATGTGTGAGTTTAACGATTGTTTTTTTGGGGAGCTGTTTCAGGATTTCTTCAGTAATAAGATCAAATCCAGGAGATTTTTTTAGATCAAAATTTTCAATAATCTCTTTAAGAACTTCTTTGGGGGTGGTTAGATAGATCTTCACACTTTACTGGTGATTTCTTGATCCAAGATGTCATCACTTTCATTGCGTTAAAATGCATTTTCTAGGTGAATTGCAAATCTGTCAGCTTTTTCTTGTTTATTTCTCGTCCACCTACCATTTTCCATTCTGATTAAAGGGATTTGCATGATGAGTCTCTGTAATCTTTTAGTGGTTTTCCACAGTGCATAGTCAGTGCTACTATCACTTGTCAGTTTATTTGGGTATGCACTAATTGATTATTTTTTAATCCATTGGATTTCTCTTTTTAGCTGTTGAGTTGCGTTGTTTAGGGTAGTATTGTCTATCGGCGCTCTGGATTGATACCATTTCCTTCTTAATTTTCTTTTTTCGGCATTAGGTCTCTTATCTCTTTTGGGTAGTTATTTCCTTTAGACTTATGCTTGATAGTGGGAGTTGTCTCAAGCAGCTTGTTTTACTTGTTTTACAAATACCTCAACTTCTTGATCCAACTGGTGTGTATTTTGTAAAGGTACTAATAGATAAATTTTTGTTCTAAGTCTAGCTTGAAGCTTTGTCAGTCTGTTAATTTGTTTATTAATATCTGGTATCTTTCATAATGATATGTTCACTAACCGGTATATTTTCTAATATATCAGCACAATTTCCCCTATTGTTATCTTAGCCATTTGTCATTTTATATTACATATTTTATTATTGCATCACTAACTAGTTACTGTTAAACAAATTTGTTATGTAATACCTACTACTTCGTAACATATTTGTTACAAACTAATATGCAACAAATGTGACAGCTTAAAATGTCCCATTTTCATTTATCATATGCTGTTTCATCTTATTTAAGCATGAAGGAGAAAATTACTTATAATCACATGTCGCTATTGTGAAATAGCCCAAACGGCTTATGCGCCAGTTAAGAGGATTAAGCAGCCAGCCGTGATTTATTAAAGATTAATGATTTGAACAAAAAATCATAATTGAATGGGCTCGCCGAAGATAATTCAGTTATACAATATAGTAAATTACATTATTAAAAGCTTTAGAGACCTAAACCCCTAGAGAGGAACCCAAGCTTAGGCGTTTCCTTTTACCACGATATAATGTTCCTTGTATAAGTAGGTATGAATGAGAATGTTAGCGTCATGGTTTGGATTTATGCTTAATGGGTCTGCTATATATTTGAATTCGATTACATCTTTATTACCACAGAGTTTAACATAAAATGTAGAAACTATATTATCACTAAAAACGTACCGTACATTAAACTTGCATATCTCTTTACCAATACAGATTTGGCAAAATCTGGATTGGTAAATCTTTGGATTTTTATGAAAATATATTTTCCAAGACAATAACATTTTCAAAAACTTGTAAATGGCCAAGTAAATTTAACCCTAACTCGTTATGAATTTTTCAATTCGATTTTCTTCGAAAACATCGTATCAAATTTTTCCAATTGTATCTTTTTCATGTAAAATACCTTGAATTTTCTTGACTCCTTCGTATTCTTGTGACAGAAATTTGTATGAAACAGTTAAGATTAAATTTACTCTCGACCACCCCGCCGACCACCGATTTTCTCACACCCCTCAATATAATTTTGAAATGTTTCTTATGTTACATACCGTTAAGCATGACAGCTTAAGCAACTGTCCAAACTTGTGATACAAAACAATTTTTTAATGTTAGGCGCCTTAATATAGACCCGCTCATCACACTTTTAGAATTATTTTTTGTTATAAAGAAACATAAACGTAATAAAACTCCAGGTCTTCACCAAACATCATTTGAGTGCCTTAGAATTTTCACAAAACTGGTTCCTCTGCCACTGTAGTTTACACAATCATATAGAAAATAAGTCACTTGCCTCTAACTAGTCGAAAATTATATTTACAGTGTTATATAAGATTGGTTAAATTAATAATTCTGAAAATTAAAGCGCTATATCTCTTATAAACTGTCCAGTATTTTTTTTTTCTGTTATATTGTTAAACCAACTAACTTGGGCGGTAAAGTTAAACTTTGTGTCACGGATTTAGAGGCTCTTCTGATAACATTTTTACATTAAGCGCTGTTATATAACTACATTTAAGACCTCCAAAACGAACATTCCTTTCAGCGTTTACTAACCTCAAATATGCATTTTATTAATTGAGTTGATCATCATCTGTTATGGCAAAAGTTCAAGTAAGTTAATATGAACCGCAAATTTCTCATTTTAGAACTGTATACTACTGAAAATAAATAATTAGTGCGCACTAAAGAAAGGTAGTTAAACAATGCTGCTACTTGTTACAATTATTATAATTTCCAAAATGACATTTTTATATTCGATCGACTTATATATGATTATATATTCGCATTTTAAATGACTGCTGACTGAATATAAAAAAATGAAAATTTAAAATTATATTCCAGATGAAAGTACCTTTTGGATGAAGAGTCGCCCCACCCATTATTGGGCGCTCACTTTCATAAAACAAACCATTAGTTGTTGACTGTTGATAACGGCATGTTGACGTCATATGGTTTGTAGATGAAAGTCGTTAAATATTGATTCCTCATTTTTGACAAGACACAAATAACTCGCAATTCAAATCCTATACTTCCAACTGAGATACCCTATAGAAGGAAAAACTCCTTCAACCAGTATGTTGGCATTAACGGTGATATCTATCTGTGTTCATAATTAAATATTTCCCTTAATTTAAAAAAGAATTATTAGTTAGTAATTACCATTTTTGTAATTTTAGATAAAAATAACGAAAGCAGTAATTATTACTTGAATTCTTAAATAAGTGTGCATATAATTACTTATTTTTAGTGTTAGTCTATATTTTAAATAAACTGCTGATTTAAATTACTCATTACTCCTTATAAATTATTTGCCGATAATTGTCGACAAAACGGGACGAATCAATTGAGAATACTTTTTACCGTCACACAAAGCGACAAGTATTCTTTGGGTAAACGATCGGGTATAATAAAAATAAAATTTATGCTTCAAAGGTCTTACGGTTCTATAAATCACAAGTATATACCGCGCCATGAAGTTGTAAAATTGCATTTGCAAGGCCAGCTCTTGTACTTAAGTCGACTGTTGATGATGAATATTTTTAAATTAATATGCTGTTAGCACGAAAGTATTTCACTGGCCCGGTTATTTCTTATTTGTGTTTCTTTTGCGAACATATGCGTCATCGAAGAAGGGTTAACACATTTATAAAACGTGTAGAAATTAGACTTACACTAAAAGAATTATCTTTGTTATTTGAAGACACAAGAAGGCAAAATATACACCAGTTTGAATGGCATCTAAAACTGTCTCTGGTTACATATTCTAAATCATCTAAATCCAATTTTGTTTGCAACGCACTACCATATACTTTTTTTTTGCTGAAATTTATGTAGGGTGTATTCATATATGACATGTATCTAAACATATTTACACTGATATATTAAGTGTTAGTCTGTGTTACTATTTTAACTTATTTTTTTATAATTTAACAGAGGATTTAATAAAGAAAACATTTTTTATCGCAAAAATCTTAACTAAAAATAATGAGAAAGTATTTATTTAATTTCAGTGAAAAAATAGAGGGTGTGGGCTGACCAAAATATTTAAAAGCATTGAAACCACTAACGAGGTTTAAGATACGCAATCAGAAACGCTTTTGAATGGTGTTTAAATTGATTTTTATTTCATTTCTATATTTTCTTAAATAACAAAACTATTGCAAATATATTATATATTTGCAGGTCAAAATTATATATTTTGCAGGAATCATAATAAACATAGAAAACTTACTAAGTCGAAGAACACACTCATTAGTTATGAGAGGATAACGATATCCTGAGATAGGTGACATTTTGCATCTTCCTTGTGGTTTTGGAATAATCTGAATCAGTGTATTTTAGTGCTAACTCTGTTAGACAAAATAGGGCAAATTTTGTCATGTAATTCAGCGCTCGGCGTTTGGCATATAGCCAGGAAAATAGCTGTTTTGACTTAATTTGTTTAGTCCTTATTATATAAGGCATTTGCAGATGGGTTGAAGTATAATCTCCTTATTTCTGTAGTTTTAATATTACCCTCTGCGTAGTAAAACTTTGCGTTATGCAGTAATAATAGTCCACGGGGAAATTTTGCAAGAACCTCTACCTAATGCTGGAAAAACAGTATTGTAAATATTTTGACTTCTTTTTATTCTTAGCACAAAAAGTTATAGTAGTCCACTTTGTAGCGATGTAGAATCAGGACCATCATAAGAAATATTAAAATTCTCATGATTTGGATTTTTTCATATACTCCAACTCCATATCTTAAACAAATATTTTGAAATTCGATGTCAAGAGGACATATTTCTGTTTTTAGACAAACACCAACTCCTCGATGGGACGCAAACGTATATATATTTATACTTCTATAGTCGATCTTTATCTGAATAAGCATTTTGTAGAGATTTAAAATTACTTCTTTATTAAGGCCCATTTTACATAAGAAACGCGTCTTACTATATTTAACGCCTTTATGTATTTTGCAACTAGGTCAGTAATAAGTTGTGGCAAGTTAATCTCTCATCAAAGGGAATCCCTTACAATTTTATAGAGTCTTTGAATCTGATTGGTGATTTCTTAATTCATAAGAGTGGTTCTCTATGATTGTGTATTGCTCTGCAATAAGTAACAACTGCAGTTTTTATTTCCGAGGACAGGAAACCTCTTTCTTCTACATCTGCAATATTTTGCTTTATTTCCCTTTGAAGATTTCTTTTTACAATTTATATCGACTTTCCCAAGTAAAACTAAATTAAGTCCTTAACGTGCGTATATTTTTTGATCGGTAATTGCCAGGCTGTTTGCAGTTATGAAACTGTTATTATTATTGTTACTTATAGATATTCTTCATCAATATATTGACTATAGGTATACTTTATTTTTTCTTTCATGTTCATTCGTCCTAAAGGAATAGGAAACTGATGATTCTTGAAATGAAATAACGTTGAAAATATAAAAAAATGTATTCAGTATTTTCCATCATGGCAAAAGTAATTCTCCGCCATTTTATTTTTTTTACTAGAACGTCTATGAAATGAGCTACGTTATTGAGTACATATTGTTCTAATCTACCTCGGATTTCCTCTTACCATCTATCATCGCATAAGGAGTCAGTGCAACCTCATCTCTGATTGGTCAATGTAATTCTTGAATTTTGGAGGATCAAAGAGAATATGCCTTCCTGTTGGGGTAACTCTATAACCAGTAATTACTAGAAACTAGAAACACTAGATCCGGAACAGCAAGTAAAATATTCTCCACAACTTCGACTGGAAGAATTGCAGACATCGTCCTGCAAAATTTACACGATTAATCACATTCGCATCGCGTAGCTCCCGAATGATCACCATTTTATAGGGATGAAATTGAAAATCCGCATGCAAAATTCTATGGAAGCTTCGACTTGAAATTTGTAATAAATTGCCTTATGTCCTGGCTGAATAACGTGGATCCTGTTGGATCGCTGCTCTCACATTTTCGATGGTCTCCGGAAATCACATTGTATGAACAGAACTTGGTGGCTTTTTATTTAAAACATAATCACTCTATCCAAAACTATACACCCATAACATTATAGTGTTACGGATAGGAATGATGGTAAACGAAATTGACGCCGAGATTCGATAAATGATTCAATAAAAAAAGTGTTCTATTGTGAACGCATAATACTGCCCAGCCCATACCTGCATGTAGATTGAAATGGAATCAGGTGAGCTCTCCCCTCTTTCATACTGGATATGATCAGTTCACGGAGTCGCGGGTGAACAACAATTAAAAATCGTTAGCTTCCTGTGCCCCACCCTGTATTTGCGGATGTCTCGGCATATTAAATAATTCTCTCGTCATGACTTTACAATTCGTTTATTTGTTATGTGATCTTAATTATTTTAATTTATTGTATTTTATGTAAAATAGTCACTGATATACAATTTTGTGGAATATCCCAAGAAACATGATAATTAGCGACTTAGAAAGACTAATACAATATATATGTATATAATATTATTTTATCTATTAAAAATAATATGTAAATGTATCGTTAATGTTGTTTCTTTTTATTTTCAGGTAAGTAGAAAAGGACGTACCTATTTCCTTCCAGACATACTATTATTGCAGTGCGCAAATAAAATCTGGTGAGAAATATTATAAGGCATGATTACTTGTTTATACTTGATCAAATATTAATAAAATTTCAAAAAGGTCACGATTGTGGTTGAGGGCACATCTAACTGAAAAAGACAATGTAAAATTTACAATCTTACACCGCCTGTGGACACATATTTTTTGTTTTTTTTTATTTAGATTATCATAAAATGTTATCTAGAATATTTGCCAATTTATCATAATGATCAATCAACAATATCAATCACAAATAATTCCAACACTTGAAAAGTGGTATTATTAGTATATGATATATTTTAATATAAATATATCATGTCCCATTATATTTTGTTATGATATTGCATAATTTTTAAGTTCAATATATAAAAATAATGCCCATTATACAGGATGTTTTAGTTTTTTCTGGACCAGAACCAACTTTGTTTTTCAAATGGTAATCTATATTTTGTATTATTTCGGATTTTTACATGAAATACAACGGGAATCTTATGTTGATACTATATTTGGCTTTATAAATTAGATTTCGATTCGTGTTCCTTATGGATTTCATCACTGACGAAATCGAAAAGAAAAACTAATTAAGTCAAATATATCGAAAACCACCGATATTTTCATAGGAATATCACCATAACAAAACCTTTATTGTTCTCTTAGAAACTGAAAATGTAATAAAAGGTTTGTCATTTCAAAGAGGACAAAAATGGGACCCAGTTAGAAAAATGAAATCGTTATATTTATATTGTAGGACCTGAAAAATTATACAATATTATAAGAAAAGATACACATATCTTCTTTTTAATGGAGATATTATGGGTTTTCGTACCCTAGTTGAACACGCTGTACATTACAAGTATACGAAATGCCAATTTACCCTAAATAACATTAATGTATCTGGAAGAATGAATTGATTCATTTGTATTATTATCAAAATCTGTTATTACAAATATACTGTAGTAATATTACAATTTGCATATACGGAAAATTATCCATGACCATTTCTGCACGAAATTAACCAGACTAAGTCTAGAATAAAAATAACTATTCGGTAGAAAATTAATAATTTAAATTTAATTTCTTAATTTTAATTAATAATTAGTGATTCACAATTAAACTTGCAAATTTTTAATTGAATCTAAAAATTGGATTTTGCAAAACAGAAAAACTGTTTTCACCAAATGTTTTGACCATCTGGCGATGTTGAAATTTGTACGTGTCAGGGAAATATTTATTGGTTCGTGTCTATTTGAAAGTAATATAGACTGCAGAATATATGCAAAAGCTGGAAACATTTATGCTCTCGTAAATGCAGTAATGTACCAACGCTATTTATGGTATCAAAAAATGTTTCAAGTCGCCACATTGTTAATAATGAGAATATGAGTTTGATCAGGACTACATTGAAATTTGTAACTTATCCTCATATCATGAATTTACTTTATATAACAGCATTGGGCATTATATTATGAGATTATGTATCATCTTATATGGAAACATATCATGAAAACTGAAATTTTATGTATTTTTAAGAGGATATCTTTGATACGAGGAACGCAATAAATATATATTGTAACATGACTATCATGACCAACATGTACTATTCATTTCATCGCTATTTGCCAAATAAAAAACTCTCTTATCTTGCCGATAAACGGAACAGTCTACCTGAGCCTAACCATAGAAACAAGCCACGGTATGTTTTGAGATTTTTTATTTAGCAAATAGCGATGAAATAAACTATAGATTGTGCTTCTCGAAATTTTGAAACATCAAACAAGTTTGGGCTCAATTTGAATCCTAAATAATATCAACTATGCTAGTAATAAGTATAAATCGATATAAGGAAGAATGTCCACTTTCTCGACGCAATTTCAAATTCCAAAATACTACAATATTCTAGAATTCGTTCTACCTGTAAGTACTACTTCTACTCTAATCCATTGCTAAGTAACCATAAGAATGTAGTATGAGAAAATTACTTTCTCAATCTAAACCGAAAAAGTTATTTTCCAGTACTGAGTTTTATCGAATTTTAAACAAAAAATAAATACAAGCAGACAAGCCATTACATTTAAAAGTTCATAAGTAAAAGTGCATAATTTGAAATTAGATGAGCCGCAATATATTTGCCAATACATCCACTATAAACTATCTTTGCGACAACGATTTTAACACAAAGAAGATGGGTGTAATAAAGTATATACTCCTGGATCCCATTTTTTGGTGGATCAATAATGTTCTGGGAAGGAATTTGTTTCGATGATAGCACGGATTTGGTTCCTATACGGGGGAGACCCATGATTGCACATTTCTATGTAGAAAGCATCGTAGAAGAACATGTGATACATTTGCCCCGTTTGTCGGGGACACTTTAATGTTTATGCAGGGTAACGCTTTGCCCCACGTTGCGAAAGAGATACTGAACTTCGATTTGTCAACATTCCAAGTATGAACTAACCACCAAGAAGCTCAGATATGAATCCCTTAGAGAATGAATGGAGTGCACTAAAATGGCGCAATTATGCGTCACATGTCTGCCTCTATAACTTTTAAGGAACTGGAACAAGTCGTTCATGTTGAATGGGAGAATATTCCTCAGTAAACTATTCACCACTTGATTAGTCACATGTTTAGATGAATGGAAGCAGTGATAAGAACTAGAGGAGGATCTACATGCTACTGAAATCAAATTCTTACGATTTAATTTCATCTAACATTTTTTTCTAAAGTTTTCTTAAGTTTCACTGATGTGTTAACTTTGTCCAGAAGCTTATAATCAAGCTATAATGATGTACGAATATTCATATCATGTAAACATTTAATTTTCTTGTCAGTTAGTACATGTACGAAAATGTAATAGCAGACTGCTTTAAAACTAGATTTCGGCGAACTCTGAATCATGTCATCACTTCGTATGCATAAATTATTTCTTTCTTATTTCCATCTCTCTTTTCTATTACTGTAATAATTTATTTTTACCAAATATTAAGGAAACCTAAAAAGTAAATATTGGGATTGAGATATATTGAGTAATAAACGTTTATTAAATTGTTTGACAAAACTTGTGACCTTGATTTTTTTGAAGCACATAATTTCGAATATTTATAAATTCGAAAAGTATGCAATATTGCTTTTAACGTAATACTGAACTCAAAACAATCAAGGCATATACATGAGTTTTTCAGATTTATAAATAAAATAGTACAGGAAATTTTTACAGCTGCATACAATTATTCATATACGCATATTAATTTATCAATTTTCCTGACACAAAGATAACGTTTCATCTCGGAGCTTCGTTCATTATGGCAACCTATTCATGCCAGATTGTTAAGTCACCATTAACTTCGGGTACAAAAGATATCGGCTAACAGCCCTATTGACGGACTTGAAAATAGAACAAAACTTCGCCATTAAAGTTCTTTATGTTAGTTCCATATTTTTTCTTATGTTTTGCTCATCCTACATGGGCTATCAAGAGAACAGATGCAAAGATCATCTGGGCGCATAATAGCTAAAGGTATAATAAATACACAATTCATCGTGTGCCGAAGGTATATTTAGAAATTAATAGTGATATTTAAACATGGTGTAAACGTTAAGTGCATTAAATTCTGTAAATCGGATATGGAGGAGTAATACAATTTCCTGAATTAGACTAATTTTTGTTTCTGGTCACCCATATTTGGTAATAACCTTTACTTCTCTTCATCGTGTTGGTTAAATCCCTACAAAGGTATATCAAGAAGATTACATCCTCTACAGTGTACCGTTACTTGTCTTTTTTTTTAAGATGGCTACTTCTTCACATTAATATAGGTGTTGTTGCTTTTAAAACTCTTAAAATAAAAATCAAGTAAGACTAGAGATAAGAAAGCAGGTAGAAGCTAATGAACAGCTTAAGGACATAAAAGATGAAAGGAAGTAAAGATAACGTTCCAACAGAAGAAGAGCTAGGACAATAATAGAACGACTGGAAAATCACAAATCTTCTAGTACATCCCAGTATACCCCTCTCAAAAATCGAATGCAAAATATAAATCCAAAACAGCATGTCAAGTTCCTTCCAAATATAAATAGGACTACGACATGGAGATTATCAGGAGGTATAGTTTTTATGTAAACTAAAACCGTTATAAGTTTACCACTACGTCACGACCATACGGTAATATCACAGACAACCCGCTATCTCTATGAACGCATTTGCTACCTATTCTTCTATGCTCTTGTTCACCTATTAAGGTAAACAAGAGACAGGTGATGTTACGTGTGTCTTCGGTCATCGGAAATGACCTGAAAATATCACCGAAAACTGTTTTCATATTTTCACGCTGATCGGTGAGAAGACAAATAGTAACATACGTATTAGATTAGAAATATGAAACTCTTCTATTGACTAACGCAGTAGATAATTTTCGACAGATATTGACAGTTGTTTGACATCTAATATTGAATTCTGAAGCACAGCAAATGGTGTTGAATCTCCTGGAATACTTTGAACAAAACAGTCACTTACTTGCCTTGATTTTTCATCTTAGTTCATACGAATATCTAAATACTCATACTTACCAAATTATGTGAATAGGGTGTTTCATATGGAACTATAGGATTTGAATTGCGTGCTATTTGTGTTCTGTCAAAGATAGGGTGTCAGTATTTAGTGACTGTCATCTACAAACCATACGACATCAATATATCTGTGATAGTACTACCAGCTTCATTTTCAAAGAAGTATGATCCAATTACTACACCACTCCAAATTGCATACCAAACCGTGCGTCCCTGTGGATGCATTTCTTTTTTGTGAACAGTATGGGGATTTTGAGCACTCCAAATTTGACAATTTTGTTTGCTGACTTATCTGTCATATAAGATGAAAATTTGCTTTATCGCTGAGCAAAATTTTGATGCAAAAATGAGCATTCTAGAGATATATAAGAATAACTTCTTATTCACCGGAGGGCTACTAGTGGGATTCAAAATATTAATGATCTCGTAGCATCGCCAATCATGTAAACAAAAAATTGAAAAACCGCAGACAGACAAGTTTCATAAATTGTACTATTTAATTTCATATATTTAATTTCAAAATTATAACGCCTGTTGTAATGCATATCCACTAAGTAATTAATTTCGTAGCTTCATGTTACACAGTTATTGCCTAGTCTAGGAAACTATAAAAAGATAGATACCATTATATCAGTAGAATCTTATAGACCTTTTCAATCGTAACTTAATCATTATTATACATCAGTCAGTAAAGATCATCTCAAAGTAATAAAAAACAAAAAAAATCGTTCACTTACAGTTTTCAATGTGTTTGGGCATCTCCAGTACCGATTTATAAAAGTAATATTGTTTTCTGATACTTTCGCTATTCTGTGTATAAATGATTACAGTTTTTGGTTTTATCTATATACTTTTTTTGTAATTCAAATTAATCTGAGGTCGGGAAGTTTCATCATTTGCGTTTACCTAAATGTTGCAGACTATTCTCCAGACTACCACACACCTAGTTCCGACTTTTGCGATTCCAAGAACCACCGCAATCTCGCAAAATATCTATTTTTTTCCTTCGAGATGAAAAAACTTGAAAAGAAATTAATACCATGACTAGTTCCGGAGTCCGATGTCATTTACCCGGCACTCTTGATCTCTTTGTTGATTATTTAGAAAAGGACCAAACAGACGCTAATAACACGGTTCTCATCATAAGAATATTAGCCTTATTATCTTTTTCCAGCCATTGAATTGCATTGCTGGAGGAATAAAGTTATTTCATTTCTTGGAATGACTGCACAACACAGACATGGCAGGTAATAAAATTCAATGAATCATAATAAAATACTAATAAGCAATCGATGTGCGGCATTATATACCACATATTCCATCGAGACGAAGAACGATTTCAAAAAAAGCATTTACGTGTTTACAACAACCATTACCTGCAGTATTGTGTTAAAGCGGTATCGGGAGACCAGCAAGGTGAGAAAGGATCGGAACAGGTTAATTTGCATACCTGAATTGAAGATTTACCTGGGTTTCCGCGGTTTCAGTTGTTTAGGTGCGCCACATTTGTACCAGAAAATCAAAATATTCAGTATTGAATTATAACACCATAATAAACGAAAACATTCATAATTGATTTTGCACAAGTTCAAAGCTGAATAAAAAGAGAATTTACTGTCGTAATCTCTTTGAAAATATTAATGTTTGCAAATGTGGAATTCACCTTTTTTATCTCTAAAATCCACAGGATTAAATCAATAGTTTCAAATATGAAACAATACGATTGGCGTTTAGTTCAATACAAGAATGGGTAATGCTCCTGGACGTGACTGCAATCATGTTATTCATACTGTAGTCCAGGGTGGCAGATCTGAACTCCCTCCTTTGGATTCGAACGAAAATATACATTGATACTTCCAATAATGGATCTTTTGTTAAATGTTAATGTATGTTTGGACTTGAGTCCAAATGGACAAGTTTGGTATCTCTCCCTGAGCATAGTTGAGTTTGTTCTCGTCTCTATATGTGTAACCTGCCCTCTGCAGCCAGAGACTTTAGGGAAATGAAATCGATTTCGGTGTCCAGATAAATCATTAAACTTTGTTTCCAAACCAACATTTAGAGATATATAACATTTTGTTTTTCTATATAGATGCATTGATATTCATATACTTCTTTTAGAGGGTGTACTTGTTATTACAACAAAGTTATAGCTTTAAAAATAAATTCTATTAAGTAGAAATTCCCTAATTCTATTCTGTATTATTATATCCTTTAAGACAGGAAAATGTGTCTTCACTACTTCTTTGAGCTTCTGGTGAGAAGAACTTTGACTTCGCGTTTTTCAGTTTAAGGAACAGATAATAGTAGCAGAATGGTAAACGTAAGTCTCACTGTCAGTTATATTTTTAGAAAAATATTAGCAATCTTGAAATCCAGCATACCTTGATCATTTTTAATCAAGTGATAGTTTCTGATATATCTTCTTTATTTGAAATGATAAGATTGCAAATGCCACTCTACCTCTTCTACCTTACTTCAGCATGACATCTTCTACTATTGTTATGCTTTCTTTCATTCTTGCTTTCACAAACTCTTATGAAATCACAGGGAATCATTATGGGAAGGGCGAATCTATGGGAAGAGTGGATTGTATAATAATATTCGAATTCACGTAATGGTGACAGTATTTATTTGTTTGGGACTATAGTTCCAAATACCACTACGATTTCAATCAGCCAACAAAAAAAAAGTAAACGCCCCTGATTCAGTTTTAATCATCTTTGAATGATGTTAAGTTGATTGGTGGGACGGGCCTCGAGTGCCTCGAGTGCCTCGAGCCACAACGTGTAATCTTTCGATGTCCGTAGACAACTGGTCTTCTGTTTTTGTCATTGCATCGAAGGTTGCAACCCTTTCCCAGTATTATTTTCATACTTAACATTTCAGTATAATGCATCGTAGTATGTTCGGTGTTGAGGAGCACGTGAAGGAGCATATGATTTCTGAATGGGCTACGGTCATCTTCTTCTGGTAAATCTACAGAGATAATGAAGCTCAATGTGTAGTAATGTAGTGGTAGTCTATATCAAGCACTCTTGTTATTATCTATTAGAATTCTAGTTCAACAAGAAAATGCCACATCTGCATTAATGGGAGATGCTGGACTCCATGAAATATTGATAATTTGAAAATTTTCCATTGTAAAGGTAGTCTAGATCCTATGACTTTATAGGGTCAGTAACGTATAAGTTTATAGAAGGTTTCGAAAACTAAGTATATCGAAAACTTGTTAATGCCTAATTCATGAGCCTGTCTGATGAAGAAAAAACTAAAACACTTAGTTTTCGGATAGGAATTCAGATAGCGAATCCTTGAGGTGTTTCTATGAGATCCATCTAGATATTGACTTGGATAAGTCTTGTGAATAATTTTTCTCTTTTTATGTTTTAAGTGTTATAATGTGCCAAGCATCAGATATGTAGAATAATAAATAATAAAAATATTGTAGCAAAATTCATTCCTATTTTTTGTATGAGAATCTAACAAGTTTTTACTGATACCACCATAATCTGATAATATAAGATTTTCGAAATAAAATTTAATCTGTTACATCAAAGGTGCTATTTATTACCTGTATTTGATGAATAATTATAAATTGATATTGAATAGGCATTACAGAGATCTATGATGATACTTAAAATCAAAATTGCACAATTAGAACCATCTGAATACCAACACAATAATTCTCGTTAATTTATTTATATCAAAATTTATATTTAATTGTCAAACTCGTGAAATTTGATGGCATCGTTTTTATATTTTAATCAATTTATTTCTAATTCATAAGTAAAAGTACATAATTTTGAATTGGGTGCACTGCAATAACTTTGATAATACATCTATTAAAACTATCTTTGTGAAAACGATGTTAATACAAAGAAGATGGCAGTAATAAATTATATAATCAAACTATAGTGATGTACCAACATTCATGTCATATAAATATTTAATTTTCTTGACAGTTAGTACAAGTGCAAACATTTAATAGCAGACTGTTTTAAGACTAGATTTCGGCGAACTAAATCATGTCATCACTTCGTATAAATATAAATTATTTCTTCTTATCTCCATCTTTCTTTCCTACTGTAAATTATTTTTGCTTCATTTTAAATATACTGTAGAATAAACGTCTGTATAAACATTTCTAAGTTATTGGTAAGATAAATTATGTTAAATATTTCGATATCTGCATAGCGGAGGTTTGCTACAGTTTACTAGTAATATCATTTAGTTACTGTTAACAACTTTACAAGTACCTTCTTGAACGAAAGTAAATCAATAACAATAGGAGCAATAGTCCAACGAGCCCAGGCTCATTATAGTTCGGCCAGACACAATTTTACAACTAATATATTTAAATAAAAATAATAACACTTTCAAAACTATTTTATTAATGAAAAATATTGGTAGAAACAAAGTATAAACGTTTAACTTAAATACGATGAAATATTACTATTTTATGATGTGTTAGTGACAAGCTTGTTAATAAAAAACATTAAGATTCACGGTTAAGAGCAGTTCTGCCGCTTCATTAATACTGTGTTACATCACCTTTATTAACAATAACAGCTTTAATTCTGACAGGCATAATATCTACCAGCTTATCGCACTATCCAGGAAGCATGATGTCCCAAATTTTTTGGTATTTGGTGTGTAGATCGTCAATTGAACGAGCTGGATGTTTGAGCAACTATTTTATCATTTTACACCACAATGTTTCTATTGACGAGAGATCTGGACTACTAGAGGGGCCTCCATAAATTATGTTCTGTAAACGAATCTTTGACAGTTTTTGCTATGTAATACGTAGCACTATCCTGCTGGAAAATGCATTGCGCGTCAGTGTCTTGACATATTGGTATTGACGGCAATAAACTGTCTGTCAAAATTTGTTTATATTTTCTGCTGTCATACCACTTATACATCCACAGATCATAAAAGACACGCGAAATATTTTTCTAACCAAACAGTCAGAATGATAAGTTTCCTGTGGGGTTCTTAGCACACGTTTTCTGGTATCACCCAAACAGATTTCAAATTTGCATCGTCACTCCAAATTACCTGGTGCCATTGTTATAAAGTCCAGTGCCTATGTTTTCTAGCCCACCGTGACCGATTGGTTATCTGTCGTTTAGTTAGTAACGGATTTTCTTTTACCTGAAGGAGAAGCCAGTTGAAGTTCAAAAGTAAAATGTAAATAATCAATCTAGACAAAATAGAATTTGTATCATTCACATTTTCTTTATTGGACGTTTAGTTGCGGATACAGAAATATTTTTCTAATAGCTTGCCTCCATAGTACTATAATTTATTTTGTACTGGATCGTCGGTTTGTTGTTATAATCCTCTTCAGAGCATGTTGATTTAAGCGTGAGATTTGTGATCGTTGACCAGTTTTCTTCCATTGGACTGTGTATCTAGTTTTTTTACACAAGCTGATAATGCCTTGTACTGTAGATTTTGGCAGATAATACGTAGAAGATGTTTTCCTAGCCGAAATTCTCTGTTTATGAGCATTAATAATTGATTTTCGCATATCGTCATTTAGTGCCATGCCACGTACCATTATTTTTAGAAAATTTTAGCATACGCGCCCAAAATATACATATACTTTTACAACAATTGAGATTTTATGTAGTTTTAAAATGCCGCAAACGTTTAGCCTATTATGCATTTCAGCATCTGGCCAAGCAGTTCTGAACCGCGAATCTTTCTACTTTCTAACACTCTCAAAACTAGAATCTAGTTTTGAGAGTGTTATTACTTTTATTTAAATAAATTAGTTGTAAAATTATACCTGGCCGAACCATTATGAGCCTGGCTTCAGATACCAACGAATACGGTCTTTCAGGAATTTCATTTGCTTACTTTTCTGGTACAAACGATGCTCGCCCAAGCCGAATACAGGTGAAAGCAGACGCGATATCAGGTTGTGCGCCCCGGATTTGGTACAAATTCTCTCACCGCGCGCACCTACGCCGGCCTCTGTTTTCCTGCTATCCGTGAGCAAATGTTAAAAGCGAATCCTAACAGGTGTTAATGACATTTTTAATGTTATGTAATTATTACCAGGATTGCGTACGCACCGCCAATGAAGTAATGAGCGCAACTGTGACTTGCGTACTGTTAGATCGTTGACTTGTGTGTGAAAGTGAATTTGGTCGCAGCTTTCGGCAGGACTTATGAATGAATGAATGAGTGCTTGCTTTCTTATCTACCTGCTAAAACACTTGTTCGAAGTGATTTATTTGATCTCAGTTTATTGAGGAATTTAACTTCCTTTTTTGCGAGTGTTATGAATGATTTATTTTTATGTTAAAGTGTGACTAATCTGATAATACGGGATTCTCGATTGCTATTTAATATTTGCTTTTATACATTGTGATGATAAAGTTTTGTGAAATATTGATAATTTTCTTTTTTAGTACATATTTTTTTTTACTGTAAAACAAGTTTAATAACCTTATTTTTAAAAAGACGTTGACAACTGATTGCGTTGTAACCACATCATAGCATTGATAAACTCCAACCTACTTTAAAACAAAAAAAAAAGTGTAAAATCCCATTGCATTGCAAAATAAAAATGTTTTCCAACCACAGAATTTTTGAATTGAATTAAATGGAATATCGATTTCAAGAGAATCCTTATTGGATTTAAGAATCGCATAGCTATGCCATCTACTTGATGCCACGCCCGCGCCGCAGGACATAATGAAAATATCTTACACCTTTGGACACGTGGTAATTGGACACAGTAGAGAGGCAACACATTCAAGGTAGTTAGACATATGCAAAGAGGACTGAAGAAACAGCACGGAACCTCTGGCAGGGGATATCTGGTTCACGGATAGCTTCAGGGTCGAGGGAGACTAGCGCAGGAGTTATCTCCTTATTCCTCTCTGAAGTTATCTCACAGTTTTCCAGGCGGAGGCGATGGCCATCTACGCCTGAGAACAAATTCACCCGATGAATGGAGTGGGTGGTAAGCGCATTACCACATGCTCCAACAGCAGGGCGGCTCTGGATGCTTTAGATGCTCCAGGAGTAAGTAAAATCATGACTGGTGAAGCAATGCAGAGATGCAGTAGAAACACTAGCGAAGAGTAACAAGCTGACGTTGATCTGGTATCCGGGTCAATAAGAAAGCGGACAAGCTGGCCAGGGAACACATTGATAGAGGCTCAATGGGACTTAAACCAGCGGTTAAAATTACACATTGCCTCTACAAAAGGGTAATCTGGGAACGGCTGAAACCTGAAATGCTTATCGCTGGTGGAATACCCAGGAATGCAGCAAGGCTAACTTGTTGCTGGGTTTGATGCCTAGTAACGACTAGACGGCAAAGGTCCTGAGGAGTGTCCTGCTAACGGAGTTTTTAACAGGATACCGTCATCTCAACTACCACCTTAGCAAAATTGATTTGAGTACCAACAAGGTATGCAGATGGTGTGAAGGAGAGTGGAAACCTCTAAACATGTACTATGTCAGTGCTCAGCTCTGGCGTGGCGTGGACACTTTGCGTTTGGGCTCTTTTTTTTAGACCCAAGCGAAATGAGAAATATCGGCCTGGAGGATATTGAGTTTTTGGAAGAATGCCAAACCCTTAGTCTAGTGCTGACTGATTTGTGGAAAGATACAATAGGTGGCAGACTGAGTATATTAGGGTTTCGCGATCCTCTTCAGAAAGCTAAACCTAAACGGGATTTGCTTTGTTAAAGAAAAATATGCACAATATTTTGTATAAGCTTATAACCTGCCCGATTTTTAAAAAATTTCTGCTTCAAACCTACTTATGTTTATACACTTTTTGAAAGAAACAACATGTCTTAACTAATATCAGTTTATATAACAGGGTTCAAATACAATGCCTGTATTCCACGTAAAATGTATATTCTGACAGTATTTTTTTTAAAACATGAGCAAAACATACTATTTATGTGAAATATGAACATTGTATTCAACCCCATTATATAATCTT
Source organism: Rosalia funebris (assembly GCA_037954035.1). Classification (NCBI taxonomy): domain Eukaryota; kingdom Metazoa; phylum Arthropoda; class Insecta; order Coleoptera; family Cerambycidae; genus Rosalia; species Rosalia funebris. The sequence goes on along the minus strand of JAZFAV010000016.1, from coordinate 18,034,082 downwards.
ACGAGTAGATAGAATGGCATGTTGTCTCTTCCAAAATATGTATTAAAACATAAATAAATGTGAAGCAGACAATTTTTATAAATCGTTATGTTGTGCGGTCAATATTTAATGTCTGTAATCAAACAAGAAGTAAAGACTCTTGTTCTAGTGTAAAATGCAAATATACGAACTCCTTTTTCAAAACTGATTTATGGCTCTGAAGAGCGCTGATTTGATAGATTTCCAGCAGCAAAACATTTTTAATGAGCCAGTCTAACGTTGTTTTACCTGGCGAAAGAAGATTCCGACATCTTTTATAATGTAACTGCCTTTTATAATAGTAGAAACTCTGCTAGATAACCTGCCAAATGACATTTTCTACATGCCTATTTTGGAATATCATGTTTAAGTTATATCTCGGGACATTTATTCAAAGTGTTAGAGGTGTGAAGCAAATGACCTCATTAGAATTTTTACAAGAGACCTAGATAGGAATATAATCATTATTATCAGTAATTATCCGTGTATCTCCTTAAAAACACACTATGAAATATTTACTTGATAACATTTTACTTTTTACTTTGTAATATCTAGTCTAAAATATGGTGTAAAACTTGATGTGATATTATTTACATTTAATGAACTTATTTGAAAACATTTATCGATTTCTCGGCTACAATAACAATTTTTTTTTAATAGTAATTTTACTTTTTCCATATCATAATTATTATAATTTTTGTTTTAAATTAGTGTATAATGGATTAAAACCAGTAGTATAATGGATATCATTGTGAATGAATTGTAGAAATAAGCAACTTAGTTTATTAGAAATTCTTTTAATGCTTTAAACAATCCTTCGTACGAAATGTTGAAAATTTTCTACAATCCATTTGCAATTAAATTAACCACAGTTCCACTGATACCAATTTTAAGCTAAAATTAATATAATTCTTATAGGAAAATAAATCCTAGAGATTACTATTGCAAAAACAAAGTCATCGTACAATATAGAAAAAACAATTAGATATTTAAAAGTTATTTCATTATAATACATATTTTCCTCAATTCTACACGTACATAATCATAAAAAATTAATCATATTATCAATTTAAATGCTTTGTTAAAAATTTTCAGTATATTAGTATATAGATTCTATTATTAATTTTGATTCTTATGAAAAATTAGAGAAGCGCGGCATCGAGGCAAATATCATATATTTACATTCATTGTATAGCAAGATTTATACAAAATCGAAATATGATAAAAGTATATATATAATGTGTTTCAGTTAAAAATTCTATACGCGTGGAATAATTGATTCAAATAAAAAAACATGGGCAGGCTGATACATTCGGTGACATCTGATGTATAATATATTATCTTCTATTACAAAAAAGTATTTCTATAAATCCTTATACTTACCACATATTAGAAATAAATACGTAGGTGTATGTATTACAACGAACCAGAATCATATATTAATTATCGTCATTGACACTATTATTATCGTTAAAATTGCGTCATAATTTCCACTTACATATTGATTAGTTCTGTTCTATTTTCTACCTATGTTTTATTTATGTCCTAGTTTTAATTCTATTTAAAATTTAAATTTCACATCGCCGAACAAAATTAGTCGAAGCATTTGATAATAACATCTACATGATATAAAGCAGTTTGGTTTTCATTGAATGCTGTTCTAAGTACAATCTTTGTAATGTTTTAAATTATTACATACAAATACCAAGTGATAGACAAATAAACTGACGTTCATATTAAATAAATATAGATAAATAAAATATTAATGGTTTTTGATATATATTTCTTGTTATAGTAGCTAAACCGATGCTTAAGAATTCTGAAGTGCATGGATATACATTTTACTACCCATAAAACTTAAAATTATGCCTCAGCCATTTGTTTTGAATAAACAAAATTTTATTTCTGTCTAGCCTAAGGCTTAGTAACAGTAACTTGTGTATGTAGCATTTGTTTATATAAAAAATAAATCAAAGAATAAAAAACCTTAAGCAGATTGAACATTTGTTAATGCCAAATCGTATTTTCATATTATTTTAATATAGCCTTGGCTTGAAAAAATATTTTTTAAATCTTTCATATATAGTGCTTTTGTAAAGTAATGAATAAATTCGCTATATTCGAGGAATAACTTTTGGGGAAAACCCTCAGATCTTTCCAGCATCTATCTGCCCTTATTTAAAAGAGATGTTCCTGAGTCGCAGGATACGGAGAAATTTGTCGATTGTGTGGTCGCCTAAATCGCCAAATTTGATACCCCTAGATTATCTCTTATAGAGTTATTTAAAAAAGCAAAGTGTACGTTACTAGGTTGAAGAATTTAGAAGATTTAAAAGCAAGAATTCGTCACGAAATACAACGTATACCTCCTGAAATTATTGATAATGTTCAAAAAGAATTGATCGATTATCTTGGCTATTGCCAGGCAGCCAACATTTAGTTTAGTTGATTAGTCAAATAATAATTACCATTAAATTTAGTATTTTGAAGTGGCAAAATCCTTATTCTTAATTTTCTTATCTATACTTATACCCACGCTCATGCAATTATTACTATATCGTATGTAAATAATTTACTTTTTCACATTTCGTAATCAAAAGGGGGTTGCTATTAAAAAAATATCGAGGACATCACACCTCCTACACGAATCATTCTGTATATATTAATTATTATAATTTAAAAAATGTGCAATTAAAAATAAAATTTGACGACCCCAAGAGTTTTTCCCAATTATCGATAACTTGAAAGCTTTTATAATTTTAGAAACAGTGAAGACCTAGTTACAAGATTTATCGAAACCATTGTAATACAATTCCATTTTCTAAAAGTGATTATTGTTAAATACTGAAATATTAGTTCAAATATGCTATCGTTTCTAAATTTGTAATACAATGAAGTCCTATAAGAAAATTATACCGTACATATTATCATAGATGAGTGTTCATTACATTGATATAACTGTACGTAATTAATAATATATACTATGGTATGTAAAATATTGTCATTGTCAGTACTTTTGGTGTAATTTAGTATGAAATTTAATTTTTCGATACCCCATTGAATGTAATATATCTTCAGATAAACTTAATTTCAATAAAAACTCATCTATGCAATTTACTGCTTTTTGGAAGTCATCTTCAGAGCCTCTATTGACAAGCACTTGCGAACCCTTATTCTAATATTTTTCAATATTTCTAGGTGCTACAATATTGAATTTTATAATATATTCCTTTCCACATTGTATAACTTCTTACCATTACACTTCATATACTTAATTTTATTCTTAAATTACTGCTGGTCTAATAATACTGGGGAATAGTAAATTTGTTGCCAGAAATTTAAGAGTCAATTTCGAGTATATTACTACCCCTGATGCTGAAAATGGCATTAATTTTTTTTTTGATTGGCTCTAGTTTCTGAAATAAATATATATGATAAATATTAATGCATAGTAACAATCTGCTGTAAACAGTCCCTCTGCAGACACCGACAATAATCGGCCATCATGTGACGACCCCAGCTTCCTTGATATATTTCTTCCATAATTCGGATGAAATTGTTCGCCTTGTTCTTGACTATAGTCTGCTAAGTTGGAAGGAAATTTGTTTAAGGTTCTATGCAAGAAATGCTCATATTGGCTGCCAATTTTCAAAGCATTATAGCATCTTATCTATTAGTTCTTAGTAGTTACTTGCTTTGGCATTGCTTATTTAGACACATAATTAAACTACCGATACATAACTAAACTGTGCATCAGATTCTACAATGGTCATATATCTGTTAAAATTTGGATATTTTGCCAGCTCTTCAAATTGTGGACCGTCAAAAATCCCTGTTTATGTTATTAAAATTTTCGGGGGCACCTTGTACAAAATATAAAGGTTACAGTTATAATAGCATAGCTCTAGATACATCCTTATATGGCTTTGACGTGCTCAGATTTGAAATGCAATGTTTTCTATAGTAATAAGTTATTTTAACTGTAAAACTATTTTTCATGCATCTATTGAAGTCATTTTCGCTACTCAGTGCGTTTACTCATATAATATAGCATATAACATATATAGCATAACTCTAACTAATAACAAAACATTATATTGTTAAGCTAACTTATATTTATTACTAATATATGTAATTAAATTTTTGTAGCGTAATACTAGGTGATTTCGCTAAAAGCGAAATACGTCTGTATATCTGTTACTAGTGGGTATACGATAGAGGTGGTTTAGAACTGTTTTTATAATTGCATATAAGCTACGTAAAGACGAATAGAAATATTTTACCACTTCCTATTCGACGGGAAATGACTTAAATTTCGAATTATAAATGGCGCACCTTGTAGTCTTCTGTAGTTTTATAGAATGCTCAATTGTAAACAATTTTTCAAATAGAAGGAATCATATCCCTAAAATTAAAAACAACTCGACATTGCGTGAACAACTTTTTTAAATGTAGTTAGTTGACTTATAATTTAAAAAAAATAAAGACACCTCTGAAATACTACATGAAAATTAACATAAAACATAATCACAAAATACCTAAAAAGGCTTTCCAAAAATTTCCCTATTTTTATTGAGTCAAGCCTCTATTTTTGTCGCGATATGGAATGCAATGTTTAATCATCGTAACTATCATTGCAGTTAGGGGAAAACATCGAAAATTAGTATCAATCTAACAAAACAAATTTTCAGAATTCTTCCAAGTTCTATGTGTGACTTGGTTTAATAAACAACTGCATTCTGGCCCCTATTTTTATGATGTGAATCTCAATGGCGATACTTAATTGTGCGGGAGAAGGCTTTTTTGTCAGCATGATTGAGTTCCGCCCCATAATGTCTCTGCGATTATCCAATGCATAACAAATGTTTCTCATCACAGATGGATTGTAAACAACGGTTCAGTTTGGTGGCCTGTATGGTGGCTCTTAACCTAAATCCTTTCCAATATTTTCTGTGGGACTACATTAAATCAGTTATGTCAAATTTACAACAATTAATAGCAAAAGAGACAAACAGTGCAAAACCAGGTGTGTCAGTTATTAAAAAATATTTCAAAAAACATGATATATAGAGAGGCTCATCATATCGCCACAAGAGAGGAGCTTTCCTCAAAAGAATGGGAAAATTTTGAAAGTTATTTTTAATATATTTTGTCAAAAGGCGTCTTTGTTTTGCTAAATTATTAAGTACATTAAAAAGTTTTTTTATTCATGGCCGAGTTGTTTCTGTTTTTAAATTTGATTGTATTTAAAAAATTGCCTACAATTTATCGTTCTATAAAATTGCAACAAAAATTCAAGGTATCCCATTATCTATCTGAGGGTATATCGAATCCATTTAAAAATCGTCAAGTTAATGTCATTTGCAGAAAACCGGTAGTGATATAAAGGCATAAAGGATGAAAAGGATTCTGCGCTAATCGCTAAACGCTTTCCCTGTCCCACTAAGGAAATACAGAGGACTTCTGCGCGCCTCCAAACGCATTCTTGGGATAAAATTAGTACTAGTAGTTGTTCAAAACTACCACTAGTACCCTTGTAAACCCCTATGATGGTAAAAAATGGGTTAAAGGATCCCACAACGGGACTCTATATTACTTCCTCTTTATAATTAAAATCCTAATATATACTTATAATTAAAAATTAATCTATGTAGTTTTTTAATTTTCTTAAATTATCGTACTATGATTGCATACTTCGTCCTGGTCTTAGAAATACAGATATGGTACGCTTAAAAAGAATTGAAAATAGTTGTTTTAGATTTTCGTATGGTGTAAGAAAATACGAACGTGCAATTAGTGAGCTAATCCATAATAATAAATTACCATAATAAAGATAAAGAATATTCGAAAATTTCATTTAATAGTGTATAACACATACAATTTTAAAAGATAATGCTCCTGAATATTTATATAAATATATTACATAATGAAACATCCAAATTTAAACAAATTATTCATATGTGTGAGAAATTCCATGGCACGACAATGTCTTGTATAGTAGAAATTCTGTTGATAAATAGAATAGGCTTGTAAAGAATATAATTCTTTACAAACCTGATCGTTAGCTGACATGATTTTTATTAACTATGTATATTTGACTATAAGTAAGTTTATTTTGCTTCAAAGTAAAGTTCTATTTTTGATTTCATGTACATACTTTTATTACGGAGTACAGTCGAAGAGCAGCTCATACTGACACTTTTACCTAATTTATATTTATTTTTAATATATTTTGTAAACATATGTTTATCTACAGGTAAATAAACACAAATTGTTAATATTATTGTTATTATTATTATTGTTATTAGATCAAATATTTCTGTTCGTCTATCAGTAGCTTATATGAACTTATATCGTAAATCCACTATTAACAAACATACAGAAGTATTTACCTTAAACAAGTCATATGGTATATTACATTATTTATTATAATGTCCCAATTATAAAATACTATTAATTAATGGAATTATTACTACCATTACACTATACTACTATCACTTCGATATGATGTCGATTTCAGTTTAAGAAGTACCAAATATTTTCTTCCAATTCGTATCTGTTCCTTGTTATATAGAATGAGGAAGTACATCACGTAAAAATTAAGTAACAAAAGCTTATTGTCTTCTAATCATTACTTATTTATTAGTTTTAAAGTAATGAAAAATATGTACAATCGTGTTGCAATAATCCATTTATAAATCCTCTTTAACAAAAGTACCCGTACAAAAGGTATTTTTTGCACAAATAAGACTTCACAAAGACAGTAAAATAACAATGGGCCGGTTATGGTAGGAATGAAATATAATTTATAGTTTTATTGTTAATAAAAGTTAACGGTAACTGTTAATTTCACAGTCGTCTATTATTCACAGTCTCATCTCGGTATATTTTAATGCAACACTGTTATATCTACATAATATGTCCAGTTAATATTTTATTGCTTCGTTATTTCCGGTGAACATAAATGGCTTGATTGAAAACAGCAAAATATGTTCCATGAATTGGAATATTCTATAGGGTGATATTTGACAAAAAAAATGGCTATATTTCATATAGCTGCCTCGAATCTTCTTGCATACTGTTATTCGTTTAGTTTCAAGTTGTCCATAATACGGGCACATAAAACTGGCTTCATTTTCCAAATAACCCTTTGAATTGTTAACTCTGTAGGCTCTTCATTTTGTCCTAATTTTGTGCGAACATTTCAACAGTAAATGATCGCTCACTTTTATAAAACAGTTGTACATAAATTATTCGTTGTTGAACTGTTAATCGCGGAACGTTGACGTCGTATGGTTTGTAGATGATAGTTGTTAAATATTGACGACCTATCTTTGTTTGACGAGGTACAAATAGTGCGCAATTGACCATAGTTCCAGCTTAGACACCCTATATAGTTTGATGGGATTCCGAGATTTCTTAAAAACCATAAAGGAGAAAGAAAAATCAATGTATGACTTCTGGGACGACTTTTGAGAGAAACAATGGCACCTGTAGTCTTCTATCTCTTTCCGTTTTAGAGATACAGAGCGTTTCTCAAAAACTTGCATATGAAATAAAACCGTCAGTATCTAAGTGTCAAACCAAAAATATTATTAAGGCACTTGGTTTTTGAGTAGAATTGAGAATATTAGAAAAAATGATTCGTGTATAATTTTTGAGATATACAGTAAGATTTCGTAAAAAAATGTGTTCTTTCACATTCCGTAATAAAAAGAGGTTACTATTAAAAATATCAATGACGTCTTACATTTTACACGAATTACCCTATGTGTATTAACTATATTTTATAAAATGTGCAACTACAAATAAAATTTGACTGGCCCAAGAGTTTTGTCTCAAGAGTTCTTCCTTAATTTTTTATTCATTTAATTAAATTCAACACCATGTTTTATTACACCATTTGGTTGCAATGTAATGTATGCTTTGTATTTATATTTACGTTTTTTAATACTGTTATCAAAATACGCATACTCAGCATTTCCTGCAAATTTCGGACGCAAAAGATTGCGTCCTTGTTTATGCGTAAACTCTCCTAAAATGTAATTATACTATTTAAAATTGGCCAGTTTGATGACAAAGAAGTATGATTATGAAATGAAAGAAATGAATTATTATTTATTGATACATTAATTAGAAGAAAATAGACTGGAATTTGGAAATACATAGGAAGAGAACTAGCATTCTTACATACATTCTTAGAGACTTGTCATGCATTATTGTTACCAATGACCGAAGTTAGAAAATGAAAAGAGAGTAATTAAGGATGTTATTAGTAGTAGCAACCGAGATGACTATATAAATAGCAAATTTGTATTCATTCTGTACAAACCATAAATGATCCATGATCAGATGACTGCATATTGGGAACGACGTTATGGAAAGACAAAATTGAAAAAAACACAAAGTCGGAAATTTATAAAATTAGTTATAAAAATTGTAATGAAAATTATATTGGACAGACCGACAGAGCAATTGTAACTGAGTTTAAGGAACATATGGCTTATTTAAACTATGAGAGATTAGAAAAATTTTCCATTTTCCAGCATGTTTTAAAAAAAAATAATAGAATATATTATTGTAGTTTAAATTATTGAGTTAGCTAAAAGTAGAACAAAATAATAAACTATTAGATGTTTTGCAAAGTATCAAGATAGCTAAAATTGATAAGAATATTAACAAAATCAAGGCCTCTATACCTTATATAAGATTATGTTATTTTGATAGATGTCATGTAGAATGAACAGCTTTTTGTTCACTACAATTTAAAAACAGAATTTAGTTTTTAAGTAAATTACATCGTATGTACATATATCATAGGTATTACTTGGTATAAAGGTAATAAGTTCCAGATATAAATTTTTCAACAGTGAAATGTGAAATTTCTCAATATATTGCGAATGTTTGTAGCCCGTCGTACAAATATAACTCAATCCTGAAATTTTGAATAATAATTGACTTCTTTTAAAATTAGCGTCTCAAATATCTGTAGTCCTCATGATAATTGCAACAATTAAGGGTAATTAAATATATTTAACCGTTAAAGAAATAATACGAGAATTTTCAATTACACTGATTTCATTTCGCGTGGCATTAATTAATTCACCTGTGACCCATAAGATCTGACCCAGTTTGTAGGGAGTAGTAGGTAAAATTCAACGGTCACGAACATTAGGAGAACAGGATTATCGCGGATGTTCTCATCCCTTTATTCTCATGTTTTACCACAGTCGGAGGTGTGTTGATTCGTCGTGGTATATAAATAATTTAATCGGTGAAAGGACAGTGGTAATTCACATGCTAACGTGTTTGCGTAAAGAAAAAGAATAATAACATACACAACCAAATAATTCCAGATAAATAATAATAATAATATAATAAGTTCCTGTCACGGTGATAGACTCTTTGTTACTTAGTCAAGTGTGATATCAAGTCACTAGTGTTAGTCAAGAACAGTATCTCGGTGTGCAACGAATTTGTTAAAATTTTACCTACTGTTCTAATTTCCAAAAATAGCTTAAATACCTACTGAAGAAATAAGCCACGAAATGCAGAACAAGTAATTATATTCACGTTTCATAAATAAACAAGACTTAAACAATGACGGAGACTATATTAAAGTAGACATAATTTTATTTTGAATAGAACGATAAGTTTCGAATAAGATAGAAGTGCAAAAGTAATTTTTCTCCATTTTAAATTAATAAAGGCAATTTACCAAAAAATATCCTTCGTAATACTTATACATTTTATTCCCAACATTAAATCGAATGAAATAATGAAACGAACTACTCATTTCGTAAGAATCAGTGATCGAAAAAAACTGAAATCTATTGATTTTTTTATGTATACTATGATTCTTTTCTCAAAATACGTTGAAAGTATATTCCATTATGGGTAACTCTTCAAAATTAGCAATTAAATACTTCATTTAATATTTATAACTAAAACCCTTTATACCGGGTTATCATTTTTGTAACATCCACCCCTGGTGTCTCGTAAACTTTAGTGGAGATGTCAAATCGATACAGAAGTAAAACTTGGCAGGTTTATATAAATGTAATACTGCCCAAAATGTAGTGTATAATTTTACAACAAACTGAGTACACACAAGTATGCTATTCATCATCCTTAAAAGAGAAAAATAAATCAATCTGGAATGGAACATTTTTATTGTATTCTCTTTATTTTTAATATACATATGTGGCTCTAATCGAGTATCGAGCTTTTTATTTAAATTTTCTGATCTTATAGTTATAATACGAATACTCTTCTGGATCAGTAAGTAAAGAATCTGCCTCAACAACGTACAGATATCAAGAGACCTTTTAATATAGTAGTAACTCACCTTGCTACAAATCCTAACTACAACTTATCGTACTACAAATTAGACATACTAATTAGACAAAATACTTAGACAAAAGTTATAGTCTAAATTAAGGCATAAACCCTAAATGAAAATACGAAATTAAGATACAAGTTGATTAAGTAAGTTTTCCCATTTTTAAATGAATAGAAGCAATTGCCAAAAATTATCTTTCATAATAATAATTTTTTTTTTCTCATAATTACTTATACTGCATTAATAAACCGAATTTCGCAACACTTATACGTACGTATAAGTGTTGCGAAACATTTATAAAACTGTATACACTTTTTCAAATATATTATACAATTTTACAGCAAACGGGTACACACCAGTTTGCTATAGTAGAATTTTCCACCCATTGCTGTAAATTGTAATACCAATAGTGGAGTAAAATTTATCACCTTTCGATGCCAATTTTAATTCAATATACAGTGTCCCTTTTATACCTATTGCTATTCAACCCCTTTAGAAGGGAAAAATTAATCACCTTAAAATAGAACATATTTATTGTATTATTTCTATTTTTAATATATATTACTCTAATAAAATGTTGCAGTATGTTTTTATAGTGTTGAAAGTTTAGGAAATATATACATAATCGCGAATAATTCTTAAATATATGTTTTTCTTATTTAAAATGTCTGGTCTTACATTTATAAAATGGATGCTCTTTTAAATCAGTAGATAAATAACGTGTCTCATTGACATGAAGCTTTTTATGTACTAATAACTCATTTTACAATAATAGGAGAGAGGTTTTTGCTGAAAATAAAAAAAATATTTATAAAGCGATAAAGTTAAATAATTTTAATACACTAGTCACGGTACTACTACACATAATTAATTATTTAATAATTGGACACATCCTTGATATAATTAATACATTATTATTAATAAAAATGAAATATTAAAAATAGTATTACTTTGTTTAATGTGATATTAAGTATTTAAAATTTATGTTACTCTACTTACTTCATTCTCGTCAAATGCAAGTTGTTGCACATACTAATTGTACAAAACTCTCCAACCATATTATTAATATTTACTGCTAGAACTTAATTTTTCAGAAATCAAATTAAATAATTTATACGAGTATATGGTGGTAACGGTGCACCCCCAAATTAATTTATTTAATAATTCCGTATCTCCCTGAGAATGAAAGGTGACAAAATTTCGATTTATTATTTTGTTCCAGCAGCAAAAGTTCCCTAATTCTACTGAGTTAGTTCTACTGTTTAAAGTTACTACGTATAGTTTTCAATGTAAAAGTTATATTTTAAATTAAGGTACAAATCCGCTCTCCATTTACTATATTCATTCTAGCGAATAGAAACAAGTACATATTGCATAGCTACATGCAACATTTGAGTGGCCTTAACATTAAATACAGTTATAATACTTGTTTAACAGTATCTGATTATGTTAAATATTCAATAATATTTGTAATGATATAAATCATCATTACAACCAATTAACACTCGTGTTAACCTAGTGTTTGACTACTTGTACTTATTTAAAATTTTATGTGTTGTCTTGACATGTATTACATATAATTTACTAAACACAGAGTCTAGTAAATAATGGTCATTACGCAAATTACTTAATTATATAGATTCCGATAAAATTGTGTGTTAAATTAGCCACCATCGGATTATAATATAAATTAGGTTTTTTTATATTGCAAAACATAATAAATCAATTTATAATTTGACGTGTATACTTTTCTAACACCCACTTGATATCTATTATAAATTTGATTGCCTCTTTGTAATAGTTTATTTTACAAAGAAAACTTGCTATAAAGACCATGTCGTAAATGTTGTCATAGGTGAGTTCTGAGATGGGGCTGGAACCTTCGATACAGCAGCAAAAACGGAAGACTAGGTTTCCGTAAACAATGAAATATTTAATATATTTCTCAACATGCATTTCGCCAACTAAGTTGCCGTCATCGGGGATGATTCAAACTAGTTTTAACCTACCTCTACTGGAGGATTAAGAGGTAGGTAAACTAATTGGTAGTAATATGCTAAGTTGGTATCATCTCCCAATAATACCAACTTGGTTGATGGAACGTTAGTCGAGAAACGTGTAATCTTTCGATGTTCGTGGAAGACTGGTACCTGGTTTCTTCGACGCTTTAACATTATTTCATTAATTTATTTAAATTCTTCTTAATGTTTTTAACGATGCGTCAAATGATGCATTTTTGATAATGAGTGAAACGAGATATTAAAAATACTGAAATGATATTGATTAAATATCAATGCAATTAAAGTCCATCGATTTTTCGTATTTGGTGACAATTGGGAAGGATAAAAATTAACAAGTTCGATAGTTTTCTCAACAATAAATTAATACCATTTTATCAAATATGTTCCTTTCATAGAGAAAACATTGTATACCAAAATAATAAACTGATTGTAAAATATTCGATTAAATAAGCGTTCGTCAATAACAATACAAAATTAACATAACCCATTCAGATATTCTACCAACTTTACTTCTCGTTCATCATTTTCACAACTAATTTATTTTCATTTTAATGTGATATGCTTGACCTTAATATACGATATATAGACATTAAACTAAGTAGAGTCCATGTACTAGAATATTGTTATTGTTTTTTTATCTTGAATTAATTTCCTGTTTATTATGAAATAAAATAACAACTTCCATATTGTTAAATGTGGCGAAGGCGCTGGTCATAAATATTCAACTAATTAGAATAGAAAACTATTTCTGTTTTTCATTTGCCTTAAATAATTATGATTTATATCTTAATATAAATTATTTAAAAATAGCCTACAGAACTCATTACTATTTTAATTCAATCAATTAGAACAATAAAAAGTAAAAACTATTCTTTTGATGTTAGGTGTTACAGAAATTTACATATACGGATGATATTTTAGCAACAAAACTGAAGTTACAGGGAAAATAATAATTAATCATAATAATATTTATTTTCCTTAAGATATACAACTATGGATATAGTAATCTTCACAATAAGTGAAAAACTAAATACTCCAACTTCTTACAATGAAAGCATATACATAGTCCTTACTAAAAATTAAAATTATCATTTAAACGGTGTTAATGTAGTAGTAGCCAATCAAGAATGTACCAAATTGTTAAATTCATTATTAATTCTCGAGTATATTCCTGAAAATATTAATATGTTATTATTAGTAAGTGCACAATAATAATGGCAAATATAAAATATCATAAACTACCTACCCGAAGAATTCCTCGAGTGAATTTGTCAAAATTTCTATCCTATTAATTTTAATAAACTTGGCCATAACAATAACTATATTTGCTTCTTACGAGAGACAAATCATTTGGGAATAAGTTGACTATTCAGAGATCATAAATACGCACATTGCTTCAGGTTTTAACAATTGTTATTAATTCTCCTTATTGGGATTTAGTTCTCGCTGAAAAAAAATTTGGTAATAATAAACATCATTGGTAATATTTATATATTATTATTATTACATAATACGCAAACAATAAATAAAAATTGACATACAAAATATGCATTTATATTACTTTGTTTAATTCATCATCGCAAAACATAAATAGGTTAGGTACAAGGAGGATTGGACAGTAGACGATCAGATACTGGACCACTACTCACTAGAAAGTATATAGTTACTAGACTGTATTTTGCAAGAGAACACGTAAAATGGACCATTGGCAACTGGAAATCAGTCTTAACTCGCCATATGGATGTGAAAGAGTCTGGTGAAGGCCAGGGGAGAGAGAGGTTTGCTGCTTGCAATATTTCTCCGAATATCCCATTTTGTGGTGGATCAATAATGTTCTGGGGTGGAATTTGTTTCGACAGTCGCACGGATTTGGTTCCTATACGGGGGAGATCTATGAATACACATGTCTACGTAAAAAACATCGCAGAAGAAGATGCGATGCCATTTGTCACATTTGCTGGGGATGATTTCATTTTTATGAAGAACAACGCTCCGCTCCATGTTGCTAGAGGGCTGGACTATCTTCAATTTGTGAATATTTCAACTATGGACTGGCCACCAATAATCCCAGATATGAACCCCACAGAGCATATATGGGATGCACTAAAACGATCAGTTAGGACCCACATACGCTCTAACTCTTAGGGAACTCGAACAAATCGTTCTTGTCGAATGGAGAATATTCCTCAGGAAACCATTCACATTATTTTAATAGTGTTTGATATAAAATCTGTAGATTGTATTTCTACAAGCTTCCGAACAATTGTCAAAGAACAAACTCTGTAAGTTTTCAAATAAGTGGCACAAATTTAGTAACACATTAGCGATATCATTATCATCACATTATCAACATCCCGCTTATTAGAGTGGCGACCGTTCGAACAGCTGTACTAAAAAAAATATGTAAACAAACAACGGATGAACGTAACCTTGTGCGGGGTCGACATACGGGTTACCACTGCGCACAGACAATCAGGAGAGCTGAGAAACGCAGAGGTTTTTGACATACATTTTCGGCAGCCTCCAATATTTCAACACACCGTCGAGGACGAATTTCGTGTGAAGCTTACAAGCCCGAGCAACGGCACGCATGAAATTGGGGAATGTCAAGAGCAAGGCGAAACGTGGCCGGTGTATTTTAAGCGAAATAGCAGGAGGCCATGAAAAACGCGATATGTATTTGATAACGAAAATGCGTGTGCGTATTATGATTATTGATTACTTTTAAAATTGTGTAATGAGCGACAATGAATTTATTTTACAAAGCGCTATATAACAGTATTTTCAGTAAAAGAAAGTTTAAATTTCGTACGAGAATGTAGCAAATCGGGATTCATGTTTTCCATACAAATACAATCGAATATAAATTTTTTTAACGGTGTTTTCCGAAATAGACCAAGGTCAGAAATCTTAAACTGAACTTCCTCCAAATCTATTAAACTGAGTTCCCTTCTTAGTTGAAGAGCTCGTAATGAATTTTCGACAGGCGTTTTCATCAAACCAGGAATTTTGCATGGTAGGACATTTACGACATATTAATAGGGAATGGCAAGTCTGCGTGGTAATTTGCGGGAGCTCAGGTACTGAGAATAGTAGAAATTTGTCAAAAAATATGTGCCAAAAAATATGTTTTATCTAAAAAGAAAAAAAGAAAATAATATGAAATTTATGTCAATTTTGAACATACTTTTAGAGAAGTTTGTAAAATTTTGGAGTAGTTTCTTACTCAATGTGACCACGTGTTTAAATATTTTGTGTTAAAAAAAATATGAAAATCTAAGCTTGAAAGTCGATAACCCAGGGAAAAATTATCGCACAAACTTTATTAAAGCTTAATTTCAGCAGGAAAAAAATCGACTTAAAACCTTAGCGATAAATACTGAAAACAATTTTCTCCAATCAGTAGACCTTTTAAGGACACCCCAAAATTTTTTAAATTTTCCTTCGCTGATTTTCTTATAATTTCTCAATTATGGTCGACTTTTTGAATTATTAGGCTTAAACCTTAATACTTTAAGCTTTAAAATGTTTTTGTTTTCATTATTATGTATATATATATATATATATATATATATATATATATATATATATATATATATTTATATATATATATATATATATATATATATATATATATATATATATATATATATATATATATATATATGGTCCTTTATAACCTATCAAAATTAATTAAAAAACGGGAATTCGGGAATTATCTTTTTGGATTATATGTATCACAATAGATAGTGATTATGTATACATAAGATTAAAATTCTAAATATAAATGAGATTTCTTATATCATTAACAGAAAGTCATTTTTATCTTAGAACAGAAAGTCTTTTTTAGGTAGACCACATTGGCCCATATTTTGAATTTTGTCATCCTGTAATCATATTGGCAACAATTATTTGCATTGCAGTAGAAATTAAGTTGGATTAGAGGTAAAAACAATTACACTTAGTCAATTATTAAGGGGGTTCATTTTGCCTCGTATTCTGAATTTTTAATATCTCATAGTTGACTCATATTAAATAAATATTCAGGGACTCAAAAAAGGTAGAAATAGTAAAACGATTACTTCCCCTACTTCCTCTATTTAATTTTTCAAGAAAATGTAAAAAGCTGTAGAGTCTATCGAAAAGTAATGAAAATAATAGAAAGGCGACCTAGAAAATTTTACCAACTTAAAAAACACTATGTTGTACTGAAGGCAATGGGTACTTTGTGAAAAAGAATATTCTTAATTTATAACATTTAGAATAATGGTGATGCTGAAATGAGATTAACATATTTTTAGCATTATACATATAAACTATTATAGTTATTGAACGATATTTTTACATGGTTTTAACATTTTTTATTGATATTACAAAACATTAGTACGATCATTAATAATGTTTGAGGTATCATACGATATAATAATAAATTTATTTATTCTCATCGTCACTGCTCTTCCATTCTTCGTCCTCTGATGATTCATCGCCAGAAGAATGCTAGAGTCCACTAGAGCTACCGATAAGCGCTTTTACTCACATTCATCCCTATCCGTAATGCTTCTCGCTTCAACATGCAGAACATTTATTTTCACGTTTTGCAATTAAAGACCCCATAAAATCATCTGCTTTTTACTAGTATCGTTAAATATATTTAATTAATACACTATTAAAATTGCAGAATTGCTATTAGAATTATCGTTCGGTAAAACAACTGTCGAAAACGTGTTACAAGCTCTACGGCTATATCAACAAACACATATCAAGTTGCTATTTTCCCTAATTTAATATGGAGGAATCTGACATTACCTTATTACTTACGGAAAAATGCCTAATTCTATGCACTCTCACAATCAGTTTAAAAGAACATATATTTTTGTATGTTTGGCAATTTTTTATTTTGGTAATTTTATATTTTGTATAAGTCAGCTGTCATGGTAGCCGAGTAGATTAGAGCGTATTATATGGCAAGTACGACTAGGTACTGATTATCATGATTTTGGTTCGATTCCAAGCGCTGGCACTGGAGATGCTAGTGGGAATGGGAGGTGACCACGTTTTTACAATATGTATCCACCTAGACAGCTTTGGCTTGGGATATGGGGGTTGTCTAATTTATGGTGGTGGTGTGTGATGAATGAACTAAAGGATGTAAATAAATAAAATTAATAAAAACACGTTTAATTAAATGTTTTATCCAATGGTTACTCCACTCTTCCTAGTTATTATTATTATTATTATTATTATTAATCTAGCGGGCCTTTACGGATACGTGAATTTAGCCTTGGCTTTTGCACTCTATCCCACTATCTTCCTCAGGATGCGGCAGGATACCCCG
The DNA here is from genome assembly GCA_037954035.1 of Rosalia funebris. Classification (NCBI taxonomy): domain Eukaryota; kingdom Metazoa; phylum Arthropoda; class Insecta; order Coleoptera; family Cerambycidae; genus Rosalia; species Rosalia funebris. The sequence continues at coordinate 18,016,366 of JAZFAV010000016.1, read as the reverse complement.
CCGCTAAGCTGTAGCCGATGATATGCTGCAGCTGATGATCCCTGATTGTGATCAGGTAGGACACATGCATAAGAAGTGCATCGATGTCTCCTCCCATCCTAAGTCACAACTGGTACAGGGGGGGGGGGGGGCTCCACTTTGTCCATCCTGTGTCTCAGGTTGCCGTGTCCCGTTATCAGTTCTACAGCAATCCTAGTCTTGGCCTTGCTGAATGTTTTCAACTCATTTGCCCATCTTCCTATTTCCAGCCCCATTAGAGCTTTGGAAGTATGGCAGCCGAGAGTCTCCAGCAATTCCTTACTTTGCTAATTTTCATAGCGGGATCTCAGCAAGTTTAACCCTTCTTGGTCAGGCATTCCAACTGGTTCTCTAATAGGACCACATAGTATGGTTCCTTTCTTAGCCAGTCTATCTGCTCTCTTATTCTCTTTCCACCTGGAATGCCCAGGTATCCAGGTTAAGTGGAGTTTGCTTCTTCCGTAAAGCTTATTCAGGTAACTTCAGCTTATTCAGGCTTCTTCCTAGTTAGTCTTCGTACAATTAATTACCTAATTCTACTGTTATTTTCTGTAAGCAGGTTTCGTAAATGGTCTTCAGAGATCCTGTCAATAGTATTTTCTATTTTTCAAGACTTCTAGTGTTGGAAGAATTGTACGTTTTTTTTAGATAACCCTGTATCAAAAATTCATTGAGTGCAAGTTAGTCGATCTTGAATTTTGAAAATAATTTGTCACAATTCGTGAATTATAAAAAAACTAGCTTTCCATAAAAATGAAATATTATACGTTTATAGATGCGCGTTTCGCCGACCAAGTGGGTATAAACGGGAGATAATTAAAATTAATTGTAAACCACCTCTAATTTCTAATAATGTCAACGTAGTTGCAATTTGTTTTCAAAAGAATGCATTAGTACCATTCCCAAATTTTTGAAGACCCTTTTCAGATCCCTGGTAGATGGATTTGACACATCTTTACGATTTTTATAATCTTCCTTAAAGGTGGAATTAAGAAAAGCTTCCTTAATTCTAATTAATTAATCTGGCTAAGGGTTTTTCTAATTAATTTAAGTACTATGTGAAGAATACCCGTTACTTCCTAGCAACATCCTTAATGATACTTTCTTTTTCGAATCTATCATTATCTAGCGGAAATAAATCAAACGCTTCTATTTTATATTTTTTAATATTTGATTTAGTTTTTAGAAATCGATAAATCATGTCAACTAAAAAATATATATTTAAAATTAGATAATCATAATTAAGAACTTTAGTAAAAACAATTTTTTTCTATAATATTCAATTTTAATTCGAATAAATAATATTCTTTTAATTAAATAAAGAAAAATTAAGAGCTGAGATAAAAAACTCAAAAACTTAATTTTTTCTGTCTAAGCCTCCCTAGAATACACGAACAAAGTATGTAGGGGTCCCATATATTAAAAAGATTTTTATCAGTAAATAAACCAAAAGTGTTTTGCCAACCCACTTTATATTAGCTCTTTAGGAAGTCTTTTTTTTTCTAAATACGATAAATCTATACGACGTAAGTTTAATATATGTAAGTGGAAATTTCATCCACGCAAGTTATTCGAATAATTTTACGCCTTCGAAAATTACATCAATAACAAAACGACGATTAATAACCGCCCCATAGGTTTACGCATCAAATTATTCTAGCTAATTTGCTGTCGTTAAATTATGTGTTTATCATAAACTGATCTTGTAGTCAATGCTAATTATATCCGGCAAGGTATCCAATTAAATTCATCAGCTATTCAATGGAGTGCCATGCCGTGTGCCGTCGTCGTAAAGTATAATCTTGATCTTGAGGGGGGCAGGACCGTATTTTAGAATTCCTCCATACCCCATGACTGATAAGTGTAGCTAATTTGTACTTATAATTCCTATTTTTTAATAAAAAATTGCTCTGTAGCTACACTGTCTGAAACGTCTGTAAAATTGAGCGCCAATTTTCACATCAAAACATAAAGGTACAGTGCTTTCGTAAAGCAATGAATAAATTCGTTAAAAATTCAAGGAATAACTGTTGGGAAAAACTTTTGCGTCCGTCGAATTTTATTTTTTATTGCGCATTTTAAAAAATGTATAATTAATACATGCAGGCTGATTAGTGTAGGAGGTATGACGTCATCAATGTTTTTTTTAATGGAAACCCCCTTTCTGTTACGGAATATGAAAGAGGATATTTCTTTACAGACACTACGGTAACAATTATATTAGCTTAAGTATAGGTTACATAAAGAAATTATAAAAACGATATTGCAATTTCAAAATACAAAATTTAATAGCAATGATTATTCACAAAATCAACTAAATCAAATGCTCAAATTGTACACTACTGGCTGTACGATAGTAGTCTTCACGACCGATAATGTATTATTATTGCTATCAGATAAAAACTTGAAATTGTACCAACAATCCCTGATAAATAACTCAAAATCTCCAGAAAGTAAATGTGTGGTGCGACATACGAGTACTTGACGGAACAATTTTGGATCCCTATTTCTCTCATGTGAACCTAACTAGTGCAAGATGGATTTTCCTCGAGATGGTCTTATTCCTGCAATAATAACTTTATATCCAGATGTAGAGGAACCTAATCTTCCGAGAATTTTTTTTCTTCTAAATTCTCTCAATAAAGTGAAATTGGGAGAATCAATCAACGATTATCTGTTCGCGCCTATTTAGATGAGACGATCTCGAATCGTTGGATAGGGAGAAGGGGGCGGATTGAGTAGCTAGCCACATCGCCAGATTTGACACCCCTAGACTACTTTTTGTGAGGATATTTAAAAAGCAAAGTATACGTAACTGGGCTGGATAATTTAGAAAATTTAAAAGCAAAAATTCGTCACTAAATACAACGTATACCTCCTGAAGTTTTTAACAATCTTAAAAAAGCTTGTACTAATCGTCTTGTTTACCATCTAGTAAGGGTAGCGGGTAGATACTCCTCTACGACATCTGTAGAGGATAGATCTACTTCAGGGACTAGCGGCCCTGCCCACGTGAGCTCATGGGTTATCTCCCCACCTCCCAATATCCGGGGAACCATGTCTTAAACCCAATTCCTCTCCTCCCCTTTTTTCTTCCTATATCCTACGTTGGCGTGGCGTTGTAATGCCAATATCGAACAACATGGAAGAGTCCTATGTCCTGGAGTGGATGAGAACAGGCTAAAGAATACTATCCAGTAGCCAATGCTGCACAATTTGAACATTTAACTCAGTTAATTTTTTAAATAATCGTTGATATTTAATTTTGATTTATTCATTAGTTTACGAAAGCACTGTATACAGTACTGTATACGAAAACCGCTGTAGAATTCTACGATTAGCTAATGTAAATATTCCTACAAGTAATGGAGTAAAATTAACACGATGTCTGGTGTAAATTCACCATCTTTTGGTGTAAGCATATGTGCGTATGTGCAAATCTAGAAAATATTTATATATTTGTGAACAAGGCAACCAAATTTCTAACAATCATATTCGAAATAGTAGTTATATTTTCAAGGTTTTCAATTAAATATTATGATCCTATTCTAATGTGAATGCTCCTCCGGGTGAATAAGTAAATAAACATGCTTCATTGAATCATATTGCCTTTGAATATTTACTACTAATTCTTCTTATAATGAGAGGATATAGTCCTTTCTGAAAATAAAGATAATAATTTAGAATGTTAATATAGCAGTAACCACCAAATATACCAAATTATTAAATTCATTATTAAATAGTTGGGTACATTCTTGATAATATTAATGTTATTATTAGGAAGCGCACTATGAGCATTGAAAATATAAAATATCACCTAACTATCTACTCAATAAAATCCTGCAGTGAATTTGTCTAAATTTAAGATATTTTTCAGACAGCTAATATTTGTTAGTTTTAATAAACTTGGCCATGACAATAACTATATTTGCTTATTAGGACAGACAAACCATTTTGGCGTAAGTTGATTATTCAGAAATAGACGCATAGCTTCAGGCTTTAGTAACTGTTAATAATTTTTATTGGGATTTATCCTTGTTAAAATAAAAATTTGGCAATTTTCTTGGTAAAATTTATATATTATTAAGTAGACAATAAAGATCACATGAAGATAACACGGACGGATAAAAAATAACAGAACAAAATGTGAAAGAATAAGGTATATCGCATAGTCATCTCATAATATTATTTGAAGTAAATACGTATAGAATTGAAGAAATTCGTATCCAAGCAAGTAGAAGGCTAATCAATATACAGATGAGACATCATGGCATAGGTTAATATCCAACTTGAATGTATTGTAAAATAATTTTTTGTTATAATCATATGCAAATTATTGACGTCCTTCTTTTACTTTCTAATAAAAGTATAAAATTGGAACTAATATTTAACATACTTTTTCTTGACTGTTCAATATTCTTTCCTTCTATAGAAATAATTTATTTCTATTTCTATTCTATCGAAATGTCTGATTTGTTCAATATATCCTCGAGAAGGGTGAAAATACACATAAACATCAAGCAATATATTTAAGTTAATGTTTTTACTAACTTGAGGTATGCTTTATTGAGGTAAATCTTTTGCGTTATCAGTTTCGGAGAGAAATGTTTAGTCTATTCACTGTGTATCCTGAAATAGGTGATGGTCTATCAGGATATTCCGGATTAAACAACTGTCTGTTGAACAACTGTTAAAATTTTCCTCGTGGGATCCTAATTTGCAACATATCTAGCATATTCAATAATATTTAATAAGCTTCTCGTGTTCAATTAAACTAGTCATTCCTATTTCATAGTAAATTTTATTTCTTGTAATAACATTTTATTTCTTAGTAAATATAATATTTTCAAACTATGCCTGATAAAGATAACTTGACAGTAATAGTAACACAAAAATTAATCCTTTTATTAATCTGATATTTCTTCGATAATTAGATTTTGAATAGTTTTTTTACTACTTTGTGTGGGAGAACAATACAGAACAACTATTAATTTGTCAGTTTTAGTCACGAGCTGATTTTGTTTACATAGTTCTATGAATTAATATAGGAGATAAAACTAATGTTTCGTGAAATTATCTATCAGATCTTTGATCTTTGAGATAAATTCGCATTTCCAAAACAGTTTTATTTCAATGTAACTGTATTGTATTAGAAAACTTTGAGTTCATTTAATAAAATTATGAATATTGTGCGATATTTACCATAACTCTGTGCTAAATATGTACAGCTCGTCAATAATAGGAAAAAGTGTAAGATTCTCTATGTATCCGTAGAAGAGTGAGGCAGCATTCGGAGGGAAAAGGATGTACTTTACGGTCGGCTAGATTGAATTCTGTGCACATTCACATGGAAATTGCATGTTGAAATTGCATATACATCACTTTGCAAACATCTCAATGCGACTGAGTAAAGACGAGCTAAAGCTATTTACTGCGCACCTCGTGGGTGGTCCGTTATCACAGTTTTAAGACTTATTCCTATTCTTAACGAGCTGTGTACATTAAAATATTGTTTGTGGTCAAGATATAAAAAATATATTAAATTATTAAAAACCGCATAAATTGTTTAATGCAGGACATACCAATGCCTTTTATAAAATAGAAAATTGACTACGTTTTACCAAGAGCGTTATATAAGATTATTTTTCACTTTTTTTCTTAATCTAAAAAAGAATATTCGAATTTATGTTATAATCGGTTAGTTTTCGTTTCGACGTTTTACGATTGCATTATTTTAAACAATTTAATTATATGATATGTCTTTTATTCGAGGCATCGCGTGACAAACAATCGGGATTGCGAAAACTAATACACCGTGTGGGGGCTCCACTCCTATCATGCTAATTCTCCGAATTTGGTTTTGGTTTTTATTGTGTTTTTTTTCGGAGTGTTGTCTTTACACATATTACAACTAAATGGCTATTTCAAAGACAGAGACGGAGAGGGTATAGAATCGGTCAAAATATATATTCTGTAATACGCTTTTGTGCATTTGAGGAATGAGAATACATATATTTAGTTTTCTATATTTTATTTATGCATTGGATGAATGTAAAAATATTCTATCGTGATTGTCCCTTTCCTTATAATAACAAATGTACTGCGATATTGAATGCAAGTATGACAAGAAACAATATAACAAAAAGTATCTTAAATTGAAGCCCCCTCCCCTTCCATCCCCAAATCTTCGGTTATAATTCGCGGAACTGAACTCCAGTTAGCTTCACAACCTCGTCAATGGTCCGTCGTCGACCTTACAGGATCGTTTCGCAAATTTTTTCAACATTTTCATCGGTTCAAGCCGTAGAAGGACGACTAGAGCGAGGTTTGTCATCAATTGACATTTCACATCTTTTGAGACGGGAAAATCACTCAAACACTTGAGTTTTCTCAATAGAATTATCCTTGTAGGCAGCTTTTAATATCTCAAGTTTATGTGCTAGTTTCTCTGAGCAAGAAGCAAAACTTTACGGCCTCGTGCTGTTCACGAGAATTAGCCATTACAAAAACGATGAGCACACAGAACAACTCTCTCTAAAAAAATCACACAAGCTGAACCTTCCCTAGTAAAGACGATTAGCTTACTGACACGGGAATGGTAGCTCTATATGCTCCTAGCGGCAGAACGCGATAATGCTACAAAAACTTTGCCCACCACAACATCAGTTCGGTTTCTTTTGGGTACTCCCTCATATACATCTGATGTAATAATTACTTCAAGATAGATAACTACTTTGCCAATGTAGATAGATAGAGAGTTGTATAGTTTATTTCATCGCTACTTGCCAAATAAGAGATCTCAAAAGATACCGTGGCTTGTTTTTATGGCTAGGCTCAGGTAGGCTGTTCCGTTTATCGGCAAGATAAGAGAATTTTTTTTTTTTGGCAAATAGCGATGAAGTGAATAGTACCTCACGTACAACTAGTGAAACGGAGATTTGTGTTAATTAAATTTTAAATTAAAAATTGCTGAACTTTTATAACTTTGACATTATAACATTATTGTTCAGATGTCTTACGTTTGGGGGAATTTTCGACGACTCACCTATGCCATTTCTCACATATCACATATATGTGTACGTTCAAAGAAAACCTTTTTTATCTAATACATATTCTATTTGTAACGCCATTGGTGAACTACTGACAGATGTATCCCTAAGTAATAATTTAATTTAGGTACCTACATGTGGTGCACCATAATTATTAATCGTAATATCATTCATGTAAATACAACACTTTTAATATTAATAATTAATCTATCAGTAATCTTGAATACGTAACACTATTCAAGTACCTGGGGAAGTGGCTGTTTCACTCCACACCCCAGTACAGAAGTTTACAATACGAAGTAAATCTCTTATTTACCTAGCACGTTTCTCTCACCCAGCCTTTCATTAAAACGCTAACCAATCTCTGTTCTTTATTAGGTCAAGTAAGTTTATGTTAAGGCTCTTTTTTCTCGAGTTCCATTTTTATTTAATTCTGTAAACACTGGCGACCCAATTTAATATATCAACGGCAATTTGCATCATTTGTTGGGCAACCAATTTGACTTCAGATTTACTCGCTAGAATAATATATAAGAATTAAAGAATTATGTTTGGTTTAGACTTGTAACATAAACAAACATACCTACACGTCCGAGATAGATTACGTCTCATTATTTTTGAAAAACGCTAGTTTGAAACAATAAATCACAGCGTGTCCATGTAATAATTCTGCTACATATAAAAATATAATAATTTATTACCCAGTGCGCTTCTAAAGTCTCCTGCATTAAAATATAAAATTATTACATTAAAATGTAACTAACATACATTACAGGTAAAGTGTAAAAATGATGTTTTAGTTAATAAATAGTGATAAAATTATCAAAGATGGTGTTACGGCGCAATTTTGAAAATTATTTTTAATGGCAAGAATGTGCAAAAAATATCTTATTTGGAAACTGCCTGAAATATCTATTCAAGCGTTATTATTTTATCATTTTACTTTTAATTTTTGACAAAATCGATTAAAATTAATATTGGCATGCCACCAACAAAACTTTTTGGACGGTACCCCCCCCCCCCCCTCTGTAAGAGCTAAGTCTTAGGTTTTTTCCAGCAGAAATCACACAAAAAGTCATTTAGACGTTTTTTATACCTTATTATTTTAATTTTTTCCTTAAACGCAGAAGCATTTTACGATTGTAAACTAATACTTTACACAATATAACTCAATGTTTTGTCAGATTGACATTTAATTGAATCATAGTTTTTGTTTCCATGGCATGTTTTAAATTGAAAACCAAAATTGTAACCGTGTGTGGTGGACTTTATAGAATATTGAAACATTGAAAAAATATTGAGAAAACTAAAAATGCGAATTTCGTAATAAAATTTAATATTGGGTTCAAAATTAGATTCTGAACAATTTCTTTGTTGTCTCTCCAAATGATCCCCATTTGGAGAGACCGTTACCGCTGCCTCAGTTTATTATTCAAATTTAAGTTAATTACTTTGAAATGTACGTCTTATATACCGGGTCCGGCAACAGGATTGAATGGTTTTGAATAGGCTGTGGCAATGCTGTTTATTTGACAAACGTCAAATAGTGATAAAATTATATTTCATTATGGAAAGTTTTGTGTTACAATGGCAAATTGGCCGTTTAATCAACGGGTCTCTGCTGTTAAATAATTTATCCTGACTCAGTCCATCGTGCAAACCCAGCGGCGTTTTCGCCGTGAATTTAATTTGCCAGTGCTCGCTGAAGTGCCATCAAGAAATGCAATTTTGAGATGCGTAAAAGATTTTGAAGAAAGGGACAGTGTAAACTCAAAATTTGTCAGAGGTACACGTACAGTTCGTACATAAGGTAATATTGAAAGAACCAAAGTAGCCGTTGAACGGAGTCCACAACGTTCTGCAATTCGGCAATCAATTGCACTGCGAATTTCAGAGCGAAGTATGCGACTTATTTTAAATCTGGATTTGAAATTTCATCCATGTAAAGTACAGATAGTTCAGACTCTGAACCCTGTTGATAAAGTTAGTCTGTAGACAATTTCTTGAATCATTGAACAGCAATGCAGGAATTCTTGATAAACTGATCATGTCTGACAAAGCTCACTTCCATCTCAGTGGATACGTTAATAAGCATAACTGTCGCTACTGGGCAGAACACAACCCGAGAGAAATGCATGAATACCCACTTTATGACCAAAATGTAACGGTGTGGTGTGGAGTGTGCAGATTTGGTGTAATCGGGCCACATTTTTTGAAGAAAACGGCCACACCATTACAGGAAATTCACTTTGGTACGTTGAGATGGAAACATTTGTAGCTGTGGAACTTCAAAGAATGGACCAAGATGATGCATGGTTCCAACAGGATGGCGCCACAGCGCATACAGCTAGACGGTCCATTGCTGTTTTACAGCGTATGTTCCCGAATCGCCTAATTTCAAGGTTTGGCGACTTTGCATGGCTTGTAAGATTACCGGACCTGACGACCCCGAAGTCTGTGGAGATTCTTAAAGTCCAAAGTGTACTCTACCCGTCCCCAAATACTTCTTTAACTCAAATAAAGGATTCGTGAGGAGACAAATTCGATAATCGAAGATTTACTCAGACGCATTATATTCGATTTCAGAAACAGATTGCAGTAATGTATAGAAGAAGACGGTGGTCATCTTAGGGATGTAATATTTGCAAACTAAGTGTTATAAGAAATTTCCAGAATTGTGTTTTTAGTTGCAATAATAACTAGTTCAAATATATTTTTTATTTCTTAACAGTGGCATATTAAAAATCGTTCAATCCTGTTGCCGGACCTTTTAGGACTACAATTGTGCCAAAGCTCTGGAAATCTGGATTTCAAATAATAATGAAAATATCCGGGTGTCTTCATTTTAATTGAGACACATGGTATATCAGAATTTTATTTTGCGTTTACATTTACAAATGTATTTTAGCTTATTTTTTGATTAATCCTGATATGGCACATGGCACACATTTTATATGAAATAGTTGATCCGATTCTAATTTTTGGCAATTAAAAGAATTATAACTATTAACATGTCTCGTAAAGGCTAAGCTCAAACCATTTGTATAGGCCATTAGTCGTCATTAAAAAAATATTGATACAAAAAGTGACTCACTATTTCGTTACTGTTAGTATTGTTTTTACTCACAATGTGCTTTATAAGAATTTTAATATTTTATATTATACAAAAATAAATGTTTATAAAAATTTTTATACAACAGATATTTTTATTTATTTATAAAAAAACAGGAGTATAGTTTTAAATAAACACACGAAAGATTACACACTTCATGATACGTATTTCGCCAACCAAGTTGGCATAATTGGGACATGATTAAACTATTGTAATCATGAAGTTTTTATTATCTCTCGATGATGTCAACTTAGTTGACCAAACGTGCGTCGAAAAATGTGCAATCCTTGGTGTTCGTGAAAAACTTGTCTTCTGTTTTTCTTGAAGCGTTGAAGGTTCTAGCTCCTTACCAGGACACTTTATTTATAATAATACACGATTAGATATAATACTATAAATACAAAATTTACATTTATATCAATGAAAGAAAATAAAAAAGATACAAATAGAGATACAATTAAATTTATTGTCTCGTACTGATTTTTGATAACACATTGCCTGATTTTACATTATTGTAAATTATGTCTTCTCTTTTTTTAATATAGAACAAGCCTATGGGCTGCGTTTTTTTTTTTTGTTTTTTAAAAATACATTTTTTCATGTTTGACTTCTTGTCTCTGTTTTTATGTAAACAAAAATTTAGACATTTTTATGATACCGATTGGATTTTAAAAATTTTAAACTTAAGTAACCACTGATAGTTTTGTTATTTTTCTTTTATTTTGTAATTTATTCAGTTATATAAGACATCTGAATATGTGGAGTTGAGCAATGCAGTAATTTTTTTAATAGAGTACCTAATAGTATATTTTATCAAACTATGTGTAAAATAAGTTATTTAAGATCTATGATAAATTATGCAAGTTGTATAAGAAGAGCACCATGATATGACAAAAAAAATATTAAAAGCGATAAGAACTCATATGAATTAATTATAAGAAAGTGTGTCCATATGTTAAGAACTGTTGTTGAAACCCATAGCTTAATGACATTCATATTTCCATTAAATAATTTTATTAAAATACACCACTAGAATATTTCGCATAGAGACGTCTAGCAGCACAAATTTAAACAATTTTCTTACAGATCCATCAGAGAATATATCATTGCGAATTTTATGATGATGTAACTTTTGAGTCATTATAATAGTGAGATCATATGAAAATAAATATAAGTTATGGGCTAATAGTGTCAACTTGTATAAAAATAAACATTTTTTATATCAAAACGAAGCGCCTTATAATGAACATATAATTATTTCTGTTATATTGTAACAGTATTGAGATCTTGATGATATTAAAATTGTCGCTAATATTGTTTTGGAGGATTATATTTTAACTACGATAAAATTAATATAAACCCCATAATATTACCAAAATAATTATAAAAAGGGGATTTACTTTATAGCTTGTATATACTAAATGTAAGCAATTTCGTGAATTGAATTGAAATCTTTTCGTAAATAATAATGAATCGATTAAGCACAATCTACACAAAAAATCTAATATTATATGTAAATAAATAAGGTGTAAATATAGTGACCTACATAACACGTACCATTAAGAACGAATGCAATGAGATACTTGCACGAATGCAATGCGTTCCTTTGAAATACAGATAACAATAAAATTATTGAAATTAACTTTATTATTCCCTTGCCGTTAAAATCGTCACACTTCCATTACCCCTAAAGCAATGTCAACGAAACAATGTTTTCAATGTGCCTATAATGCAGGTAAATGTACCGAATGTGTCTCATTAAATTCCTTGTTGGTGTTACATAATCTGCAATCTACTTAACAAATTCAAAATTTAATATTCATGAATAAATAATCTAAAATGTCTATTTGGTTATAATTACATCTAGGCCTAGAAGTATTCAGTTTCATCTTAAATATCGCAAAGCTTAAATTAATGAAAAGAGAAATATTTAAAATTCAGTTAAATTGCAACTGAGACTTTTGTTGTCAATCAGTTTACTCTTAATAAGATATATACCCCTTTCTAGTTTCTTTGTCAAAAATAAAGTTTCAGAAAAATCCGATATTATTCTTATATCGGATGTCTTAAACTTTAAAATTCTCAATACCAAATTAAACCTCACTCATTACACTCCATACGTTTGGGTACTTCCACTCAAAATCCATCCAAAAACCAAGAAGAACTCATCACCACCAGTTTCACCCGTTTCCACACAATCTCTTATCACTAATGATAGAGTATTTAATGATGGTTGCTTTTTTCGTCCTGTGCTGGATATAGAAAAAATAAATTATTAAAGATACAAATGTGAACTATCCAACCATTCATCGATTTAAACCGTAAAAAGGCGAGAAAGAAATTTATTTTTTTAGTTGCTTCAATTTTATTAGTAACGTGATATATTTTCTCTTAAACTAAAGAATGCACATTCCTAAGACAATTTTTGGTAACTGACAATTTAATTTTATGCAAGTAAGCATGTATTAATTATTCTTTATTGTTGAAAAAAATGAAGGATGAAATATGCTCATAAAGTTTAAAATATAATATCAACCTATATAATATATAAGATAGATATAGCAAATAGCTTCAAAAATAGATACAGCAAATTAAAAGTATTATTTTCTCTTTATACAACGGATGTACCGACTTGACTTAAGCAGACCTAATCTCGGAAAAGGTTTTGTCGATTATCTTGGTAAACGGTTTAATATTAACATACTACGATATACTACCGTCATACGACATACTACCTGTTATAAAGATACGATGTTCACATCGTATCTTTATAACAGGTCGTATAATGTATCGTATGACGGTTATAATTAAAAATCATTATGTCTAACACCAATTCCACATCAAGGATCTAGGAGTTCCACAAGGATCTAATCTAGCCCATTATTATTTTTATTATTTATGAATGATATTGTCAATGTTACAAATTATATTTTTATTTAATTTGCTGACGATCTAAAAATATATCATGCTGTCACTCTACTGAAGATTGTATATTTATTCAACATCAATTATAGAAAATTGAAATCTGTAGAACTAATCGATTTGAATTACACATAAAACCATATATTCTATAAGAAAACAAGTACTTGAATTTTAACATAAAATAGATAGCACAAAATTAATTCACTGTGAGGTCGTAAAAGATGCACGTTACACTTAGGTGTAGCTTTGAACACTAATCTCTCATTTAATCCACATACAGGTTAATCCACATCCTGTATAAATAAAACTGTATCATCATCACTAAGAAAGTTGGGACTTGTTGCTTGGAACTGGCGGAACTTCCCGACACTGAAACACTCTTATTAATATGTTATTCATTTATATGATAAAAGGTGGAATATGCTTCAATTATCTGGTATTCATATTACAGTAATCAAAGGCTCCAAACTGTACAAATAAAGTTTTTAAAATTTTTCCACAATTAAAGGTATGGATTTTATTCAAAATAAGGTTTTGATCATTAATAATTGCTTGATATATTTCAAGTACCGTCTTACATATTAGACTTATTTTATTTATTTCCGTATACACCGGAATGTATCGCGACAACTCGATATTTCTAACTTACCGATGGCTAAAACTAATATACTTCTACCGTTACCATTATACACAGTGAGAGCAATAAAATTGGTTTGTTTGATGATATATATCATTTAAGTTAAAAATAGTCTGTAGAAGATCTAGAACGGATTTATGGCTTTTATTCTTTTTAGTTTAGTAATTCGTTATTAGTGAGGAATAGGATATTATTTTATAAATATTTTATTTGTTGTTTTCCATTAAGTTATCCTGCAATAAAATTTTTGTAATATGTTGTCTTAAATCACTTCAGCGGCCCTGTATAATTGATTTTCATTAATTTAGAAAAAACAATTTAAGTCTTGCTGTTTTGCTATAAATTTTATTAGATAATATTTTTTCATTTATTTTAAATTAGAAGTAAACTTGAAGAAGCACAAACTAAAGAATATGAGCTCTTTGACAATAATCTCGGTGAATATGTATCAAACATTAATTACTTCACACCAGTGAGGCTTGAAGGTCATAGTGGATAAATACAGATTCATCTGTATTCCTCTTAAATACAATACAACATTAATGATTTCTAATTCCGGCTTTAAAAAAGTTGCATGGTCTAATTGATTTTTACTGGCAACTGTAACAGGATAATGACTCTTAGGGTATTACCCCCGCCCCATGACTTTTTGAGATAGTTTAATTTACGCATACATGCTTTAGCAGTATCTAAAATGTGAAAAACTTTAAACTTCGTTTATTTTTTGACAAGATGAAGAATAATACACTAATTTCAAAATTAGTTAGTTAGTGAATTATATGGATTCAGTAGTAATCCCCTTCACTTAGAAAAATCATATTTTCCAGACGTACATTATTTGTTTCATATAATGGCTTTAAGCCCGAGACCTTTTTAGCGTCCTCTGGAGTTCTTCAAGGCTCAAATTTGGAACCATTATTCTTTATATTATTTATAAACGATTTATCTCTAACGTTTATCCTCATTTTACGTATGAATTATTTTTAAATATAATCTGCTTGGATGATCACTTCATCATCATGAGGTCATCAGTCCTAAGACTGGTTGGACGCTAACCTCCAGCTTCTCCTATCTTGTGCTAACCTACGCATTTCGCTAATTGTGCTACAACCTACATCCCTTACTATTTGCGAGCAGTAGTCTAATCTAGGCCTACCTCTGCTTTTCTTCACTCCTATTTCTGCCTCCAAACTATCGCGGACTATTCCCCCATGTCTCAGCAAGTGGCCTACCATTCTATCTCTTCTCTTCTTTGTGTTTTCCACATACTTCTTTTCTTGCCGACTTTCTCCAATACTTCTTCGTTTCTAACCCAATCAGTCCATGGTATTTTCATCATTCTTCGGTAACACCACATCTCAATAGCTTCTAATTTCTTCCTACTTGCTTCCCCTACCGTCCAGGTTTCGTAACCGTATAGTGCCGTGCTCCATACATACGTTTTCAAAAATCTCTTCCTTGTTTCTAAGTTTATTACCCCCGAGCATAAAAGTGCTTTCTTTTTGATAAAAGCTACTCGACCCTGCGCTATTCTTTGTTTTATATCTTTATCGCTTCTTCAATCCCAATTTATTTTACTTCCTAAATAAGTGAAGTCTTTAACTTCCTCCAATCTTTCATTATTAATTTGTACTTTCGTTTTTGCTCTGCTCTCGCGCCCTCTGCACACTAACACTTTAGTTTTGCTTTTACTCACCCTCATTCTGTATTCCTCTGTCAACACTGCCTCCATTTCGTTCAATGCTGATTCTAATTCCTCCTTACTAGATGCTAATACTGCTATATCATCTGCGAATCTCAGCATTTTTAGTTTCTGTCTCGTACTTTAATCCCGAAATCCACTCTATCTTTTACCACATTAATCGCCTCTTCGATGTACAGATTAAAAATTAGTGGTGATAGCGTACATCCTTGTCTTACTCCTTTCCTAATACCTACTTCCCTTTTTCCCCTTCTACGTCTATAACAGCAGTTTGCTCTTTGTATAGATTGTGTACTACTCTCCTATCTCTATACTTCATTCCCGCGCTCTTTAGTATCTCGAACATTTTTTCCCATCTTACGTTATCAAAAGCTTTTTCTAAATCTACAAATCCTATATAAGCGTTCTTTCCTTTTTCTATTGTTTTCTTTAACATTACTCTTAGCGCTAGAATAGCTTCGCGAATTCCCCTATTTCGCCTAAACCCGAATTGGTTTTCTCCTAGTATTTCCTCCGCTCTATTTTCCATCCTCTTCTGCACTATTCTGATTAAGATTTTTGACGCATGGGAGGTTAGGCTAATCGTTCTAAAGTTCTCGCATTTGTCGGCTCCTCTCTTTTTCGGTATAGTAACGATAATGTTCCCCCTATAATCCTCCGGCATCTCGCCCGTTTCGTATATGTATTTTACCAGTTCAAACATCCTATTTACTACTTTCTGTCCCGCACATTTCAATATTTCCGCCTTTATTTTATCTACACCCGGCGCTCTATTGTTCTTTAGCCCCCTTAGTGCTATTTCAAATTGCTCTCTCAATATAGGTTTTCCCACATCTTCCCTATCGATGCTAGATTCTTCCTCTAATATCTCTCCTAATTCCTGACCCTCGTATAAATCTCCTAAGTACTGCTTCCATCTATCCGCTTTCTCCTCTCTTCCTATCAGTATGTCCCCCGATTGACTCCTAACATTTCTACTTATTGTTCCTATATCCCTGAAGTTCCTCTTAATTCTTTTTTAAGCCTCATCGGTCTTACCTACTTGCATCTTATCTTCTACTTCTTTGCATTTATCCTCTATCCATTGTTCTTTCGCTTTTCTACATTTTCTAATGATTTCCCACTTTATTGCCTTATAAGTTTTCAGTCCTTCCTCGTCTCGTCTGTTTTTGTAGCCTCGTCTCTTTTGCATTAAGTTTAAGATTGCGTCCGTTATCCAGGGCTTCCTAGCTTCCCTTTTCTCGTGTCCTAAAACGTCCGTAGCCGCGGAATCTAAACTATTCTTGATACCCTCCCACTCAGTTTCTGCGATCTTGATTTCGTCATTACTCGCTTTATTTATTAATTGATCTGTTTTCTCCTGGAACTTATCTTTCATATTCTGATCCCTCAATATGTCTACATTTATACGTTTCTTATCCTTCCGGGTTATCAGATTTTTGAACTTTAATCTAGCTTTCATGACTACCAAGTTGTGGTCGCTGTCTACATCTGCTCCTGGATAACTCTTACAGTCTTTTACTTGATTTCTAAATCTCTTTACAACCAGAATGTAGTCTATCTGATACATGTCTATCCCTCCTGGCATTTTCCAGGTGTACCGCCTCCTAACGTGATTCTTGAACAATGTGTTCGTGACTACCATCTTGTGCTTTTCACAGAATTCTATCAGTCTGCTACCTCTCTCGTTTCTGTTTCCTAATCCATAAGGACCTACAAATTCTCCTTCTTTCCTCTCACCTACGACTGCCACTAGTATTAAATTTTCATGACCCTTCACAAATCCTATTACCTGCTCTATGTCCGAATAAACGGCTTCTAACTCTTCCTCACTGTGGCTAGAAGTAGGCATGTATACTTGCACTATTACTGTTTTCACTGGCTTCGAATCTAACCTGACCATCATTACTCTCTCGCTGTATTGTAGGTAGCTATCTACACACTGTCCTGCGTTCTTCCGCATAACGATTCCTACTCCCGCGTTTCCATTTACCGATCCTGTGTGTATTACCCTATAGTCACCGCTCCAAAAATCTCCTACTTCCGACCAGCGCATCTCACTTATACCTACTATATCTAATCCTAACCTATCCATTTCTATCTTCAGATTCTCTAGCTTCCCTGTATCATGCTTCTGACAGTCCACGCTCCGACTCGTGAAATGCTACACCTCTTACTATCCCTACTATTGCACTCGATCACGTCTCCCGGAACAGTTCTCACCCGGAGATCCGAACGGAGGACTATTTCACCTCCGGTGTTTTTTGCTCCAGGAGACTCCATCATTATTTGGGATAAGCTTTCTGTTAGCTGTTCTGAGGATTATAATGTGGTGGTTTCCTCTTGCCTTCCACATAGCAGTCGTGTGTGTCATAGCACCATACCAACCCCCACGGTTTCTGCCACTATGACTACTGAAAGAGCTGCTGCCCTCCTTCAGGGACTTGTCTTAGTCTGGTTTTTCAATAAGGGCCCCCCCACTATGGTTAAACCTATGGTACGGCTCCTTAAAACGCGCAAGCCGACCCACCCGTTCTAGTTTGCACTAGAACTTCGTCAAGGTGCAAGTCCTATCGGATCGGGAATGATCACGTGAGATTGCAAAAACTCTTCGACCTTGTTGTATCATAGTGTTCGGAGAATAAGCTAACATCGATAAATATAAAGTTTGTTCGTATACCTTAAAGAATCAATCATTAATTCATGAGTATTCTCTTGATGGTTCTAGTTTTAATACGTTCTGAAAATATCAAATATCTTGGAGTGTACTTTGATGATAATTTATCGTTCTATGGGCATACCAACCATATGGCTCTTAATGCATATAAAACCCTTGGTTTCGTGATTAGAAATACGGCTTCATTTAATAAAATTGCTACCTTAAAATGTTTATATTTTACGCTAGTTCGATTAAAATTAGAATTTGTAGCCTTATTTTGTATTCCCGCCGATATATGAATTATTATTGTCATATATATTTTTTTGTAAATCATTTGAAATATCAATGCCTAATAAAGATTATGTTCTCTAAATTGCTAAAAGTCGATAAAAGTCCGTAACTAAAATAGAAACAGAAGAATCGCCTGTTTAAATAGATTCAGCAGTGACATTCAATTCAAAGGAAAATAGGAATAACAAATCTCTAACAGTTAGCAATACAGTGTATATAATTCTATAAACACAGGCATTCTAGGAATACTGCTAATTGTATTTGCTGATAATATCTGTGCATTTGCTCATACATTACTCTTGTCTATTTTCATTTATCAGTTTGTTAGTAAAGCAAACATGCCCTAGTTCTTAAAAAATCGTGAATTTATTACACATACCACGTGAAATTACCTACAGCATAACAAGAGTTGATAGATGAAAAAAAAACATGGAGCATCAATCAGGATTGAAATAAATTGTAAGATTTGGAGGCTGTAACATTTTTTTATACTCCATGTATTTATATTTGCCTATATTAGTTGAAATCAAAAGATTCAGTTTATTGATGATACTTATATGTAATATCTATTAGATTTGCAAAAATAATATCTGTTTCTTTCTTAATCTAAGAAAAGGGGTCTAGTAGTTTGATATATACTTTTCTATGCTGCTTATAAATTACAATATGTTGTCAAATAATAATAATAATAATAATGATAATTGATAACAATAAACGCAAATAAGGTAATCGGTATTACAGTTATATAAGACGGTATTAAAAAATATTAAGTAAGTACATAAGTAAGTAAATAAAAATATCTACTGATCAGGCAATAATTGATTTTTATGTGACACTTGAAACTCTTTATATTGAGTAGCTTTAGCTGATGTTCAATGGCATTATATGAATGTACTGCATTATAAGAAAATTATTTTCTAAATGTTGATGTATGGTATACTAACATAGCAAATTTAATATTTAATTGTATCTAATATCTATTACCTAATATCTGTACATATAGTTATTAATTTAGTTTTAAGGTAGGTACTTAAGGTACTCAGGTGTTGATATTAAAAATAGATGATGTACAAAAGCAAAACAGAGTTGCAAGTAAAGTTGTTTTTCATGCCCCAGCTTATGAAAATATGATCAAATTTTTTTAAGTTATTGATAAACCGCTAACAAGTGCCCTATATTTCTGAAAATGTATTTCTTGTAACACAATCTAAACCGGGATAATATACGATATCTGTATACAAAATATAAGTAATACAATTGATCCACATAATTTTTCTTTGTTTTATAATTTAAAATATCTTTATGTGTATTTTGATATTAGATGCACATGTATAAAGTGCACATATGCACGTATATATGATTTTTGTAATAAGATGTTAATATGAATTTTAAATTGATATCGAGTGTAATACTTACAATTTTGGAAATACTAAGAGTTGCTTTTTTCTTTGGTCAGCAGTTGATCATTTTGATATTTTAATATTTAAATTGGATTCAAGTTTTTCACGTATATGCTTTGAACAAAATAGTATTAATTTTGTCTTTTGCGAATTTACTTTCAATTTATGTTTTATACAAGCTGTGTTTTAAGGTACATCATTCATTTTACTGGATACAATTTCATAATGGTTGCCATTAAAGTTAGTGTAAATCAACTAATTATCGTCTGCATAGCTATGAATTTTTGAAAATTCATCAACATTACAGATATCCGAGAATATACAAGAAAGAGAAAGGAACCTAGTATGGAACCCTGTGGTACTCCAGATGACACTATTCCTGAAAATGAAGTACCTAAATTCGTAAAAACGATATTCGATAAATTCGATATTCTAAATATTATTGAAAACACAAGATAGATATGTAATTCAAGCCTTAATAATGTAATTTTGCAATTAGTAGAAATGGTTTACTCGAATCAAGAGATTTAGAGAAATTCAATAGGTCTAGTATGTTTGCAAGTTTCTCGTCAAGATATTTGAGTATTACATTAGATGTATTTGGAAGAGTTGTCTGATTGATTTTCTGGCAGTAACTTATTAACTGTGTATCTAAATGAAAAACACGTACATTTCAATTAATGTAATTTCCATATTTATTATAATATTATTTCCTTGATAAATCAGTGGTTAGTAAAACAGGTGATAGTATATTTATTTTACAGACACCATTGAATATATTAATATAGTAATCAAGTACATACAAATGGTTCACAGTTTTCATTGTCAAGATTAGTTTGTCATCAAATTCATTATGATAAGTGAATTGATAAATTGTATTATAAACAATAATAAAAGACAGGCTCATATCGCACTTTTATCAGTAGCATACGAAGGCGAAGCACATTTCATTTAAAATGTTTACCTTTGTCCTAGTCAACTTTCAACCCTCGTATCGTATCAATAATAATATTTTGCGCTCACGAGGATATTAGTACAGGACGTGGTTAAAGTAATAAAAAAAATAAATGTCAATGTTAATCCTTGAAAGGTTTGAAATCCTTAATTCAAACAATATCTGGCAGCATATTAGATGATGCATCAACTATATAGTTATACCAGGTCTGATCAAAATGTTCCAGGTTTGTTTAAATTGCGCAACAGTGGATGATCGGATGGTGGTATTGGCATATCTGTTTAGCCAGAATATTTCCGAGAACTCCCGACTTTTAGAATTAGAATAGACTTCTTACTTGCAAGCCTATAGTTGTTTTAATGAAATATATCTTTTGCGTTAGGCGACTTTGAGGAATGGACCAAAACAAAGGGCAACAAGGTTGTGTGAAATTGAGAAAAACTTTTACCGAAACTTCAAATATTCCGGAAGCATCAAATCGTTATTTAACCATCCGCGAAGTGGTCGAGCTATACAGATTTTATTTCGTTCATGACAGAAAATTCAAACTGACAGGCTGCACATGCGCCATGGTGCTGCAAAATTTATCTCGATGCTGATGACTAAGGAACAAAAATATCAAGTTGAAGTTTATCAGGAACTTCTTGAAACGGCAAATAACAATGAAAATTTTGGAAGGCATCATTACCGAGGACGATACGTGTATTTATGGATATGACATAAACGAAGACTCAATCATAACAGTGGAAATCAAAAACCCCTCCAATACCCAAAAAAGCTAGTCAGATGTAATAAAATGTCAAAGTGATGTACACTGTTTTATTGGACTGGGCGGATGTTGTTTACCACGAATTTCTTCCACAAAGTGGTTTGATTAATCGCTTCCATTACTATGAAAACCTTAGAAAATTGTGCGGGGCTGTGAGGAGGAAAAGGCATGAACTGTGACAAAGTGGTGAGTAAGTGTTCCGTCACGACAAGGCATCTGATCACTTGTACTTGTTTATTCGTGATTTTTACACATAATAACAGCATGACGGTTATTCGTCATCCTCCCTACTCACCCTATTTGGTCAATGCGAAATTCTTCGTGCTTCCAAAACTCAAGCACCTAGTGAAAGGACAAACATTTGATACAATTGAGCAAATTAAATAAAAATTGCTGATAGAATTAAATAGAATTTCAGAAGATGCGTTTTCCGGATGCTTCCAACAGTGGAAACGATATTAGGAAAATATATAGCTTGGCAAGGGAGTACTTTGAATAAAACAATGTTGAATTACCTGTAAACATTTTGAATACATTTATAAAAAATAAATCCTGAAACTTCTTAATCAAACCTCGTAACTATAAGAAAAACGACTTGCATTTTGGGATATCGAATAGACGATGGTTTATTTCATTTACAAATGAAAAAGTTAATATAACTAAGATTTATATTGATTAATTGATTAACTAATTTCCCAAATTTCATATTAAAATCTGGAGTCTATTTAATATTGTTCCTCTTAGATTCTAACAATGTCTCCAAACCTTCGTCAATAATATTTAAAATAATCTTATCCCAATGACAGTTAGTTAATTGGTATATCATGTCTGTGCCATAAATTAATGGCTTTTTTACCACTGCAGTGTGCTCAATGACTATTAAAAAAGCATGACCAATGTTTTGCATACCATACATACAAATACGTGTATTATTTTAACATATATATTTTTCTGTTTCAGGTCGCCGTTAATTTTAGCATTTATATTTATTACCTTCTTCCACAACGTGTTAAGTAGACATGTAAGTACAAGTTTAAATTAATCATATACGTATTATATGTTTATAACCTGCGCGTATGTTTATGAACATAATTTATCGCTATATTAAGCCCAAAGATCATTGCATAAACTTTATGTAAATATTATAAGTAAAGAAGACCATAGTGAGGACTTTGAGATGTTGATAAAGAGCTAAAAGATTCTCTAAAGTAGACGGAAAGATTCTCGCCGAGTTGACGATCGATATGGCTTTATGACTAATAACTTCCTTGTGTCTGACTTGTCCCATTAAAAAATACGAGCTGATGTGTCGACTCGACGAGCATATGTCTCGCTTTGTCGCTCTGTCGCTATGGTAATAATTACATTAGTGTGAGTATATATTAGATAAAAAAAAAAGAAATACCATTTTGCAAATTCAAAGTACTAAATTTGTGTCAATAATTATTTATAAAATCAACTAAATTAAATACTCAAATTGGACACCATTGGCTGCCTGACTGTAGCCTTAGCAACCCATAATGTTTTTATTGCTGTCAGATGAAATTTGGAACCATGCTGAGAATGCCCCATGGACGATGTAGGCCGTACTGAAAGTCCCTAGAAAGTGAATGTGTGGTGCGGCATAGTCGACAAAATAATTATGAGTCCCCATTTCTTTGACATAAACTTTTTTCGAGCCGACCTTATGGCTGCACTAATAACTTTATATCTAGATGTAAAGGAACCTAATCCTCCGAGAAATTACTTTCTTTCAATAATATGGTGTCCACCATATTATTGAATTATGGAGTACCTATCTACGCTTATTTAGATGAGATATGCTCGAGTGGTTAAATAGAGAGTGGTTAGCCAGATTGCCAGATTTGACACCCTTAAATTACTTTTTGTGGGGACTTGAAAAGAAAGGTACACGTTACTACGCTGAATAATTTAAAAGATTTAAAAGCAATAATTCATCACAAAATACAACATATACTTCCTGAAGTTATTGACAATGTTCAAAAAGAATTTAGTAATCGTGTTGGCTATCGTCAGGCAGCCAACGGTGCACAATTTGAACATTTAATTCAGTCGGTTTTTTTAAATATAAATAATAACCATTGTCTTTAAATTTAGTATCTTGAAACTGGCAAATCGTTTTTGTGTTTCTTTTATCTAACCTACACTCATTCTAATGTAATTATGGTAATTATTTACAAGTGTGAAACCCTTGAAAATGCTTACGAAATATTTCTTACCCCCTATTGTCGAGGGTGCTGGAGACAAATCTGGCTTCAATTTCGTCCGCCCGGACACAGTTCTTGAAAAAATTAATTTTCTACTTTTCCACACGAGATGCTACTATTTCTTATCAAATAAATTTCACATCTTTGTAGGTAGATAGTTAATATTAATACGAGTAGATGCTACAACACATCCTTTATACATATCATATATTAAACCGTCATAAAACCTATTATTCATTACGATTTTCTTAATTTACTTCAAATGTTTACAATTCCGATGCAGTTGTCTCGTCCATTGTAGTATTTGTAATCGTGCGCCCTCTATGAAACCATATGTACTGATCAGTATATGGAGCGGCTCCAAGAGTTAACTCGCTGAATATTAATTCAATTAAATACGCTGTTATTTTGATGGAACCTAACCTAACCTAACTGTCTACTTATTATGGTTAGGTTAGGTTAGGTTCCTTCAAAATAGCAGCGTATTTAGTTCACTTAATATTCATAGTTAACTTTTGAAACATCCCCGAATACTAACCAGTACGTTGCACTGTGTTGCTTCACATGCGGTTTGGTAAAGGGCGCGCACGATTACAATGGACGACGACAACTGCATGTGAATTGCAAACATTTGAAGTAAATTAAGAACATTGTAATGAATAATAGGTTTTATGACGGTTTAATATATGATATGTATAAAGGAAGTGTTATAACATCTACTCGTATTAATATTAGCTATCTACGTAGTGTAAAGTTAATGTTATTTGATAAGAGAAAGTGGCTCTCATGCGAGAACGTGGAAAATTCATTTTCTCGAAAACTGTGCCCGAGCGGATGAAACTGAAGCCAGATTCGTCTGACGTGAGAAAAAAAATTTGGTAAGCATTTTCAAGTGTTTCGCACTTGCAAATAATTGCTGTAATTATTGCTGGAGCGTATGTATAGAAATATGCTTTTCCATATTCCATAATAAAAAAGTGGGTTTATATTGAACAAAATATCTACGTCATACCTCCTACACGAATCGCCCTGTTTATATTAATTATATTTTAAAAAATGTGCAACTAAAAATAAAATTTGACGAGTCGAAAGTTTTTTCCAAAAGTTATTCCTTGAATTTTTTACGAATTTATTCAGTACTTCACGAAATCATTGTACACAATCATTGTACAACTTTCAGTACCTCTCATATCCGTCTTATTATAAGAAGAAACAAATATTTTAATTTAACAATTTTTAGGGCTTACATTTTTGGTCGCACGTTGTACATTGTTTCGCAAAACGTAGAACGAGTTTCATTGATTCTCATTTGCCTGCTCTTAATTGGCACGTCCTAATAAATGTCAGTATATTTTATAGAAGCTGTTTAAGTTCAACTGAAAATACTGCCTAAAAACGCGTGTACGGATATTAATTCAACGATCTAACCTATTATCTACCACAAAACCGAATCGACATTAATGCGTCATAAACCATGATGACCTCTTAGAAGCGCAATTACCTACTAACTGATTTACTCCAGTCTAATTGACTCAATTAGATAAGCCACACGTGTACCCGTCCGCCACCCGCGGAGTCGCATATATCAGATGAACTCGCGTAAAAAAAATATCGATTTAAGATAATTGTATACCTGCACATCATACGTGGGGGCAATAAATTCAGAATGATTTATATCCGCGTATATTTTCGAGTTTTTTTGCCTTCTCGATTTAATACTGTTCTATAAGTTCGCAATCGTAAAACCTTCCTACTTGCGTTGCAGGTTAGAAAAACCTTATGAGTAACTGCATACCGATGTATATTTTATTCTATTTTGCATTTCATTACGCGTTCAATGGTACACACATTGTGCGGTTCTCTCAGACTTTTATTGATAGCAGAGGTTATAGAATAATGCACCGGCGGTCCCGTGTGTTTTAGATGGCGGACTTAATGACATGATCGCCTAGCAACGGTAAATAGACGCAAAATATTTGATGTAAACAAAATACAGGATCTCATATAATTATTAAAATATTTCAATGATTCATTGGAAGTTACTGAAATTTAGTGCACTTTCAGATCTATATTATCTGAAATAGGATATAGTGTTTCACATATATCACATATACACTAAGGGGGTACAGATAGGAACATATAAGTTTCATATGAAGTGGACGCCTGATATTAATTATATACTAAAAGTTCAGTAAAATCAAGGCGGCACGACGCACAGTGGAGAAAATGTCGCTGGTCGAATCTAGGTGGACAAAATTCCTAGTACACAAAATAATACCTTAAAAAATTAGTATAATGTCGATTTATATGTATTTTTTATGCTGAATCGAATGGTAAAACCACATTGAATGTGAAAATATTTTGAAAACTAAATTTTGACCTAATGCTTTCTCCGTCGTCAT
Source organism: Rosalia funebris (assembly GCA_037954035.1). Lineage (NCBI taxonomy): Eukaryota > Metazoa > Arthropoda > Insecta > Coleoptera > Cerambycidae > Rosalia > Rosalia funebris. Next base: position 17,990,222 of record JAZFAV010000016.1, on the reverse strand, counting down.
CTTTTTGCCATTTTTTTCACTGGTTTACTCCCAAGTAGATTTTTACTTTTCCTCATTCCACTATACGCGGAAAAGTAATGTAATCGTATCAATTTTTTTCTATGGTTTATTTTTCGTTTTTCGGCCTAAAAACCAAAAGAAAATGGTTTTTAAACCATTTTGTTTGTGTGTGTCGTTGTCGTTGAACCCCACCCGGCTCATGGGTCATGAGAAAGCAGGTGGACTATTTGAGAAATTTTGTTTGTTAACACGATATCTCAACTAAATCGTGTTGGATCGATCGGGCTTTGACTTATTCTGAGAGGGGACGTCTCCCAGACGACAAATATTGATTTTTAGGTGCATAGAATACACTCTACCATGTTCATGGGTCATGAAAAAGCACAATGGTGCTTTCTCATGACCTATGAATGTCAATGGGTCATGACAATGGCACTGGCAATGCCATGGGTCATGACAATGGCACTATTTGAGAAATTGTTTTTGCTACCATGATTACTCAATTAAATCGTGTCGGATCGATCGGGTTTCGACTGATTCTGATTAGGGACATCTACCAAACGACATCTATTGATTATGAAGTGGATAGGACACACCTCACCCTGCCCATGGGTCATGAGAAAGCACGATGGTGGACTATTTGAGAAAAATTAAAAAAAGTAAAACTGTCGCATGAAACACATATTATGCTGCATTTATGTATTGGTTTATTTTTTCTCGGCCACTCAATTTCGAGACAGAGATGTTGCACGTGCAGAAAAATCCGTTTTAAGGTTTTAAAACTGTTTATTTTGATCTTTTTATTACCTTCGGATGACTTAAGGGCGGCTTTCAAAATATTAGCAGTATCCCTTCTCTGGCTATTGTAGAGTCCAATTTGAGTAGTAAGTACTAACTCATCAAGTTTTCATTCTTTGCAAAAAAATTGTGCATCGAACTTTAATTTTGAGTCATCTTCTACAAAATATCCCTCCAGATTTTCATCACCCATACATAACTGCGACCGTCAGAGCCGAAATTATTAAACTTGTGATATGAGAAATCAAAACTGCACTTGAGAAAACCAGATACTACATTTGAAATAAGCCATGTCAGGCCAATAGTGAAAAACGATGGCGGGGCGTTTTAGTCTGGGGCTGCATGTCGTGGAATGGTGTTGGAAACCTAAGTTTTATTAAATACATTATGAATGCAGACAAGTATATTTTGCGCCGTAACTTGAACAGCAGTGCTGAGAAGATGGGCATCAGAGACACATTCATCTTTCAGCAGTATAACGATCCGAAGTACACCGTCAATAAAACAAAGGAATTATTACTTTATAATGCTCGTAGATAAATCAAAACTCCACCCCAGTCCCCGGATATAAATTCCATAGAGTATTTGTGGTATTTGCTGGACTTGAAGGTCCAAAAAAAAATAAAACGGTTTTATTAAAAGAATGGTGAGCAAATTATGATCAAATTATAACTGAAACAACTCAAAATCTTGTATCCTCAATACCACAAAGACTTCAGGCCATAATTAATGCAAATGGTATGGTAACAAAATATTAAAGTGTAAATACATTTTTTAAAAACTTGTTTAAACAAAATTTGTTATTGTGTGAATACATTTTTGACCCTTCAAATTCATATCCTTATTTATTATTATTATCTTATTTCATTATAATTCACTCAATCTATTGAAACCAAAAGTTAATAGTCTGATGCTAGTTTCTAAATAAATTTAGCGCCAAACAATTCACCTCTATATGTTTGAGATTTAAGAAAAAACTGGGGTAAGCCGATACCTTCTTGACCCATTGTATATGAGCTTCAATTCTTGTTATCCTTATGGCTCGTGCATATTTATTTTTATAAATTTATTGTATACTTGTATACACGCGAGTTTCCTACGGAAACTGAAGTTCTCTATAATGCCTTAAACACTATTGTTTTTATTTTAATCACCTTCAGCCATTACTCTCTTTTCCATATCTTCTTTCACTTTATATTATTGTCATTTTCACTCTAGATCCTCTATCAGTATCTATTGTATATCTATTTAATTCTGAATTTGGTTGTATTTACACGTATCCAGGATATCCTGCAACTTTAACATAATCCATCCATTTCAACTGTAAGCAATTTGACTTATAATATACACAAATCTGGTTCTGTGTATATAATATTTTTTTCCCTGGAACACGGTACTTAATAGTTTTTTCCTATGCTGTTGTAATTGTTTCATTGTACTGTTTCCTTATTTGTTTAAATAACCATATAGAATAGAACCTCTGTACAGCTTATTTACTTTGCATTATTATGAATTTGATACTTTTGGTATTATGACATCTAATTATTGTACTCTGAACATGAGCATATGGGCATAATGACTACATTCTTGTTAGAGTTTATTTTTGAATACTATTTGTCATAAATATCTGTCAATTTACTCATCATTTACCTTATGATCTTTATATATTTATAAAGAGAAAAATAGAACACAGTTAGTGAAATATACTCTATTGCATTTGCCTCTTTTGATCTGCATTATTCTAATGAAATATCAGAGTACGGCTATGTAGTGGTACACGTTTAGAAATTACTTAAGCGAATACTTCCAGGTCATTGAGTAATAAATGTGCCTCAGTTAATTTGCGTAGGCCAGATAATATCGATAAATTTTGATAACGAATGCCGTAAAAGTGGCCATATTCCTCCTAATATTCAGAGGCTATATCTCTATCAATAGTTCATTATAGAACTTTATTTATTTTATATATTATTATTTATTCTGTCTCTATATATATTATTATCTATTACTGTCAGAAAATAATTGAACACTAGTTTAGAGATATTATTTATCTCTGCAACTTCCGATATTAAGATCTTCAAAAAAAGTTTTTGTGAAATAATCTAGCTTTGAAATAATATGAAGTCTAATTTCCATATAATTTCCAGTTTTAACAACTTATATACAGACAAACTGCATTCACTATACTTATGATAATCCTGTTCCATTCAACAACCTATTATTCTCATAAAATCAATCTAATTTTATGTTGCTTTTGACAATTTACTATAAATCAGTGCAGTAGTGCTAATAGTATACGTATGAGCCAAATTAATGTACCATGGTATACGCTTTCTATTATACTTCGTCCAGTTTGTCCCAAGTAGTACTTACCGTAACTATATTTCAGTTGGTAACTCCTATCGTCTACAGTTGTGGAAGTGGGCACCATTCTGTTATAATAAATTGTTTATTTTCTTTTCTATTCCATATCGTCTTCCCCCGTGGTTTATCGATATTTTTAAATTTTGGCAGTCCTCTCCCCACCTCTCTCCTTCATTTCGTGTATCTATACACGAAACGTTGGTCTTTGGTCATCGAACATTGTTTAGCATCAGAATGGTGACCACAGTATTAATTGTGAGGAGACAGAAGTGCTTGCTAAAAACGAAATATCCAAGCGAGATATTATGCAAATTTTATCAGGAAGCCCATCGAAATAGTAAAAACCATAGGTTTAATAGAAAAGATGGATATTTGCTTTGCAGTATTTAGAATCTGGCCCGAAAGAATATTCTCTTCCGAAGAAAAGGAACTGTATCCATTAGAAGCTCTTTTAGTTTTCATTAAGCTAAAAGTGACCTCTCTCTTTGCATCTTTCTTCATTTTTCCTTCCCTCCCTTTACCCCTCTCTTCCTCATTTATTCCCTTCCAGTTGTCCTTTCTTACTGCCCTCAATTCCTTTCTTTCATATCTTCCAGTCACTCGATTATTTATTGTTTTCGTCATCGTCTACAATTACTCATTGTTTACTTGTTTTATTAAAACTACAAGATACTTATATATTCCTCATTTTACTAGAGTAAGTTACAAAATTCATTATTTTTACTAAATGATCTCACCACTTACGTCGATTTTCAGGCTGACTGAAGTATACTAAAACCTCATTTTATAGTGTAGCTAAATTAATTTGAGCGATTCCAGACATATCCGCGTAGAAATCATGTATATTTTCAGATATTCACTGACACTTAAATATTGACAATATGTCTCGATTCTGAATGGGGTACTTATACATAAAATCTATTTCCGAAATGCATTATTTCTTTTATTATTTCAAATAAACCGTGTTCTAAAAATATTCAGTTATATACCTGGATCCTTCCTTAATTTTTTATTAGCACTTGGCGAATTTAATTATCTGCTAAAAATACTTATCTCGCTATTTTCGTTCCTACTTACGTAAGCGAAAATTTAGTAGGTTATAACTTTTATACCAACATATTCACCTGTTATTACTTGTACAAGAATTTATAATGTAGCAACATAATCAATCGTCGAGTCTCCCACGTGTATAATAAATTTATTAAATGAAGATTAAGATATTCAGTATATCATTTATATAGTGAATACGAAAGGTGTATAAATGTATAAATTTATTAAAATTGATATATTTTTTAATGAAACGCCCCATTTTCTATTAATCCATATGAAAGATCCTTTTTTACGAACAGTAAAATGAAATAGGGAAATGGTTACAATGAAGCAAATGAGGATATAATGATTATTGAAACTTAAAACACGGAAACGTAAAAACTTAATTTAATTAATTAATATAAGTTACTAATAAAATTAAAACAATTGTTTAGGAATCAATAAGAATTTTGGTTTTATCTCTTGGAAACTTATTTTCTGTCGAACAAAAAAAATTCACTTGCTCACAAACATAGAATTACATACATTTTCAAAATATCTTGTGTGATAATTTTAATGTAAATTAAAATATCTTTCCTTTCCTCTATATATCGTATTCGTTGTATATTTAACACAGTATTAAAATATCATAACAGCACTTGAAATATTACTTGAGAAAACCTGAATATTTCTATACAGTAACTTCGTAAAGGTTGGAGAAAATTCGATAAAATCGTTATCAGATAAGTAGAAAAAATTTTAGGATAGTTTTATGCATTTTTTGGTATACATATATATTTTTTTAACGTCATCATTGTTCAAGTTACCACCACTGACAATCGCATTGAGTATCAATACTTTTATTTGATGATGCTACCTAAAATAGGATTGTTCTGTTTCTTAAAATTGTTGAATTTAATTTTTAGTAGCACGAATTTCCATTTCTTTGTTCTGACACTTTCTGCGGTTTCTAAATTTTTCCATTATTCTCACGTTACTAGTCATAACTTTTTTAAGAATTCTTCTACTCTTTCTAAGATTTTGTATTGTTTTCACGTTAGTTGATTTACCTTTATTTTGCTTATCTACTGTCACTGTCATATTTAACTGAAACACAACTAATGAAACTTTGATGATGATTGGTCATGAAGACAGAATCTGTACACAAGCTAAATTTTATGAATTATTTAATAATAAGTACCTTAAAAGAACTACTACAGACTTAACTGTTACTGAAATAGCAGCAACATTTAGAAAGTTTGGTACAGTGATAGACAATTGTACCGATGGTCGTTCTGTCATTCCAGAAGATATAGTTTATTTCATCGTTATTTGCCAAATAAGAAATCCCAAACGGCTCTTATCTCATATCATGACTTGTTTTTATGGCTAGACTCAGGTAGACTATTCCGTTTATCGGCAAGATAAGAAAGTTTTTTATTTGGCAAATAACGATGAAATAAATAGTACACACTTAGAGCGCAACTAGTTGTGCAGGAAAATCCTTTTTCAACTAATTCGGAAAATCACATAGCAGCTTGCAATATGGCAGACGATTTGAACACGTAATTTGATTTCAGAGTTTTGTTTGTATCAGTTACTATATTCCGTAACATTGTTCTGATTAAATTCCTAGTATTTTAATATTTAGTGTTTCTCAAAACAATTGTTATGTAGCCTACCAAAAAATTGACTTACCATACATAAAAATATATGCTCTCTTAAATGACATCATCGGGCAAAAGTGGTGTCTTAAAAAACTATCGACGACGTCATATTTCCAATAGTAATGACATAAGAAATACGTATACCAAAAGAATGTGCAACTAAAAAACGAATTAGACCTATCCTGCTTTCTTTCTTACCTCTCGGTAATGGTTTTATCGGGCGTGTTTCAACTTTTACTTGCTCTCTGTATAAGATAAACATTCGCTTATGAATAAGCGAGGAAGTTTTTTCCGAATATATTGATAGGTCAGGTCAGTACACTGCAAATTTAAAATTAGAATTAAGTTTAAACAAACGCAAATGCCAGACACCCGTAAAGTATTTCGCGAAACGAATAAAAATTGCTGGAAACTAAATCAGCTGAATTGATTAATATCTGTAATATAAAAATAATCACAGGGCGTTAATTATTACTTGCACATGAGGTATTATCTACTTCTAGGTATCAGCCAACAGTCCCAGCCAGTTCATTTAGAAAAATAAACTAACTCCGACGCCTTTTTAAACAGATAATCTTTTACAGAATTGTATTTATAGTAAAATTATTCTGGGAATTGGTGTCAATATTAAGAAATCACTTGGTTTTTCTAGAACATTTCGATTCATTCATTGACAAGAAAACTACGTCAGATTATACTCGTAGGTGTAATTTTCATCTTTATTTCTGCTCTTACACATGGTAGACGAATCGCTTTTATAAAAAGTGTTACAATACGAGCCCAAGATGTATACGAACTCTGTATATTCACATTTAATATATACATATTCATAGATGTTCAGTCTGCAAAGGTCTCAGTGTGACTGAGTAAAGACCAGGCTATTTACTGCGCACTTCGTGAGCGATCCGATATCGCATTTTTGAGACGTGTTCCTATTCTCGACAAGCTGTATATTTTATATTTATGTTTTTTAATATTTGTTGAAAATATCCTAGATTTCTTCGTAAACACAGATACTCAGACTACAAGTATTACCCACACCCGCGTCAATGCTACACTGATGCGTACTGAAAAGTCAGATCACCTTTATAAACGCGTACATTTAAACGAAATGGGCTTTTAAAAAGGAGAAATACCTATACAATTTTTAATTCATAATACAACTATGTATATTGTAAAAATATTGCAGACTCGGTAATTATATTATTTGTACCCACATTGCCATGTGAGCTTCATCCATACTAAAGAAATGGACATAGATAAATACGTTTGGATGTTGCATACAAACAATCTTGTTTCTCATAAATATTTTCATTTCCTCGATTCCCCTTTATTAATGACAGTGTGAACTAATTTAATGTGCATCCATTAATTTCGAAAAACAAAGAAAACATTCCGAAATAATTTCACATTCCTTGAAGATTATTTGATTGTACAAGAACAAAACGAGGCCGAGCTGAAATAAAAAAAGAATCGGCACGACAAAAACAAAACAGTTCCACATGTCTGTGGGTTTCAATTGCAGATGGCCCAAGTTCGAGGACGGCGTATCCTCCAAACAGTTACTTAATTGATAAATCTCGAATCCGGTTATGGTCACTTACATAAAAGGAATTCTGTCTAGGCGTTTGTCTGCTTTCGCGAGCGGTCTGCCCAGTGCCTGGCGTTGCCCGTCGATTATTAAGATTATTTATAATCTGTTTGACACAGAGCCGACAAGTTATGGTCCGATGAATTTCGTAATTTCTTTTGTGGTTTCGCGATGAGCATTATTTTGTTATTCGACAGACGACTGGAGCAAATCGTAGATCGTATCGTATAACGTAGAATTGCATAGTCGATATACATTGTCTAAATAAAGAGAACTATCCTGAAGTTGGTATTTGTGAAAGTTTGTACAGGCATTTTTGTATGGTGACATTATTCTAAGTCACTTGTTGAAACTGAAGAACAGCTCGCCGTTTCTCTCCCAATTTGTGTATACCCTCAAAGATTCCTTAGTTATTTCCATTTTGAATTTGAAATTTACATGTAGCGTAAAATTTAGATGGTTTGAGAATCAATCGTTATTTAATGAAAGTTTCAATACGTGGAAACAGCCACAGCCTGAGGGGTCAATATCTAGAGACTAAAGGGGTTTGTTTATACAAAATACGGTTCTACAAAAAAAAAATAACAATTTTGACTTTATAGGAATTGGCATTGACGTGGACCACGAAGTTATCTGATGTCCTTTTGTTAAAAAATCTAAGATATAATGTCCTCTATAATATTTCTCTGTTCATCAGTATTCAACACCATCAGCATCCATCGTAGCGATTAACGTGTAATATTCTACCTTTTTTTTGATAAGGAACTTGCGGCGATTGCTCTCCACATATTAACCAAAATGGAATCTGGCTTAGTTCCGGGGGTGCCGGCGCAAGCTCAATTTTCAACCACTACTAACATTTTCCATAAACATGCTTGAAATTTATTAATAAACACATATGAAGCAATTTCACATCTCTCGAAAATATCTTCCATGAGAAAGGGTACTTACTTGCTTAATAACATCTGAATATTAATATTTTATAAATTTTATAGTTGATATATAATTTACATAGTCGACAGATATGTATACATAGAGTGTCTCAGTTGGAACTATAGGATTTGATTTACGCGCCATATCTGTTATGTTAAAGATGGGGCGCAATATTTCGGGACTATATCTATAAACCATATGACGTCAACATTCCGCGAATAGTTCAACAACGAATAGTTTGTGTACAATTGTCTTATGAAAGTAAGTGACTATTTACAGTTGCATTAAGGAAAATGTTCATAAAATTAGGACAAAATGAAGCATCTACAGAGTTAACACTTCGTAACTTAATCAATAAATTTGAGGAGGCAAGTTCTGTTACTTATAGCACAACACCAATACGTCCTTGTCGTGGTCGGTCAGACATATTGATTGCGTTCAATTCAAATCCTATAGTTTCAACTGAGACACGCTATATAATATATTATAATTTACATCGTTGACAGATTTTTCATTGAACTATCTCAGGAAATTATATAAATAGATCTCCTCTTTTAGTATATCATTTACGAAGGGAATATTCACGTTCATATGGTGGAATTTCTAAACATTGCGTAATATTTTGGAATTCAGAATAGAAGTCAACAATAGCCTCGTCAACTAAAACTGAATATTTAACTTAAAGTAACAATGCGGTAATAAATGCAGTAAATATTCCAACTAACTATAAAATATCAGAGAATATGCACATCAAATATTATTTCTTTGTTGACTAAATGGACAATGAAATAGTACCACTAAAAAGTCTTCATTCAGCAAACCATATGTGTTAATAAAACAAATCTGTGAACTGCGATTCATTTAATTTACTGATTTTATATAATTTTTTCTTGAATTTCTCTGATCGTTGGAATATTGAACAGCTTTCCTAGGTTGTCGACAATAAACTCTTCAAAATTCAGTTCAAAATTGAATTATCATTTTATAAATCACTTTTAAGTCCACCAAAAGATTATTCACTCCATCATATTCCCTCTTATTCACTTCTCTCTTTCTTTCCTTCATATTTCTTATCCCCTCCTCGATTTTTCTTTCGCACCCTCTCAATATGGAAACTGTTGATTCTATTTTTGTTGTTTAACGTTTATTATGCAATCTGTCTTTATACAAATAATACTTTTATCTTTTTATAAATATATTTTATACAAATATTACTAAAGACATAAATGGCGTGAGAGAGCTCTATTCCAGCGAATTGAACTCTATATCATTCAATCCAAAGTGCATGTTTATAGGATAACGTATGTAATGCACATTTTAATTTAAAAATAGTAAGTCCAATGGTTTTCTAAGTTTCAGTCTTCTGACATCTTCGCTGTTATCTAGGAGGTCCAAAGCTCGTTGATTAGGTTGTCTTTCGAGTCGTTGCAGACAACGCCTACTGCATTCCCTGATTGCCTCGCCTGCTGTAGGAACATCCAGGTCATGTTATTCCTCTTCTTCTTACTCCCTCTTCTAAAGTAGGTCTATGACATGTTCCTCTTCGATGAATATCATAGGTACTATGAGCTGGTTTATCTATTTTTACAGACGGTACTGAATCCTCCCAGCAGCACTGCAGGCTGAAAACGCCAACGGAACTCGGTGTTTTCAAGCAGTACCCATCCAAGTGCTAACTGCGCCCGACGTTGCTTGACTTCGGTGATCGGACGAGGATTTTCTTCTCCTTTCTTTTAAAACGCTTTATTTGTATTGACTAGATTATTGTTTTATCTTACAAATATGACATATAATACATTTTACAGATCCTTAGCATGTTTAAAAATACTGCGCCATCCAACGTACATTACTTACAAAATATATATAATACACACAGTTGCATGCCCCCATAGCACACGTATATTTGACGGAGTCTTTCTCCTCTACTAGAGAGGTAACAACCCCGCCCATTCGCTGTTTGGATCTCATTGTTTGTCTGTAAAATTTTCTTGTTTGTATTTAATCTCACTGTCCCTACTTTTGCAATTATTTTTAATTTAATTATAGCCTTGGCTTTGTATTGTTTAATTAATAAATTATATATTGATTATTTTGTGCTTGTTACTTTTTTTATGTACATATAGGAAAAATAAACAGGACGAGGATCGATGTTCAAGGTGGTATGGCCGTTACCTCCAAGCCGTGTTTTACATCTTTATTTGTGATAAAGTAGGGATCATCAATTATTGCACACAGTGTTTTGATTGAAATCTCTCTATGATCGCAACATTGATTTGACTGCTGTACCCCATAATTGAATCCCATATGTCCAAACAGGTTAAAGATAACATTATATGCAAAAGCTTTAGCATTTTGAGATTTTCAAGGAGCCAATACTGTTTCCGAAAATGTCTTCCACGTTGTTAACGTTTTTTCCATATTTTCACTTTCCACGTTAATTTCTGATCTAAGTATAGCGTAAATATTCAACGCATTCTATTGTAGGTATACGCAACCGATATTGAATGACTACTGATTCTAAAAATATATCCAATAAATGTTACAGAAGCCGAGAATTTAATTTGGAAAATTTATTTTATAAAAAGCTCAAAATCTGCAAATGCAAACCTGGGTTAAAACTAACCTTTTTTTTTCTCGAGGGGAAAATCTTCGAAAGACACCTGGCCTCTGGTGTTCTGTTATTGTTTGGCCAGGTAGTGTCGGATTCGTATACGCCTACCGACTAAAAACCCCCCGCTATCATATCAGTGTGATGCCGAAGGGGAACCGCTCTCGCTTTACTTCTTCTCGGTATATCAATCAGGATACTTACTTATTCTCCACTTCCCTTTCCTCCTTCTCTTTCTCCTTCATGATGGACGTTACCATCTGCTCCACCACTGCCCATCTTTCTCTGCTCTCGAGCATAATTGGGATCATGTTGTCTGCAATGATAGCATGTCCTATCTTTTGCTCTGCAGCTCTCCTTTCTCTTGTCCACCTTTTGCAGCTGAACACTGTGTGGCCGGCATCGTCGACCTCTCCACAGGACCAGCACTCTCTGCTCTCGCGTTTGCCTATATCCAATAGGTAGTCCGCGAAACAGCCGTGCCCAGTAAGAACCTGGGTTAAGTAATACCCGACATCGCCATGTGCCCTTTCACACCATGGCCTTATGTCCGGGATTAGCACCTTCGTACATCTCTCTCGGGGCTCCGCCTCCCATCTCTCCTGCCAGTGTTCCTATAGGCTCTCCCTTGCTGCACCTCTGTCAGCGCCTTCGTACACCTCCCATCTCTCCCTTGCTAGAAGATCGATGGGTGGTATACAGGCTATCACCAGCGTTGCCGCTGCCGATACAGTTCTGTATGCACTACAAACTCTTAGCGCTGCTTTTCTCTGTACTTTGGTGAGCTCTTTCCTCTACTTGTCTCTTCTCAATATATCGATCCACACCGGGGCAGCATACAGTAAGATCGACTGCGCCACCCCGCTGAGGACTCTTCTCATTGACACCCTGGGGCCCTTAATGTTTGGCATCAAACGACCAAGGGCCGAGACAGTCTTGCCCGCCTTTTCCAGCGTCTGTTTGATATGGTCCCTAAATGACAGAGAACTATCAATCCAGACTCCCAGGTACTTAATACTCTGCTTCTGCACGATTTCGGTATTCCCTACTCGAAACGTGATGCACGAAAGATTTCTCCTCCTTGTCAGGAGGATTGCCTCCGTTTTTTCCAACGCCAGAGTCAGTTCTCTCTCTTCAACCCATCTCTTGATCCTCTCAACAGTGAGGTTGGCGTTTTCCCTCACGTCAATGTCACTACTTCCGGTAACGACCACCGCGACTTCATCAGCGTAACCCAATATCCTCACTCCTTCGGGCACTCTGAGTCTAAATACCCCATCGAACATGATGTTCCATAGAGTAGGACCCATAACCGACCCCGGTGGCACTCCATACGAGATTCTCCTCCTCTCGCTACCGTCCCCGGCCATCAATATCAGGCCTCTGCAGGACAGGTAGCTGGCGATCATGTTTACAACATACGGTGCTATTTCTAGCTCCCGCAGCCTTCCCATGATCTTTCCCCATGAGGCCGAATTGAACGCGTTTTTTACGTCCAAAGTGATTAACGCGCATAAATTCTTGGACTCCCACGCCTCTGTGCAATGGTTTTTATGACCATGACAGCATCCACCGTAGATTTCTCCGCCCTGAACCCGTACTGGTTCTCCGACAGGCCTCCCTTTCTCTCCAGCTCACCTAGGAGTCTTCCTAGGATGAGATGTTCCAGGAGTTTCCCGAGCACATCGATCAGACATATCGGCCTGAAAGATGTGGGGTCCTCCACCGGCTTGTTCGCCTTGAGAATTAGAACTAGCCTGGCCATCTTCCATTCCTCGGGAAAGTCGCCGCTCCTCATGACGTCATTCATGATTCGCAGCACCTCCGCAGGATATTCCTCCACCACGGCCTTCAGGATCTCAGAGGGGATACCGCCCGGACCAGGCGCCTTGCCATTTTTAATCTTGGCACAAGCCCTTAGCAGTTTCTCCTTCGTAAGCGGATCGAGATCTGTTCCTGGTTGGCGTTCCCATTCTTCCACTGGTTTCACGGGGAAGAGCGCGTCCACCGCCTCTTTCATCTTTTCTAGAGAAATCTCCTGCTGCTGACTATTCGTCCTCTTCACCACCAGTTTGTACCCGTTACCCCAGACATATCTATCTATGTCGGCGCACAACTCGTCCCACTTTCTCCTCTTCTCTGCCTTGATAACGTCCCTCAGCTTGGGTTAAAACTAACCTGGATGCTTATATATCTTGGAGATATAGAATATTGGATATGTTTTTTAAATATATCTTCCATGATATGATTTTCATAATAAGAACACTGATAGATTTTTCTATTATTTTTTATCCTATTATTTTATTTTGCTATTACTATTCTATATGTTCTTAATTCGTCACATTTCTTTGTTAATCAGGTACAAAATGATATTTTGATATATAATTTATTTGTTTTTTATTTAACGGATTTAATAATACCATCAGAACATGCATAATCAAATAAACGATGTATTTCTTTGATCGACACTGGACCAAATAGAAATTCATTATAGTTAATACTAAATATATAAACGGTTTTCTAGAAAGCATCTGCAATTCGAGGATTTATTTAATAAATACTGAAGAAACATAAATAATTAATAGTGATTATAATAAATAATTACATTATATCCCTATATATATGTATATAAATTTAAATAATATTTATTTTCTATTTCAGCGAATTAGACACTATAAAGACAGATTCAAAAGGCAGCAAGGAGCACATCTGTACCTCCCAGGTAGTTATGTTACGGATTTGGGGCAGGAGGGTCCCGACTTGGGACCATGGTCAGAATGGTCGGAACCTACTCCTTGCTCCAGGACGTGTGGAGGGGGCGTTTCCACCCAGATAAGAACGTGTGATCCAGGATATGCTTGTCAAGGTCCGGATAAAAGGCACTTTTCATGCAATACACAGGTAAAACATAATTTTTCTCTATATAATATATAATATCTATATCATGTCTAGTTACACTATATACAGGGTGTTCCAGAATATCTTTTACAGTAAATATATCTGTTATTTGAAAAGATAAAAACGTGAACAAAAGATTATTTTAAATTGTATAAAAAATCTTTGCTGAATGTACTCTTACAAACTTTATGGCTTTATTAAAACCTTAAGAAACCACCAATAACTTTTATTTTACATTGCACCACTACTTTTTTGTACTGATAATGAATCCCTGCCATATTCTGAACACAACAGGAATATAACATACATAAAAATATAAATACAATTTGGCATAGATGAATTTTAATTTTAAAATAATTATTAGTTACTCAGCTTACTTAAAACATATGGAATATTAGTATTTTTTATAACGAAATTAAGTCTTAGGTGACACAAGAAGGTGTGCAGGGGCCTGATGTTTTAAAAAATAATATTTTGAGATAATGACATTAATGTTAAGAGAAATATTTTCTTCTGTGGAGAAATGCCAATAAAAATATTAAGTATGGTAAGAATTAATTTTTAGACAAAGAAAAGAGGCGTACAATTAAAAAAATATAAATTAGAGGTGGTTAAGGACTGGAAAAACAAGGTTTGTAATACATTTGCAATAAGCAAGGTATTTTGGCACAATTTAAAATAATTTTAGGGTCATCTCTTCAATTAAGGGAGACTGTAAAAGAAATTTTGGATCACCGTGTATAAAGTCGTGGTAACCCATTTTGTTCCAAATTGGGTCACCAAAAAATTCATTGCCATAAAAATTCTCTTTATCAACAACATTTTTGAAAATAATGTGGATAATTTTCATTTTCGTCCAAAATAATTATAACTCGTTAATCAACTGAGACAGGGACTTACATTCCAGACATAAATAAGTACATACGAATGTACCATCAACAAGAAATGTAATGAGACATTTACTTTTCCTGAAATATAGGCAATAATAATGTTTATATGTAATAACAATCCTCCTGTATCACATATTTTATTGATTGAAAGCATAATTAGCATAAAATTTATTTCGATATTGACTATATTTCAGACAAGAATATCAAAGTGTCTCCCTATATTACTTTTTCATGGTACATGCGGCAAATAATTGAAGTTCTATGCCTCCCTAATAAACTGTCACAGAATTCTTTTTACGATTACAAAAGTATTATATTTTTATGGTTTTCTTAAATGATTTATTATGATTTAGTGATATTATTTTACTTTTTGTTTACAATAAAAATATAAAGTTTTCATTAATCTCAGTTTCATGAGCACATTTCACACATAAAAACGTACTGAAGGGGATAATGAAGATATTAATCCCTTAGAAAAATATAGTATCAGAAAATAGTAAGAAATATTAATTAAAAAGTCATTATTTTTATTAGAGAGATAGTATGAAGACATAAATATTTTAACGGCCAGTTATAGCTGGAATATTATTCCTTCGGGATATATTTATCTTTACGGGTACAACGCCACCACTTATTAGTGTACATTATAATTATATTATGGAGCATTAAAACAGTACACTTACGGAACTAAAATATATTTCGAGGGATATACTTTCATTTCATTACAGACATACATTTGGAGTTAAATTATTCTGTTATATTATCTCCACTTTATCTGTATATAAAATATTACATTAAAATTGCATATAAAATATCTATAAAATAGGGACCTGAAATTTTATGGAGGTTCTAGAACATTTGAAATAAACTACTGGAATCTAGTAGAATATTCCATATAATGTCTAATAATGTCTAAATAACAGACTAATATATGCGTCACAACTGTCAAAAATATAACCTACACAATGTTAAAATAAAAAATTATTTTTAATAACATATGAACTAGAAATCAAATTCCAATAAATGGATCAGAACAGTTCCGTAACATTGCTATTTACACCACTCCGTAGTCTATTAGGGCATTCAGTGTTTTCTTTCTCTATACAAGTACATTATTTCTGAAATGGTTGCATCACATGATTTGATCAATACATTTTACATTATATCTGATCATCTATACATTAGTTGTTATTAGTGAATACGGTGGGCATTCAGATAATTAATTCATTATTTAATGCCCTTTATTTCCTATTCTTTGGTGCATTTATTCTTAACCTAAATAAGAATGTGGTATAATTAAGTAATAATTATGTGGTATATTTAACGGGTATTATTATTATAAAATGCCTAGAGTTTTATTGGTAATAAGGGATGTTACAGCCTATCACGATCGTAGTAATCCATATCGTCGATGTTCCTTATCTCCCATGTGTATGATTTAGGTATC
Organism: Rosalia funebris; assembly: GCA_037954035.1. NCBI lineage: Eukaryota > Metazoa > Arthropoda > Insecta > Coleoptera > Cerambycidae > Rosalia > Rosalia funebris. The sequence goes on along the minus strand of JAZFAV010000016.1, from coordinate 17,973,997 downwards.
TGTGTGTAAAATTTTTGTGTTATTTTTTTATGTAGTGTTTTATTGGCATGATGAGAATATTGTCGTGGGGTGTTTGCATGTTTATGTATCTTCGAGGTAGCTTTTGACAAGGGTCCCAAATGTCCCTTGTGATAAACTGTACTTATGTTTTGGTATAGCACGGGCATTCAGATCAGTTGCCAGACGCAGAGCTTATAAAGATGGAGGTCCTGAGTTTGACTATAACAATGTAATTTGTAAAGGGTCTTTCGATAAGGACGCTCAATTTTTGAACTAATTTGAATTAAATAAAGCAAGTTGTGCGTGAGATATTCACTCAATGTTTTTTTTATTGGAAAGAATATTTTATGGCATTAAGTACAGAATATAACATCGTTCAAATGTGCGCCACGGCTTTGCTTGGTGGTACGTATTCGGAAGGTCCAATTTTCGATGAGTTTGTTCCATAAATCTGGCTGAATATGCTGGATGGCGTTTATTATGTTGACTTTGAGAGCATCAATTATTTGCAGTTTATGTGCATATACCTACGATTTAAGATATTCCCAAATGAAAAAGTCTAAAGCCGTCAAATATCACGATCTCGGTGGCTAGATCACTTCGCCGCTGCGAGATGATTTTGCCCTCAAATCTTTCGTATATCCATCGTGGCATGCGCTGTGTGACACGTAGCACCGTTCTGTTGGAACCACATGTCGCTGGTATCCATATCATCTAGTTTAGGCCACGAAAAGTTGCTTATCATCGATCTGAAGCGCTCACCGTTGGTGGTTATGGCAATGTCAGTTTAGTTTTGGAAGAAGTATGGACCGATGATTCCGCCAGACCAAAATCTGCACCAAGAAGTGACTTTATCGGGATACATTTGGTGCTAGTGTATCTTGTGTGGATTGGTATGGTCCCAAATCCGACAATTTTGCTTGTCTACATATCCATTCATCCAAAAATAGGCCTCGTCGCTAAAGATGATTTTCTGGCGAAATTTGGGTCAACTTCCAACTGCTCCAGAGCTCAATCAGCGAACACACGGCGCTGTCTATGGTCGTTTACGTAAGTTACTGAGTTAGTTGGATTTTATACGTGTGTAGACCCAAGTCCCGATGCAGAATTCACAAAGTTGAAGTCGCGGAAAGGCCAAGCCTTGTGAATGACGAGAAATTGACTGCCTGGGGTTTTCCCGTACACTCTCACGCACAGCAGCGATATTTTCAGCAGATCTTGCCTTTTAGTGACGTACAGGTGTTGGTTTTATGGATTTATCAAATCGGTTGGCTCGAATTTAGTTAATTGGCTACCAAACGTCGAATAGTCGACTCTGTGAGACGGTTGTAGCGAGGATAAAAATCACGTAATGCGCGGCACATTTCTCGAATGGAACACTGATTTTGAAAATAAAATTTAATGATTTTCACACATTATTGTGTGAATGATATAACCTTTCATAGTGATTTGCCATACACTACTGAACAATTCACAGTACATTTGATATATGTTTCTTAAACAACATGGCCGCTATAACCTAACAAATTTCGAACGTCCCTATTGAAAGACCCTATATTATGGTCCGAGGTAGCAGACTGGCCCCAGTATTGGATACTTCATTGTATGCCTTAGGTCCAAGTCTCAACAAGGGCAGTTTGACACCCATTCATGAGCATGCGTGTGTTTCCTTCCAGGAACTTTCCATTTTGTTGCCTACGGCTTTAGAGGAAAGAGATCGATTCAAGTCCAAACTTGCAAATGCGATTTGCAAAATGTATTTTTGTATGTATTGTATGAATGTAAAAAATTTATGTATTTTAATGACTATGGCGTGAAAATTTGGTAATTTTATACGTTTAAAATATAAAATATATAAAATGAAATGTATAAAATGACTATGCGATTTAACTGTGCTATTATCTAAAATCTTCTGAAATTTTAGGAGTCTTTATTCATAATTTAGAAAATTGTGTAACGTGCTAGTAATGTAGTATTTAACACAAAGGATGAAACATATTTATGATCTCACTAATGCTGGTATGCATTTTTAAAACATTGAATTTCTCTTTTTATTATTATGAATAGACGTTACTAGACATTTACTCACCCTATATTGTAAGGAATTTGATACAACTCGCACACAATCTGAGGGACCATCTGTCTGTCTTGTGTAAACTAGAATTATCATCATTACTTTCAGTTTTTATCTATAATCATAAACAGCCATTCATTAATAAAATTTAGATAAAAGAAAGATTTTCCTTGACAAAGGTCGGCCGAATGGGAGTTCAAAGGCACGTTTGATTTCTCTGCGTGTTGTCGATGATAAAGCTTAATAGGCTATTAATTTAAAGGCCGCCACTGAATAAAAATAATTAAGTTTGGTTCCGCGGTTAAAGTTGGCTACGGTTTTCCTGTAATAATGTCTGGATATAGAAATAGAATGAAATGCATAACTTTATAAGGGTGGTACTGTTTAATGAATGTTTTATTACTATTTTTTTTTTCAATTTTATTATAAATTTATTATAAAACCTAACTAACCATGTATGAAAATTAATATTTACTCTAATAGAGTCTATTATATCAGTTTGATTTCATACAAAGAGGAAACTTAACTAATACAAATTCTGTCACTCGGATATGGAACATTTTAATAAAAATTCCTGAAATAAATCGATTTTTTATTTGGTTACCTACACTTAGGGTGTAATGGATGACCCTTATTAATATTTACACTGAGGGATGTAAGTACTCCCTACTTTTTTAATGTAAGGGTATGTCGAATGATATCATTTTAAAGGTATGTATACTCGATATACATTTTAAAATGTTAGAGGTGGTTACATCTCCCAGAACGAAGATAACTAAAGGTCATTATCTAACTAAGGACAACTAAAATAAAAAATTTACCTATTTGAGAACTCTGTATTCAAATTCTCTATAATCTGGTTACGCCATTTGTTTCAGGTAAGGTCTACACCCACACCAAATATATTGTTATTAAAAAATCAGTACCCAGAATAACATGTCACCAATTAGTAGACACTATTTTGTGCAAGAGTAAGTCGATTTAGTTTTCGAGGGGATACTTTAAAATTGTTGTCTGTGCTCAATCGTTGTCTGTGCTATTATAAGATAAAGAGATACTAATTTTTTGACTCACGCTATATTTTTACATTTTATTTGTTCCATATCGCAGAATTGTATGCCCAATAATATGGTAGCAATAAACCACGGATATCTAGATTAGTTTTAAAATATTTTAAAATAGCAAAATTCTGAAATTTCTATTTCAATTACTTTGTGACGCTGCGCTGGAAAATATATCTGAAAAATAAAAGTTCGTTTTAATATTATTTATATAATTAATAAGATTTCATTTCCATTTTTTATTGTTTGTCAGTCTGTGAACTGATTTTTACTTAGACTTTTCATCCTTCCTCGACCATTATCAGGTTTATTATTTTAAATACAGACATGTGGGAAATGTTGACCTTAATGTGCTAGGACATGCAAAGAAAAGTTATTGCTTGCACCTTTTCAAAAATATCAATTACAAATGCATAATCGACACTCAAATTGATCTTCCATATATTAGATTTTTGTTTTATTAAGACACGATAAGCTGTAATTTTTGGTACATGTGTATTGGCCTCAATTTCTCCAGTGGAAATTTCTGAAACTTCGCGTACGTTACTCTGGCAACAGTGTGTTTTAAATTATATATACCTGAGACCAGAGATTAGTTTTCCACAAACACCGAAAGATTATATGTTTCTGGATGCAAATTTCACTAACCAAGTTGACATAATCGCGAGATGATTAAAACTGAACACAAAAATAATGTTAATCGTCTACCGATTATATAACGTTAATCATATACCAACTTAATCATCTACCGATTATACTAAACTCGCATTGAGAAATGTGTAATCTTCGATATCGGTGTTCGTAAAAAAATGGTCTCCTATTTTTGATACGTACTATTTCAAATTAAATCCTGTCCGTGGAAATAGGATGGATGGAGGTTTATTTCTACACAGACGGTACATTTCTAGATATATACTTGCTACAGCACCCGAGTTTTCTCAAGTGAAAACAGATCGCGTATTAATATCATATTTCTCTTCGATACTAAAATATTTCATTGTGTTATATGGAAATTTGTGAAGTGATCACAAAATCATCAAATATCTATTTGAAACTTATTGGTACTATTGATGGTTCAATTTTTGACATTTGAATTAAAAAATCCCTCATAATTACTATAACACTATTATAATTTAAAAAGAAATTTTTAAATCATTGATAAATTGAAGTTGTTAATTTCGAGTCAAGATATCCCAATAAAAAATATATTTATTTTCATGCGGAAGACTACTAGCCGAAGAAGAAAATGCAATATAATCCATATTCAGAATCTGAAATCTGATGATGGTTCATGAAAGGCAAAAGTCTAAGCAAGCCTCCGATAAAGAATGAAAGTGGCACTGAGCAAGTAGTTTTACTCTTCCGATAACTCTTCAAACAATGCCAGAAAATACTAAATTATATATTCCAGAATTTCGCTTCTTTCAGGTATTTTCAAAACTAATCTAAATACCCGTAATTTTTTGAATTTTATATTATATTATTGGGTTTCGAATTGTGCAAGTTTTAGCTAATTTAAACTTTTTATATCTTTTGTCGTTTCTGAGATCCCCATAATGAACCTCTTATTTGAGGCATGTTATAGATCACCACATTTGGGAAGATAAGAGGAATTTAAATAAATTAACAAGGTAGCTATAAATTAACAGTTATTTTCGAAAAAGTGAGACCTGCATAACGAGAATTATTTATTGTAATACCCCGTATATTTTATCATTTGTCCAAATGACCTATAATTTGCCAGTCTTTTATAGTTTAACATCTTTTAATATGTTGATTCTACAGCAATCAAAATATTCTATATGTATTAATTTGATTTCTCCTAGCTTCTTCCTCTTTACAGAAGATGAAAAAAAATAAGAAAAAAAGAAAACATATAGGGTGACCCTAGAAAATAATTTTTGAGTCATTGAGGATAGTCATGGCATTATTTAGATGCTTCCCGTACTTCTCTATTTATATCAAACTGGTTTGCTGTTTGAATAGTGAATATTCACATTATATGTTTTCTATTAACAGAAAATACTTAAAATATTGGCCAATTGAAATTAAATTGGAATACCTTGTCGAGGAAAAATTCAGTTCGTCTTCCATTAGCTACAAAACTGAAATGTAACTGAATTGTCTTACCCGACAATAGTTACTCAGTCCGATTCTGAACTTTGAAACAGTTTCACTCTCCTTATGGATTACAATGTAATTCCGGTTATTTTTATTAAACTTATAAGAAAAAGTTAAGACCGGAAAGTCCGAATTTTCTTATTTATTCCATAAAATAGCTGATTTATTCCATAAAAGCTCCACGCCGCGCCTGAGCAAATCTATCACTGCTCTCCAAAATATGTAACACTGTGATTCTTTCACATGATGTAACAATTTTTAACCTCGACCTAGATATAGTTAAAAAAGCGTCGTCTCAGAAAACGGCATATGTATCCCATATAAAAAAATTAAATTAATTATGTATCACTGTCATAAAACAGAGAAAGCAAAATAAGACTCGAGGTCGCTTGCTACCGGTCTTTTAACACTTAACGATCGTCTGGTATGTATTAAGGAAGAGCAGAAATATCTTAGTGTCTCTTATGTAAACATTGCAAATTCTCATTATACTATTTGTTTATTTAATTCGCTTAAAGCGGCCGAGAAAATTTGTTATCCACAGAGATCGATGCTATCTGCTATCTCTCTACGTGAATCACATTTATAATTAGAATTTGTTAATTAAGCCGGGTAGTTCAAATAAACCGTTTTTTATGAAGATAAAGTTTATGCTGCAGACTTCATATATGTATAGTTTCATGACTTTAACCAAATAAATAAATTCAATACTATTAAATACGTTCCATTGACCAGTCGTTTACACAAAAAGAAAAATTTATTCAGAAATAAGATATAAAATAGGTTTTAAGTTAAATTTCTTCACTAAGTGGCTACGTGGAAGCGTGGAAACAACGTCTAATCGAATAAAATTATTTTTGGCATCATTTTATAAATCTATTATAAATTATAAATGGTCAGAGTAAGTTGATTTTTAATCTATAGTGTCTCAGTTAGAATTATAGGTTTAGAATTGCACGCCATTTGTATTCTGTCAAGCTCTATCTTTGACAGAATACAAATGGCGCGCAATACTTAACAACTGTCATCTACAAGTCATACGATAACGTTCCCCATTTACTGTGATAGCTTCATTTTCAAAGAAGTAGTATGGTCCAATTACTTCATTACACCAAAATGCGTACCAAACCGTGCATCTCTGTCGATGCATTTCTTTTTCGCGAACAGCATGTGGATTATCAGCACCCTAAATTCGACAATTATGTTTGCTGACGTATCCGTCAAGATGAAAATGTTTCACTGCTGAACAAAATTTCGTTACAAAAATCAGCAAGACCTTCGTTCTTTTTAAAAATCTAATTAACAAATTTACGGCGTTGTAAATAGCCTGGTAACTTTTATCTGTTGTTTCAACTGTATTTTGTATGCTGACAGATGCATACCTTTCTTTATAATCCGATGTGTGGTGGCTCTTGACAGATTTAATTCTTGTGTTTGGATACTCTCATACACTTTGTCTCACTTCAGCAATATTTTCATCGGACCGACCACGACGAGGACGTATTGGTGTTGTCTTATTAATAACAGAACCCGTCTTTTCAAATTTGTTGATTAAGTTATGAACTGTTAACTCTGTAAGCGCTTCCTTTTGCCTAATTTTCTGCAAATTTTTCGTAATGCAACTGTAAACGATCGCTCACTTTCATAAAATAGTTGTACACAAACTATTCGTTGTTGAACTGTTAATTACGGCATATTGACGTCACATGATTTTTAGATCACAGTTGTTAAATATTGAGACCCTATCTTTGATATAATACAAATGACGCTTAATTTAAATCAACCAATTTAAATTTCAACCGAGACACGTTATAAAAGTACGATTTCTAAATAACACTTTTTATACAAGGTGATTCATGTAACTGTATGAAGAGCGATACTTTTATTTACGAAATATTCTGTGTATAATTGAACTCTTCTCGGTGATCAGATTTCAATGACCTATAATACTTATAAAGCTTAAATGAATACATAAAATAATAGTAATGTGAAAATGAAATACTAGGTTAAACCAAGACAATTTTTCTATAGCTCTCATTATGCTGCTTTTACAAAAAAAACTTTCACCTTAAAATAATAATAAGGCTTATTCATAGGCTTATTCAATAAGCCTATTTCATAGGAGAGGCTAGTCTTACTCTAAAAGAAGTAATAAATAAGTGAAATTTCCATATTAATAATTTAATTAATAGAAATTTAATTAATAACGTTTGTTATTAACTAGCTTTTAGATACATGATCCGTATTTTCATAGAGCTGTAAAAATACAACACATTCAAGATTTGTAGTTGCCAAATCTGCATGTACAAATCAAATTACTGAAATTTAAGAGCAATAAATGCAATGATAGGTATGATGTTGCTTATTATTTGCGCAATGTAGATTTCAATTGTTAATGAAAAATATATTGACTTATTCCATTGTTTATTATATTTTAGGATGTATTATTTCATATGGAAATTTAAAATTAATTTAATTTCGAGTTGATGTGGAATTTTACAACATTACAGTGTACATTTGGATAAAGCCTTAAAAGTACTAAACTACTTAACTGTGTACAAAAATAATTTCATAAATTTAAATTCAAATTGGAAATAGATCTGTTCTGACAATCTGACAAATATCAATTTAAGAAACGAGGTGAATTATCTTCTCGTTGCCTTCCTTCCCCCTCATTAAGTTTCAACCGTGATTGTGATAATATTCAATTATCGGACATTAGCTCCACTTCAGCGACCGCCACACAAAGAACTAATACGCCGGGCGATTAACTGAGTACTTTTACTTAAAAACCGATTTGGCATAACCAATTATGTTGTTAAACGAATGAGGTAATAAAGAGGCAATAACATTATCATGTATGAGCATGTCAATGTTATGGGTTCCTTGCTGAAAGAAATTTTAAACGTATGAACACTGACCTCATCGGGGTTTGGGAAAGTTATCGTTATATCGCTGAATTGTGTAGGTTCAAGGTTGCTCACGCTTTAGCATTAGCCTAAAGCCAAGTGAAAAGTACGGTATATCACGTATATTTACTTCACGAATAAAGCTGTCCATCGTAAGTGCTGCATCAGTGGTGTTACACTCGAGTACCGCCGCAGCAGCCGAGGCGCCGTCTCGTATACTTGAGATATTTGAATCGTTGTAGGTACAAATAATTTAGTTCAGTTTTGCCGTCGGCTTTAATCTCCAGTTATTTTGTTTATTGTATTACGTATTATGTAAATTATTATGATTAATAATTAGTTACTTAAATACGACGTCACAATTAATGAAGCAATCAAGTGAGCAGCAGGTACCCTTTATTTATATAGTTAATTTATAACACAATTGATGAATAAATACACTCACAAATTTAAATGCTGTTAAATCAAAATCAGAAGCAAAATACAGGGCGATTTATTTGACACTTAACAACATAATTGAACTCATTCCATAGTTAACCATATTTAACCTTTTTTGGCTGTGTGAGATACGTGAAATCGAATAGGATGATGCAGCTGCTTCTGTAATAAATTATTTCATTAGTGACCAATAGGTCACTGATTATACATTGGTGATTTTTATTTTTGATGAATTTCATAAGATAGTCAGATTTTCGTCATCTTTATTTATTTTCTCATCTTCTTTCATTTAGAATAAAATTATTTAAAGTTAAAAATTTATAATAAATTGATGAAATTATTTATCCTTTTGTATATTCTTCGAGTATTCTATGAAATGTCCATATATTATTTTCAAGATAAATGAAGCTAATCTATGATACATTTAATTTATTCTAACATTCATATTTTCTTATTAAATAATTTTGACTATAAAGAGTTCACCTGCTTTTCTAATTATGAAAAGATACGTTATTTAATATAAAAGGGAACAAGAGATTATATAAACAGATTGAACTAATTATATTCTCTATTCAGATTTGTCTTCATTGATAATGTCTTCTTGATATTAGAAAAAACTATTTTTCACTTTAGATACATAGGTTAATTTTGATGTCCTCACATTATATGGATAATGTAATTTCTTTACAATATATTGAGGATTAAGCCATGCTTGTAGTGTAAATAGAAAATTATTGGCTTTTCAATAAAATCAAAGTATTTTGGAAACGAATTTTTAGTATTCTTTATCAATAGTTTTATATCTCTTTCTATTTGCTATTTATATTTTGCTATTTATATTATATATTTTTTGCTTTCTATTTGCTATATTTGCTATTTATATTTCTTAGTTGATAGTACCTTTCGTGACATTACAAAAATATTACAGTGATATTGGGTAGGTTAATTTCGATGTTCCCCAATTATAATAAATGTCATTTGTTTACAAAATATTGAGAATTGTGCCATATTTCTAGCGTAAATAGCTCATTATTGACTTCGATATGAGAATTTTTAGGGTTCTCTATCAGTCCTTTTATAGCTCTTTCTATTTCCTATTTATGTCTTTCTTACTTGCTAATGTCTTTCGTTATATTACAAAAATATTACGTTAACTTTGGATAGGTTAGTTTTAATGTTCTCCTATTATATAATAAATGTTATTTGCTTATAAAATATGGAGAATTATGTCATATTTCTATCGTAAATATCAAATTATTGACTCTGATATGAGCTATTTACAGTAGATTAAAATAATTTATTAAAATTATTTTACACCTCTTTCTGTTTGCTATTTATATTTTTCTTAGTTTGTAATATCTTTCGTGATATTACAAAAATATTACGTTGAGTTTGGGTAAGTTCATTTTAATGTTCTCTCATTATATGTCACTTTCTAAAAAAAAAAAAAAATATATTGAGAATTGTACTATGTTTGAACCCTAAATAACAAATTATTGACTTTGATATGAGCTATTTATAAGAAGACAAAGTAATTTGTAGAATGAATATTTAGGCTTCCTTATCAAATCTTTTACAATTTTTCCCATTTGCTATATATATTTGATAACTATTTACTTTAGAGTAAAACGCTCAAATCATCACCAAACTTTAAGTACCCCTCTATTTGTGGGGGTGCTGAAAACGTGTCTGTTCAGTTTTTGGCTATCGGACACAGTTTTCAAGAAGATGAATTTTCAACTTTCCGCACATGACCACTTTTCCTTATCAAATAACTTTCATTTTAAATTACATGAATACCTAGTATTAATGTATATAGATAGATATAATATATGTACAATACTTCCCTTATACATAAACCATAAAAAATATTATTCATTATGATTTTCTAATTTTTTTGCAATATTTATAAGTTTCATGCAATCGTCCATTTTCTATCCAAGCATTTCAGGTTATAGAGAGCGCTAGGATAGCAAATGGACGTCTTCATGAAAATTGTATACATTTCAAATAAATTAGAAAATCGTAAAGAATAAGTTTTATGGCACTTTTAATGCATGATGTGTATAAAGGAAGTGTACTTATACAGTGACGGCCAGTGTAATTTTTGTCTGGGGATACAATCGATAAAATAATAACAAACGAAAAATTAAAATAATCTTACCTATGTCCAAGCCTGAAGTTATTTATATAGAAAATCCATTCGTCTGCTCTTGGAATTCACAAAGATCATTAAAATCCAGATTTTAATAATCTGAAATCGCTGTAATTAGCACCTTCTTCATACTTATCATGCAAAGTGAATTTTAGTCTGTCTTGCGCCATTGTATTTCTCAAAAAGTTTTTAATTCTTTTAAGCGTCGAAAAACAGCGTTCACTCTCAACACTTGTCATGGGTATGGTACAAATTAATTTTAATAATAAAACAGTATCACTAAAACAGTCCGTCAGATTTTGCCTTCATTGCGATCTCTTCCCTCTCGTTGTGGTTATAAAATTTCAAACAACATGTGACCACGTAAACAGTCCAGATTCAACAGACAATACAATGCTACACAATACAATAGACAACCTGATGCAATACACTTGCGTCAAAGCTTATAGAATAAACTTTGCTTTACGTGGCCGTGCAATGTACGCAAATCTCGTATACATGCGTATAGAAATCACCTGTTTCACGCGCCCGAGTCCTCTCTTTCTAACACATGATTAAACGGTCCTCTGATGTGTGCTAGATGAAAACTGAACGCGCTATGTATTTAGAGTTGCAGATTTAATATCCCATAGATAAATCTGATAAATTCTAGGGCTGGCGACTCTTGCGACATCTAACATGCTGTAAGCGAGACTGTTAGATATCGGAACATTCTATGTATAACGATAATGTATAGTAAATACCTAATAGGTACTTTTAGGAATTTTTAATGGAGCTCACTGCACAAATGCACCTACAATAAAACCGCCACTGCACTTATATTAGTATTAGGTAATGTAAAGTAAACACTGTTTGAGAGGAAAGTGGTGTCGTGCAGAAAAGATGAAAATTTATTTTCTCAAAAACTGTATCTGATCGCCAAAAACTGAAGATAGATTCGTTTTCAGCACCCCTAGAAATGGGGGATAGACAAAATTTGGTAAGGGTTTGAGAGTTTTACTCTAAAGTAAATAGTTACCTTATAGTATTATTAGATGATGCCTTTCGTGGTATTACATAAATATTACGTTATCTTTGGATATATTACTCTTGTTATCCCCTTATTATATGGCAAATGTCATTTTCTTAGAAGAAATTAAGGATTGTGTAATATTTGTAGCGTAAATAACACATTTTTGACTTTGACATTAGCTAGTTCACAACATTTTAGACAACGAACTTTTGGAGTTCTTTGGAAATGCATGGAATAATAATATTACAATAATAGTTGCTGCATTAAAAATAGTTCAAATAAAAGTATTCTAATAATATGTACGATGTACTATATATGTATAGAGTTATATTATTATCAATTTTTCGTATTTTATAAGGTCTAAGAAAAGGTAAATACAAAAGTTATGGAGTAGCTTCTATATGTTTTTCTAATACAACTACAAAAGTAATCTACATATATCACGTGAATATTTTTTTTTATGGAACACCTTAAATATTTGTATACTTTCTTTGGATATTTTTGCATGATATTAAATATATAAGAGTTGATAAATCTAGATATCTAACATTCGCATTAAAAAATAAAAGTAAAAATAAAATACATTATGGTACTATTTTTACAAATTGCTTTACAACTTTTACGACTTCATTATAAACACTATTTTATTATAATGGTATATTCTTGATAAAGGCACAAAAGTGGCTGAAATATACATAGAATATGTTTCATGAGGAAACATAATCTACGTCATAAAGAATCATAAAAAACAATGTTTTCTAAAAAATAACATTGATTTCGTCGATTATCTCATGAATTAAATACTTGTAGTACTTTAATACTTTATGATTTCCTCCATAACCTTCCATTATTTTGTAATTTTTTTTTATTTGCCGTCAACACTTCTGGACTTCAATTTTAACCAATTTTGTTTAATTATTTTTTTTAATTAATACTAAAGAATTGGGTATGGTGGGTAAATAGTTTCCATGAATTTCAAAATTCGAATTAATGATTAAGACAGTATTGTGAAATAGCGTCAATTATTATTTTTGAATCTCTAAAAACTCACTGATGTAAATGTTTATACCAGTAGTGGGATAGACCCAATAGGACATTTGATGTAAACCACTCGGTACCAATCGGTGTAAAAGTTAATTCAATTTACATATTTTACTATTCACATTATTTAAAAATGAAAAATAAAACATTTTATTTTGAATTTTTATTTTTTATGTCCATTATATATATATATATATATATATATATATATATATATATATATATATATATATATATATATAGTAGTGCCAGTTTCGGAAACATTTATATATTGATAAATAATCCAGTAAAATTCCTAAATATTATATTTGTAGTATTGTTTGTGATTTGTGTTATCGAACTTTCCTAATAAATTATCTGATCCTATCGCCCTTGTGTAAATTTTCTTCGGGCCCAATACGTAATAAATACAATAATAAATATCAGGATTGATATCCTTAGAATATATCCTTTTGGATATATTCTAATATCTTTTGTTATAAAGAAATTTAGTTTTTACTTAAAATTAAAAATTGAATTTCAACCAGTTTTAATTTAATAGTAACGATGTACTCACAAAACTAATTATTTATAAATTGGATGTATTATTATTAAAGTTAATGTATTATTATTAATAAGTGAACCGTAAACAAGAATGAAAGAATAAGTAATTATTTCAAATTCTACTCAACCAAATTCTCCAGTAATTTTGTCAAAATTTAACATATTTTCAGACTTTTATTATTATCTACTGATGTTAATGAACTTGGTCATGAGACTTCATATTTGCTTCTTAGGGTAGGTAAAGCTAAATTCCGGTAAAAGTTGATTATTCAGAAGTCACAAGCAAGTAAATTGTTTTAGATGTAAGCAAGTATTAAAAATGGTTGGTTATTCTTATAAAAATAGTATTTAGTTTTCAAAAAATAACAAAATTTGCTATTGTTGGTAGTTACCAATTAAGCCAATGTCAAGTTCTAAAGCAGAATTTTTTTCCGTAATTTTCACGCAATTAAAAGTGGTAGAGGTTTAGCCTTATATATTTTCAACAGTGTATCATCTGTAAACACCATACTATATTATTTTATATTGCAAGCAATAATACTAACTACATATAGAAAACTTTAAGCGCATTTAGTTTAAATTACTGTGATCATCATTGACGCATTTTCCATTTTATTGATGTATAATGTTTAGGTTAATGTTCTGACTTAACGTTGAAGTCTCCGTTATATTTCTAGGACTGCCCCGATGTTAGCGACTACAGAGCACAGCAGTGCGCGGAATTCAATAATATTCCATTCGAAGGAGTCTATTATCAGTAAGTATTTATTATAGATATTTATTAGGCCAATGGAAACTATAAATCAACCCACTTTCTTAGGTTACATATAGCGCTATCATTTAGTAATGAATAAATTCGTTAAAACTTCAATGAATAACTTTGCGGAAAAACTCTTGGACCCGTCAAATTTTATTTTTAGTTGTGCATTTTCTAAAATATGACTAATATATACAGGGTGATTCGTGTAGAAGGTATGACTTTATCGATATTTTTTAATGGCAACCCCTTCTTTTGTTATGGAATGTAAAATACACTTTTTTTATATACCTTACAGTAATAACTGCAATAGCATGACTGGGCTAGATAAAAAAAAATTAAGGAAAACGACTTTGCAATGTCTAATTACTAAATGTAATGGCAATGATTATTTAAAAATTCAACTAAATCGAAAGTTCAAATTATATACCGTTGGCTGCCTAATAGTAGCCAAGCCTATTAATAATTTTTTTTAACATTCTCAATAACTTAAAGGAGGTATATATTTTATTTCGTGATGAATTCTTGCTTTTAAATCTTCTAAATTATCCGGCCTAGCAACGTGTACTTTGCTTTTTAAGAACCTCCACAAAAGATAATATAGGGGTGTCAAATCTGGAAATCTGGCTGGCAACTCAATCGGCCCTTTTCTCTCTATCAAATAATTCGATAACATCTTATCGAAATAAGCGCGGACAGCGTTGTTTGAATGTCCTTGTCGTGGTCGATCACATGAAAATATTGCAGTAAGTGAGAAAATGTATATGGGAGTATCCAAAATACAAATTCGACGTTGTGCACAACAATTGCATCTGTCAAGAGCCACCAGGAATCGGATTTTAAAGAAGGATCTGCATCTGTTGGTATACAAAATTCAGTTGACACAACAACTAAAAGTTATAGATCATTTACAACGATGTAGATTTGTTTTGCACGAGGTAGAATTGATGTGTTGGATACTCCCATACACTTTCACTCACTGCAGCAATATTTCATCTAACCGACCACGACAAATTTCTTGATTAAGTTATGAACTGTTAACTATGTAGGCGCTTCATTTTGTCCTAAATTTGTGCAACTTTTTCATAATTCAACTGTAAATGGTCACTCACTTTCATTCAACTTTCAACAACAGTTCTTCACAAACTTTTCGTCATTGATCTGTTAATTGCATGTTGATGTCGTATAATTTGTAGATGACAGTTGTTAAATATTGACGCCCTATCTTTGACAGAACACATAGGCCGTGCAATTCAAATCCTATAGTTCCAACTGAGATACCTTATATTATTACAAATTTTAAATATTTATTTATCTCTGTGTTTATTATAGAAAATAATATATATTTAACGTAATCTTTTCAGGTGGGTACCTTACACGAAAGCGCCCAATCCCTGTGAGCTAAATTGCATGCCTAAAGGCGAAAGGTTTTATTTCCGACATGCTCCCAATGTTGTAGATGGTACAAGGTGTAATGACGAAAAACTCGATGTCTGTGTCGAAGGACGGTGTTATGTAAGTCTATTTGTTGTCTTAAGAACAATGTTACTTTTAAACCAATTTAGGCAACATTAAATTATTTTAACATTGTAAGTAGGGAAGTTCATGGAGTCACAATAATATCTTTGCTCCATTACAAACCGTAATATACGATACTTTAAGTGAAATTTGTTACATTGTACAACAGGTTTTATCTAACTACCTTACAATATATCTGCTACAGATGTAAAGCTTAAAATTTTACTCATAATTAGACCAACACGATTTTGGCAACGAGGCATTGCCATCATATATACACGCACATGTGGGGATGGTGAGTGGGCGAATGAGGGTCTCTGCTCGATTGATCGATTTTCGAAGTAATTGTGAAACATTTGCTTAGCGGTAATCAGTACTGTTCATTTTGATATTAATATATTTGAAATACGTTGCAAAGTGCTAATTCATTATATACATAGGACTAGGAAATGTACAAGGAAGAAACGTGGCAACTAATTTCCATGGAATGAACTTAACCACTGACAAGTTGAGTTCTATGATTAAAAAATGGCAAACTTTGATTAAGGCATCTGTAGATGTGAAGACCTTAGATGGATATTTACTCCTAATGTTCTCAATCGGCTTCACGAAAGTGAAGGAACTATCTCAGAGAAAGACGTATTATGTCCAATATACATATCTCGTTTGATTCGCGAGACGGTAGAGATTATCATCAGCGATATCCAAGTTTCCGACCTAAAAGAGATCGTAAACAAGCTGCTCCCTGATGGTACTGCCAAGTACATTGAGAAAGCATGCCAAGGTGTCTATCACCTTCACAATCTGTATATTTGTAAAGTTGATGTCTTAAAGAAGCCCCGTTTTGAATTTTCAAAACTTTTGGATAAATCAGCCACTTGATGACCAAGTAAATAGTTTTGTATGGGATTTACAAATGTAATATGATATGGGGTAAAAATTATATGTTTAGTTTACGATAAACCTTATTGTGTTAGGATAAAAGGAACTATAGAAACTACGTAAACAGTTCACATCACAAATATAAAAAAGCAGCCTAAGATCGGGGACTTAATTTTTGTTTGACTTTATTTTTATGTTGATATTGTATAATTTACCATTTACTTTACATAATCAACAAGTATTTCGGCACAATCCCATCACCAAATTACCAGGCCAGAAAACATTGTAGATCTATGTACCATCTGTGAGGGTACAAGTCGAAAACAATGTGAAATCTGAATTACACATTAAAAATTTATAATATAAGATTATAAAAAAAAATCTGTTATTAATATTATGGTACGTACTGATAGTCAAGAATAGGAAAATGTGTGAAATTTTCTAGGTATGCGTAGAAGAAAGAGTGAGATAGCATTTGGAAGGAAAAGGATGCACTTTACGCGCGGCCAGATCGAACTCTGTGTACATACACATTCAATATATATTCACCGATATTCACTCTGCAAATAAGACTGATGTTGGTTAGTTTTGAGACTTGTTCCTATTCTTGACGAGCTTTGCACTGGAACCTCTTACACTATCATATTCGTTCTGACTAGAGAGTAAATAATTATAAAAATTGAATGTCGAGGCAATTATGTGGTGCTAAATTCATTGGAAAAATGTTTACTTTCAAGAACCCAAGCGTTCATGTTTGTAACTGATGGTGTCGTCGTTACCATGCATTTTGTAGATCGTTGTCTTAAACAAAAGTGTGGCAATTTCTTACGTATGTGTAAACTTTATGCGTTATATCTTGTTGTACGCTGACGAAATGGGAAAATATTATCCAAGCGTAAATGGATTAATAGCATCTAGAAAAGCAGGGTTTCTCACATTTCCTAAACGTATTCGAGAATTCCAGAGACAATGTTCCGATATCCCTGAGCCACCAGAGCCATTTCTTACTCGCTGGGGAACATGGTTACAGACAGCATTTTATTATTTGGAGAATTTCAACAAAATAAAGTATTTAGTATTACAAATTGATCCTAAACATATAATCGCTATCAAGTAATGTCGATGAATATTTCAAGATCCGCAAGCTGAAGCAGCTTTACTATTCATAACAATTACAAGGAACCAGTGGAGACAACAGGAAAATTATAAAATCCTTCCTTGTCGTTAGTGGAGTCATTGCAAATAGAGGATGCTCTTCACACAGATAATACATGGTTTAAAGGACGTAAAAAATAATAGTGTTACAGAAAAGTTTGACACTTAAAAAAATATTCAGATTTGCTCTATTAAAACAAATGTATAGTGTTTATGTCTATACAAATCCATTACATAATAACAAATGTTATATAAGTTATGATATAATATCACTAGATATCATCAAAGGTCGTTCTCTTCCTATATGAATTTTTTTTTCACTACAGCAACCTGTATCTAGCTGAATCAATTGTAGAAACATACCTAATATTACAAATATTTAACTGAGATAATCCAGCTGATAACGTTGTCATCAGCAGGAGGATACATATTTTACAGTGTTGTATAAATTACAGTGCTATTCAAAAGTCTCCTCCCCCCCTCTTATCTTTTTAACGATTATACATAAACTAGTGAAATTTGGTAACTGAATATTAAGGGTTGTAAACTTCCCTACTAGTGATGATAGATGACGTATGCGTCAAAGATGACGTCACAAGGTCATTGTTACCAATAATTTTCACAAACAAGCGACACCTCTTTTAAAAGGTATCGAAAAAACGTATTCAATGATACTAATATTGTTTGTATTTATGGTAGTTTTGATGGATTAAATCAGTAATCAGTAAACTTGGATAATAATTTTAATTACAGATTCAAGAATCAGTACCTATTTATAGTAATTATTTGAAGTGAGCTCCATCTACTTCCTGACAGTAAAACATCCTATTGCGAAACTCTTCTCGTACTTTTTCAAATGTGTCTGCGGAAATAGCCCTACATTCTGTAACAATACGTTGTTTTAAAACATCAATATTGTCAGGCTGAGTGGCGTAAACCTTCGATTTAAGATACCCCACAGAAAAAAATCTAAAGGTGTGAGGTCCGGTGATCGAAGCGGCCATTCCATTGAACCTCGTCGTCCAATCCATCTACCACGATATTCTTCATCCAAATACCGTCTTACTACACCGTAATAGTGTGGAGGAGCACCATCCTGTTGGAATGTTATTTCCAAAATGTCGAATTCATCTTGATTATCTTCCAAAATTTCTAGAATTAACGGTTCTATTGCATTTTGCAACATCTGCAGATACACCTCACCGGTTAAGTTGGTATTTAAAAAAACAGGCCCAACGATGTGGTTTCCCAGTATACCTGCCCAAACAATGACCTTCTCGGGATACTGAGTATGTGTTTCACGAAACATGTGAGGATTTGCGTCACTCCAATATCTCACGTTTTGTGTATTTACATTTCCATTTAGATAGAAAGTACTTTCGTCACTAAAACAAATTGTTTTGACATAGTCTGGCTGTTGGTTAATTTTAGTCTCCATATTTTCACAAAATTGCAGTCTTCGGTCTGGATCGTCGTCTGAGAGTTGATGAACCATTTTTAATTTGTATGGGTGAAATTTGTTTTTTTTTCAACACCCTGTGCACTGTACTTTGACTGACTTCACAGGTTGATGCAACTTGAATTGTTGAAGAAGTAGGATTTACTATTACTTCTGCCAGTATATCAATTTTTTTCTCATCAGAAATTTGTGGTCTGCCAGATCGTTTTGCATCATTAATACTACCCGTTGTTTTAAACTTACGAAGAAGCTCTCTCAAATAAGTCCTCGAAACTGGGCGATCGGGAAACCTTTCATTAAAAATGCGTTCTGCTGCATGAATATTTTGTCCAGTTTCACCAAGTATTAGGATCGCTGCTACTTTATCACCTAAAACACGTAGCATTTCTCTTCTTGAAGCACTTAAACGTTCAGCTCACAACAGTTTAACAAATTATTGAATGTACAAATATTTTAAAATTACCACAAGGTACTAAAACAGTTAAACGTTCGATCAACAATACACAAATTATTAAATGTATAAAAACTTTGACAGCTAAGAAAACATCAAATTGGGGAGACTTGCAAAATCGTCAGATTATTTACTATCCAACTATCCAGTGGCGAAGCTTGAATTTTAAATTTTATTATTAACTGATTTAATTCATCACAGATTTGCGGTTTTTGAAAGCCAATTGTCAAAACTGCCGTAAACAGACACAATATTAGTATCATTGAATAGGTTTTTTCGATACCTTTTAAAAGAGGTGTCGCTTGCCATAGGGTTCCATTTAAAATTATTGGTCACAATGACCTTGTGACGTCATCTTTCACGCATACGACATCTATCATCACTAGTAAGAAAGTATACAACCCTTAATAATCAGTTACCAAATTTCACTAGCTTATGTATAATCGTTCCAAAGATAAGAGGTTGAGAGGGGACTTTTGAATAGTACTGTATAACATAACCAAGTGTTTATTATTATTATATTACTTAACATTACGTATTTTATTTGAATTGTTACGAAGACATGAAGGTGGCGCCTCTGGTACGTTGATGAAACGAGCGGCTCTATGTCACCACGTTGTATATGTAACATGTGTCTTGCTTCATTTAATAATTTGAATTACCTGAAGATTGTATGTTCAAGTGTCAACATCATAGTAGTATTAAGTTAAAATACAAATTTGATAGAAGCAGAGTATTATATTCATGCATCGTTCATTGCTTCTTCTAATGTTAAAGGAAAGTGTTCAGTTCAGTCACAAGTGAGTCATGACTTAGAAGTTCCTTATAGATTTTGCAGGCTACAACAATAACAATAATCTAACTAATAAGTCAAGAACTTTAAAAGTAACGGGTTTTGAGTCTCGCGCTATATATTTCACATCAATATTCTCTTGATCTGTATCTATCTACATATAATACCTATGCTAACTTTTTTATTTATCCAATCTTATGCCCTAGGGTGTCCGGAACAAGTACATTCGACCTTAAATGTAAATTTAACACGAGATAATGAGATATTTCTGTTGTAGCCCGTGGGATGCGATATGATGTTGGGGTCAAGTGCTAGAGAAGACATGTGCCGCGTTTGTGGGGGCAGCGGGAGCACATGCAATACTATTAAAAATATATTTCACATGAAAGATATGCAAGCCGGTGAGAACTATATTGCATCCGCCCTGTTATTTGGTTTTATACAAGATTTGTTTTGCATTTACAGGATACAATGACGTACTTCTGATACCTTCCGGTGCTACAAACATCAGAGTAGAAGAAGTACAGCCGTCTGACAATTACTTAGGTATGCAAATCGCAATACAATAGTTATAATAGAATTAATTAATATAATTATCTAATGTTTGTCTTTTATATCGTGTTTCTACGATATTTATTAACAATTTTATTTTTTACTTTATTTAATTTTTATTTTTTAACGATCTGTCTCTAACGCTTCTGTCTCATCAGTCATCATCTTCTTTTTTCCGATGACTTAAAATTATTTCTGAATATAACCTACTTAGATGATCAATTGAGGTTTAAAAAATTCATTGACCTTGTTGTGTTACGGTATTCAGAGAATAAACTATTAATAAATATAGATAAATGTTAAGTTTGCGTCTATGCCTTAAAGGAGCAAACACTAATATTTGATTAAAAGGATGCCGTTATCAATGGGTAAGGGGGGGGGGGGGCGCTTGTCCCCCCCTGGATTTTTGGAACACAAAAATAATTTACTTTTATTGCCCGCTACTTTAAACTCGCCATACTCATGTGTAACACAAGAATATATTGATGCATTGTATAGTATTGTTGTTACTGTTTTTTTTTTCATTATATATTTATGTTATGCTGTTTTTTGTTTATTCGCGCAAATACCTGACCTAATCTACTACAAAAATATTTTGCCCCCCCCCCTGAAAAATTTCCTAACGGCGCCCATGTTTGACTAATCTCTTGGTGGCATAGTTTTAATACGTTCCGGGAATATTAACGATCTTGATGTTTACTTTGATGATAAATTATAGTTTCTGTGCATATGAATCATATAGCTCTCAATTCGTATAAAACCCTTGGTTTCGTAATCAGAAACACATCATTTAATAACACTACTACCTTAAAATTTAGATATTTTGCATTAATTCATTCACAATTACATTATTTGGTACCTTATTTGGTATCGTCGAAATCTAAGTCATATTAATCAATTAGAAAATATTCAATGGCGTTTTTCTAAATTACCTGTCATTTCGAATAGATAATTATTATCCATTAAGAGGTTACAATCATATTTTGGTTCTACAAATATTTGATATCCAGTAATAGAACAGTAGAAGGGTGCTTACTAGCCTCTCATTTTTATTTAAATTGTTCCACAGCAGTATAGATGCGCCCGAATTACTAGACATATTTACTATACTCATACCTAGACTAGGCTTTCGAGAAGAAAGTACGTTTTGTTGTCAGACTGCAAGAATTAACGTTCTGCTGAAATCATCAGTGTTTGTAATAACACGAAATTTTAGTGCAATATCTATCATTATCTAGTAATATGTAGCATGTATTTTTGCCCTATAAATGGATTTTTCCTGTTGGGAAGTTAAGGCATTATTATTATTATTATTGTGGAAAATATTTTGACATTATAGAAAGGTTTAACCTTTAGTGATCGATTTGAGACAAAAAGTTACTTTAATCGTAATATTCTATTTCCTGGAATTTCGGCCAATTAAAACTGAAACAAAAAAAGTTTTCAATTAACTGTTACAGATGGTATTACCATCATCATAGAAACAATTAGAATAGTTAATAATTAATAAAGTCAATTTTCAGAATTATTTTATGAGTTGTGATTACTTAGAATTCGTGTATAAAAATTAATTATTTAATTTTTTATGTTTTGTGTAAAGGCTTTCAGTTAAAATATATTCTGTCGGATTTAGTCTGTACTTGTATTATTGATATAATTTTATTACTAATATATGATCAAAGTTTGTGTGAGATAATATGACTAGTCAGTGAGGTAGATAGAGATAGAGTCGAAGGTAGAGTAGATAGAGGTGAAGACTTTGGATATTTTATTTGCCTATAATATATAGGTAGATGTAAAATGAACTTCATACTAGCTATATTATAAATGATAAGAGTATATATCTATTATATTGTGATTTAAATGGAATTTGGACTGTTAATTGCATTGTTATGTCTTTTAACTTGTTTTAACTAGATGCCCACGTTTACGGTCCTCAATTACGAGTACATTTATAAGAATATTTAAATAACTAAACTATATTAAAGGCATATTAAAAAAATAACTCACAAGCGGCAAAAAAGATTTGGATTAATTAACATTTTATATATTTCATTACATTATGCAGTTTCTAATGGTATACAATTTAACACTATTGGTTTTGGAACAATCACTGTATTTTTAGTGCTAACTCTGTTAGACAAGAATACGACAAATTTTGTCATATAATTCAGCGCTCGGCGTTTGGCATATAGCCAGGAGAATAGCTGTTTTGACCTAATTTGTTTAGTCCTTATTATATAAGGCATTCGCAGGTAGGTTGGAGTATAAACTCCTTATTTCTGTAGTTTGAATATTACCCTCTGGTAGTAGAACTTTGCATTATATTGGTATACAATTTAGACATTAACTATGGTATTATATTATTAATATAATTAAATATTTTTGTCCATTTTTTTCATATCAGTTATAAAAATATTAATATGATTAAAATACAATTAAAAGACATTTTCCTAATGAAAAACTCATTAATATCACTGAAAAATCATAACGACGACATCATATTAGGTATAATGTAGCTAGCAGATATGTCCAGAGACGTGTACTTTTTATACTTTTGTACCATATGATCCATCATAGTTTGTATATTCGATTTCAAAATTAATGTACTGCGGTCTAATAATTATTTATAGTACAAAAACTGTAAAATATAAAAAGTTACTGTAGGTAATACACAATCAATGTATAATAATGATACTTAGAGAGTAAATGGAACTTCTTTTTACATTTTATAGCGGTGCGAAATACGTCTGGACATTACTATCTGAATGGAAATTGGAGAATAGACTTCCCAAGAACCATTGAATTTGCCGGATGCAAATTTCATTACGATAGAAATCCCCAAGGGTTTTCAGCACCGGATATAATTACATGCCTAGGACCTACAGAAGAACCTTTATTTATTGTGGTAAGAAAATGTTACAATCTGTACATATATAGTTCATTTCATCCCTATTTGCCAAATAAAAAATCCCAAACGGCTCTTATCTCATACCGTGGCTTTTTTTATAGCTAGGCTCAGGTAGACTGTTCCATTTATCGACAAGATAAGAGAGTTTTTTATTTGGCAAATAGCGATGAAATAAATAGTACTTAGGTACACAGAGAAAAGGGATTATACCACACGAAAGTTTTATTGGGGAGTCAGACCAAATTTCTTTGCAAAAAAGGCATTTCTTTCTTTTTATTGAAAGAAAGGATATTTCTTCTTTCAATAGAGTCAATAAAATATGTGTATTAAAATAATAAACAAATTTCTTTAAAATACCAAAGAAATATTTATTTAAATTAATAACGAATTGTAAACGATTATTGTAAAATCAAATAAATATTAATTATGTTTTAATACATTTTTTTTAACAATTTATTCATATGATAAATCCATTTGTAATAACAAATATAAGGTTAAATAAAAGAAAACTGAGATTACTAAGTCAAAGAATTTATTTTTTCTGTGTACTAAGATATACAAAAGAAAATAACAATATTTTATATATACTCGTATATGATGTTTCATTATATACAAATTGTATTTCTGCTTAAACTTAGATTTATTATGAAAGTTTTACTTTTAGTTACTCTATCAAAATTCTGATGTGCCTCTGAAATATACTTATAGTCTACCCACCAATGTTGTGCCAGGTTCTGAATCAGAAACATACGCGTGGATGTTTGATGAATTTACACCATGTTCAGCAACATGTGGTGGTGGTAAGTATTTCTTTTGAAGGTAGCTATAGGTAGCTTAATAAAAAATGGAACCGACAAAAGTACCTCACTCGCTCAGACTTTAATAAAATAGTGCAAGGAGGAAGACAATAAGGTGTACATCTGTATGCAGAGAAATATTTTCTTAAGCACTGGTGTTTGACTTAAGGAATACAAAAGGAATATATCTTGGAAACCACTTAAGATACCAGTTTGAGTCAAAGTCCATTCGATTCTTCTCCGATAGGACTTTCAATATAATATAAATAAAAATTCTTCCCTTGAAGGGGAGGGAAATAGTTTATCACCATTTTTACCCTCTTGGCCCCTTATTTTTTGAGTTTCTCTTATATATATTTTTTCTTGTATTTGCATATAAGAAATAAATTTAACAAAGTTTCCACGTCAGACTGCACAATGCTTATTGTGAAATAATGCGAGTTGGTATAACTGTCATAAAATTTCCTCCCCTATTAAATTTTTCAACAATGCTCTTTGGAAACTGTATATGGATCAAAAATAGAGGAGCGTCTTAAGGTGAACTTATACAACAATATATATATATATATATATATATATATATATATATATATATATATATATATATATATATAATGTTACTTGTTAAATATCTTGCACCAGTTAGGTTTACGTCGGAGAAATAAATACCCAGAATCATTCGTTTTACTATGACGTACCACACATCCACTTTCTGGATGTGTGGTGTGATGGATTTTGAGTATAATTCATCATCCATCCAGGTTTCTCGATACGATTTTCAAGTTTTTATCTGACAGCAATAAAAATATATTGTCGGTCGCTGAAGCTACTGTCAGGCAGCCCACAGTACACAATTTGAATATTTAATTTAGTTGATTTTGATTAAATTGAACGGCAATGACTAAATAAACATTGTTGTTAAATTTCGTATTTTTAAATTACAAAATCGTATTCTTTTTAATCTTTTTTTATCTAACCTATACTCCCGCTAATGTAATTATTGCCGTAGCATAAGTAAAACAATGTCCTCTTTCACATTCCATAACAAAAGAGAGAGTGTCCATTAAAAAGACATCATACCTCCCACATGAATCAATCTACAAGAATTAATTATATTTTATAAAATACACAACTAAAAACAAAATTTGACGAGTTTTCGAGTATTCCAATAGCTTTTCGTGAATTTTTAACGAATTTATTCATTACTGTACGAAAGCGCTGTATATTACTGAGGTAAGCGTGTGTACTATGGTGATTTCGTTAAGAAATTCGTTTCTTCTATACAGCAACCAAAAAAAAAATTTACTCGATGTGGTATAAGTACAAGGAAACTCACTGCACTAAATGAAAGTATGAGATCCAGAGGGTGAATATGGTGTGAAATATTATCCCCCTCCACCCCCATATCAATGGAGGTATATAATTCACGTTGATGTCTCAAGTTGTTTTTGAGATATAGTCAAAAGTAGAATTTTGGGAAAACGTCGGGCGTCGCTTGGTAACCCCATAAACTGAATACCAGCACGTAGAAAAGATAACCCTTATTTTCAATTTACCTCCACTAAGCAAAGTTTTATCGAAATTGAAGAAGGACATTTCTGCTTCTTTGTCTGTGAAAATTAAAAACACCGTACAACCTCGATAAGGTAAAGACCAAGACAAATGGTAAATAGTTTGAGTTATCGAGTTTTTTACTTAGTAATGGTTTAAGTTAAAAAGTTTTTCAAGGTTCATATTTTTACTTAGTGAGTTTCGTTTATGTGCTTTGTTTAGATATTATACAACAGAGTTAGAAAGGTTAGGTTAAATTCAAATGTTACTTATAAATATTACATACACACTTTATTTTAGGATTAAAGGTACAGTTACATTATTATTAAAGATTATTTAATCTATACGAAAAAGTCGGTAATTTTTTTTGTTTTAAGCAAATCATACTTTCTAAATCAATTTTATTTTCAATATTAAATAAAGAAGAGAAAATATCGTCTTCAATGTTACTACATTGCTCTATAAAAGATCGTAAAGTATTTACAGCTTTCCTTGCTTCGCTGATCGACATACTCGTAGGTGGATCTTGTGGCTTTTCATCTTTTCAGTGATGTATATCATGAAAGTAATGATATACATCACTTTCAACATAGTGAATAACTGGTTCTATTATTTCTTATTCTGTTAACGTTCCTGCTATGGCTACTTCATCATCGCACATAACGAATTCGTCGAAAGTGATTTCTAAGTGAGACATGTATTTATTCCATTCGTCAGGCGTTTTATCGATCTCCTCTTTAAAATTTTGAAACTGTGAAGGAAAACCACAAGTTTTAAAGCAGTTTTTGACCCTTTGGGATGTGAATTTCGCCAAGCTTTGTCTATCATTCTCGTTGCTTGTGAGATATTGATAGAAGAAATGATATTTTGCTCCATATCTGTTATCATTTTTTTTAACAATTTCTTTTCGATATAAGATTTTGAATTGTTTTATTATCCCTTGATCCAGCAGTTGAAGTTGTGATGTATTTAGTGGAAGAAATTGAACTTTAATTGCCTTCAATGGAGGTATGTCACTATGTGCTGTCCAGTTGTCTATGAAGAGAAGAATTTTTCTATTTGCAGTAACCATTTTGCAGTAACCATATTGGCTTCATAATCCAGAGGCAGTGATTACAGCCCGCAAAGCAACGAGGTTTCCTTGATTTGCCAATCATGAACGGCTTTAATTTCTCTGTACCCGTAGAATTTGCACAAAGCAGAATTGTTGGTTATTCCTTGCTGTGTCTCCCTCCATAACATTTTTCATATTTAAATGTTAATGTTTTGTCGGGAAGACATTTGAAAAAGAGTCCAGCAGTTTCATCAGCGTTAAAAACATCATTGGGGTCATATCCATTCACTAAACTCTGCAATTCACATTTCCATTCTTTGGTTACGCTTGCATATACACCGCAAATTTTTTTTTTGAAGGCCCAATCAGCCATTACTAGCTTTAAAATTATGGGTTTCGAGTGACTTAGCGAATTCTTCGGCTTTTTCCTTCAGTATCGGTCCGCTAACACTAATGTTTTTATTTCAACACTATTTAAACCATGTAAATAAATACTGTTCTAAGTTAGGGAAATCAGCAATTCTTCGTCTTTTACATAGAAGACTTTGACCCGATTCTTGTTTCCTCAACAGTTCAGCTTCTTTTTTCAATATGACTGACAGTGTACTCTCGTGTATTCCAAACTGGGTTGCAACGTCTTTCCCCTTTAACCACTTTTCACTGCTTCGATCGCTTTTAACTTATCGGCGTATGTTAGTGTCTTCAATGTTCGTTTTGAATTCATTCATTATTTTGTCACAATATGCACAGCGATCATTCCTGGGAAAAGACTAAAAGCTAATGATCAAAATAAGTTACTGTACTTAAGCCTCAGGTAGAAGAACTTCAAATAATTTAAATGGACACAGTAAGGGTACAGTTCAAACTTATAGCCATCTGGTACTCCAGGATTAAACATAAATAGTAGATTTAAATATCACGTAAAACTAAGAAATCACATGGACGTAACGAATAATCAATAATTCAACAATTCCTTCAGGTTTACAATACAGAAATGTCACTTGCGCTGGACGAAAATCGCTAAAGCCCGTTGACAGAACTCTCTGCAATGCAGACAACGAACCGGAGTCGCAAAAAAAGTGCAACGAAATAGCATGTGAAGCCCAGTGGATTCCACAGCCTTGGGGAGAGTGTTCAGCCCCCTGTGGGGACGGTGGAACCCAGAAAAGAGAAGTTACCTGCCAACAGATCCTAGGTAGTGGTTATCCCGCACTGGCAGATGAGGCAGAATGTCTAAAACACCATCCGAAACCACCGAATGAACAAAAGTGCAACGTGGGAAAGATCTGCGCTAAATGGCACAGTGGACCATGGAAGCCTGTATGTACTTTATGTAGATATAAGCATGGTTTTGCTTTAATCTATTTTTGTTTTATTTCTACAGTGTGATCATCTCTGTGGAGATGGAAAGCAAACTAGAAAAGTAATATGTTACATAAAGAATGCGGAAAATAAAATAGACGTGCTGAAAGACGACGAATGTGAGGCAATTGAACCAAAACCGGAGGAGGAAAAGAAGTGCAACGTAAGACCCTGTGAAGGTGTGGACTGGATCACGTCTGAATGGACAGGGGTAAGAAAGTTTTAATATTATTTATATCACGAAAACTTTTACAATAATCAGTTAGTAGATATTATCAGTGTCATTTTCTCAAATTTTACCATCTTTATGAAATAAAAAAATAACATGAATGCACGTAATTACTCCAAAAGGAATATTTTACAAATTGAAATGGTCGAACGAATACAAAATAAATAATAAAACTTGAACATCTAAATATGCCTTATTGTTTTCCATTATAATATTCAGGATCAGTTTTCGATTAAATTTAAAAGTTGCTCTTAATATTATAATTAAAGGTAATAGAATTAAAGATATAGTATACATTGTAGTATACATCTATGATTTTCCCATTAAAAAAAATCAATTACATATAATTTTGATGAGTTTTTCGTGTTTCATACATATATCGTAATTCGGAAAAATTTACCAGAAAAATAAATAAACAAAGAACTATAATGGGCCCTATGTGATCTGCATTGTATTTTAACCCTTTGAGTTTTATATTTGCGTGTATTTAATTATATTGTAAAATCTTTGAAACTATTATTATAACGTTTAATATAATGTGTTTGCCCATGTGTCGGTCAATGTTAGACTGTTTATAAAGGATATTTCTAAATCCTTTAAAGTTTATATCAAAAATAGAGCCGTATTTATTTTATTGTGTAAATACTCTCTATCTCAAAAAACGAGAAATACTTATAAATTCCTAATAGAGGGTACCCGTGTACTTGAAAAACTTTAAGCAATTCATTTTTGTTAAAAAAAGGTGGGCAGTAATTTAAGATAGATTACGATGACATCACAGTTCAAATACCAAAAAATGTATACAAATTTTACTTCAGTCAATGTATTTGTAAAACATGAGGTACACGTTTTTCAGCGCCTTTTAAAAAATCGTTTATAACAGAGATTTATATAAAACGCTTTTTTTGTGTAGTAGATAAAACTTTTACGTCCTTTTTAACTCATGAATGCTATATTAAAAAATATTTCTAGTGCGACAGAATTTGTGGACTTACCAACGAAACAAGGAAAGTGCATTGTGCAACAGCTAAAGGAAAGATATACCCTGACGATCTTTGCGAAGCAGAGCAGAAGCCGGAAACTATCAGAAAATGTGACTCTTCTAATGCTACCTGTTACTATTTGTGGTACGCATCTCAATGGAGCGAGGTGACTATAATTTTTCAAAACCTTTTATTCAAAAGACGTACATGTATAATACACAATTTTAATTATATATTTAAAACTGAATAGGCAGAGTTAAATATTATATTTTCGTTACATCAAAAACTTATTGATTCTAGATTCAAGAAGCGCTAAATATATCACATGATCAACTCAATCCCTAGTTTACTGTTTTATCATATGAATTCCATTATTAAACGAGGTTTTTGCCGTAATTAAATTAATATACTTTAGAATGAATGTTTAGAATATACAAAAATGGATTAAATGGTTTCATTATTTATAAAAGAACATGGTAAACGTTAAATATCGAATATATATTACAACGTGTATAGAATATTACAAACTATAAATTATTTGATTGCGAAGTATTTGAATATTTGACAAAAAGTTATGCATTTTTCTATGTTGAAAGTTAATCTTAAAATGTCTGTAATTAAATAATTGCATCAAGTTATCTTGCTGTGATATTACATCTGAGTAAGTATAGGGTGAGCGAAACTCGATGTCCCAGCTCTATTATAAAAAAATGAAAAACGATAGAGAAAATCTAAAAACAGGTTCTTAAATGGGATGGAGTAAGGTCCATTTTAAGCCGAATTTACATATTTTTCCATATTTCTAAACTGAAGTAATGACGTTATCGAATTATTTTTCCCCAGAAACATACCTATATTTTGACACACTTAAAAAGAGCTAATTATTCTGAACAAATTTTCTAATCTTTTTCCTTTAAAAAATTATAAGCAAATTTGTAAAAAACAAGTATTTTCAAAAATTCGCAATCGTCACGATTGAAACAAGTAGCCTTTGGAAACAGATAACAAAGTCGTATCTGTCAATAAATAAACATTATTAATTAGTATTATTTATTGATTTAACATTACAGAATACATAATATGTTACAACTATTACCACAGAAAGATACAAAGTATATAGTCAATCACTACAACAAATTTTCAATGTCATTACCTCCTACTTCTAAACACTTACCCAATCTCCGACTTCTCTCACTGAAGCCTTACGAAACATTTCTCTAGATAATTTTTTTCTTTTAAATGTTCCAAGTTAACAGACGGTGTTCTGTAAACTTTATTTTTCAAAGTTCCCCACAAGAAGAAGTCTAGTGGGGTCAAGTCCGGTGATTTAGGCGCCCACTGTATCGGTCCATCCAATCCAATTTTCTCCGTAAGTTTCATTTAAATATTGTCGGACAATTTTTGCTTTATGCGGTGGAGCTCCGTCATGCTAGAAACACATGTTTGCTCGCAGATGTAATGGCACATTTTCGAGAAACACAGGAAGTTGTTCTTGAAAAAATTGCAAATATCGCTCACTATTTAAAATCCCTTCGTAAAAATATGGACCATACAAATGCCCATTAATAATATCATACTAAACGTTAATTCCGAAGTATCCTTGGTTTTCAATCGGATTGACAAAATATTGATTTTTAGTAGCCCAAAAATGTTAACTTATTTTATTGGGCTTACCGTTACTAACAAAGCGGCTTTCGTCCATCCACAATACATGCTGAAAAAACCTATTGTCAAGATCTCTAAGTTTGCCATCACTTGGGCAACATAATTAATTCTTCGTTGTTGATGTTGATCTGACAAGTGTTCTAAGTTATGAATTTTATAATCGTGATAACTATTTTCTTTAAAAATTTTTCGTACCGAACTATATTTTAACTTAACTCACGACAGGCTTGCCGAATCGAATTCTTTGGATGGTCTTCAAAATACTGCAAACCAGTGGCAACAGTATTGTCAGAATTGACACTTTTAATAATTTTTCTTCTCTTTCGAGAAGAAAATGCCTCGTTATTTGCACGTAAATTGCGTTCCAATCTTGCAATTATTTTTAAGCTTGGAATAACACGTTTGGGGTATCTCTGGGCGTATAACTGAACTGCTCTTCTAGGGTTCTTTTGAGATTCCCCATAAACTAATAACATATCGACTTTTGTGTTGTGTGAACATTTTTCAAAATCAAATGACAACAAAACAATATTTGTCAACCATTAGATTAATTATTGACAGAGGCGACTTTGCTATTTGTTTCCAAAGGCTACTTGTTTAAATCGTGACGATTGCGAATTTTTGATAATACTTTTTTTTTTACAAATTTGCTTATAATTATTCAACGGAAAAAGATAGAAAATTCTTTTCTTTAGAAAATTTGTTCAGAATAGTTAGCTCTTTTTAAGTATGTCAAAATATAGGTACGTTTCTGTGGAAAAAGAATTCGATGACGTCATTAATTCAGTTTAGAAATATGGAAAAATATGTAAATTCGGCTTAAAATGGACCTTACTCAATCCCATTTAAGAACCTCTTTTCAGATTTTTTCTACAGTTTTTCATTTTCTTATAATACAGCTGAGACGTCGAGTTTCGCTCACCATGTACATTTCTGTTAAGTAACCATTATGGGAGGGATTTTGATTTGTGTCTAATGTGCAAATTGGGGAAGATGGGCAAGGTGCCCTTCAGCAGTGTTGGCAATATTTGTAAATACATATATGTAAATTTCATCACTGCCACACAGCTGTTTTTTGTACCACGATTTTCTTTCCTCGCGTTGAATGAGATGGCATATGTTCATTTACAATAAGGGATGAAATGGCAGAAATTAGACATTAAGCTTTTAAAAATTACAGTGTTCAGTCGAATGTGGACAAGGCATACAAACCAGAACAATATTCTGTGGAGTATTAACAGTGGATGGAGTTAAAAAAGTGGAAAAAGAAAAATGTGACTCATCCAAGAGTTTTCAAACTATTAAAAACTGCACCGGCAAGGAGGAAAAATGCGAAGGAGAATGGTTCAGTGGCCCATGGGGAAAAGTACGTACGAAATTACCATAATGTGTATTCCTAAAATTATTAATGCATTTGTAACATGAGTAGTTAAATAATAACCCTGAGGGATATTATGTAACTGCTCATGAAGATTCTCCAGGAGGTAATATGATCCAAAACTGTAATGAAATAACGTATCTATTTACGTCAAAACATTTTAACACAAGCTTACTTATGTTGTTGATGAACAGGAGAACTATAGGGTGTTTCAGTTGGAACTGTAGGATTTGAATTCATCGCCATTTGTTTTGTGTCAAAGATAGGGTAGGGCGTCAATATTTAATAACTGTCTTCTACAAGTCATACGACGTCAACATACCTGGGTATCTCGTTTGGTATTATATACACAGGCACATAAAGCTAGCCCTAATTCCCGAATAACAAGTTGAATGTTTATTTTGATGTCATTAATTGTTGCTGACTGGGTGGTGTACACTTGTCCCTTGCAATAGCCCGAAATAAAAAGGTCCAGTGGTGTTAAATCACATGATCTTGCAGGCCAGCATGTCGCGAGACACCATCATCAAAAAATTTGGTATGCAACAGAGTTATGGTTGCACGTGCTGTATGATATGTTGCGCCGTCTGGCTGAAACCACAAATCCAAATCATCAATTTGGTGGAAAAAGAAATTATTGTCAAATTTATTGATTAAGTTACGAACTGTTAACTCTGTAGGTGTTTCATTTTATCCTAATTTTGTGCGATTTTTTCTTAATGCAATCGTAAATGATCGCTCACTCTCATAAAACAGTTGTTCACAAACTATTCATTGCTGAACTGTTAATCTCGGCATATTGACATCGTATGCTTTGTAGATGACAGTCGTTAAATATTCACGCCCTAGCTTTGACAGAACACAAATGACGCGCAAGTCTAATCCTATAGTTCCAATTAACGCCCTATACATATTAATTTTTGAAAAGCAATATATTTCAACACTTAATAATTTTGAGTAATAGGACAATATTTCACAAGTTCCTGAAGGCTAATAATTATAAAAAATTGTTATTTATAGTGTTCGCGGCCATGTGGGGGCGGAGAAAGAACTAAAAAAATCGTATGCATAAAAGACGGTACGGTTGCCAGTCCATCGCTATGTAATTCTGACAAAATTGTCTTCTCCCAAGAGGAATGCAACACTCATCCATGTTCAGATGGTACCGAACTATACACGTAATGTAACACAAATACATTGATTCTTTTGTAGATATTATAATGCCTACTGACGTTACTCATTCTGTTGATGAATCAGAACCGGTGCGAGATACTACTACAGAAACTCCTGGAAGCACAAAGGAATCAGAAATTCCGCAATCAGATGTTACAGATATATTCGAAGTAACCACGGAGATGGCCAAGTCGACACCAGCATTATCTGAGGAGGACGAATATGAAATTGTTGCTGATAGTAAATGTGACGACGGCGAATGGGTTGAGGTCAAAGAGTCAGCTGATATCAAAATGGTAAGTTATAATAGTGTTTAAATAAGATATGATTATAAAAAGCAGTTACCTATATATTTTCTTTTAGGAGGATGATCGAGAAACACAAAAGACTAAACCCAGCACAAATGAATATCCACTATCTGTAGATGACCTAATGCTTAGTGATGGTCCCTACTTTACAGATGATGATGGAAATACCTTAGAAATGGGCTCTGGGACAGGTATCACCAGTATAGCAACAGAGAGTGTACCAAGAAGCACTGATGTCTCAGAAAGTACAGATGAGGAAGGATCGGGCACCGAGCCAACCGTATCTGGTACTGATACTGAAATTACCTTAATTACTTCCGATACATCGGAATCTAATGAGCTTACTACAGATGGTATTAAAATTTCCGATACCACAACCGAAATTCCAGAAAGCACTTTACCAGATGTTTCTGATACTCCTGGTCTAACAACAGAAGTACCTGTATCAGATATAACTACTTCTGTTCCGTCTGAAGAAACATCAAATGTTTTGACTTCAGATGTTACCTTAGATATGTTTAGTTCAGATATTACCTCAGAAACCCTTAGTCCCGATATAACTACTATTAGTAGTTCGGGTTCGGACGTAACAGAAGCCGATAGTTCTGATGTGACCAGCTCTAGTACAGACGCAGCAGTAAGCAGCAGTTCTGATATTTCAGTGAGTACAGACAGCAGTACTGGAACTGATATAACTGAAGAAAGTGATACAACTGAAGATTCCAAAACAAGTGAAAGTACTGGCACAACGATACGCACTGACGAGACATCTGACAGCACTGGTACAACTGAAAGTACAAGTGATACTACAGAGAGTACTAATGAAAATGACATTTCCTCAACGAGCATTATCACAGAAAGTTCCAGTGGTTCTGAATCAACTACAGAGTGGTCATCATCTCGAACTTCAGAAGGTGAACAACTATCAACAGTACCTTCCACAGACAACAGTGATACTCCCACTACAGAATATGAAATATTTATTGGCGAGTCTAATGTTGGAGAACAAAGAGTAACAGGAAGTGAAGCAACTGAAATTACAGAAACTGGGGAAACCTCTGAAGGGATCTCTGGAATCCCTGAATCTACTGAATATACTAGTACTACTGATATTACAGGAACCACACTTGTTCCAGAAACAACTACAAAATTTACGGGAAGTACTCAGCAGGGACTTAGCATTATTGAGCTCAGTTCTACAAGTGGACTTGAAGTCACAACTGAATTTGGTGGTAGTACTACAACCGAATTTTCTGGATCTACAAGTGAGGTTGGTAGCACTACAACTGAATTTGGTATTACTACAATTGGACTTGGCACCACTACAACTGGATTTGGTACTACTACAGCTGAGCTTGGTACT
This sequence comes from Rosalia funebris, assembly GCA_037954035.1. Classification (NCBI taxonomy): domain Eukaryota; kingdom Metazoa; phylum Arthropoda; class Insecta; order Coleoptera; family Cerambycidae; genus Rosalia; species Rosalia funebris. The sequence goes on along the minus strand of JAZFAV010000016.1, from coordinate 17,938,302 downwards.
ACAGTTGAAACTAGTGGTACTGATGAAGTTAGGTTAGGTAGCACAGAACCTCCAGAGGGTACCACGACATTCACAGGGTATACGGATAAAGCTTACAGTACAACTGTTGGTATTGAGACAACTACAGAATTTGTTGGTTCATCTAAACCAACAACAGTATTCAGTGGCTCAACTGAAGTTATAACAGAAATTACTGGTCCAACGCAAGAAACGACTGAATTCGCTACCGAATCTGACATATTTGCAACTACAACTGAAAGTGGAGCCTCAGAGTTAACCACCTATGGCACTACTTCAGTTATAGATATCTTCAAAGCGAAACCAAGGATGTGCAAAAGAAGAAAAATCAAAACCTGCAGAAAATCATTGTATGGATGTTGCTGGGACAACATCACACCAGCGGAGGGACCTTTTGACAAAGGTTGTCCCATTCCAAAAACTTGTAAAGAGAGTAAATTCGGATGCTGTGAGGATGGGGTTTCTCCTGCACTCGGTCCAAAATATGCAGGTTGTCCCACCTCACACTGCAATGAGACACTTTTCGGATGTTGCCCTGATAACAAGACTGCGGCAGAGGGTAACGAGAATGAAGGTTGCCCTGTACCTCTTCCAGAATGTGCTAAATCTAAATACGGGTGTTGCAAGGATAATGCAACTGAGGCTACAGGACCAAATCAGAAAGGCTGCGAAGGAGAAGACAAAGAAGACAAAGATATATCAACTGAAATACCTGAATATGGAAAGGAAACTACTGAAACTGAAACAGAAACCGAACCTAGCATTACTGAGGGACCGGAAATTAAAGAAGACTGTAAGAATACAACGTACAGATGCTGTCCCGATGACGTTACTCCCGCCGAAGGTCCAGGATATCGGGGATGCAATTTGCCATGTTCCAATAGTCCCTTTGCGTGTTGTCCTGACGCCGTTACTGCTGCTCATGGCCCCAGTGGGGAGGGGTGTTGTCTGTCGTCCTCCTTTGGATGCTGCCCTGATAATATTTTACCCGCGAGGGGACCGAATTTGGAAGGATGCGGATGTCAGTATTCTCCATATGGCTGTTGTCCGGATAATGCAACATATGCAAGAGGTTATAACAGCGAAGGATGTGGGTGCCAATATACGCAATATGGCTGTTGTGCAGATAATTTTACTCCTGCAAATGGGCCTGAATATGAAGGGTGTCTCTGTCACACGTTCCAATTTGGGTGTTGTCCTGATGGAATTACTGCTGCTAGGGGTCCTCATCAACAAGGTATGTTGTATTTCAAGTTCCCTTTTCGATGAACTCCAAGTAATTATCCAAGTAATCCAACTCCAAGTAATTATACTCCAAGTAATTACTGGAAAAATAATATTTTTTCTTCATATATTAATAGCCCGCCCGGTCAATTTAGTTCAAAAATAGGGGTAAACTTACAAAAATTCGCACAAAGCTGAAAATTGGTACGAATGTTTGGATCACCATTATAAATGAAATGTGAAAAGTCTCCATCGATCCCACATCTGCAAAAAAAAATTATTCAAGGTCAAAGTTCGCAAATATGGGTTCTTTGCATTTTTTAGCCAAACAGTAAGTTTTATTATAAAAATAGATCAAACAAAAATTATAGATCATGCAATTATCTATAAAAATTATTCTTACACTTTTTTTTCTAAGAATCACCATTTCTGAGATATAGCGATTCAAAAACTTTAAAAAGTTGTATTCTCCATAATATGCACACGTTTCCACGTCACCTGTGAGGTAGTGTACTTGGCGCGTTTTGTTTAACGTGGTTTCCCCGGTAGGCCTATTCCACAATCTATTGTAGTCCTGTTTAATTAAATAATATTGTATGAAAGAAAAAATGGTACTATTGGAAATGATGAACGCGGTGTGAATTATGAGTAATTGGGGAAAACTATTCGTCTGATTGATAATTATCTAATGGAACTTCAGGTGTAATGTCTTATTCTTCCTCCTGTTGGATACAATTAAATTGCTCCAACAGCGATGCATCAGATGTCTCCTCGCTGATATCATAAGAATCCTCTTCTGATGGCGACTCAACATTGGACCACGACTGGCCTTGACAACTGGTACATGCTTATGAACAAAACAATCCAACTTTTTTACAGCCGCATTTAGCACTACACCCCTTTTTGCAATTGCAAAAAATTGTATCGAGGAGTATTTTCGGTGCAGGTGGGAGTAAAGTCTGGATTCGTTCCAGTGTATTGTCAATTAACTTCCAACCCCAGTCTTCTGGGTCCAGTTGATTACCAATCCACACTTGAACTTGATAATATACCCGAAGTAGATGTTGATGAACAGATGCAGAGGTTGGGGGAAGACAAGCTAATTGCACTCGTTTATTGTTACGAGTATTTTTTTATAAAAGATAAGTATCGAAACTTATCTAAGCAGGTCATTTTTTGAGCTCCATATACAGAAAGAAGGAAGTAAATTCCGTTGGTGATTACAGCTTGTGGAGTAGATTTACTCTCTTTAACAACTTTAGTACAATTAACTAAATCTTTCTTTTTCAAACAATTTAAAAACTGTTGTTTTACCCCTATTGAAAATTGCTGATGTCATATCGCAACCAGTTATTGCGTGTAAAAATATTAGTGATTTTGGCATTTTGAAAAAGCAGATAAACTTTTGGATGAATACATTGCCGATTGCTGTTAAGCCTTTCCTGGTTTTAAGAAATAAATAATTTTTTCGGTTGGAGTTCGAGCAGTAAGTAATACCAATAAATCAACATCTTCACCAACAACAATATTTGTATTTGTTGAGTTGAATTGTTCTATTGCTGTTTGAATTATCAGGACATCAGAGTCATTATCAGCTTGTTTGACAAAAATATTTTCAGTGGTAAGTTTTTCTTTCAACATTGAAATGAACCGAGACTTGATCTACACGATGATCTACAATTTTTGTTTGATCTATTTTTATGATAAAACTTACCGTTTGGCTAAAAAAATGCAAAAATCCATATCTGCTAACTTTGACCTTGAATAATTTTTTTGCAGATGTGGGATCGATGGAGATTTTTCACATTTCATTTATAATAGTGTTCTAAACATTCGTATCAATTTTCAGCTCAATGCGAATTTTTCTAACCTTGAATGTCTATTTTGACCGGGCTATAATAAGAGCGCCCCCTCTGCTAATCCATCTGCCAGGAAACCATTGATCCTGTCATTGTCGAACATGTAATTCATAGTGTGGTGGTGCATCATGCTATTGAAAGTGTAAATTTTAGTCATCCAACAGTGCATCTTCTTCTTCATTGATTTGGAATTCTAAGGACTACGTTATGAGATGGTCGTTTTAATTTTCAAATAAATTTAAGTATAATTCACCAGTTATGTTTTCTTCAATGCAAAGATCCGATTATTTCATTTCTCAGAACTTCAGCTCACACGTTGATTTTTTGATGAAACTAAATCATCTTTATTGAATTAGTCATCTTTATCGAATTGCTAAAAAATGCTAATTTTGTAGCGAAAGAACTTATTTAGTTTTGAGGCTTTGTGTATGGAAATAACTGAAATATTTGTTAACGTATATGTCATTTTCTTTCTAAAATAAATAATGGGGTTGGGTAGTTTTGAAGCACTATATATTGTGTAATATTATGTACAAGTATATTTAACTGTTTAATTGTTGTATGATTAGAAAGTATGTATACTATAATCATTAAAATTATACACCAATACTGTTAACTACCAAAAGAAATACCATTAACGTTTATTTATATAGGAAACTATTGTGGAAGGCTGAAAATATACTTTTCATTTATAAATATAATTCCTTATTTATTTTTTAGTCTAATAAAATCAAAATACACAAAAATATATGTGACTTGTATACTTATAAAGTAAACAGCAGTCCTCACAAGTATTGTATGAAACTTGGTATTTTTCAAATACTATCAAAGGAAAATATCAGGTAAAATGTCGGATAACTATTTTTAGTTAAATAAATTTATCATTATCATAAAAAACATAAATTCATGGGAGATTTTGAACAACTGATGACCATGAAAATATTATTACGTCAATAGTTAACAATTCTGGCATTAATTAAAGCTATTGTATTTCAATAACTACAATTTTATATTTTAAAATTTAGTAATATGTTTGAACCATAAAGTATATAGGAATGTATTTCTACAATGTGTAATATATTCATGGTATACTTTCCATTTTCTTTTCTTTAAGATACATATCTCAAATTTAGCTCATCGAATATATTTATCAAAAAGTTCGTTTTGATATATTATTATGTTAAATTTTCATCTGCCTTCTGATTTCATGGGAAATGGCATCAAATTAAATCAGATGACGGAGATGTCAATGGGAACTATTTTGGGAAAATATATTTTATTTATATCAATCAATTGAATGTACTTTATGTAATTTAAATTTTTCAAACATCGGTATGACTAATTATAATTAATTAGGTGAAATAGAGGCACTTTATATTCGAAAATTATAGGTCACCAAAATATTAATGAGAGTTGAAATGTCAGATATGAAGATGTAATAATATATTTCACATTTAAGGCTATTGGTATAAAAAAGGTATGCTATGCTAATAAATAAACGAATCACTTCTGAGGGTACAATTCCCTGCACAAAAATGTATCAAGTTATAGGATAGGTGGTGCATCATATAGTTAATATATTAATCTAATATAACACTACATTCAACATCAAATTGCATGTGATCCAGATCATGTAGCAAAAAGCCAATTTCAGATTTGAAATCAGTGATGATAATATTACTATAATCCGTTAAAATACCTATTATAACAACGAATAACAAGAAATTGTTCCCCAGTGTCATTCATTCTATTTATTGTTCCTCGTTGTACTTTTACACCCAGAGGACTTAAAAATTCAAATATTAAAAATAACTGCATTATATATTTTATATCACTTTTTATTTATAAAACTTTTTAAAAATTATTTTATTTTCACTTTACGATTTTGACATTTATTTATGTCGAATAAGGAATAACCTCTTTTTATTTTTATTACTGTATATTTGATGATTGCTTAATTATATTCCGGAGATTGTAAGCGTTTCTTTGTGGATTTCTCTATTTAAGACCTTGCTGTCGCTGAAGTGGCAGAAAGTTTCCAAGAAACGTTTTTCTCTCTGATGTTTTTCAACTCGTAATGAACGTGATGAATATTAAGATGTAATTTGTTAATAAGGCATGAAAGAATTTAATTACATGATAATCATAATCACTTTAGGTGTACTCTTTCTTAGACATAATATCTTATAGGCGAATGACCCGAATTATAATTCTATACTGTATGATATTTTCCAGTATCATTAAGTCTAAAAGAACAGTCTACAATACAGTAGGATTTTATATAACATATGTACTCGTATATACCAAATAATTTTTCATTGCCACCATTTCATTAAAAAATCTCTTCTTTTTTTGCCTGACATGTGAAGGATGTTAATGTAAGTGGCTTGATTAATCAGGTTAATTATCCTTTTATTAAACAAATTGTCGTGTTAGGTTGTGGATGCCAGAACACTGAATTTGGATGCTGCTCGGACAAGGAGACTCCAGCCGCAGGCCCCAATAAAGAGGGATGTGGATGTGTATCATCCCAATTCGGTTGTTGTCTCGATGGTGTGACACCGGCTAAAGGAGATAACTTCGAAGGGTGTGACACTACTCCGCTTAATTTGCAAGGTATAATAATGACAAAGCGTTACTTATTAAAAAAAAACTAACTTTGAGTAGTCAATTTTGATGATTGATTAAATCTTAAAATCATATCACAGCTATAAAAATACGACACAAAACTATAAACAAATAGATATTATGCCACCTAGTGATATGCTGATATTATTTTTGTTTAGTGTATTTAAAAAGCACTTTTTTCACCCAAATAAAGTATGACTCTTAATATATAAAGTTTTTCCAGTTTTCATAACTATCAATTTTAAAAACGGAATAGTAATTTTAAACTAATTTTCTTCTTCTTTTTCATCTTTTTAAAATGAGCCTGTAATATGTATCTACTATGTGTGGTATTTTTATCATCATAAATATAGTAAATATTGACTTACTGAACCCGTTGTATACTTAATGGTTAATTTTCTTCAGCTAGCTGTTCTCTCCCTAAAGAGAGAGGAACCTGTAGGAACTACACTGTTAAATGGTTCTTCGATATGGATTACGGTGGTTGTTCTAGATTTTGGTATGGGGGATGCGATGGTAATGGAAATCGTTTCAAAACGAAGGAGGAATGTGATCGAACCTGTGTCGAACCTAAAGGTCCAGGTATGTGTTCTGTTACTTCTTAATTACAATTGTCGTGATTGAGCTGCGGTCAGCAATTTCATATATTTATATAGTATTCGTATATATCTTTAAAAATTATTATTAAAAAGGATAACAAAATTATTATTAAGAAATGTAAGGGTAGAAGGGTATTATTAAGAAGAGTATGATAATTTATAAATAAATAAAATAACTATTAAAATCCCACAAAGTCATGATATAGTATGGTACATTTTGGGGCTGCATGCATTCCTATCTTGAGTATTATCAGCGGTAGAGAAAAGTTTTAAATTATTTTATTTGTCTTTTCACTGCATTATCAAATTTTACCTATTTTCGTTTTTGAAATGATTGCAAAAAAATATGCATTTTCAACAATACCTCATATGCTTTTAATTCGAGACGTGGCGACATATTATCAAGTACATTAGCAATAGTAACAAAAAAAATATATTCTTTTATTTCTGGGAAAATGGAATTAATTTTATTTTCCACCCAAGTATTATACCTAAATATTTATAATTTAAATCAAATCCACTTAGCATATATCTAATTATTAATAAAACACCCAGTATGTTGAATTCAACTATCGATCCCTTTTTTTAATTTGAAAAATTAAAAAAAGGGATCATATATTTCTTTGAAACTGTTTGGCAATTTAGATCTATCTAAAATAATTCCCTATAATTCATTAAAAAGTCACAAGTATTCCAAGATCTACATACACGACTCTTGTGAAAATTGAAAATATACATGCGTGAAAAGCTTTAAATCGTCTTAATCTTTGGAAAATAAGCAAATAGCGTCATTGCTGTTATTACTAGATTAGACTAGATTTTCTCTCAAATGAATTCCTGATCAGTTTTTTTCCAGGATCCAAGGAAAATTCCATTAATTTATAATTAAATTAGATTACAAACTGTTTTGAATCAATTTGCTACCCATTAATATTTATTGTCCGTTCCAGAAATATGTAATCTACCTAAAGTAGCCGGTCCATGTGAGGGCTACTACCCACAGTGGTTCTACGATAAAGACTTCAACCATTGTGCTCAGTTTATATATGGTGGATGTCTTGGTAACAATAACAGATTCGAAAAGCGAGAGGAATGTATGGAACTTTGTGTTAAAGACAGGAATGTAGGTAAGTATCGTTGCTAATGTAGCTATTCCCGAAGAGTTACGATATGAATCTGATAGATGCTTGTGAGCAACCGAAAGAGGAAGGACCATGTAAAGGAACTTACGATAGGTACTACTATGACAAGGAGTCTGGACAATGTAACTCGTTTATTTATGGAGGTTGCAAAGGAAATAACAACAATTTCCAGACGATAGAAGCCTGCCAACAGAAATGTACAGACCCACAGCGCAAGAAGGGTATACAGATCTTTATTATATTGCATTACAACTATACAAATTTGTCTGTACTAAATCTTTCTATTTCTTATATACTAAATACGATTAAAAGAGAATGAAACTATTTCAGTTAACGTTCACGCATGTCACTAATTATTAGTAGTAATTTATGCCAGTTCTTCAGCATGGGGTAAATGTATTAAACGTAAATTTTAAAACTAACTGCTTGTACCTGTTAGATCACTGCTCGTTGCCAAGGGCTCAAGGTAATTGCACGGAACGGCTTCCTAGATGGTATTACGATACACCTGAGAAACGTTGTGTACCATTTTATTACTCTGGATGTGGTAGCAATCAAAATAACTTCGAAACCAAAGAAGCATGCGAGAGTGATTGTCCCATGGAAATTGGTGAGTTATAGGCATTGTTAACACACCGCTGTTGGGTACAATGTTACTAGTCATTGTCTTGCAACTATTAACTATTATTATTATTAACAATAACCAATAACCGACAACGTCTAATAGTGAATGAAGATAGTACCAATATATCAAAAATTATCTTGGTCAAAGGTGATCATGAAATTATTTATTTCAGAAAATAGCTACCCAACAGAAATTAATTATAGGGTAGGTACATAATAGAAATATTACAAATACAATAAATTGACATTATAACTATAAATATGCAGTTAATATTGAAACTAATTATATGCTTAATGCAATAGTTACATAAAAGACAATATCTACAGAATATATTACTATACTAATACAAATACTATACAATTCTAACAATAAAATTATATTCTGAATTGATTGGGCCGTTACTTGATGAAAATCCATATTTATACAAAATTAAAACCTTTGCTGGTTATATTTTCACTTTTTATTTGTTAGACATAACAATTGTTTCGTCAACACAGTGGCTTCTTCAGATGTTGAGTACATAGACTAAATTTTACATTGTGGAACTGCCTTTGTACAACTAGGGTAATTCTAGGATTATTACTATGGGATTTCCTACTATTAAACTATTGGAATTAAGTTATAAAATTTCAACGGATGTTATCTGTATATTTTAAACACGATTTTTGGATAGCATGTCGAACTAAAATAAATTTAACAACGGGGACGAGTTTGTTTCTATTTGATCATTTAACATTATATCAGATTCATTTGCTTTATTAATTTCTAAAGATTCTAATAAATTTAGTTTTAAGCCTTTCTTCTCTACATGTACAATTTTAAATTCTTCGTTAAAGGTATGGTCTGCTTCAATTAGATGAGTTGTATATGTTGAATCTCTTTTATTATTATTAAAACTCCTTTTGTGTTCTGCTATTCGCGTGTTGAAGTTTCTTCCTGTTTGTCCTATATATATATATATATATATACCTTAGGGCAAGTACCGCAAGTCAGCTTATAGACTCCTGAATTATTTTTGGTATTGGTTTTATCCTAGGCATTTTTTATGTGTTTTCCAAGACTATTATTAATTTTGTATGGTATTTTATTACTTCCTTTCTATTAACTTTTTAGATCTAACCATTAAATAATCCAACAACAAACATGATTTTTCTATTTTTCACAAACCTTTACACACAGACGTAACAATACGTAGCACTTCTACACATCAATTTCAACATAAAATAGCAGCATATAACAGTAGGATACATAGATTCCTAAATATTCCAATGTCTGACGAAAATTATAATAAAGAATTAAATATAATAATACAAATAGCGTTAAATAACGGTTACTCTCCAAAAATAATAGACAATATCATAGCTAAACAAGCATAAAATAAAGCTATACAGCAAGTATGTCCTAAAATTACAGATGAAAATATACATAATTTCAAAATAATAACACACATAGGGAAACCATCTCAAAAAATTGCATCGTTTGTAAAGAAAGGAAGTAATAAAATAGCATACAAAACTAATAATACTCTTGAAAAACACATAAAAAATGCTACAGATAAAACCAATACCAAAAATAATTCAGGAGTCTATAAGCTGACTTGCGGTACTTGCCCTAAGGACAAACAGGAAGAAACTTCAACTCGCGAATAGCAGAACACAAAAGGAGTTTTAATAATTATAAAAGAGATTCAATATATGCAACTTATTTAATTGAAGTAGACCATACCTTTAACGAAGCATTTAAAATTGTGCATGCAGAGAAGAAAGGCGTAAAATTAAATTTATTAGAATCTTTAGAAATTAATAAAGCAAAGAAATCTGATATATTAAATGATCATATAAAAACAAACTCGTCCCCGTTATTAAATTTATTTTAGTTCTACATGCTATCCAAAAATCGTGTTTAAAATTTGAACCGATAACATCCTGACCAGATAACATCCGTTGAAATTTTATAACTTAATTCCAATAGTTTAATAGTAGGAAATCCCATAGTAGTAAACCTAGAATTACCTTAGTTATATTAACGCAGTTCCACAATGTAAAAATGAGTCTATGTACTCAACATCTGAAGAAGCCACTGTGTTGGCGAGACAATTGTTATGTTTAACAAATGAAAAGTGAAAATCTAATCAGCAAAGGTTTTAGTATTGTATAATAAAATTAGATTATTATCATTAACAAAGACAGCAAAAATATACCGCATTGCAAAAGCGTTATCAATATAGACATTTTGTTTGTATCAAAAATTTTGTTTTATAAAATAATTATCAATGTTCGCATTAATACAACAAAAATATCTACTTCATCTAGCATTCGTAATCGGTTTACATACATTTAATAGATTAGAGTAAAACTACTGAAATAAGGAGATTATACTCCAACCCATCTGCAACTGCCTTATATAATAAGGACTAAAACACATTAGGTCTTAGGTCAAAGTAGCTATTCTTCTGGCTATATGCCAAACGCCAAGCGCTGAATTAATTAGCCGTATTTTGTCTAACAGAGTTAGCACTAAAATACAGTGATTCAGATTGTTCAAAAACCACAAGGAAGAGGCAAAGTGTCACCTATCTCAGGATATCGCTAACTGCAGACCGGTTTCGACATTATCTTGGGTCTCGTCAGTACAATGTAAGCGAGTATACCTTTAACAGATGAGGTTCACATCTAGTAGACGTTGCTACGTTCCACCGCAGTAGAACGTACCAAACGCCATCTCTTAGTAGTTTCGAGAACAATCTAAATCGGAGTAAAAACTTGAGGTCATCAATATAATGCAAAGTCTTTACTTCGCAGAGGGTAATTTTCAAACTACTTTAATAAGGAGATTATACTCCAACCCATCTGCAACTGCCTTATATAATTAGTTTATTTGTTTAGTCCTTATTATATAAGGCAGTTGCAGATGGGTTTTAGTATAACCTCCTTATTTCAGTAGTTTGAAAATTACCCTCTACGAAGTAAAGACTTTGCATTAGATTAGAGTAAATTCAAGAAAATCAGAATCAGTAAGTGGTGTTTGCAAATAAAATGTGCTCCGAAATCGCTACGTGGTTCTGTGTACATTTAAATTGATTACAGATCCCAGGTATTTATAGGAATATTATTATGTCATTTGTTATCATCTATCATGAATAATATATGATAGCAGAGGACTAGTTTCTTTAACAAGTCACTAATGTTGACTATCATAAATTTTACATGAAATTTATAGTTAATAGATTGTCAAAAATGAGTAGTTGCAGCTTTAGAGGTATCCCTAAAATACTCATTAATTTTGAAATAATGAAAAGACACTCTTTATGAAATTATCGAGTGTGTTTGATAATTTGAGAAAAAACGCGATGATGTGCGATAATTTGTTTGTACCTGCATCGATCCACATATTTCGAATCTACCTGACGGCATCTCGACTGCCGCGGAGCTGCCCCACTGTAACACCACTAATGCAGCACTTAGGGTGGGCAGCTCTATTGATGAACGACGAAATATTAAAACATGCAAAACTCCTATTCCATTAAATATTGAAAATAATTGTTAACTATGTCAATATTATTAGACATATTTATGATTTTATTTTCATTGTATTTAGTTAAGGACACCTGCCAGTTACCAGCTGAAACGGGAGAATGTGCCAACTATGTAGATCGTTGGTATTATGACACCAGGGAAAAAGTTTGTCGACAATTTTATTATGGAGGCTGTGGTGGGAACGGTAACAACTTTGAAACTCAACAGAAATGTCAGGCAAGATGCGAACTTAAAGAGCCAGAAGCAACTGATGCACCGGTACAACCCGTGACGTCTCAGTCAGTCGCTGAACCATTCCGCACAGGTATGCCCTATAATACCATATGCATCATACTTTATTATCATTTGTTATTCGATAGCTCCATCTTATTTTAATGTATTTACTCTAGACATGTGTTTCCTACCAAACGATCCTGGACCATGCAGAGCATTCCAAGTTAAATACTATTACGACAGGTCGGACGGAGTTTGCAAGTACTTCCAATATGGGGGCTGTGAAGGGAATCGAAACAGATTTAATTCGGTCGAGGAATGTCTGCAGTACTGTGGTGCATCGCAAGGTACTATAACGATCGTTCTTAAGGGGCAGACAAAAACCAACGTACTGCAAATGAGGTGTTTTATTTGTTTGGATCTTTTCATATGTTTGAAAATTGTGCTCGCTAGTCCTGTTGATAATATTTATGTCACGAAGAAAATTCCCAGTGTCAGAGCTGAAAAACAATATGAACGAAAAGTAGATATCTCAGTTGCACATTTTGAATATAAGTCTCACCTTGAATTTATATAACACTAATCCGACATTAGTCGTGCTTGATTCTTCAAATGAATCCGTCATTTAGACGTTAAGAATTGCAAAATGAAACAATTAATTAATTATTATTAGAAAGTCACTAATTCTTATTAGAAGGGCTACATACAAGCGTATACAGGGTCGCTAAAGCAGAATGCCACTAATAAAATACGTCATAGTACCTAACAATTAGATTTAACACGTCATTAAAATCTTCGCATTTGCTATGTAATACCAAAAAGAATATTTGTATTACCTTCCCTTTCAGTTATACAGAGATCGCTAAAAAATTGTACCACTTAGAAGAAAACACTAACTGAGTTTTCCACAGTTACAAACCAAAACACTATACACTACATTCGACGCGCGTTTCGCCAACAAAGTTGGCAACATCTGGAGATAATTAAGACTAGTTAATCATCTCCGATAATGCCAACTTCGTTGGCGAAGCGCGATACGAGTGTAGTGTATAGTGTTTTGGTGTTTTGTGGAAAACTCAGTTGGTGTTATCTTCACACCAAAGGTTCCAACCTACTCCAGTACCTAGAAGAAAATATTTATTTTTTCATTATATCTTGAAAAACTTATTTCCTGAGTTGGGTGATCAAATTTTAAATCTTGGTAGTCATTTTTCTTTCTTGAAAAGTCTCTAGAATCACTAAATCAGACACATAATATTAATTTGGGTATGATCCTAGATAAAATAAAGTATACATGAAAAATACATGAGTGAATAGGAAAATTAAATTAAAGCAATTTCGCATAAAAATAAACAAGTTACTTTCTTCGTTAGATCTTTGCACACTCCCTCCTATTATTGGCCGTTGTGATGGAGAATATCTTCAATATTACTACAGCTCTGTAAGCGACTCTTGCTTACCCTTCAACTTCAGTGGGTGTGAAGGCAACTATAACCGATTTCAAGATAAATCGTCGTGCGAACAAAGATGCAGAAAATCAGTCCCCACTCAAGCACCATCAGGTATACCATACATACGCATATTCCGATATATGATTTTATTTAAAATTTAATTTTCAGTTCCGCCAAGTGACATCCTCATGTGTTATCAGCCCCCGGATATGGGCAATTGCTCTGAAAATAATGTTGCGTTCTTCTACGATAAGGATTCGAGAAAATGTTCGCCATTTACGTATACGGGATGTGGAGGAAACGACAATAGATTTAACAGTGAGGAGCAATGTGAGAGACAGTGCGGAAGCTTTAGAGGACAAGGTAATGAAATTAATGAAAATTAGAGGCCATGTAATTCATATAAATTGATACTTTTAGATATATGTAACATGGAGAGAGATCCTGGTCCATGTAGAGGGTACTTTCTCAAATATTATTACGATAAACCCACTGGACGATGTGACCAATTCGCTTTTGGTGGATGTCAAGGTAATGGCAACAGATTTAGCTCGTTGGAGGACTGCGAACATATTTGTGTGACACATGGCGAAGATAAACCAAATATTACTAAAACAGGTAAACATATTTATTTTTTGCTGGTTATCTCCTTGTTTTCGGAAACATCTTATAACGACAATAAGGCAAATATGGAGATAAATTAATGGGCACATGCATTACTTTTCGACGAATGTTTGCGCACTTGGATCAGCGATTTGACTCATAATTTTTTATATGAAAGTAGGTCCTAATATATGGCTTTCCAAAGTCTCAGCCCAATCAAGACAAATTTGGCTTCAGGAGAATTTTTTTTTATTTTAAATCTAGCAATTTTCAAAAATTTATTTCTCTATGCACGCTTTCGAGAGAAGATTTAACTGATCCGCTAATTTCATAAAATTTTACCCTTCTTTAAAATGCCGTTATTTGCACAAATTTTAAAATTAAAAATTATGTATGGGCTCATATTGTTTGGCTCGATTCTTAGTTTCAAATTAGTAAAAATGATTACACTTCGTAATGCGACCTGTCGAATTTAATCGACTTTCAAAAAATAGCTATTTTCAATTAGCTTCAACTTTTTTCTTTGAATTTCGAATTATTAGAAACTTTCACAAAAATTGACTTGTTATATTCTTAAATAGCCCTGAAAATTTGAACTTCCAAATCGAGCGAGGATACGAGTTACAAATTTTCAAATAGCCAGAAAATCGTATTGTAACAACCGAGCAATTCATTCATTTTTAAACTCATTCGTAATACTTTAGAAAGTAAGTAAGTACGATTAACGATAATACTTTATTTAGCATTATATTATTATCATAAAATATAACAAGATTTTATTTTAGCGGTTTTTTAGTGTATTTGAGAAACTTTTGTTTATAAATTCAGTTGAACTACTTATATTATTCTTTCAAAATAAGTTACTCTCATTTGTAAAGTATTATCATTAATTTATATAAGTAAATGGTAAAATCGAGTGTCTTTAATTATTTTCACAGCTTCGGATCGCTTTTTCAAGTTTTTTTGATATGTCTATGCACATATTTATTGTCTACCCATATTGTTCTAAAAAAATTAAAATATTTTCTTTTTGGTTAAATCATATTAACAAACAACGTTTTATTAAAAAACTGCACCTTTCTTGTATTTACTTTGTGCTTTTATACTTTAGAAATGACACTAACTTCTTTTGAAGAGGAATATAAAATAGTTCAACTGAATTTATAAACAAAAGTTTCTAAAATACACTAAACAATGAATAAAATAAAATCTTGTTATATTTTGTGATAATACTCATCATCATCATTAGGTCATCAGTCCTAAGACTGGTTGGACGCTAACCTCCAGCTTCTCCTATCTTGTGCTAACCTACGCATTTCGCTAATTGTGCTACAACCTACATCCCTTACTATTTGCGAGCAGTAGTCTAATCTAGGCCTACCTCTGCCTTTCTTCACTCCTATTTCTGCCTCCAAAATATCGCGGACTATTCCCCCATGTCTCAGCAAGTGGCCTACCATTCTATCTCTTCTCTTCTTTAAGTTTTTCCACATACTCCTTTTCTCGCCGACTTTCTCCAATACTTCTTCGTTTCTAACCCTATCAGTCCATGGTATTTTCATCATTCTTCGGTAACACCACATCTCAAAAGCTTCTAATTTCTTCCTACTTGCTTCCCCTACCGTCCAGGTTTCGCAGCCGTAAAGTGCCGTGCTCCATACATATGTTTTCAAAAATCTCTTCCTTGTTTCTAAGTTTATTACCCCCGAGCATAAAAGTGCTTTCTTTTTGTTAAAAGCTACTCGACCCTGCGCTATTCTTTGTTTTATGTCTTTATCGCTTCTTCCATCCCAATTTATTTTACTTCCTAAATAAGTGAAGTCTTTAACTTCCTCCAATTTTTCATTATTATTTTGTACTTTCGTTTTTGCTCTGCTCTCGCGCCCTCTGCACACTAACACTTTAGTTTTGTTTTTATTCACCCTCATTCCGTATTCCTCTGTCAACACTGCCTCCATTTCGTTCAATGCTGATTCTAGTTCCTCCTTACTAGATGCTAATACTGCTATATCATCCGCGAATCTCAGCATTTTTAGTTTCTGTCCCTGTACTTTAATCCCGAAATCCACTCTATCTTTTACCACATGAATCGCCTCTTCGATGTACAGATTAAAAATTAGTGGTGATAGCGTACATCCTTGTCTTACTCCTTTCCTAATACCTACTTCCCTTTCTTCCCCTTCTACTTCTATAACAGCAGTTTGCTCTATGTATAGATTGTGTACTACTCTCCTATCTCTATACTTCATTCCCGCGCTCTTTAGTATCTCGAACATTTTTTCCCATCTTACGTTATCAAAAGCTTTTTCTAAATCTACAAATCCTATATAAGCGTTCTTTCCTTTTTCTATTGTTTTCTCTAACATTACTCTTAGCGCCAGAATAGCTTCGCGAGTTCCCCTATTTCGCCTAAACCCGAATTGGTCTTCTCCTAGTATTTCCTCCGCTCTATTTTCCATCCTCTTCTGCACTATTCTAGTTAAGATTTTTGACGCATGGGAAGTTAGGCTAATCGTTCTAAAGTTCTCGCATTTGTCGGCTCCTCTCTTTTTCGGTATAGTAACGATAATGTTCCTCTTATAATCCTCCGGCATCTCGCCCGTTTCGTATATATATTTTACCAGTTCAAACATCCTATTTACTACTTTCTGTCCCGCACATTTCAAAATTTCCGCCTGTATTTTATCTACACCCGGCGCTCTATTATTCTTTAGCCCCCTTAGTGCTATTTCAAATTCCTCTCTCAATATAGGTTTTCCTACATCTTCCCTATCGATGCTAGATTCTTCCTCTAATATCTCTCCTAATTCCTGACCCTCGTATAAATTTCCTAAGTACTGCTTCCATCTATCCGCTTTCTCCTCTCTTCCTATCAGTATGTCCCCTGATTGACTCCTAACATTTCTACTTATTGTTCCTACATCCCTGAAGTTCCTCTTAATTATTTTGTAAGCCTCATCGGTCTTACCTACTTGCAACTTATCTTCTACTTCTTTGCATTTCTCCTCTATCCATTGTTCTTTCGCTTTTCTACATTTTCTAATGATTTCCCACTTTATTGCCTTATACGTTTTCAGTCCTTCTTCGTCTCGTCTGTTTTTGTAGCCTCGTCTCTTTTGCATTAAGTTTAAGATTTCGTCCGTTATCCAGGGCTTCCTAGCTTCCCTTTTATCGTGTCCTAAAACGTCCGTAGCCGCGGAAGCTAGACTATTCTTGATACCCTCCCACTCAGTTTCTGCGTTCTTGATTTCGTCCTTACTCGTTTTATTTATTAATTGATCTGTTTTCTCCTGGAACTTATCTTTCATATTCTGATCCCTCAATATGTCTACATTTATACGTTTCTTATCCTTCCGGGTTTTCAGATTTTTGAACTTTAATCTAGCTTTCATGACTACCAAGTTGTGATCGCTGTCTACATCTGCTCCTGGATAACTCTTACAGTCTTTTACTTGATTTCTAAATCTCTTCCTAACCAGAATGTAGTCTATCTGATACCTGTCTATCCCTCCTGGCATTTTCCATGTGTACCGCCTCCTAACGTGATTCTTGAACAATGTGTTCGCGACTACCATCTTGTGCTTCTCACAGAATTCTATCAGTCTGCTACCTCTCTCGTTTCTGTTTCCTAATCCATAAGGCCCTACAAATTCTCCTTCTTTCCCCTCACCTACGACTGCGTTAAAATCTCCTACTATTATTAAATTTTCATGACCCTTCACAAATCCTATTACCTGCTCTATGTCCGAATAAACGGCTTCTAACTCTTCCTCGCTGTGGTTAGAAGTAGGCATGTATACTTGCACTATTACTGTTTCCACTGGCTTCGAATCTAACCTAACCATCATTACTCTCTCGCTGTATTGTAGGTAGCTATCTACACACTGTCCTGCGTTCTTCCGCATAACGATCCCTACTCCCGCGTTTCCATTTACCGATCCTGTGTGTATTACCCTATAGTCACCGCTCCAAAAATCTACTACTTCCGGCCAGCGCATCTCACTTATACCTACTATATCTAATCCTAACCTATCCATTTCTATCTTCAGATTTTCTAGCTTCCCTGCCTGTCTCATGCTTCTGACATTCCACGCTCCGACTCGTGAAATGCTACACTTCTTATTATTATTGCACTCGATCACGTCTCCCGGAACAGTCCTCACCCGGAGATCCGAACGGAGGACTATTTTACCTCCGGAGTTTTTTGTCCCAGGAGACGCCATCATTAATTTAGGATAAGCTTTCTGCTAGCTGTTCTGAGGATTATAATGTGGTGGTTTCCTCTTGCCTTCCACATCGCAGTCGTGTGTGTCATAGCACCATACCAACCCTCACGGTTTCTGCCACTATGACTACTGAAAGAGCTGCTGCCCTCCTTCAGGGACTTGTCTTAGTCTGGTTTTTCAATAAGGACCCCCCCACTATGGTTAAACCTATGGTACGGCTCCTTAAATCATTAAAACGCGCAAGTGTAAACGTGATAATACTATAATGTAAAATAAAGTATTATCCTTAATTGTACTTACTTACTTTCTAAAGTATTATGAATGAGTCTAAAAATGAATGAATTGCTGGGTTGTTACAATACGATTTTCAGGTTATTTGAAAATTTGTAACTCATATCCTGGCTCCATTCGAAAGTTCAAATTTTTAGGACTTTTTAAGAGTATAATAAATCAATTTTTGCGAAAGTTTCAAATAATTCGAAATTCAAAGAAAGAAGTTGAAGCTACTTGAATATAGCTATTTTTTGAAAATCGATTAAATTTGACAATTCATATTATGAAGTGTAATCATTAGATACTTAAATTTTTACTAATTTTGAAACTATGAATCAAGCCAAATAATATGAGCCCATACATAATTTTTTTAATTTTTAAATTTGTACAAATGGCAGCATTTTAAAAAAGGGTCAAATTTTATGAAATTAACAGTTATCAGTTAAAATCTTTTCCCGAAAGCCTGCATACAATCTAAGCTTTAATATAATTTTTTTCGATAAATCGAGAGTTCAGCAAAAAAAAATGCGATCAGCAGGTTGAGATCAATCGGTTAAATAGACTCAGAGAAATAAATTTTTGAAAATTGCTAGATTTAAAATTAAAAGATTCTCCTGAAGCCAAATTTGCCTTGACTGGGCTGAGACTTTGGAAAACCGCATATATTAGGATCTACTTTCATACAAAAAATCATGAGACAAATCACTGATCTGCAAAGTTTCGTCGAAAAGTAATGGATTTGCCCTAATATATGTGACGGATGTGTTATAGATATCGCTAAAGAATATCTTGAACTTACGTATTATTCAATTCTGTTCCACTCTGATAAATCCAATTTTACATTTTGAACTAAAATTTAGGGGAATATTATATATGTTTCTCATTACTTGAAAAATTCCTAAATATCATATATAGGGTGCCTCTTTTAAAACCGACCACTCGTTGTTGTTGTTGAAATCATTTTCAGCATTATTTATTGGAAAATATCGCGATATGTAAATCGTTCATTTTGGCAAACGGCGACAGAGACGAATTAACGTTATATACGCTACTGAGGCCCATTTCTATAACAATAACATTGCCACTGCATGTTACGCTGCTAGTCCTATTAAGGGGTTTGTTTTCACCTCATCGCTATTTTACTGTTTACGCGCCATTGCGGATCACGTCGTGTGTTTGAATACCTGTGTTCTATTTTTCTATGACCTAACGAAAGTCTTTTACATTTCCGCACTCCATTATACTCAGAAAAGTAATGTAATCGTGTAAAAAAAATTTCTAGGTTTTTTTTCTAGGGATTATTTTTCGTTTTTCGGCCTAAAAACAAAAAAAAAGTTTTTAAACCATTTTGTGTGTGTGTGTGTATCCCGGGGACGCCCCCGTGGAGGACTAACAAACCCCACACGTGTGTGTGTGTGTGTGTGTGTGTGTGTGTGTGTGTGTGTGTGTGTGTGTGTGTGTGTGTGTGTGTGTGTGTGTGTGTGTGTATGTGTGTATGTGTGTGTGTGTCGTTGTCGTTGTCATTGTTGACGTCCGACATTTATTCTTGTTAGCACGATAACTCAACTAAATCGTATCGAATCGACACCTATTGATTTTGAGGTGGATACGATACATCCCACCCTGTCCGTGGATCATGAGAAAGCATGATGGTGGACTATTTGAGAAAAATTGAAACTATCGCATAAAACACATATTCTGCATGTATGTGTTGGTTTATTTTTTCTCGGCCACTCAATTTCCAGATAGAGATGTTCTACGTGCGGAAAAGTCCGTTTTAAGGTTTTAAAACTTTTTTTTAAGGTTTTTTTTGCAATTGATATTTCATTACATAAACTGAAAAACACCATACCACACCAGATTCTGCAAAAAGATATAGACCGAAAACTCCCTAAAATATTATGATCATGAAATATTGCAAAACATTCGTAACCATGTTGGTGAATAGTTTGTGTACTTCATTGGATATTAGATGAAGCAAGTAATGCATGCGGACATTCAGTATATTTTTTTACTTTTCTGCACTCCACTATACGCGGAAAAGTAATGTAATTGTGTAAAGAAAAATTGAAAAAACTAAATTTTTTTTGGGGTTTATTTTTCGTTTTTCGGCGTAAAAACAAAACAAAACAAAATGGTTTTTCAAAAAATGTTTGCTATGTGTGTATCGTTGTCGTCGTCGTCAACATTTATTCTTGATAGCACGATAACTCAACTAAAGCGTGTCGGATCGATCGGGTTTCGACTGATTCTGATTAGGGACGTCTACCAGACGACATCTATTGGTTTTTAGGTGGATAGGACACACCCCACCCTGTCCATGGGTCATGAGAATGCACGACGGTGGACTATTTGAAAAAAGTGAAACTCGCATAAAACACATATTCTGCATTTATGTGTTGGTTTATTTTTTGTCAGCCACTTAATTTCGAGATAGAGATGTTCTACATGCGAAAAAGTCCGTTTTAAGGTCTTAAAACTGTTTATCTAATTGGTGCGTTAAAAACTAATAATGCTGGTGGCAGCTATATAGTAGCTTCTGAGATACTAGATAGCACCAACCACAAAACAATTGTGGATTATGTAGTATTTTTACTGTGTATGGTCAGATCAAGACAATTCTCAAAAAATACTAGTAAGGTGAAACAATTTATTGTCATATTATAGAAAGATACCTACGGGTCCTCCTGAACCAGTGTCACAAGATGGGGTACTTGGTTAGAAGCTGTAGCTTATTATGTGAGGCATATTGAGGAACTAAAACGTGTTATTTTTATGTTTGATCCCAACGAAGGGAATTTTGATGTATTTTCTGTGAACTATCTCTGTGTATTCATAGTACACTGAATTCGACTCTGTTGCAGCTTGCCGGAATAGACGCTTTAGTTATTACCATGTCCACATCTATTAGTCTCTATTTGTAAATAAATTGATACTATAACGTCAAAAATTGAGCACTCCTTTAACTATTTTGAATATTAATTTTCTAAATGACGAGAAGAGACATCAAAAGTTGCAACAATTACTATTTTAGTGTTGTTGTGAGCCCGTAACGTTAGTAACTTAAATTTAATTAGGCAGATACTAGAATAACAATAATTTAATGGACTAAGTACAGGGACGTACTTAGATTCGCTTAAGTCAGTATAAATGGGAACCAAAATCTGGCACTCTACGATTTATCTATCCACTTAATATTGCGGAAATATATACATACATTTATTTCGAATGGAATTACAGTTTTAAACAGTTAATATCTAAACGTTCTAAATTAGCATTAATAAAAATACAGCGTTATTTAAAATTACCAATCAAAGAGATTCTCCTCTGTCAAATGTAATTTTTGAAAACATGTGCACTTTGAATTTCTCGCATGACTTGATAAGGCGCTGGAACCTTTAATGCAGCAACAAAAACAGGAGGCCAATTTTAATCATCTTCTGATGATGTCAGCTTGGTTGGCGGAACTCATGTCGAGAAACGTATAATCGTTCAGTGTTCATGAAAAACTGGCTTACTGTTTTTGTTTTTGTATGAAAACTTTTGAGAAAATGCATAAGTCTATTTTATTAAAACAATTTTTGATAAATTATTTACGAATTTTTCGATTTAATAAAGACCTAATATGATCAGGGTTTATCTAACCGTATTTAAATTAAAACACAATTAAAAACTCTATTATAAATGTTATAGATTTATTTTTTTCATGAAACGCATTCATTTTCTAATAAAGCTCGTACAAAACGTGACACATCCTACACTTGTGTAGAAACATCTGAAATAAAGTGTATGCTTGAAAACCACCTTTAATTTACTTACACTTTAATAATAATTTATAAGTAACATAACATAATTATTTATTTTTTATATAAGTAATATGTACGTCTCTTATGAATTATCTTTTTGTATTTATTACACGTATCTAACATAGTATTAACACTGAAAGTTCAGCTAAATTAATAACATTCAAGTCTAACTAAATTATCATCACGAGATACATTAAACTACTTAATTCCCTCTTAGTGTTTTTCTATTTAACAAACTAACAAATTTTCATAACCGTATAATACTATTTCTCTATAGCGATCTGCCAATTGCCTGTCGATCAGGGTTCTTGCGAGGAAGGGTTTTACAGGCGGTGGTATTTTGATGATCAACGTGGAGAATGTATAGCGTTCATATTCACCGGTTGTGGTGGCAATTTCAACAATTTTAAAACTTTCCAATCTTGCATTGACTTTTGTAGAGATCTCTTGCCACCGACAGAACCTTGTAAGTGTGTCAAATTCATCCACTACATTTCTCAAAAACATTACGGCAGCTTTAATAAATTAATGGCAATGGCTTATAACCATATTTCCTTTTATAACCATATCATCCTTTATTTTTGCTGTACAATTCGCTATCTATTCATCTAGCAATGCTGCAGGCGACAAACATCTTTCACGGGAAAAGGCTGTACAATTGCTGGAATATGTAAATGTCATACCATTAGCGTAATATAATTTTATGTATTTGCCAATATAGTGATCCCACCTGAAACTACAGAGGGATCGGTTCATCCATGCCAAGAAGTATTCGATGAGTGCACAAACCTGAGATGTGCTTATGGAGTAGAAGCATATGTAGATGAAAAGGAATGTAATAGATGTCAATGTCGCGACCCTTGCAAAGGCGTTGAGTGTCTAGAAGACGAAAAGTGTGCAATAGACATCAACAGAAACAAAACAAGTGGTTTAGATGCCGATTTCATAGCCATTTGTCGAAAAAGTAAGTATACAAAGTTATATAATATATAAGAATTAAACTGACGGATATTAAGAGAAAGAGCCCCGCGGCAATATTCAGCAATATTTCTAATTTAACAAAATAATAGTTCTCGATGTTTATATTATCAATATCAATAGGCCTCATGAAATTATGTATTATAAAAATTATATATAACATCAACCACAATTGAATGTTTTATGACAGCGCATCAGGGACGAAAGTTCCTTTTATCGACCCGTGAAAAATTTAGAGTGATTCCTTTTACCGCTTGTACGTAAGGCCCGCCTATTCTGAAACCATGAAAATTCTAATGTAATGTGAACAGGCCCTCAAAAAACAAAAAATCATCTTTACCGACGAGGCTGTTTTTGGATGAATGAATATGTGAACAAGCAAAATGCATTCCGAGAAAGTCACTGTTTGTTGCGGATTTTGGTCTGGCGGAATCATCGATCCGTACTTCTTCCAAAACAAAACTGACATTGCCATAAACGGCGGGCGCTACATATCGATGATAAGCATCTTCTTGTGGCCTAAACTGGATGTGGTTCCGACAAGTGCCACAGAACGCATGCCGCGATAGACATTCTGCACGAATGATTTGAGAGCATGGTTATCTCGCGCAGCGGCGATGTGAACTGGCCACCGAGATCGTGCGACTTAACACCTTTAGGCTTATACTTTTGGGGCTATCTTAAATCGCAAATAATTAACGCCCTCAAAGTCAACATAACAAACGCCATCCAGCAAATTCAGCCGTATTTATTCGGCAAAGTCATCGAAATTTTGACCTCTCGAATATGTGCTACCAAGCAAAGTCGCGGCGGATAATTGAAGGACTTAATGCCATAAAATATTATTTCAAATAAAAAAAATGAGTGGGTATCTCCCACACAACTTATTTTATTTACGATTAAAAATCGAGCGTTCTTCTTGAAATACCCTTTATAACCACGTACCACTAGCGATCGAATTATATTGTTTTTAATGTTTTGGCATTTAAATTACACATTTATAATGATGAATTAATTCTGGGTCATAAGTTAAAAATTCTGTGCTTCTTTGCACATTAAAAAGGCATTAACAGTAGCATTGTTTATCAATTGTTAGGTAACAAACCTGGAACTTGTCCAACTCTGCAGCCTAGTGAAACGAACTGCGAACAAGAATGTAACACAGATGCCGATTGCACCCTTCATTTAAAGTGCTGCTCGACGGGTTGTGGTACTGCGTGTGTTGATCCCACTCCTCCAGCACAACTCGTCACCCAAGGTCCTTCTGAGCCAGCTTATACAGAAAGCCCGGTAGAAACTGGCCGTAAGTACATTTACAAGAACCTTGAAAATTGTAAACATCATCATTATTATTAGTTATATCTTACTATTTGATAGCACCTAAACCCATATTTTATTTAGCTATATTTTGCGTATATTTTAGCCCATGCACCTAAAGTGGACCAACAAGTGTACGAGCCAGAGTTATCCGGCCTTATTGGAGATGAAGCGATCTTAAAATGTGCAGTCACTGGCAATCCTAATCCCAGAATAAAATGGAGTAAAGAGAATATTGAGGTTGGATCTTTATTAAAGGAATGTGAAATATCTACTAAGTATTAATTTTTACAGATTGATGGCACTCAACCCAGATACAGGATCAAGCTGGACCAATCGCTACAGATTATTACATTGCATAAGACTGATTCCGGAATATATTTGTGCACTGCCGAGAATGGTATTGGTGATTCAATAACGAACCAAATTAAATTGGAGGTCGTGGGTAAGTACTTTTTTTAGGTGGCAGGTAATTTGAAAGTAATTATACGTGATGCTCGTGTTTCTGCTAATTAACCATTAATGGTATTCTTTCAACTTCTGACAACTTTTAACATTAACCCCTGTATCAAAGCATATCTTAAGGTTTTACTCAACGTGGAGATATACAGTGCTTTCGTAACATAAACTAAAACCGTTATAAGTTTACCACTACGTCACCACCATATGGTAATATCACAGACAACCCGCTATTCCTATGAACGCATTTGCTATAATAGGTAAACAAGAGACAGGTGATGTTACGTGTGTCTTCGGTCATCGAAGATGACCTGAATGTATCACCGACAACTGTTTTCATATATTCACACAGATGGGTGAGAAGACAAATAGTAACACGTATTAGATTAAAAATATGAAACTCTTCTATTGACTAACGCAGTAGATAATTTTCGACAGATATTGACAGTTGTTTGACATCTAATATTAAATTTTCAAGCACAGCAAATGGTGTTGAATCTCCTGGAATACTTTGAACAGGAGAAAAGAAATGGAAGAGCCCATGGATTATAAGGTTTGTCGCCGTGATAACTTATTTGAAAGACATTTTCTAGTTTCCTTTGGTGCCGGTAATACAGTTGACTGTAAAGGCGGTAAATTTAAATTACAATTACGCAAACAGTCACTCACTTGACTTTGATTTTTCATCTTAGTTCATACGAATATCGCTTGTGACGTAGTGGTAAAGTTAGTTATAACGGTTTGACTGTAGATAAATTCGTTAAAAACGGAAGGAATAATTTTTGGAAAAAACTGTCGAACCTGTAAAATTTTATTTTTAGTTAATGCTTAAGTAACTGTTTGATAATAAATTTAGTTTAACATGTTTTAAAATATAATTAATACATACATGGTGATTCGTGTAAGAGGTATGATGTCATCAATATTTTTTTTAATGCCAACTTCCTTTTTTTTATTACGGAATGTGTAAAAATACATTTTTACATATTCTAAGGTAATAATTATATTCGCGTGAGTAGAGATTAGATAAAAAAAATGAAGAAAAGCGATTTTACAATTAACTACCTTCGTATTACTACATTTTATTCATAAATCATTTGGTTTTTTCGAAATCAGAATTATGCTAAAGAAATAAGACTCAAAAATTTTTATTAACCACTTATTTGTATCGCGAAAAATGTGGTGTAACTCCACTCCTTTCAAGCAGGAAGTCCGGGGGACAAAGTCGGAGTTTCTCACATGGCTACTTAAGATTCGGTTCGAATCCGAACTGACATGAATATTTATATGCATGGCCAGATCTTCTGAAGGAAAATTATCCCATAATTACCTCGCGAAAGGTCACAGGTTCCCTGGATTAATCTGGGGTAATAATTCCAAAC
This sequence comes from Rosalia funebris, assembly GCA_037954035.1. Classification (NCBI taxonomy): domain Eukaryota; kingdom Metazoa; phylum Arthropoda; class Insecta; order Coleoptera; family Cerambycidae; genus Rosalia; species Rosalia funebris. The sequence continues at coordinate 17,911,963 of JAZFAV010000016.1, read as the reverse complement.
ACATGGAGTTAGCCTAGATTGCCGACTAGGAGTAATATGGGCATGGGTTCGATTCCCACATAAGTCGGCTGGGTGTATTATATGTATCGTTGTGAATGTTGAGAATTAGGTGGAAGAATAAAATTAAGGTAAATCTGGTCCCCATAAAAGCAAAAGTGAAAAAAGGATTTATTTTACAATTTCTTAAGGATTAACTATAAAATTCATTGATATTGGCTATGAATAGTCTGTAAATATCACAATGTTAACAACACCATTAATATCTTCATTAAAAATGTAAATAAATGAGATAAAAATACTTTAGACCAATTATTGGGTACCTGTTAAAGTGATTTGACATTTTTGACTATCTAGGGCTAGTGAAACATCAAATTAAATAAAAGTTCCTTACCAATTTTCTTGTAAATGTACAAATAGTTTAGAACCATTTTTCGGGAACTTTAATAACGTTAATAGCTAATTACCCCCAATTAACTCATTTTTAACATCACCTCTAAAATATTTGTACTAAGATCCAAACTCAACTTATTCTAAATAAGTAATGCTGATTTATTTACATATATCGAGGATAAACGTATATTAATAATGCCTTTTCAGTTACACTCCTTATTTATATATTGAGGAAAAAGTTATAATATATCAACCATTTCGTAAATCGTACATACAAAATGTAATTTGGATAAACTAGAGATACGGCAATGTATGTGTTTTTGTTTTTATTTGATATAAATAATATGTATTTAAACATTTTAGTTAATGTTAGGGATGATATAAAATTTATCTCTATTTTGCCATAGCAAAAAACCTTACGAGCACGAAACAACAAAAAAATACCTTAATTTTTATATATTCATACTCACGAGCCATAACCTGATTATAAACAATATACACTGTATGGTATAATTCTTAAAATCTTTGAGAAACCTTAAGATATGTGAAATTAATCAACTACATAATTCTTCTATTTTCGTGCATGACTTTAATCACTAACATTTCTTTTAACAAACACTAGACTCTCAACCTAGACCAGTAACAATTCTGGATCAGCACGATGAACCACCAGTGGTCGTTTCACTAAACGCACCTACCACTCTGAACTGCTACGCTTTGGGTTGGCCGTATCCGACGGTGACTTGGTGGAAGGACGACAGCCTAATTCCCCTAAAGAATAGCGAATTTGAAGTCCGCAAAGATTATTCCCTCCTGATCCATTCCGTTAAATTACACAACCTCGGTATATACACGTGCCAGGCTTATAATGGATTTGGAAAGGCGGCCAGTTGGGCAGTAACCGTAAAGGCGAAGGGCCCGTATCATTTCAACAATCCTAGAGAATTCAGATATAGGCAGTATATTGTAAATCCACCTGAAGAACCTGTGTATACTACTATATCTACAACTACCACCACCACCCAACCACGACCCACCCGACCACGACCCACTCGACCACGACCCACTCAGCCACGACCCACTCAACCGCGATCCACTCAACCAAGACCCACTCAACCACGATTCTCTCCACCACGACCCACTCAACCAAGACCCACTCAACCACAACCGACGCAACCAATACCTACTCAACCGCAAATTCCATTCCAGTCTTCTCTCCCACCATATATTACTTTCCCAAATTATGAGGAACCCAGTAACGAAATAGTCCCAGAACACCTTCCCGTACCAGATGCTGAAGGAGTAGTCATTCCAACAGTTTATATCGGTAATGCATGTTTTCTATTCATTTTAGTTAGATTTAGACTCTACCTTCGTCTTGAAGATTCTGTCTGCGTCTGCCTGAAGGTAGAAACTCTTCAAGAACACATTTAATAATTGTACAATAATGTTAATAGGCTAATAGTATTGGTATTATCTATAACTAACTTAACATTATTAACCTTTCATGTTTTTTAAACTTAAAACCTGTTTCTCATTCTCTTGGTAAAGGTACTTCATAAGCTAACATGGGTTATGGTGATCCCCATACCTTAAACAATGCACCTTCAACCATGTAGGAATGTTACTAGGGTACATTTTAAGAGATTTTCCTACTAGTGTTTGAAAGAGTTTTTCATTTAATTACTACTTTACGACGAAGTTAGGCAAGTCACACTTTTTCCTAACCCTTGTGAAAATCTCTGAAAAATTACTATGTATTTAATACTATATTTATATGTTGATATTATTTTTTAAAAAAATTATCATGTTTTTAAACCTACAGAGGAAATTACAGCACAAGTCTTGAAGGGTATATTATAGCAAGTCAATAATTATGTTACCGTCTTCTTCTTGACCTTATATTCGCAATACTATACTTGAAATTTATACTCAAGTGTATTCTCTATACAGGGTTTCTCACGGTAGCCGTTCGTTATAAGTTTTCGTGGTTAGAAAAAACCTAGTATTCTGAATTTCTGGAATCCAGAGTTATTCAAGATTCTCTTTCATTTTGAAAAATTTTCAAGGTCATACCACTTCCGATTATCCCGGAAGTCGCCAGTAACTTCCTTATTTTAAATAGAACACCCGGTATATTATTTCATTTTTGGATTTCTGAGAAAATTTTATGAGTTCCGTCAGGTTTTCTTATACCTATTTTCAACTGTTTCAACTGTGCATTTTGAAAATTTTGAAAGACGTAGCCTTATTTTCAACACTAAGCGCTTCTGGAGTAGACGGAAGCACAAGAATGGTACTTTCTAAATCCACATTGACAATTAATTTATCGCAAACAAGATGTCCAAAATTTTATCACCAATTACATCAATTTCAAAGTTGAAAAAATTCGTTATTTCATCGTTTGTTTTGCGAAACAAAATGAACATGACTGAAACGGCAGAAATTCACTTTAATTAGAACATGAAAACAAAACAGGAACATAACAAAATTCAGAACGTAATAACAAATGAAAAATATAAAAAAATTGGAACATAATGACAAGAAATAATAAATGAATATAAAATTACAATAATTGTTCTACATGACCGCCATTTTGGTTTAAACACTGGATAACTCTGTCATATATTCCTCGCGAAACATACCCCCAAAGTTCGTCAGGACTTAGATTAGTAAATGTATCGTGAACAAGGTTCAATAATTCCTGTTTAATTTGTACAGGCCTAGAGTACACTAGTTCTTTTATACGGCTCCAGAGGTAAAAATCCAAGGGCGTCAAATCGGGTGATCTAGGTGGAGACTTCCAAGGTCCCTGTAGGCCAATCCACCGATCCTCGAACATCAAGGTTAACTGCTAGTGTACAGCTATAGTGGAATGTGCTGGAGTACCATCCAGCTGAAACCAACAATTTGCTCTGTTACGTGGAGGTAGAGCATTTAGGAAATCACTAACAAACCCTCTGAGTATCTTCAGATATCTAGCCCCATTCAAATTTTCATCGTACACTTGATATGCCACTCTATTGTCCATAATTAAATAAAAAACATTAAAACTAAAGTGGTCCTGGTGATTATGTTCGCTTATGACGTGTGGATTATCTTGTGCCCAGTAGTGATTATTTCGGCAATTTATAATTCCTTACCTGCTGAATTTTGATTCATCAGTCCACATAATCTTTTGAAGAAATCTCGGATCTTCGGTCATTTTGCTTCATCACCAAGACGTAATCCGTGTAGAAATCTCAGAAAAAGGATGCATTTTATGTTTTCTTAATATTTTGTGGATTGATGCTCTTGAAATACCCAAATCCAGCGCTGCTGCTGGAGTTGAACTCCATGGATAAGCTTGAAAATAAGCCAACACATTCACCTCGTTATCTTCATTATCTATTACGGGCTTTCGGTGATTTCGTGTTGCCCTCACACTCCCACTTGCCATAAACCGAGCTTCGATTCTTGCTAATTTTCTGGGAGTCATTGTCGGTAGGTCCGGATATCGTTCGTTAAAAAATATGCATGTTCATCTGAAAATTCGTCTACATTCACCATGCGTATAAAACAAATTTAACAAATCATTATTGGAATATTCTTCAATATTCTCCTTTTCTCCAAGTTTTGGACACCCTGTTTGCGATAAATTAATTATCAATATAGATTTCGAAAGTACCATTCTTGTGCTTCCGTCTACCCCAGAAGCGATTAGCACCAGTCGAAAATGGATAAAAGGCACAGTGTTGAAAATAAGGCTACGTCTTTCAAAATTTTCAAAATAATCAAGATATCAAAGAAACAGTTGAAAATAGGTATAGGAAAACCTGACGGAACTCATGAAATTTTCTCAGGAATCCAAAAATGAAATAATATACCGGGTGTTCTATTTAAAATAAGGAAGTTACTGGAAGTTAGTGGTATGACCTTGAAAATATCTCAAAACTAAAGAGAATCTTGAATAACCCTGGAATCCATAAATTCAGAATTCTAGGTTTTTTCTACCCACGAGAAGTTCTAACGAACGGCTGCCGTGAGAAACCCTGTATACATTCTTGTTACACATGTACTCATCCTCAATGTATGTTACGGTCAGTAACATTACATCACCAAATCCTTACACCAAGTATCATAATGTGATCTTAGAAAATATGTCCAGTATAGCTAGGAGAATTTGACCATTAATCATTCTATAATTGCTTTAATATCCTTCTCACAGAATTTATGCCAACATATCTTATACACTCTCCACTTTCATATCTTATTGTTAAATGTTTTAATGATAAATCACAAAAATTAAATCAATTTTATATAAGATAAATTTCAAAATATTTATTTGTGTATCGTATCGTATCTTTTATATTTTGAATAGAATATAACCTGTTGCATATTTGTCTAAAGAATAATTATTATTATAAATGACGTCTATCTTACAAAACTTACAAAACATTGGTTCATCTTCCGGTAGTTTCTTATGTATATGTTTAGTCCTGTTTACAATTTAGACACAGAGTAGACTTCTTTATCGTAATATATTAGACCCCGAAGAGGAAAGCTACATTTAAAGATGAGGCCAACGCGTCCGTGCTTAGGGAGAGGTGACAAACTCTCCCCATTGGGATTCCATCACAAAAAAATTACATCCCTCATTCTTGTTCTAGACGGCCACTTCAAATGAGTTGGAATTTTGAAAATATTTTAATTTGAATGCTTTTTCAGTTTATGGTTATAAAGCTTTGAATTTATTATACGTTTGTGTAGTTATATATTGTGTGTGTTATATATTTATTAACATCTTAGAAAGTCCTTTTACGTCATAGAAAATCTTGAGAAATTATTTTTTAAATCTTCTTAAAAATGTTTCTCAAAGCACAAAATTTGTTTATATAGATTAGCTGTAAGTTCAAATTTTCATAATAATAGATTTATTATGAAATCTTGTAATAATAATAGATTTACAGATTTAATTTTTTAATCTATGAATATCAAATAAAATGAAAAGGAATGTGCATTTAATTTCAATTTGAAACATGAGAGGAAAAGATGATGCAATTCTTTTGCAATAATTTCTTCTATATTTTATATTTGATATTAATTTTTATTAATATTTTCTATATATGTTGTATTTTGTATCCTACACACAACAAATTTTATTTTGTAGAATAGACCTTCATACTATGTGTATATCTTGTTAAAGGTTTGAGTTACATCGAGGAATACAGCTAAATAATATTTCTTTGATACTAGAGCATTTTCTCTATAGAATGAAATTTTTCTCTACTACTATTCTCTTCAATTTTACATTAAGTTTTTCAAAGCCCTTCGACAATATAGGTAATAAACTGATTGGTCTATAGGACGCCATTTCTTCTGGTGGCTTTCCTGGTTTGGATATAAATATTACCTGGGTAAATTTTAATTGATTGTTGCAAATTTGCTTAATTAAAGTATTTTAACCTAAGCATGCTGGTGAAAAATATAGCAATAAAATACTCGACCTTTTCTGGTAGTTCTTTTAGGACTTTTCCCGTAATGAGGTCAAAATTTGATACAGAATCTGTAATCAAATGATTTCTTCGAATTTAAATCATGAGCAATAACTCGCTTCCTTTATTTCGTTATAATAATTTTTATTTAAAATCCATTAAGAAGTGAACTTCTAAATATTTTAATTTACTTTGTTTCCGCTCTGTTGTTGGGATATCATGTGGAGTTAATATTTTGGCTAAATTTTGAGCGAAGCAAAGTACTTTTTCTCTATCATCACGTATCCACTTCCCATTTTTTTTTCGAATTGGGTATTATGCTGTTGTGGTTGCCTAATGTTTTTTTTTTATTTCCAGAGTGGGTTGTTTGGGAGTAAATAGCTAGGAATATTTGAGATTATGTTGTTGAGACTATTTTGTTTGTTCATGTCTTGAGGGACTCTTTTAAGTTTTATCTTCTGTGGTCCATATAATTTGCCATGTTTTTCTCTTTTCCACGATTTTTCCTTAATTACTGATGATCAGAATATATTAATTGAGCTTAATTCTACCTTACGGTACTTTTCCATGTTGCTTATTGAATGGCTGGTATATATGTAATTGGTAGTTTGATCTATATCCAGGAAATTAATTGAGGAAGCCGTTACTCTGTGGTAGTTCATAATTCACAACGGAAATGAGTAAAATAACTACTAAGTTTTATACCACTATATTTTCACAGAGACGTGACTGCAGTTTCGAAAGGAAAGGAAAGGAAAGGAATGATCTAATAAGATATCAGCACGATTTAGCTTTAAAAATGACATAAATATTGTCGAAACTGCAGTCACGTTTCTGTGAAAATATAGTGGTATAAAACTTAGTAGTTGTTTTACTCATTTCCATTGTGATCTATATCCTTTTCTGTTTTTAGTAATAGGTTACAGTTGAGTGTATTGTCTACTATATTTCAGAATGTTTGCCAATTTTTCTTGTTATTGCGTAGTGTGTTTGTCTTATTACTTCTTTACCTATAATAATCATGACAGGGGAATGATCTGATGAGATATCAACACGATTTAGCTTAAACATACCTATTTGAAATGCATTCTGTGACACAAAAATCGATCAGATCAGGAGTTTTTCGCCTATCTCTGAGCCAATACATCGATTGACCAGTTCAAAATATTATAGGTTGTTTTTATTAATAGTTTATAATAACGGTCTATCCCTTATTGCGATTAACCCTGACCTCCATTGGGTATATTTCGCGTTATAATCACCTCTTGCAATAAAGCGATAGTTTTATAAATTTCACTGAACATCTTTGATTTTATGTTTAGGGAGACAGTATTCTGCTCTTAAAGTGAACCAGTTCAATCTCGTAGTAAAATACATGTTGCTTGGATTTCTTGCGTTGTACTTATGTTCTTCGTAGTGTTTAATTTCACTTTTTATTACCTAACTCCATATACTTTTGGGCAAGTATGTCAATAAGATATGGTACTACAACTATAGTACCAATAATTGTTACTCGCGTTCTATTTTTTTGAAAATCGACTTCATCTGAGCATATATTTCTTGCTTTCCCGGTAACAATTTTATCGAACGGTTTTCGACATTTACATGCTCACTGTTTCTAATAAATAATGGTAGATTAGTAATCAACAACCAGCCACAAAATAATATATTTCTTTAACGCCAATGTATTTAACCACCCTCTAATTAGCCCTATTATTTGATTATTGAGGTAATAAATTTGTATTGATCTTCAAAGGACTTATAAAATTTTTAACATGTGAATTAACCCAATCTAAGTTTCTTATAACATTTTTTCAGTGCCAGTTAGGGCCAATATAACCACAAATGATCAAAGATATCCAATTGGAGGCGATATACAAATTCCCTGCCACGTCATTGGTTACCCAGACCCGCAAGTGCAATGGTACAAGGATAACGTCCCAATATATTCCTCTGATAGGATTCATATATCAGGTGAGTAAGGCATATCAACGCTGAAAAAACTGGGCTCTGAGTAGTTCGTAGTTTCTTTTTGGAATTAATTTATTATTTATTATTCGCTATTAATATTTATTGGTTACAGATACTTATACGTTGACGATCCTAAGAGCTGAAAATGCTGATTCGGGATTTTATCAATGCGAAGCTGCAAATGCATATTCTAAAGCATCAAGCACATTAGAAATTTTAGTGGAAGGTAAGTAGTGCTAACAAAATAAAATAATTAATAATCAATATATATAATTTTGGAAGCTTTTCTGGAATCTTGATTGTAATGATTAAATACATGAATGTGATTATAATTTGACTAGAATATTTTTATTTAATGTTTTATGTGGTTTTCATTTCAGGAATGTACATCCATCCAAACTGCAAAGACAATCAGTTTTTCGCCAATTGTGCACTTATAGTAAAAGCGCAATATTGTAACCACAAGTACTATGCGAAATTCTGTTGCCGATCATGTACCGAAGCAGGTCTTTTACCAGTGGAGGGACCACACTTAACTGACTACAATAAACAAAATGCTCTCAGTACTAATTTAGTATAAATATAGGAAAGTTATCTTAAGTACTAGTCTCATTAGTATAATACGGGAAAATAAGCTTGACGAAAACAAAGTAGGGTTAATACAATATGAAATATAAAAAGTATATTTTAACAGTTTCTATCACAGGTGTTTATTTATTTATTTTTACTTTTTATCTTTTAGAGTATATATAGAAGAATATATAATATTTGTTTTAACATTAGTATAATATTTTCTGATAATATTAATATTTATCATATTCGAGATAAATATGCATTCGAGATTAACCTTTGCTTGTTTTTGAAAAGTTTAGCATTTCCTTTGGCCATTTATGTAAGTTTCTAATGAACATCCGATAACCCCTTCGAATAGACATACTTATGTAGAAATTTCACACCCTATACTAATTTGTGGCCTGATTAATGTAAACAAATTTGTAGATATTTTCAAAAATTGTGCAATTGCTGTATTTGTATATATATATAATTTTTAACATTAGTATTTATAAAGTTTTTATGTAAAAATGTGTTCAGTACTTTGTAAAATTAAAAAATAAATGTTTTATTTTATAAGAATATTCTTTATATTACGTTACAATTATAAGTAAACATAATATACTGAGTTTGTTTAAATGTATTTAAAAAAAAATACAATGTATGCTGTCTACAAGTACCCACTTGTACACAAAATAAAATCCTATAATGTATTTATAGAATGAGCAACGATCAGGAGTATTGTAATTGGAATGTAAACTTTGAAATGGATAACGCCTTTGTAATAAAATTAAATGAAAACTGAGAATTGACTATTTCTCACATATAACATTAAACTACACATATGGGGCATTTCATGTGAAGCGGATAACGAAAAAAATGTGACAACTTGAAATTCGTTCACATAATCGGGATAATTGTACTCCTAGAAAGCATGAATGTAAATACATATTTTTTTGTATGAGACTAATTTGTCAAGTTATTGACTTGACACTAAAAATTAGCGAAATGTAAGGTACAGATTTTTTAGAAACTGTTGTTCAAATTAAGCAATGTATAACAAATTATTTAAAATAATATGTACATAGAGAACTGATGTTTTATATAGAAAATTGACGTTTCTTTTTAATTATGGAATCATATTCAAAATTAGATTTTTTTCTTGTATAAAAATTTTATGCCGATATTAAATAAACTTACATAATTGTTGCAGCACAATGGCCAAAAATTCTAAATTTTGTGGCTGAAGTTGCGGACAAATATTCTGATGAAGAATTCAGTGGCGCAACTAGGATTCAGTTCTAGGGGGGCTACAATAAAAAATTACTAGCTAAATATAACAAATTTTTATTTTAAGTTAAAAATACAAACATACTTACTAAAAATGCAAAGTATTCATTTAAATGTTTTATAGATGAAAATCAAGCCCACGAGGTCCGCGATTTTGAAGTTCTTGTATCACTTCATCAACCGATACTGGTATTTTTCTGTGGATATTTAAATGCGCTAGACCATTTGGTCTATTTTCTTTCATCGTATTACTCAAATAAGTTTTGGTTCGTTTCAAGGTTGAAAAGGACCGTTCCGCTGAGCTAGTAGACACAGGCAATGTACAAAATATTTTGAGAAGTTTATGTATGTTGGGAAAGTAATTCTCATTGCAAAGACTTAAACAGTCTATAGCATTTTTTGGTTCATTCAATTGGACTGCTAAATCTTGATGCCACATTTCAAATTCAGCTTTAAGAGCTGCTTCGCTACTTTGTTCAAGATGATTTTCATAAAATGATGTTAAGTTAATAAAATCGGCTGATTTTGCGGAAATATCCTAAGTGGAAGATATAGGGAGAAGACTAGCAAGATTCACAAGTATTGTTTTGTGTTTCTCAAACCTTCCTGACATATTAAAAACGAATCTATCCAAGGTAAAAATATAGACCTCCTGTAATATTCCTCTTCATTAGTAAAAGGAGTATTACACCGCTTAGTTTGGACAGAAGTTATTCTCGGTACTTTTATTGAAAATTTCAATAGCTCACTCATTTTTAAAGCCCTTTGAAGCAAGTCTGCAAACGCCTCTTCTGCATTGTTCCTTATTCTTTGTATAGAATCAATAACATTTCGAGCTTGGATAATTGCTAAGTGAAGCTCTATATCTGCTCATTGAAGACTTTTACTTAAATTTAGTGTATAGCTGAGTAACTTCTCGGCACACAGTAATGCTAATAGAAATTCGGATTGCTTAATCGAATTCGTTAAATCAAGGCGTCAGAGGCCAATTTTTTATCTACCCAGAAAGTATGAATTTCTTCCAATGCGTCAACAATAAACAATAGTAATTCAAGCATAATTATAATTGAATCGTGACGATGCACCCATCGAGTGGGACAAAGTGTTTTCGGTTTTTGAGCCTTGCTCGCGTTTTCACATTTAGAGATATATTTTTGAAAGACTAGTTGTCGTTTGGGATAGTTAAAAAAATTGTAAATTTTTCCAACGATTGCAAAAGAATTTCTGATCGCAGGAACTGATACGGAGTCAGAAATTGCCAGATTTAAACTATGAGAAACACAGTGAACGTAAATTGCTGTTGGGTATCTTTCCAAAATTCTCGCTTGCGTCCCCTTAAATTTCCCACTCATAGAAGAAGCTCTATCATAACCTTGCCCTCTTAGGTAATTAACTTCTATGTGAGATTCTTGTAAGTCTCTGCAACGTTAGCACCCGTTGTACTTTCAACTGGAGTAAACTGTAAAAAGTTTTCACATATTTTATACTCATTCATGTCTTTTTTAACATATCTGACGCAAAGTGTGAACTGCTCGACGTTGGATATATCAGCAGTTTCATCTGCCAATACGGAGAAACATTTGGCGGCATTAACTTGTTGCACATGAATCGATAATCTCATTTTGAATTTTCCAGCTTATGTAAATTGCATTGCGACTGGCTGTAGTTAAGTGAGTTTTTAAATCTTGATCACCAGCATCAATTCGAAATCGTAGTAAGGCTCGAAAATTTGCTTCATTTTCATTTTCGGGTGGTTTTTCGTTTACATCAAAAATGCTGGAGTCACGATGACCCCGTAATGCAATTCATTGTCGTCCACAAAATATAACTGTTTTTATAATTGAACATATTTTGGCTCGATTTTCAACTGCTTGCGTGTTTGAAGCTGTATCAAGTTTCTTATCAATTGGTGCAGTATTTCCCATCATAATTTCCGTAAAGTTTTTTGCACGAATTACTGAAGCTTTATGGTAGTTTAAAACCTCGTGGTCATCAAAACGCTCTATAACCTTCTTCTACATTTTGAAAGGTGTATTAACTAGCTGACCAGTTGCTTGAGATGCAGTTAGTCCTACCTCTTTACTACCAAATAGGACACAATGTTTGCAGTAGGCACCATCTTCTGCCTGGGAATAAGCCAACCTTTTGTATTTATTTGAAATTTTCTGTTTTGATTACCAATTTTAGAGACAGGAAATTTATAATTTTCATCAGGAACCCAAGTATTTACTAAGAAATCATATGTTTCTTGGTCGCTTAAAACTTTACCCTTAACATTACAAATATCCACATGAGATAACGGAGCGACTAAAGATGATGTTTTTATTATGTGTGATGACCGAGGCGATGCAGGTGGTTCTGAAGCACGCGATAACATTGCAGCATTGTTTTCCGAGTTAGTTTCACTTTCACACTCTGCAGTAATTATTCTTTTTTAGCGGTAGAAATCATACTGAAGAAATCTTGTGTGGTCCTTTTTTTGCTCGTTTTACCTTCGGTCATTTTGAAATATGTATGTAAATTGTCTGGAAAGGCAAAGCAAATCTTTGTAGCTTGTCAATTTTATTCGAAACTCGAAACCCCCTAAAAATAGAAGAAAATTTATCGTAAGTCATAAGTACACAATATATTGTCTTTCTAAAATTGACCAACTACCCATTTAATTTATTAAAACAGTATTATAATATTATACTAAAAAGGTACCCACCAAATTAACTTTAAGTTACTAAGTTAGATTATAAACAACTTAAAACACAGCAACTGTAATAAGAATTTATTACAGTTTGTATAGTATTTTATATAGGGACTATATACGCAACACAATTCATAGAAACAGGAAACAGAAACGAACTTCTACCTAAAATACAAAACAAGTTGCAGCTCGCAAATCTCAGTAGTAGTGTTTTGCGTCATGTGTCGCGTTGCAACGTGAAAAGACAAAAGACAACGCGTTGTCTTTTCTCTTTTCCCCACTCCTCAACACCGTTTCCCCACTTCTAGCTCCTAGCCCTCACCCGTTTCCCGTTTAGGAATAATACGATGCGATTCGGCTCGATCGGTACGATTTATATATTTTATTCTGTAAATTTTTCATTCACACTTTTAAAGGTCTGGGGGGGCTCAGCTCCACTAACCCCCCCCCCCCCCCCTTGGTGCGCCCCTGGAAGAATTTAAGGAAAATTTTAGGATGCATCGAAAAACTTTCAACTATATCCTTAAATTGATTAAATATGATATATCATCCTCACACGTAGACGTAAATAAAATCAGTTCGTGACTCAATACGGTAAATTGATGTCTAATAAAACATTTTTTGGGTATATAGCATATTACGGAAACTATTCTAAATCAGAATTATTGAAGAAATATCAGATAACTAAAATTGCTAATTATTTTTATTAAAATATTGTTCGTGGCTCCGATTTCTATGGAGAATAACATTAATAAACCCACTCAAAAATTCTAATTCTGATAAGATTAGCAATGTATCAAATAACTTATTAAAAAAATGTATATAAATTGAGTGAAATATTAATATTTTTAATTAATCTATCTATTGAAACTGGTGTAGGCAACTGTAATATTAATATATAAAAATAAGAGCGATCCAAATGATTATCGTACCTATAAGGGATTAGTATTCTTGCAAGTACTGCTAATCTATAGGCAATGGTGTATAACGACTAATTACAGTTGTTTTTTTTTATAATTCCGTATTCAATACCTCCCAAAATGAGTTTATAAAAAATAGAAGTACTGAAACAGCTTTATGTGAATTTCGAAATAAAATAGTATATGCCCTTGATCATAAGTATAAGGTTATATAATAATTTATAATAGATCTCTCAGCATTCACTCTGGCCAAGTCTTATAGCCCAGGGAGTCTTACATACGATGTAACCTCTTTCTGGTATTAAGATCCTCTAATACTGAAGGAGCGGTGAAGACCATATTGTCAACTGATTGAACAGGTAGCCTTTCGAATACTTTATCCGCCAACTCTGCCGTGCAAAGGCAAAACAATGTAATATGAAAATGGTAGTTTTGAGATAATAGAATTTAAAGTTCAATTATATGCCAAATCATTATTTCATAAGATATGCGTATGAAATTTTTAGAGATGAATAAAAATAATATGCTTTTTGAAGTCCTGCAGACAATTCGTCAGAAAATTTAATTTTGTTTGTAATATTTCTCTTAAATTGTTTTGCCTGTATTTATGTGATTTCAGTAATATAAAAAAATATGGCAAAACACTATAATCGACATTACATTGTTTTGCCTTAGTTCTATATAGATGTTTTTCCCATAGAATTTGTGAATAACAATGTATGATATAATACATTATAAAATGAAATTTGAACAAGTATTGCCAAAAACTTTATTTTACTGATATAAAATTATATATTTTAACATTAATGATAACTTACTTTAATGGCTGGCTTACGAAAGAACCGCGTTATATCATTTTACTAAGTAAATTATTATTATTAAAACCCCTCGCCTACCAAATCACTGGCGTTTTTATTTATACCTATATTCATCCAAAATGGCCTCCTATTTGGCTGCATTTTTGGAACTAAATTTTTTAAAATTGCCTCTATTTTGTTTTTAGAAATTTCCCGAGGGTTTTGAGTTTTTGGTGGTAATTTCATTTAAATTTTTTCTATTTCCTATTTTATTTTCTATTTTCACTTTCATTTCTATTGCATTTGTTTTTTAGAAGACTTTTTGCAAGTTTCAATAAAATCATTAAAGTCTTCTATATTTCCCTGCTTACGAAACGACTGCTCTATTTTACCATGAAATCCATCGGCAGAAAGGTATGTATGTCCTGGAATCAAGTAGTTTAATGTAATGGTTAGAGTGGAACAGTATTCTGAGTTTACGTAGGTAAGAATTGAAGAAAAGAATATATTGTTTTTATTTTGTCCACCACAATTATCTAACAAAATAATTGTGTGATGTGCATCCCTGTTTAACTCCAATAATTTTAAAAATGCGCATGAGATATCTTCCGCTCGTCGTCCAGCTATTGCTTGGTGCCAAATGATATATAAGTGCTTGTTGTCTTTACGCATTGATGTAAAGGTTTCATTGAAGACAATTAGTAGACATGTGAAGAATGACTCCTTAATTTTGGGCATTCGAGTAAGCATAAATACCTTCTGTAGGTCAGCAGAAAAAAATATTGTATTCGGGTCTGATAATTCGTGTCGAGCAATTTCTACTAATTTTCTCGCTCTGGTCGACATCTCACACAAAATTAAGGCACTCAGAATTACAATAAACACACAACTATACAGTTGAGTTTCTTAACACTTCGCGATATTAGAGCCAATTAGCGGAAAAACTAGTAAAACAGCGGTAAAACACTGTATGCGTTACATATGCATTGGAATGTCAAACAGAAATTTGAACACCTGCATTGGCAAAACAGTGTAATATCGACTCCATTGTTTTACCGCTGTAACAATTTAATTTGTAGCCGAGACGTAATGTGTTAATGTATTATACACTGTTTTGCCTTAGTAAAAAACGTCAATTTTTGTTGGTTACATTGTTCTGCCTCTGTTTGAAGTAAAAGAAAATCATATTACAGTATTTTGCCGTGATATTATCTCAAAAATTATTAAGTATATTGCAATGCCAGAATTATGTATTATAGAGCATGAAAAGTTAAGTTATAAATCGTTAAAATCGCAAAATCGCTAATTTGTCGATTACAGTGTTTTGCCCTTGCACGGCAGAACTGTGGTTTAGTCCTCACATAGTCCTTTCTGTCAAAGAGGGATATATAATAACGCAGATTTTATGGCAAGGAGATCATGTTCTGGGTGCAATTTACACCACAGTACATGCATACGTGTCATGTATCCCCTACATGTGGAATCACCTCTTTCGTGACATTGCAAACGGTCGTTTCTCAGTCCAAAAGCCCACTCAAAACGTCCGTGTAGCTGGCATTAGTCATTATTAGGCAATCCATTCGATTGGGTCCATTATCCCCACTTCCTTGTCCATGATTTCTATCCGAATGAGGCCGATCATGGAGGCGTCTTCTGCTGTCTGCTAGATCCAGAAGTTGGAGCTTACCAAGGGGTTAGCCCAGCGAGCCCAAGGCCGTCACCAGAAGAGGATCTGCCTTCTCCTCCCGGGTGCGCCAGTGTCGTGGGTCCGATTTTGAACCCCAGCTGGAGTAAGTGGTTCATTACTGACCATATGCCAGATCAATTTTGTGTAGCCCCTCCTACTTTTATTATTATTATTATTCTGTTACTGTTATTATGAAGCTGACCTTGTTATGTCGAGTTTTTAAATATTTTATTTAATAAGCATGGAAATATGGATATAAATGACTCGTTTAACTAGATGGTAGATTATTGAAGTGTTGATGATAGCCGAATATGGTAACAGATCTCAAGAGGAGGAAAATATCATGTTGAATTGTGACAAAAAGCCACATTATAAAATAATATTTCTCACCAAAGAGTTTTATTTCAATAATACGGAGCTCTTCCTCATTTTCGTGTTGATGCCCAGGGAAAGCATCATCAAGAATACTAAGAGTTCAAGCATCAAAAGAAAAAATGTATTCCCAGACATTTACCAAATACACCACGACAGCTTTAACGAATTAAGAACGAAGACTCATAACCATAATTTCTTTTATAATCTCTTATTTTTAGTTGTAAAATTCGTTATTTATTATAGTAATGCTACAGACGACAAGCATCTTTCAAATGAAAGCGCTGTACTGCATTGCATTGTAAATTACAGATCAAAGTTTGGGACGAAATTTACATTTAGGATTTTAAATTGCTTCCGTATAAGACACAGATGATCCAGTCTAAAATCTATTGATAGAAGTCAATCGCCTAAATTTCTATAGGCGGAAATTTTTTGGAAATATTGAACAACGATGTAGAAATTGTTGATAAACTGTTGATCAGGTCTAACGAAGCCCATGGTGTACGGTAATGAACAGAACTTTCGCTATTAGGCAGAACACAACCCAAGAGAAATGCATGAAAATCCACGTCATGAACAAAGGGTAACGATCTAACGATTTGATAAAACATATTATTTTCAAGAAAACGACCATAGCGTTACGATCCATTCAGTTCAATACGAGGGGGTATCCAATAGAAACCAAACTGATATTGCGGTGGGCGGAGTTTTTGTAGTAAGAACGACCAAAGCGAGGTGTGCCATCAATTGCCATTTCACCTCTTTTGAAACGGGAAAACCACTCAAACACTTGAGTTTTCCCAATAGCATCATCCTTGTAGGTCGTTTTTAACATTTAAAGAGTTTCTGTGCTAGTTTCTTCGAACAAGAAGCAAAACTTTACGACCGTGCGCTGTTCACAAGAATCAGCTATTGCAAAAACCACGAGCACACAACTCTCATTAAAAAATTCACACAAGCTGAACTGAACCTTTTTTAGCGACAACGCTTGACTTACTGACTCAAGAATGGCTATATATGCTCCTACTGGCATATCGCGGTACTACAAAAACTCCGCTAGCCACATAATCAGTTCGGTTTCTTTTGGGTACCCCCTCGTATGTTGAAATTCTGGAAGAATCTCAACATGCGAGGTCTCCCAAGGTCGTTCTCTCTTGAGAACGTACGAGGTCTCAAAGATCAACATTCAACTCTGATTCCAACAGGACGACGCCACATCGCATACAGCTAGATGGACCATTGTTGTTTTACAGAGAGTTTGTGAATTGCTCAATTTCAAAGGCTAACGATATTGCCCGCAAAATCGTAGGACCCGACAATTCCGGATTTTATTCTGTCAATTTCAATGTCTAAAATGTACTCAACGTACCTCAAACACTTTTTTTACTTGAAATAGACGAAGACTGATAAACGAAGATTTACTTAGAGGCATTAGACTCAAATTCAGGAACAAATTGCAGCAATATATAAAAGAAAAAGACGGATTAGGGATGTTGTTTTTTGCAAAATAAGAGTGTTTCAAGTATTCCAACAAATTTCAGAATTTTAATTTTAGTAACAATCTAAATATATTATTTGTTTCTTCCCGGAGTCCTACTGAAAACCACTCAATCCCATTACCGGGTCTAGTACAAACTCTAAATCTTTAACATATTTTTTTTTCTTTTTACAGTAATGAAATTTGCTATTCCTAATATGCTTCCACCCAAAAGCATAGCTGGAACAACAGAGGTAGCAACGGAGAAAACAACAGAAATAGCTATAGAAGAAACCACCGAAATAACTGCAGAAGGTACCACAGCAATGACAGCATTGACTACAGAAGGAACCGTAGAAGAATTAACCCCGGAGGGAACTATAGAAGAAACCACTGAAAGAATCACAGTTCTACCATGCCAAGAAGCATTCGATAGATGCGCAAATTTAAGATGTACATATGGTGTAGACGTATATGTAGATGGGAGTAAATGTGATAACTGTCAGTGTCGCGATCCTTGTAAAGGCGTTAAGTGTCCAACAGATGAAAGGTGTGCCATAGAATTCAGCAGAAGCAAATCATATTATTGGGACAGAAACTTCGTAGCCATTTGTCGAAAGGGTAAGTACATAAAATTACACGACAATTTAAATTAAGAATATTGACTGAATATTTTTCGAAATAGTATTTCGAAGCTTTATGTTCTTCACCTTTCTACAGAATTTACCGTTAAAATAATATGTTTTATGGTAAATTTTAATGTCTAAACCCCGGATTTGACACGTAAGTTCGAGTCTGGAATATCCGCACACTCCAGATTGGGACTTATACGTGTTCTCAAATATCTATTAGAAATACAAGCACAATAACAAGTTAACGTTAACAAGTATCACAATAGTGGGTATAATAAGTTATACAATGAAACATTTTTAGGAATACAAGTCCTCATTTGTTCCTAAACGACCACGCAATAAAAGGTAGACTAATATGTGACTAATTTTTATATGTAATCTTCTGTTCAGTGTAAGTCCGCCCCTGTTACTTACGTCATGTCGGCAATAAAATCCAGGGCTTAATGTGGATAGAAGTTGGTTTTGAATATTGCATATATTTAAGTTTACATTGGAGAAATGATAATACTACATTGACATATAAATGGTTTTATGTGAGAAACAGCTGACATATTTTCGAAATATTGTCAAGCTATGAAATATTTATAAAGAAAAATAAATAAATGTATGTACATGTACATGTACATCTACATAGCGAAGCTATTGTGGCACTAAGAGTAATGTTAGAGAAAACAATAGAAAAAGGAAAGAACGCTTATATAGGATTTGTAGATTTAGAAAAAGCCTTTGATAATGTAAGATGGGAAAAAATGTTCGAGATACTAAAGAGCGCGGGAATGAAGTATAGAGATAGTAAAGCAGTACACAATCTATACAAAGAGCAAACTGCTGTTATAGAAGTAGAAGGGGAAAAAAGGGAAGTAGGTATTAGGAAAGGAGTAAGACAAGGATGTACGCTATCACCACTAATTTTTAATCTGTACATCGAAGAGGAGATTAATGTGGTAAAAGATAGAGTAGATTTCGGGATCAAAGTACAGGGACAGAAACTAAAAATTCTGAGATTCGCGGACGATATAGCAGTATTAGCATCTAGTAAGGAGGAATTAGAATCAGCATTGAATGAAATGGAGGCAGTGTTGACAGAGAAATACGGAATGAGGGTGAATAAAAACAAAACTAAAGTGTTAATGTGCAGAGGGCTCGAGAGCAGAGCAAAAACGAAAGTACAAATTAATAATGAAAGATTGGGGGAACTTAAAGACTTCACTTATTTAGGAAGTAAAATAAATTGGGATGGAAGAAGCGATAAAGATATAAAACAAAGAATAGCGCAGGGTCGCATAGCTCTTAACAAAAAGAAAGCACTTTTATGCTCGGGGGTAATAAACTTAGAAACAACGAAGAGATTTTTGAAAACGTATGTATGGAGCACGACACTATACGGTTGTGAAACCTGGACGGTAGGGGAAGCAAGTAGGAAGAAATTAGAAGCTTTTGAGATGTGGTGTTACCGAAGAATGATGAAAATACCGTGGTCTGATAGGGTTAGAAACGAAGAAGTACTAGAGAAAGTCGGCGAGAAAAGAAATATGTGGAAAAACATAAAGAAGAGAAGAGATAGAATGGTAGGCCACTTGCTGAGACATGGGGGAATTTGTACTTTCGTTTTTGCTCTGCTCTCGCGCCCTCTGCACACTAACACTTTAGTTTTGTTTTTATTCACCCTCATTCCGTATTCCTCTGTCAACACTGCCTCCATTTCGTTTAACGCCGATTCTAATTCCTCTTTACTAGATGCTAATACTGCTATATCATCCGCGAATCTCAGCATTTTTAGTTTCTGTCCCTGTACTCTAATCCCGAAATCCCCTCTATCTTTTACCACATTAATCGCCTCTTCGATGTACAGATTAAAAATTAGTGGTGATAGCGTACATCCTTGTCTTACTCCTTTCCTAATATATACTTCCCTTTTTCCCCCTTCTACTTCTATAACAGCAGTTTGTGTATAGATTGTGTACTACTCTCCTATCTCCATACTTCATTCCCGCGCTCTTTAGTATCTCGAACATTTTTTCCCATCTTACGTTATCAAAAGCTTTTTCTAAATCTACAAATCCTATATAAGCGTTCTTTCCTTTTTCTATTGTTTTCTCTAACATTACTCTTAGCGCCAGAATAGCTTCGCGGGTTCCCCTATTTTGCCTAAACCCGAATTGGTCTTCTCCTAGTATTTCTTCCGCTCTATTTTCCATCCTCTTCTGCACTATTCTGGTTAAGATTTTTGACGCATGGGAGGTTAGGCTAATCGTTCTAAAGTTCTCGCATTTGTCGGCTCCTATCTTTTTCGGTATAGTAACGATAATGTTCCTCTTATAATCCTCCGGTATCTCGCCCGTTTCATATATGTATTTTACCAGTTCAAACATCCTATTTACTACTTTCTGTCCCGCACATTTCAAAATTTCCGGCTGTATTTTATCTACACCCGGCGCTCTATTCTAGCACCTAGCATTACATTAATATTAGGTGCAGCTTAGCAAGAATAGGAACAAGTCTGAAAACTGCGATATCGGACCGCCCACGAAGTATGCAGTAAATAGCCTGATCTTTACTCAGTAGCATTGAGACCTTTTTTAGAGTGAATATCGATGAATAAACATATATTGACATAGAGTTCAATCTGGCCTCGCGTAAAGTGCATCCTTTTCCCTCCGAATACTGTCTCACTCTTTCTTCTACGCATACCTACAGAGATAAACTTTTCCTATTCTTGCTAAACTTTTATCTACTAATGTGAAGTATGAAAGTAATTTGATAAGAAAGGGTGTCGTGTTCAATGAAAAAATTTAAGTGTCTTTTCTCCGAAACTGTGTCCGACCTTCAAAAACTAAAGTTTCGTAGAAAGCCGCCTTAAAAATGAGAGACCGCAAAAAAAGATAGCCAAAATTTCGTGAGGTTTTAAGACTTTTATGCCAAAGTAAATAGCTACCAATATTTTTAATATTCCCACGCAAGAAACTTTGGCCCTTATAATATTTCTTTTTTTATTAAAACAGAACTAGCTTCATTTGAATTAGATGGAGGTGAGACAATACTAAAATATGAATAGTGTTTCCTAATGAAAGCAAGTCAACTTTGTTCTAATAAACAAAACACTGAGTAAATTACTGTGCCTACGTGGGCAGAAATTTTATTTCGTAATTTAAAAAAATGTATTGCCAACTTGATAAAGTTTGACAGTAAATTATTTCAAAAGGGTGATTACTACCACCAAATTAGACTCATCAGTTAGGCTTATTAATCATTATACGAGTATATTTGAAATCAGCAACAAGATATTCAAAAGATAAAATATCAATATACAACGTAGTACATTAAAATAAATTATCCTCTTAAAAGATCAAAATGGATGAATAATACTCAATGCATATTTCTTATTAATGTATACAGTACTAAATTATTAGTTTATTTTTTAGTTACAGAATGTATGTAGTATTTTGTATTATTATCAGGTTTATAGAAGACTTTTCAAGACGAATGTTTACATTCTGAATTTGTATACACACACGATATAAGTTGATTACTTAAACAAGATTTTAGTTTCAGTTACGGTCGAAATAAACAGCGTTGCTCAAATATATCCAGTTGACCATAATATACAAATTTCTTGCCATGTAAATGGATATCCAGAACCGCAGGTGCAATGGTACAAGGGTAACATGCCAATATACTCTTCAAGTAGGATACGAATATCAGGTAGGTAAATCCACACTCGAAAATGCTCGAACTTTTTACTGCGAAGAAATATATTCAACACTGATAAATTAAGATATATGTTTGTTGTTGTTTGGTATGTTATGTTGTTAACGTAATATCTTAGAAGCCATTGAATGGCTGTCACTATCACTGTTAGGTTTTAACCCATCAATTAAAAAAATTGCCACTAAACGTCCGCTTGCGTCAACTGCTTCAACTATAATGAAGTACACAAAATTTTCCCCGACATATTTACGAATGTTTTGCAATACGTCCTCGTATATTGGGTCAACATATTTGTTTCTTAGTGTAGTTGGATTAAGGAGTTTTCGGTCTGTATTCCTAGAAATTGGCGTAGTCTTCACATGTCTTGATATATTACTTTCTTAGGCGAGTTAGTAGTGATTCGTAGTTGTTTGCAGACTTGTGGATGAAAATCCAGATCAAAATTACTGCAAACCTGGATTGATAGAGCAATTCAGGTTTGCAGTAATTCTGATCTGGATTTTTTGTCTTGTGGCATGTTAATTTTCCCATTACCGCACAGATAAAAACAGAGAAACTCAAACACACGACATGATTAAATTTCCTCATTTGTATGGTAATTTAGAACTGCTTATAATTCAGGTTATTCTACAAATGAGAGAGAGAAATTCACTCTG
Organism: Rosalia funebris; assembly: GCA_037954035.1. NCBI lineage: Eukaryota > Metazoa > Arthropoda > Insecta > Coleoptera > Cerambycidae > Rosalia > Rosalia funebris. The sequence continues at coordinate 17,889,342 of JAZFAV010000016.1, read as the reverse complement.
ATAATGGAGTTCGTTCAATTTTCAAAATATACCAATAATTCAACTATAGACATGTGGCATATATATATATATATATATATATATATATATATATATATATATATATATATATATATATATATATATATATATATATATATATTAGAACACTTGAAACAGCACTTATGTGATTAATATATCTAGAAGATATTTAATTTATCAAATATTTTATATTAATTTAAAGTAGCATGTAGAAATATACAACTTTGAAATGTAGAGACGAAAGAAAAACGTATTTTAGTTAAAAGTTCAGAATAAACTTGAAACGAGTTCAAAGACAATAAACAATGAATTTTATCAAGGATTACTAATCATTTTGCAGATATCTAATTTCGCTAATATAGTATTTACATTCATTAACATAAAAAGATCATCTAGGGCTTCGCTTAGGAATGAGTTAATCTATTCAGTGGTGAAAACATTAAATCACTGACGTTCTTATCCAAACAATCTTCACTTCAAATATGCAATCAGTCTGAGAAACTGGTCAATGGATTGTTTTTTTATCGAAAGCGTTGACTTTAACAACGGAATAGTAAGACCAACTGGATTTACCTTTTTTAAATCTATCTTCAAAATATCCAATTACTACATCTCCATTTTATGCCTTGGCAGACACAATTGCACGATATCTTCGTACTCTCTTTCATATCGCTGCCCAGACTTTTCCAGTAATGAACTGGAAGTTTCTTTTTGAATCACTTTGGAAATTTCTTGGTTCTTGGGTTTTCATTTTCTTGAAATTTAAATAATAAGAGTTATTTTTTAAAAGATATACTGATTATATTAGTATATATATATATATATATATATATATATATATATATATATATATATGATACATTTATGAAACAAGAAAACTAATTCTTAAAAATCTTTAAACACCTTCCAAGCGGTTATAGATAAAATAATATATGTAAATTGAACTATACACCTTCTGTTTATCTGTGCAGTTTTATCAGGTGTGACGTCACGTGTAAGCGATAAACTGTGTGAACTGCGCAGTTCAGACTGATATTTACGCAGATGAAATATTTATGCATTTGTACCCTCTTTTGCACCGATAGTTTACGCAGTTTATCGTACAGTTTGTCCTGTTGACGTCCCGTTTACGTACTCGTACATGATGACCACGGTTTCAAAAAAGATGCGTTTTGGCGTTTATACCAACCTTTGCACCAACGTTCACGGAGTTTTTTTACTTCTTCTTCTAGCAACACAGCTGTAATTATACAACAACTGCGGTGGTCTTATTTTTCTGTCACCCATTGAACTTTATTTTTAACGCTTTTTGAACCGAACCTGTCGAAAGTGAGGAGAGAACTGAAGAAAAATCGGACGAAACTGAGGCGAAAACTGGACATAGCCTACACATCTTCAGTTCAGATAAATGTACAGATTTTCATAGTTACTTACGACAGAAAATTGCACAGATAAACGGAAGATATATAGCCCCCTTAACTCATGCGGGAACGATTTTAGCGTCCTTGAGTGAAACTTCACTTGCGTTCCCTAAAAACCTTGTTACCACATATGATATAGCTTGATATATAATTATATATAATAAGGCTAATTGAGAACATTTGATGTCAAATGGGATGCTAAAATCGTCTATTTGGCTCTGACAGTAGTAATTAGTTTTGTAATTACTTCTTGCAACAAGCATATTTTATGCCAATATTTATTGCTTTCAGTTAACCATACACTGACAATTTTTAATGCCACAAAAGCTGATTCAGGATTTTATCAATGCGAAGGTGAAAATGCGTACTACCAAGCATCGAGCGCATTAGAAATTTTGGTACGAGGTAATAAATACTAAACAAAAATATATCTAGAAGACAAGATCTACTAGTAATTTTCAATCCTGTCTTACATGTTGAGTTAGGGCAAGATGTGAGATAGGATTAGAAATGCTGTTAGAAATGTTGACTTAGGTGATTGAATTTTAATTGATTCATTGTTTTATTTTACTTTGATTTCAGAAAAATAATCTATCCAAGTTGTCACGATCATGTACCAAAGAAGTTATTTTACTAGTGAATGGACCACGCTCAATTGACTAAATAATAGACATGACTTACATAAGTTGACTAAATCTAATAAACGAAATGATCTCAGGACTCATTAGTCTCATTAGTTTAATAAGGTAAAATAAACACAAAGGGGAGGAAAAGTGTTTTATTTGTAATGTTTTGTTTTTCACAATATATGTAACATATTCTTAATATACAGAGTATCCAATAAGTATGAAATACTGTTTATAACTTTTCAAGAATACCCTGTACGAAAAAATTGTTCACACAAATGTGTGTTAGTTAAGTTTATTGCTCTTTTTGGTAACCTTGAGTTTATTTCGTAGCTAGTGATATCTTTACCAATACAACTGATTTTGTTTTTTAGATGGCACTACACTATTTTCTGTTTTATTTGGAGTCAACTTTTTTGCGTATAGACGTATAAAATGTATATGGGAGTTGAATTATAAAATTTTTGAGAAACCAAGCATTTCAGTAAAAATATAAAATCCGAATTCAAAAGCGTTGCCAGAGAGGGGGCGGTACCTAGTCAAAATTTTTAACTTATTGCATGTAACGTCAACGTGACATGTCATAAAATAAAAAAAAACAATAATTGTCGAGTGTTCTTAGTGTGAAAAGTGATTAGTTTAACAAGCACAGAAATAATCCAAATGTTAGTACATTTGGATTCTTTCTATCAGATACAGGGATCGCAAAAGAACACATATTAAAGCCTGTATGCATTTCAACGAACTCTTACCAACCGAGAACCACTTACCCAGTCAGTGGTATGTAAAACTCTAAAGAGATTTAGGGAAACAGGTAGTGTAAAGGATGTTTCAAAACTTAGACTTAGCAGAAAGTCTGTAGCAACAAATATTGAGAAAACGTTAGATGTGTTGCTAGAAAGTGACTGAAAATTCCCAGGTTAAAAACACGCCAGTTGCTGTTAAATCACGGTATAAGTAAAGGTACTGTATATACTATACTAAAAAAAGAACGTGTACGTCCATACAGCTGTATGTTGCAAGGATTGAACGATGGTGATTAGGATAGGCATAATGAATTTTGCGAACTTATGATGGACCAAATAAAGATCGGAACTTCCGCTACAATATTGTTTTTCAAATGAGGCCACTTTATTTTCAACGGTACAATGAAGAAATACAATTGTCGCTGTTGGTCCACCGAGAATCCTCATTGGATGATAGAGCAGCATACACAACGACCACAAAAAATAAATGTGTGGACCGGCATCTATGACAACCGCATTGTCAGTCCATTTCTTATTAATGCTAACTTAACTGGAGACAGGCATTTGAAACTACTACAAAATGAAGCGATTTCGACCCTTAGGGTGCCATTCGGGATATCTGCTTTCAGCAAGATGGAGCGCCACCAACCATACCACCGTGATGTGCACCGCTATTTAAATAAAGTCTTTCCACAGCATTATATTAACAGAAGAGGAGTCATAGAAACGCCATTGAGGTCTCCTGACCTTGCATCTTGCGATTTGTTCTTATGGACACTTAAAATTCAGATGGCAACACGAAGTTACTGGCTGCGATACAAACTCAAGAGCAAAAATTTTACTGAAAAACTTTTATCTGAACAATTTATTTATACAAGGTATTTTACAAGAAAATATATAAACATAATTCCATACATATTGGGCATCACGTAGATTTAGAAACATTAAGAACCTTTAATTATTATATATGGCGCTGTAAATTCGTAAATAACCATTGAAACTTGTCAGGTAACACATGACAAAATTGTCGCCTATATGCTCAAGAAATATATAAAGACTTTTATTATCCTTACCTTGTTTATATTATGAGTAAAATCTTGATTTTGAACATTTATGAATATGATGAACTAAATTACTCTTGTTTCAGTTAAAGGCAAGATGCCTAAAATTGATATAGAAATTTATGATATTTTCAAGGATTTTAATGATTATTTTTTGAATTTATTTTAATGGGCTCTCACTAAAAGACTTTGCCACGCTAACTTCAGTATTCGACAAATCGTTATTTCATTATTTATGTCAATGAGTAAGTAAGGCACTTCCATTTATATTAATAAGTACTTAAATTTAGATCATATCTAAGAACGGTTTTTTGTTGTTGTTGATATTGTGACAGCCGTTGCTATTGTTGTAGCCGCTGCGGCTGCCGAATAAGTAAGTAAGGCACTTTCATTTATATTAATAAGTGCTTAAATTTAGATCATATCTAAGAACAACGAACACGAGTTTAATAATGACAATAATAAATAATGACAATTTATATTCAAATATTTTTGTTGTATCTATCATAACATATTTTTCACTTTTTAATTGTTATATTACTGCATATGACGGATAAATACTTGGGGCTTGATTGTCAAATGACAGTCACTAAATCAGATTTTATTAAATAAGAAATATAATTCTTAAAAACCTCTTGGTATATTTACTGGCATTCTTAATTTTATGCGAGCGAGGTTAGCGTAGTACTATTTTTTCACCTAACCCCTGAACATTCACACAAACACACACAGGCATGTGCAGCCGATTGATGGGGGAATCGAACCCATGCGCGGATTACTCCGAGTAGACAATCTAGGCCAATTCCAAGCGATTGACATTATTACCCTGGATCAATCCAGGGAACTTGGAGACTTTCTGTCTGGAAGTAATTATGAGATAATTTACCCTCAGATAACCTGGGCGTACCTACAGACATCAATGTGAATACGGGATCGAACCGAAAGTCAAGTGATCAAGTGAAGAAAGCCCGGCCATCCTTGCCGCTACTTAGCGTTCAACTCGAGATACCACTTGAAAGGCCAGAATACTATCCACTACACCACTTGATCGCTACGACAAGTGTTATATAATAATAAATTTAACATATATAGTATTATGTATGTGACGTTTTAAATATGAGATTTTGAACTACGTTGTATAAATACATATATAGAATCTTTATGAAAATAATTATATATGGTACAATAACTGTGACACAGAAGCATACCACAAAATCAGCGATATTTACACCGGCCCAGTGTCGCCATTGTGGCAGTTATGCTTCCTCCAGACTGATATTTTAGGATTCAGATGCTTCATCCATTGAATCAGTACCCAGGCACCTCCATTGCCCCCCCAAAATCCTTATTCTCGGTAGTATCCGCAGATACCACCGCACTTGTTGCTGTCGTTGGTCTCTCCACAGTCACAGAATCATAGGATGCCCCCTATGTGGAAGTTTTACACGATCCCACGCCTTCTGAGTTGCCAGAGACCGTGGTACCGCGATTTTCCCCTCTATAGATGGAACAGCCATAGCCTGGTCGTGTCTGCGTCGAGTATCTGTAACCTCACAGAAAGGAAAGCAAATTTGTTTTCCCATCCTATTGGAGATAGCAGTCCCCTTCACCGATACAGAAAAGAAGAAGCCTCCCATGGATTCTCCTTCATCGCGTCGTGAAACCGCAGCCAGGATTCAATTCGAACCCAGGAATTTTCAGTTCTCGGCCTCCGAATGATGATTCTCGAGCTTATCTCCGACAACTTGAGCTCGTCTGACCGATTTTCTTGGGACAAATAGGATTAGTCAGCCTGGAAAGCTGATCCAACTAGGCCACTTCTAATTGGACCTCCAGTGTCATGATACTCCCGCAGGTGATACTTTTGTTAGAAGAACAATCAACCGAAGGCAAGTCCTTCATTAGGGTTGGTTAGAGCACGGGCCTCTTCTTCGTCAAATACTGTGGTTAACACCTCTTCGATTTGATCTTCTTGACTGGACGTAATTTTCCCCAAACACATCCGTTTTATCGGTTATAGCTACCCGGAGATGCGTAGCGACAACTCCCGGTAAGTAATTTTTTGGAGGAGAATGCTTGGTGCTTTCGCTGGGTTAACCCCCAAAGAATCCCCTCAGTGGTTCTTCTGAATTCGGTCAGTAATTCGTTCCCTACCAGTCCCAGATCCAGCGTTGGCTGTGTTCGAGAGGAGGAGGGAGCCAAAAAACAGGCTACTGTCGAATCTTTCCTGCTTTTTGGCGTGTGCCCCTTCATCCCGCCGCAGAAATGTTTCGGGTGGGTTCTTCTCTGTCAAACACTGCTATAGCGGCAGCACCCGATGTTGCGGCCCTCAAAATTCGCAGGAGAGGCACGAGGAGAAAAAGCTTTGGGCAAGGGAGACGTAGCCGCGAAAGCATTTAACGCAGCTTACGCAGTTTTTGGGTCTTTTGAAGAAACTGAACGAATGAAACGTCAAGCCGAACACGAAGCAAGGATTATAAATCTCTAGATTATTGCGTTGCTAATTCATTACGTCATTCGGTTATAAGTAACTTCTTAGCTCCTTTATAAGAACTCTATATTCTATCACAACAGCCGCGTAAAACGCTTTATTATGCGTAGAAGAATATTGTGGTAAAAGTATTTAAGTGTCTGCATAATTATTTTTATTGATAGAAATTTCCTATTAAATAATCGTTCTTTACATAACCCTCTTTGGGAATATTCGTTTGCAGATTTGCAATTTATATCATCAAGCAGTTGTGATGCTGATAATGATAGAATTTCATAACTACCGCCGGAAATATATCCATTCAATTGACGATAATGTACTCAGTTTTCATTATCTTGTGAGAGTAGTAAACTATCTAAAGTCAGTAAGATCATACAGGTCTAGCATACACACGAAATATCTTTTTTGAATTGTTTTATTAAAAAATGTTTCAAATAAATAAGTTTTTCTAACTATTTCTGTTACATATATTGGTGACCTTGAAACGTTGTTTAGGTTATGAGCTTGCTGCTATGATGCTCTACTTCGTTTTCGAATAACTGAAAAAAATTTTTTCATTACATTTCAAATCAACATATTATATAATTCTCTCTTATAATATTCTATATGCTCTCCATAGGACATCGCCTTGCATCCAGAAACGCTTTACTTTCCATTATCTCTTATTCATTGGATTAACGGCTCAGGCCGTTGAAGTAATTTTGTTGTTATTTGGACACTGGATAACATTTTTGTGATTCCATAAGTGACAGGAATAAAGTCAGATGACCGAATCGACCACTCCACCACTCCATTATGTCCTAACCACTTAAACCACCTCTTTAGGAAAATTGCTTTTCCTACATTTTTTTAGATTTTTAGGAAAAATCTTTAGAAAGATCTTATAATTTCCAAATGACATAACTGGGCTTTTATATAGAAAAAAATTAAATGGAAAGATGTGTTTATAAAGAAATAACATGATTCCTGCTCTATATCCTGATGACAAGATGAGGCATGTCACCATTTTGGAATTGCGGTGATAAATGGTTAGGCACAGTTTTTTCCAATATGCGAATAAGGCGCAGACGAGTGGCCGGCTCGGTTGCCCGATTTGAGTTCTTGTGATTTCCTTATAGGATCATATAGGAATTTTATGCCTTCATAGACAGAACATGCCTGATTCGGAATACAATAAAAATGATCTAGGTTACAAGTTGAAAAATAAAAATTGATGGACATACCAGAGAACTCACAGCCGATAAATAAGTTGCAGGATCACCATCAACATATGTAAAATAAATAGCTGAAGAACTTTGATTTGGAACTTATAAAAAAATAATAATTAAATAAGTTACAAGTATTAGTCCATACTTATGTCAGACCCTGTATAATACCATTCTGTCAATAAAAATGTGGGTAATGTTAGTTTTTGTATTACGAAACAATGTGACTAAGAATATAATATCGGCGTGTCCAATAATGCAAGTCCATAGCAGACACATATTTCCAGCAAAGTACATAAAACTGTCTATAATACTGTACCACTTTAACTGGCAGTTCATCTCATACATAACATCAAAACACTATCACTACGAAGTGTACAACCTTTATGCAGTTATTAGGCTTTTAAAATAAACGCAAGCTTTCGCTTCAAGAAATGGAGTCCCGATCGACGTGTCGTTTAAATTGAAAGAGCGAACCACACTGAACGATCGAAAACAGTGCGAAAGAAGCTGAAAGCTACTTACGCTTTCTCCGAGTAGCTTCAATGTTAGCAAATATTTTGAGATTATTTCTCACTGGCTGTCACGTGCTCAAGCATTACCGTAGCATTCGGTATTCTCTCCGGTATTCGGCATTTAAAATGGAGCTCTCAACCAGCTGTAATAAAGAAAATGTGCTTTCAACACCGAAACAGAAATATGTGCATTTACCACCCCAGAAACGTGAAATGATTTGCAGTGTGTACGAGGGAATTATGGCACATAACCTGAGATAATCGATAGTTGATGGAGTAAAACTGTGTAGTGGTTTAACTGAAGTGTCAGTTAGGACTCCATATCGGTGTTTAAAGGAGCAGAAGAAGGAAGAGTCAGTGCCACTTGCAGCCAGTCGCAGTCGCCAATGATGAGAGCCTTCCCCATATTTCAAGCAGAGTACTGAGGCATACCATTTGTGACTTAAATTTTCGGTTTTTACGGCGTAGTCGCAAAAGTACACTTATAGACAGTAATGAAATTGTTATGTGGCGAAGAAAATATTTAGACGATTCGGCAACTTCGAAGTGAAGGAACAAAAATTTATTATATGGATGAAACGTGGGTGAACGAGGGACATACAGTTTCTAAAGTGTGGCAAGACTTGAATATTACCAATCGACGGGAGACCTTCTTGGAAGGGTTCTCGACGGGCTTAACGGCTCCTGCTGGGAAGGGGCGCGATAATTAGCCATGTCGGGAATGAAACCGGTTTCGTAGAAGACACCGTTAACGTGAGTCCAAGAAAACGGGCGATTACCACGAGGACATGAATAGTGCGGTTTTCGAAAGATGGTTCGAAACCATTTTAGCGAAAATAGAATCTAGGTATTCCATACGAGGACATATTCCTCAAAGTGCAGCTTTTAGAAATTGCGCGCGCATACAAAGAGCAGTATGTTAAGTATATAATGGATGAAATGGCTCGCGCACACGGGTATCCGGTGTTGCACTTACTGACGTATCATTGTGAATTGAACCCTATTGAATTCGCTTGGGCGCACGTGAAGGGTGAAGTGGGGCGAAAGAATAACACTTTCAAATTACTTCAGGTAAAGCCGGTATTCCACGAAGCTATTGCCAATGTAACTGCACAGTCGTGGCAGAAATACATTCACCATGTGACCAAGGAGCAGCGGATGTGGGACCTGGATGTGCGAGTAGTTAAGTGTTAGTTGAACCACTTGTCTTTAATGTGGGACACGACAGCAGCAGTGGCAGTGATTTCAAGTCGGCATCAGACTCTGATTACTGATAAAAATCAGGGCCTTTTTTAACTTTAGGTGATATAACAGTCCGTTGACTGCCTTTCTATTCGTGAATACCTTTTTCTCACTGGATTAGGCTTCTTAGGGATACCAGTATAAAAAAAACGTACCTTATTGCACTGTACCTCTTGGGTGGTGTGGAAAACAGTGAAAGCCTCCCCACTCTATATCTCTAATGCAAATATATTTTTATTCGCATTTTTTTAATTTTTGCTCTGCTTTCCATGACCCGCCTATGGTTTTTCGTCCCCTTACCTCATTCCCCGCCGCAATGTTCCAAATGCTTGAGTATGAGTCACTGCCAGTGAAAGTGGTAACGTGTTATAACCAGCAACAGCCCTATCACATAAATATGTTTTGAAACACGAGTGGGCACGGGTACCACAACCCAGTGAGCCGAAATCATGTCAAACATCGTTCTGGAATGCCCTGGTGCTTCTTAACCTATTAAATGGGTAGAAAAATAAAATTAACTTAATACTATCATCCATTTTATTAAAACCCAAATTTTTACAGCATCATTACATACTAAAAACATGAATGTGAAAAGAACATAAGCAAAAATAATTAAGTGATTCACTTAAAAATATTTACAATATAACAATACCGTGGTCCCCTGGTCGCAGACCAGAGCGCGAGTAGTCATGACAAAATAGGGCTCTACGGAAGCAGACCGCCAGTGGTTGTGTGTTACCATAATGACTGGCCCTGCAAGACAAAAGCCTATGCATGGCCCTCTGCAGCGATAAAAGTATATACAAACAAATGAATGAACTGTCAAACGTTTACAATCGTGATAGTAATAGTCATGGTGTGTATTGAGCACGACTGGTTGACACTTAATACGATATAACAACACAGTTACAATCTAGCTAACCTAAATGTTAAAAGCCTATAAATAATACTAAATCGTCCATCCACATCGATGCTACGCGTGTAGAACATAGGTGGCTGCCTTCAACAGGCAACTAGCTCGGCCGCCACCTTTGCCCGACACCAGACTGCATTTCATACTGTCTGACAGCACTAAGGCAACTGAAGTTGTCAACTGGAATGTATGAAAGGACTTTTGCGACTAATTTGGGTACTCTTTGACAGTGTGTTTATTGTTGATGGTTGCGGTTCGTGTTGATATTCCTCGATTTTTAAACTGTCTTAAGACCTATTACTGAATTTTAAACTGAAATGTATTATATTAATAAATAGCTAATGCACGCGAGATGGATTTACATTGAATAGATATAACCTGTTCAAAAAATCAATCTCGCACGCCGTCCTTACGAATATTAAACTGCTTAAGCAGCAAATTTACTAGAATTAGCAACAGTATTTTGTACAACAATCGATAGGGAACGACATCGTCATGGCTGGTGTGGCAATTAAAGAACACTCTTGCATCCTCTAAGTTTGTATATATGTATGTATTATGAGTGTATGTTAATACGAGATCCCTCCTATCGAAATAACTATGTGACCTGTGGCCGGGGCGGCACGCAGTGACCACTTGGTGGCAGTATGCTGAATTTGAGACTTTCTAATAGTAGGTTTCTTGTTCCAACCAACCGCCTGGGCAACGCCGCAAATAGAACCGTCTCACTTCATCATATATGAAGATAGCTAACATAAATGGAATGGCAGGTAACCACCACACAAACCTGTAAATGAAAATACATAACACGTGTTTTATTAGTTAATCATTTTATCATCTCAACACTCAGCATTATCTCATTAAATACCAGATACGTAAAAATGAAACTGGAATTTGTCCATAGATGGCCTAGCTGCTAATGTAGTTACCGTCATACCTTGTCATTGGCGTCATTTTCTTGTTTTGACATCTGATAAAGGTTTTTATTTCACAACAAGTTTCATACAACATCATTTTTAATAGCGTTGAACATGTCGAATTTTGTGCCTGGAAACTACGATTTGTGAACAGCATTGATTTTCTGTTACCATTTGAAGAAAACTGCTGCAGAATTGCATCGAATGCTTGTCGAAGCCTACGGTAAGCATGCTCTTGGTAAATCACAGTGCTTTGAAAAATTCAAAAGGGGTAAATTTGTACGTCAGAAACGAAGAACGTAGAAGACCACCGAAAAAGTTTGAAGACAGCGAATTGCAAGCATTGTTGCCAAGTCTGATGAGTAAGCCGCATATGAAAGTATTTCCCAACTAAACGCCTCAATCGTTTCCTTGACCGGTTTTGCTATGCGTGATGACGCATTATCATGGAGCGAAATCACTTTACCAATCAGCATATCAAAAAAGGCAACACACCTTTTTTGATATGCTGGTCGTTTTTCACACAAAATTTAATTCAAATCGATCATTTGTTCTCGGTAGGGTTCAGTATTAACGGCTTGGGTACGTTTTAGCAACTCGTAATAGATCACATCCTTCTGATCCCACCAAACAGAGCATTGTCTTCCGTCCATAGCGATTTGGCCTTGCAGTCGATGTCGATGGTTCGCCTGGAGTTACCCATGATCTTTTACGCTTAGGATTCTCGAAATATATCCACTTTTCATCGTCAGTTACAATTCGATGGAGAAGTTACTTTCTTTTGTACCTGGCGAGTAGAATTTCGCAAATGGTTTTTCCGTTTTAATGCTGTCTTTCATTCAGTTCATGTAGAACCTATTTTCCCATCTTCTGGATCTTTCTCATGGCTTCAAACGTATAGAGACGGCTTCTCGTGTCACATTTAATTGATCCACGGGTTCTTGTTGCGTTTAAGCGTCATTCTCATCTAATAATTCTTGCACGTCGCTATCTTCAAACTTTTTCGGTGGTCTTCGACATTCTTCATTTCTCACGTTAAAATTGCCACTTTTGAAATTTTTAAACTATTCAAAGCATTGTGATTTACCAAGAGCATGCTCACCGTAGGCTTCGACAAGCATTTGAGGCAACTCTGCAGCAGTTTTCTTCAAATGGTAACAGAAAATCAATGCTGTGCGCAAATCGTAGTTTCCAAGCACAAAATTCGACATGAAACGATGTTGTTGAATGAAACTTGTCAAAAACCTTTATCAGATATCAAAACAAGAAAATGGCGCCAATGACGCGATACTACCGTAACTACATTAGCAGCTAGGCCATCTATGGGCAAATTCCGGATTCATATTTCCATTCCTGGTATATTTTAGGACACCATATATACATATATAGGGCATAATGTTAACTGGAGGAATTGATGACTGAATTGCATTAACATAATGTACAGGTATGTTTCTACCTATTATGTATATGAAAGTTATAGTAATATATTATCACTTACTTCAATGGGAACATACGTAATCCCTTATCCATACCAGGCGTGTACGACAGGAATGCGGCCAATGCAGTTTCAAAAATTAGTCCAAAGTTAAGGGCCCAATTTCTCATACCTTGGTGCATAATCGAATTACGACGGGTCTTGCAGATAATTAAATCGGCCCACTGTACTACTACAATTGACACAAAGAAAGCAGTATGGCAGGTGTATTCCAATGATTTTCTGTCTCGATAAGTCTAAAACATAATGAAATTAATTAATCGTTCGCTTGGACAACATTTTATCAAACATACCCATTCTTGACCGTACGAGTCTGTAAGATCGTTGATGGCCTTAGAATCCCACTGCTTCCTGATGCCAAACAGCTTCGTCGGAAGGAACCCATTCTCAGCCATAATAACGAAGTAGACGAAGAATCCGGCTGCAGCTTGAATCATACCAATTTGGCCGTACGCCATTGAGATTAACCTGTCCAGAGAATTGTTTTAGAAATGACCCTGAGTTAAGCCACACCAACTTTTAAGCAAATTTGCAAAGTCCTTACTTGTTTGTTCCATAATCTTACAGCACAAAACTTACTTATTTGCTTAAAAATTGTAGATACTTACGACCAAACACAACCCCACGAATCATGCTGTTAAGTGGCTGACATTTAAAACATCGAGTAATATTTAACAGATTAGTACACATGCAATACTGGTGCAACAGATGCATTGTTTCACTATATTATAATTTTCTGAAATTAACTAACTGTGGGAGATATAATAGTAAAACAATGCATCGTTGCTGATAAGCGGTACTTCTGCTTTACAGGGAAACGGGTGGTATTGGCAGGGAAGCCTGTATGGTTCTTTGTAACATGTTTATTAATTTTGTTTTTTACTTACATGGTCACTGTTAGCGGTTTATTTTAAACGATAGAAGAAATAAATAGAGCATGAAAAAAATGTAACGGCTAACGTTGTAATATGAAAGTTTTAAGTACTTTGTTAAGATACTTTTAAGAAATATTTACGGTAAAATCTACCTACAAACAAATTAACTCCAGCCAAACCTGAAAGTGACGTTACAAAAGAGAGATCAGCATAAATTCATACTATTATTTTATTCAGTCTTAAAATGTAATACAAATTATAATAGAATAGTCCGCGAATTGTATTGTACTCCCAGTTTTCCACATTTACCTCTATTGGTTGATCGTGTCTACAGAGCTTTTAACTTTAATTGTTGCATTTGCAATATAAAATTAAAAATTGTAAGATATGCAACATAACGTTTGTTTAAAAAAAATGTGTTTCAAATGTACCTGGGTAATTTTATGTACTTTATTTTTAGAAGTATAAATATATAAAAGGTGCGGCATTTAAGTTTGCAAGCGTGGATAACTAAAAAATAAGCATTTTTGAAAAAATGTTTCAGAAAAAAGTACCAGTTTTACAAATAGGATATAATGGTTTTAGTTTATTTTAATTTGGTGGAGTATTTCACGGTTATTTGAATGTCGACATTGATTTCTTTAAGGGAAATTCCTTTTTCAATCTCTATATTATGGGCACCAAAACAACCAAATTTTATTTATGAGATATTAATGCACAGGCGATATTAAATAATACATAATAAAATGTCAATGCCATGGTATATAACGCGCTCATATTATTTATTTTCTTAATTATAAACTTACAAAGATTTTTAAAATTACCTACAATGCAAAACAGTTAAACATTCGACCAGTAAGTAATATTTAGAGAAATGACGGAGGTGCCACTGTCATTTTAAAATATTTAAATGTTATGATAGATTTAATTTAAGCGTTTTCTTACTACTGTGTATTATTGATTTCTAACATCCAATCATATTGGGGAAGTTTTTGGGAATGTGATACGCAGTGAACGATTATAGGCGATGGTGACAGGTTAAAAATAATTCCAAATAGTCAAAAACTTCTTAAGTAAAACAAAACATCAATACACGTTAAAACAGTGGCTTTTACTATTCGGCGATATTATATAAAGCATAATAAGACATCAATACCATGGCATATGATGCACTCATATTATTTATAGCCTCAGAAAGTATTTAAATTTGTCTTTACGATATAGTAAAACACATAAATTACTTTGTATTTTAGCACTACTTATTGTAACAAAAAACGTTACTGCAGTTTCGGAATTTAGGGTGCCATTTTCAAACGATTCACAAAGAATGAAAATTACAAATGACCTGGAGTATCCGTTATTGTAAATTATTTTTATGATTGTGTTTAATCCGGTTTTTAAGGGGGTATTATGGTCCAGAATTTTGAAAAAATGGATTCTTTTTTTGCATATTTACAGTTTAGACTTTTAAGAATATATCCTCCAAAGGAATTTTAAAAATTCCAATTATTTACGGAGTTATAGCTACTTTAGTGACGCGGCAACTAAACTGGTCCTGCCGGAGTGAATCGAACAATAGACGGTAGACGTTTCCCGACTCGACTACCTGAGGATGTAATCGTTAAATTCATTGATCTGGACTTTTGCGCCAAAACAAATACATGCAGGAAGACGAACAATTGAAATTGCAAATTATGTAGCTGTGTGCATTTTCAATGAAGGCTTTTTACCAATTTTAAAAATTATGAACGTCACGGGAATCGTTATTGGTCCTGAAGCCCATGCGTTCGCTTCAGACGGGACGAAACTCGGATTGAGCGTTCTGAGCTACGAGCTTCTGATGCTTCTAAGCTAGTGCTAGAACTGCTCGTCTAGTAGAAGGAACTTCGGAAAATCTACATTTTGAAATAGAAGAAGGCCCATTGTATGGATCAGGAATCGCCGATTAACAAAATGTAAGTATAACGCACCATTATATGACTTAGACTGCCTGAAACTTTGCTCAAATCTTTAAACGCGTTTTTCTCGAAACTAATGTTCTAAGTTCTAATGAACCGATTTACTTAAAATCTGGTACGAACCTTCTCTATATAACCCTCTATCGCCCCTACCAGTGTTATGATGAATAGTAAAAAATTGTTTTTACTATTTTTAAAGAATCAAAAACTGAAAAAATAAGAACAAAAAAATTAATTTTTTTTCAAACATTTTGCCAAAAAAAAATCTTTTTCTCTGAGGTAGGAGCTATAACGACATTCTTACTAATTAAGAATCTTTTTCCTTTTTTTTTTCAGATAACTAGAAGAGTTGGAATCGTGTCAACCAGGACGCGCCCTTTCTCTTTACCCCCCACATTACCAGCCTGTAACTTTTTTAATTTGTTTTTTGAAATTTTTTTTCTATACTCTTAAAATATCAATAAATATCTGGTAAAAAAATGGATAGCAAAAATATTTTTTAATTGTTCTTCTGATAGAGGGATGGATAGTGTTCTATGAATCATCGAATTATATGCCGCAAGCTTATGACTTTTTTGACTGATTTGAAACTAACATCTGTGAAAGTCGATTTTCACAGATGGGCACTACAGAACAATTCGGCAATATATGCTGAACGAGATACGGGTTTTATTACGTGTTAAAGTTAAATTCATAAAATTGATTTTATTTTCTTTTTCTACCTCTACTGTAAAATTATTAGACCCTAACATTAAGTACTATTGGACCCCTTGTAATTTTCATTCCTTATGAACCGTTTGAAATTAGCACGCTAAGTGCCGAAACTGCAGTAACGTTTTTTGTTACAATAAACAGTGGTAAAAAAAACAAAGTAATTCATGTGTTTTACTATATAGTAATGATTAATGGCTTCCACCATCCAATTTTAAAATTTTTCCATTGGGACTTCGACTTGGTAATTAGGCGAATTATTTACATTCCCGTAGTTGTATATTCAAATACACAACTCAAACGCCGCACCCTGTATATGTACTTTGTCCATATTCTATACTTCAGCACATTTTAAGACTAAAAAAGTAAACAAAAAGCATTCGAAAAAACTGCCTTCTAACCACACTACTCAAGTAAAATGTATTTATTTTCAAAGAAGCATACCAAGGTCAAGGAATAGGTATTGCTAACTGCTAAAGAAAACCTCTACACAGTATTTCTAATGTACTATTTTTTTTCTAGGAAGAAATTAAAAATCTATGTCGAAGGCAAACAATCTGTGCCTAACAAACACAGATATAAAAAATAAGAAATAAAAAGAAAATAACCTTCTAAGATAGCAACTACAACACTAGACGCAACACAAACTGTACCTCGGCAAATTCTGTGTACATATAACAAAAATACTAAACTACAATAGAATCTAAAGAGCGATAATAACCAGAAACATACTAATAATAATACTTTAATAAAGATGTGTGTTGCAGAGTAAAGCGAACATGTAACGTACCGCTATAAAATAAATAAAGTTCCATAGAAAAATATAACTCAACAAATATTAACTTAAATAAATTTTCTTAAAACACTTTCGTACTGCTCGTCTTAAAATTTACAAAATAGAAAAAAAAATGTACGTACATACTGTTCGATATTTAATAACCTTAACCGAAATGAACAAAATATAAAAAGCATATATAGTGTCGGATATTCAATAACACATTCATGACAATTAAGCAGTAAATCATAGACGAAATAACTTAAAGATATATGAATTAATACAACCATTATAAATAAATAGTGCTTAGAGACATTGTGATCTTGGTCCTAACATAGTTGAAATATTTGTATAGTTGAAACAGTTATGACATAATTATTGAATGTTCACAAACATTTTTCAGTCTAATGTTATGTTCTATCACATACTGAATTTGAATCATTCCCTTGTCAATTGCGCTTGATGGCTTGATCACTCTTTTTGAACGACGATCACTTTTTGATGCTATACGTGAATGAAGTAAATTTACTTAAAATCATAAAATACCTAAATCATCAGAAATGTTATTCTATTACGCCATATTCTATCACGCTTACCACCGTACTATTGCGAGTTTAATTCAATTGAAATAATTCCATAAAAAGAGCCAATCACACTTCTTGTTTAAGTAGTACAGTAGTAGAACTTATTCAAAAAAATGAGCAAGTTGTGGATAAACTTTGAACAATTTGTGTTAGACACGTTTCAGGTTTAATAAATTTCTATATTTTTGCATTACTTTGTTTTACTTTATTAAGTGCTATGATTTATTGTATACTTGCAAATATTTAATCAACAAATTCTAATCATGATACGTGTTTTTGTTTTTAAATTTTATGTTACATGATTTTCACAGACTTACAATGAAACACTGCCAGAGTTCTATGATTCTATGTAATAGATTCTAGTAAATATATTATTGGATCACTACATTGTTAAAAGTAAAATATTCAGGAATCACATTTTACATTGGGAACCTTTTTATTGCGTTAGCTGTACGTAAACAGTTATTTAACTAAATTATAATACGGTCCTGTTTAAACCATTTGGAAGACTAGGTCAGTATAATTTTATAGCTAACGGTACTAAGGTAAACAACTAAAAGTGTTCCTTAAAGATAAATACACTAGGTACCCATATTAAGGGATGTAAAAACATTCTAAATTTATAGGTGATTTTCAAAGGGATGTAACCTACAGAAAAATAGTCGCAGAACAATTTTAAATTGAAGCTCCAAGAGAAGAAGATTCTAGTTTTCAGATTTTCAATTTAAATTTTTTTACCATCAGCAGTTTTTTAGTAATCATAAAAAAACATCGGAAAAAAATTACAAATTTTTGCTTGGTTTTCCAAAGGATCACGGACTTCAATAATTTTTCTTCGGTGATTTCATCTTAAAGATTTTTTAGATACTTTTATCCTCTTTAATTTGAGCGGTCTAAAAGTCTTATACGATGATTTTTTGTTGAGTTATCGTCGTTCAAAGCAAAAAAGTCAGTTTTGACTTTAGTAATTAATTACTCGGGAAATAATGATTATACAGAAATTTATTCTTACAATAATTAACATTTTTTGGTAAAAAAATATGGATTATTGCTAAAAAAAAACATTTTCAACCTCAAAAAATTAATAAAAAATGTATCCTTAAATTGATTGATTTTTAGCAAATACGGCAAATTCAATCATTCCGAATACAATGAAAAATAATTTCAGCACTTTGAAATTTACAGGTTTTCTTTGGGATACTTTGAGGTTGAAAAATAATAGTCAACATCCTTAGTCTATTCATTATTTGTAAAGTTATACCAAATTAAACGAATATCCCTAAATACACAATTTTTACTTCTTTTTCAATCAACATTCTCGCACTGAAAAAATGTTTTTATCAAAACCCAATAACTATGACTTGTAAAGAATAACTTGCATTTTTAAAATACTACTTGAATTTTCTGAACGATGATTATTTCCCGAGTAATTAATTACCAATTGCTTTTTTTGCTTTGAACGATGATAACTCGACGAAAAATCTCAAATT
Organism: Rosalia funebris; assembly: GCA_037954035.1. Classification (NCBI taxonomy): domain Eukaryota; kingdom Metazoa; phylum Arthropoda; class Insecta; order Coleoptera; family Cerambycidae; genus Rosalia; species Rosalia funebris. The sequence goes on along the minus strand of JAZFAV010000016.1, from coordinate 17,870,296 downwards.
AAAGAAGATAAAATTATATAAAAAAAGCTTTATGGTGAAATCACTGAAGAAAAAATTATTGAAGTCCGTGGACTTTTGAAAGGCAAGCAAAAATTTGGAATTTTTTTCCCGATGGATTTCTTATGATTACTCAAAAACTGCCGATGGTAAAAAATATTTACCTCAAGATCTGAAAATTAGAAACTTTTGAGCTTCAATTTGCTTTTTTTATATTTCTCTGCGACTATTTTTCTCCAAATTCTTCTCCATTGAAAATCATCTAAAAATTCAGGATTTTTTTACATCCCTTAATTTTTGTGCCTACTACAGATAAATAGTTTTGCTGATTAATATTATCAAATATGCAAAGCGCACTTCAACAAAAATTGACTAGGGAATAAAGCAAATTCGTACAGGATTATTTCTTGATGATTTTTTTAAATGTATATGAAATTAATATTAAATTAATCTAACTATCTGACACTATATATCTTAAACAATTTGGAAACTTTTGATGGCGTTATCAATGCAGAACTTATATAACAAACCCCGAAAGTTATTATCGTATATTTTTGCGGTACTTCAGATTCAATACAACGAGAACACAAGGGAGTGCACGTGATACAACACGATATCGATCGTGAGTGATACACATTGGTTTTGCCAGTGCCGAGGTAGTTGTTGTGTGGTGCCAAGCCGTCACGACACCGCTGCAGTGACCCACCTGCGGTTAACCAGGTTGTCCCTATAGGGGTCGCGAGGCTGTCTTTTCATAATGTCGGACTCCGGGGCCTCATAAGCCAGAGAAATAGCAGGCACCTATAGAGAGGGAGGCCGGCGCATATAACCAGTTAGTAGTGAATAAAATTGCATGCACAAGTTTTTCTTTTCAGTATTCAGATGTCCAGAATATTGTGTAGAGGAATGAGTGGGTTCTGGTGGCGCTTTAAAGGGCGCTGGGAAGCATTTTGTGCGAAATGAATTAGCCGATGAGGTGCGTGGCTAAAGCTTTAAAAATTTTTCCATCATATTACTGCAATGCATTCCGATTGAATGGGGTACATGTTAATGTGGAAAAAATTTCGTTTATTTGGAAAATTAGCTTACTGCTAAAATTCGAATTCACTCGTTAATTGAATGGTGTTAGTACGGCTATTTATGTAGCCTTACAGTTTCAAAAGCTTAAGCAAGCTCATAAGCAACTACTTACCGTTCGCATGAGCAACCTTCAAAACCCTTCAAAAACCACCCACATTGTTTTGGCTTTGTAACAGGAATAGTATATACATATATAAATCTTCACATTAAATCATTATAACGAAGACAGTAATACATTATGTTAGTTATTTACAATCTGTTACAGAGACCTTACAATGTTAACATAAATGGGTGAAGAAGATATAACTTATTTCAGGTGATTATTACCTAAGACCCTATATTAGAACCTGACTCAATACATGCGAATATGTCTTTAATATCACATTTATCTTTTAAATGTGGACACACTATATTCTATAACTTCTATAGTGTTTAGAGTAAAAATTTATTAAACATAAGATGATGAACTACACTGATATTTTAAGATCGGAATCTAACAAGGGGAGGGCACGACCTGGGAAATTCATTTCGGGACAAGTCTCAATATATAAATAGTATTAATTAGTATACGTTTAGGGTGTTTGACTGTTAATACCGTTGGACAGTCAGTTTCGAAACCCGGTCCGATATCCCCTTTTTTATTTCAAAAATATTAAAATAACTCTACAGTCTCCAGCTCTTTATTCACCTACTAGGCTACCTGCCAGCAGTAAAAATTTACCGGTATATAAGTGACCATTGGATTGTTAAAGCCTTTTCTCTCAAAATTGGCTGGCTAGTGCGCGCTCACGTATTAACAGTTACACACCCTAGACGTATACTAATTATAAATTGAGTCTCATCCCGAAATTAATTTCCCAGGTCGTGCCATCGACTTGTAAGTAATTTATAAACATAACTGAAGTCTCTCCTAATCATTATCTGAAGAAATTTCGAATGTAAGTGCAACTTAAACATCAGGCAAATATTAAAATGAAGTCGATAACAACAATTTGGGTAAGCACTGCATTTTGTTGTTCATAAAGGGATCGATGGTGAGTTTAAAACTGAATTTTCGGAAACGTTGGGTGCCCACATTTGGCCGCCATCTTGAAAAGAAGATTGTTGTGGACAGGAGTTTTTTCCATAAATAACACATTTTTTCTCGTTTTAAGATACTTTCTGACGTGATATTAATAATAAAAAAGTTATGAACCGGAAATATAAAAAATAGGGGATGAAAAAAGTTGAGGCGAAATAATTCTTTTATTTTGAAAATTATTTTATTTTCAATGTTTCTTTTTTTAGTTTTCGTTTCACAACTAATTTCACTTATTTATTCATTTACAGGGTGAATGAAAAATTAATGTCGGTAATAGTTAAAAAATTAATGTCGGATTTATTTTCTCACAAGTTATTCGCGTCTTCTGCACTACAGATGAAAAGTTCTTGATGGGACTATGTATATGATTACTGGATCCTAAGATTATCATCGACGATGACCAGCAACTTGGCTTCTCGGAAAAAAATATGTGAATAGTAAACGCCAACAAGAAAACTAGTAGGTCGGACCTAGCAAGGATACTACATAAAAAAGTTGCACCCAAAAAATAATATTATCCAAAAGAAATGTACAATTTTATTTTCACCAAAAGTATTAATACTTAGTTCTTTTTCAGTTCATAAAGTTAAAAAGATAAGTTAATAAAGCTTGTTGTAGAGAAAAGTTTATTATCTACAAAATGATTCTCAAAAAAATGGTTGTGAGACTCGTCACCCTTCTTTTCAAGATGGACCAAATGGGGCCCGCTACTAACCACCGTACGAATCAAAAGAAAACACTGCCTATCCAGAATTCACGATTGACTAATAAATTGACTACATCTAAAGGCTTATAATCAAATTTGAAGCACAAATGGTGTCGGCTATGTATAATTTTATATCATTGATGATTATTTTTAAAATTTTTAAATTGTTAAATTTGCTTAAAACATTTAACACCTTTTGATAAGTGGCTAGTAAATTATATTTTAAATTGCAGTTCTTTAAAATGAGTCTGAAAAGTAATATTTAAAATTTGTAGATAAAGATAAAATTGATAGTTTTTTTTTTTTAACTCAGACGTCAAAATATGTATTAAAAATGTACACGAGAGCTATTCTTTGTTTGTATATTTTTTTTTTTTTGTAGAGATATTCTATATTTGTAAAATTCAGTCATCATCGATTTTTTTTTATTTAATGCCCCATTTCTGATTGCACCGTTTAAACAAAAAAAAAAACTCTTTCCTTTACGTACAATACAACAGGGTATTGGTTGCATAAGAATTTTTTTGAGTAATAATTTGACAAAGCAAATGAAAATATACTTATTGAAATTTGAGACCAGGAAATTACTTAACTGTAATTTATTAATAAAATTAAAAGTTCGTATGCTCATACTCATGCTCATGCTCATTATTAAACGTGAATGAAGAATTTTGTTTTATTTCAATCATTCTTATAACGCTTTTTATTTCGTGTTGATTTAAAACATTCCCCTGTTCACAAAAATTCTTATGAAACTCATCCCTTATTGTACTTTACTTCACATAAAAAAGAGTTCTTTCAAATGGTAGAATCAAAATTGGAACTCTCCTGTAAAAAAATCGATGTCACAATTTTTTTTAAATATAGTTCGAAAAAATGAAAGGGTAACTCTCACAGTGGCATTTAAAATTAATCTTTGGACATATCTGAATGATTTTCAAGGAGACATTAGTACATACCCAATAGAATATTTCAATTACTAACGCATATTCGTTCACAATTTTTTTTCTATTATTAAGTGTATTATTTTGTTATGTAATAGTACTTAACGAAACTATCATATATTTAATAGAAATCAGATGCAATAACTTTCACTTCCTAATATCAATTGTTTAAACTGATGAATGCATACCTTAAAAAGGCGTTATTTTGCCTTTTTAAGGTATGCATTACTTTTACTGTAACTTTTAGTGTACAATACATAGTTTGCCCATGAATTCAGATGACATGACCACTTAACCAGATACTATTTGCTAAAATGATCATTATATAGGGTGTTCTTAAATGAAGCAGCAAGAAATAGTCCAGTGAATATATAGCCAAAAATAAGACGACTGAAGTAAAAATACCTTATATGAAAGTTGCACCCCTGAAGAGATGTTATCCACCTAAATGTGGGGGATGAAATTCACATTTTAATTTTTTTCTATAAAATAAAGAATGCTGAAGACACGAAATTTTATATCGGTATCGGGAAAACTATCGGTTTATTCACAAAATTACAAGAAATAAAAAAGGTCCAAAATAAATCAATATTCCTCATACAAATTAGGAATTTCCTTCAAAAAAAGTTATGAAATATTAGAAAGGGGTTGAATCCCTTTCTAAAGCGATAGAACGATCGAAAACATAATGACGAGATTTTTCTTCGTTAGTAGGATACTTATATGGTATCTAATTTTGTATCTCCAGAATTCTCCATTTTATAGAAAACAATTACAACTCAGGAGCTCAACTTTCATATTATTTTAGCAGTATTTTTACTTCAGTCATATTATTTTTGACTGCATTCACTGGAACTATTTTCGCTACTTCGTTTAGAATACCCTGTATAAGACAGCGGTTACGGGATAAAATCACTTACATACCGGGGATCTAATTTCTGTTAATGTACTATTTTGTTATCATGTAACAAAATGGTATTATATTTTTTTATGTTCTAGTATATTGCATTTTCGCTGTTTTTTGTCACTGTGTATAACAAAATTATCTTATATCTACTATGCAGTTAATTACTGTTTTATTTTTTACAGAGAATATCTTCTATTTCCATTGATAGATTATAACTTATTGTTTGGTATAAAGTATATTGAAATTAGAATTTTAATTGATGATTTTAATGTTTCATGGCAAATGAATTATTGGCATAATGTTACATTTTATCCCCTGTACACATCTAAAATATAACGCTCATCGACAAGAAAAGTCCACATAACTCAAGAATTGGCTGTTTTGTATTAACACTTGAACATTAATCCTTATGCCCACGAACTGGAAAAGTAACGTAAGGCTTAATTAACACTGAAAAAAGTTAGCTAGAATCCTGTGGCTGATCCTCTGAGCATTTTCAATGAGGTTCCTTTTGTTTTTAGTGTCACCTTTCTTGCCAATGAGCGATGCCTAATTAAATTCACTTTCTGAAAAATTATCGTATATAAGTCGAAGGTTCTAATAGGGGGTCTTTAAAGACAGAGCGCATGAAGAGTGCCAGTGCTAGTGAATGGGATGGAAGGAAAGCAGAAGTTCGCATATGAGAAAAAAAGGAGAAACACAAATAGATATGCAGCCGAGTCACTGTTTGAGGCAGCGGAGAGGACCGACCGGCCCTATCCATAAAGAGAACACGAAGACAGTCTATTACCTTTCGTTGACGAGTTTATCAGTGAAAGGGTTTCTAGGTCTTCGCTTCATTATATCTGATTCTGCCTCTTCGTATGCCAGCGATATGGCAGGGACCTGAACTCGGCCAAACAAATACATGTCAAAAACAAAATCACAAGAAGAACTGCCATGAGGGGGAAACACTTACATGCCAGCACTGCTCCTTGATTTGTCTAGCCTAAGTCTGATGTGCTTACTTTCAGTGTTTAATGACTGTGTGTGTTGTGTTTCTATTTCTTTATTGTTGGTTTCATTTTGATATAAAATAAATTCATTCTACTAGTAATAATAAATGATATCTTTGAAGAAAATTTGCATTTTCTTATAGAAAAATGGCTGTATATCTTATTTCTAATAATGAAAATATTTACGAATTCTAAATTATTGAATACGAATATTATTCTGTTTAATTCAGCAAATTCCCACCGATTTATCAGTCTCCAGTAATGATTAATTTGAGTATTTATTTTTATACATAGTGGCCCAAACATTGTATGAAAACCTTGAAATATCTCGATAACGCTTTGCAGTATCAAAGCGAATTTTAGAATACTTAATGTAGACAATAGGGTAGATTAAAAATTGATGTCGACGGTGTTGCCATGGTTTTAATTATCTCACAAGTTTTAGCAACTAGTTTTGAATTTTAAATGGGACATCCTCGTAATTAATTTCCTCAATAATTGTACACATAATTTGTGTAATATTCCCTATACCTAAATTCCGCCGTTTTCGCAACATTTCACAATTTGTGAATGCATAACATTACAGTAAAACCTTTCATAATTAACAAAGTAACTATTGACATTTAATTTGTTTCAGGAAAAATGTTTACTGCTTGATAAATATAAAAATGTCAAGTTGTCAGAAAGAGAACGAATATAAATTCTGATTATAATAGAATATGGAGACAGGACAAATAACCTACAAGATATATATGTGTATTTAACAAAAAATATCCAAACAGAAATCCTATTAAAAAATCCATAGTAAGTAAAATTGTAAAAAGTCGCCAACGTGGAACCCGTAGAATATATTCCTAAAAGCGGAAGGCCTAAAACTGCAAGTAAAATAATTTTCAGTTTAATGTTTCGCTGTGGAAGAAAACCAACATTTAAGTTGTAAGAAAATATCATTACACTTGATGCATCACGTACTACAGCGGATTTTATAAAAAAATCAATTTCATCTTTTCCAAATAAAACTGATTCAAGAACATAATTTTGTGATATGGCGACAGAAAAGCTAAATAACGAACAATATTGATAAAATAAAATAGTTTTCTGATGAAGCAGCATTCTACCTAATTGGAAGGGTCAATTGCAGATAATCGAGCTGTGATAATCCTCACTGGTTTAGGGAACATCATACACAGACACAGATAATGGGTTTAAAAATAATTGGCTCTCTTTTATTGAGTGAAATTTGACCCGGCCCAAATTTTGGAATTTTTAAAAAACAGTATACAACATTTGCACAATTATTTCCTAATTAAGGTAATATCTTTGTTTTATTGTTTATGTTTTTGAAAAATGCATTCCCCATTTTATTTAAAAATGTAGAATGTTTCTTAAACTTCACACTTTCTCAGCTCATAATGGTGTTTCAAACAAGAGCAAGATGGTTCTCCGTCTCATTATCATCGGTAAGATATTACCTAAATATTTCTTTATGAAGATGGATACGAAGAGTTTATAGAATGCTTTTAGGTCACCAGACCTAAATTCATTATATTTTTTCCAAGGGATCATTTGAATGTAGTTTATAAATCTAAACTTTAAAACTGACGATACCAGAAATTAGATCCTGAATTATGGATGAAGTCAGGTGAAGTGAGAACGCATAAATTCTTGGAATTTCTGCGTTCAATGTAGAATAGATTTCAAATGGATTCTACAGATTTTTTAAGATTGCATGTTTTTTTTTCAAGAAGTTCTCAGTCAAGACTTTAAGCAGCTATTGTAAAATTTTGGATATTTTTAGTTTCCCTACTAGGTTACGCCTGTTATTGTTATGCCTTTGTTTAGTAAACATTATGTTTTTATTCCATCTTTTTCCGATAATTTATCCATTTTTACAATTATAAAAATTTGAATTTTGAAATATTGGAAAAATTTAATTTATAATAGAGAATGTTACATAATTTTTTACACAAAAATGTGTAGAATACGAGGAAGTTCAAAAAATTAAAAAATTCGAGGTAAATAATAATGAAAATACTATGCATTTATTATTACAGACAAAAACCTTGGACTATACATTAAAAATAGATAATCAAATTAATTCTACTAATATTAAGTAATGAGAACATATTCACGGCATAAAAATTACATTTTAGGAAAATTGAACAAGAACATCTACACATAGTATTAAATTAGAAAAAAATTATTTGTTCTCCATAGACGTCTAACATATCATTGTGTTTGAAATACCTTGTATATTTAACTCATTTAGGATGTACACTGAATATGTTGTTTAAAACTACTGATTATAGCTAAAATAAAATACTATAAATACCTTTTAAAAAATATTCCACCTTTTTTACAAGGTATGAGAATGTACATTTTATAATCCTTCTGAAAGGTTTCGAAATCCTGATTTCATGTATTCCTTTATCAAAACAGTATAATTATAGTTTATTCGGTAATTGAAAATGTTAAGTCAAAATTAAAATCCTCTGCATAACAAAAAAGTAGTTATATTTAATGGCATTATTGATTAAATCATGTGTGACAACACCGGATTTATAGAATGAACTCCAACAACAAAGAAAATACAAAGAACATACACTCAACTCAAAATTGACAAGGCACATCAACTATAATTTAATTAATCACGTGGACCTAAATTATCTGAACAAGACGAATTACAATAATAATGTATTAATTATTATCAGGTCCAGGTAATTATAAAAAAAAAATACTAAGAACTCTAGGACTAACGACTTGAACAAGGCTAAGTGCTAAGCAAGCCAACTACACGATTTGGGAGAGGGTGTGTGTAACTGTGTCAGTTTGTTTATATGACATGTTAAAAACACTAAAAACAATTCTTAATTTTACCCCATCACTTAGACAAAAATACAACACAAAATGTTATTATAGAGTATTCAGACTGTTATTTGATAGCATTTCCCATGCAGTTGTATTTTCAATAAACCCACTTGGCATCAGAACAAACGTTTTAATAATTTTCCCCTGTGGTTCAGCCATTTTAGATCATCGCCCACAAGTAGCCTTTTCGAAAAAATACATCTTTTATCATCCCTTCTCGTAAAATGGCTGCACCAACATGTATATCGAATTAATATACTGTACAAAACATAGTTAGTTGTTATTGTTAGTAGGCAGTCAATTTACCCAAAAGTAAAATTAAAAAAAAATAAATAAAAAAACTGCACCTATCGTTTACAAGTTTATCATTTATGGGATCTCTGGGTGGTCTCTTCATAATATCTGATTCAGCTTCCTCGTAAGCCAAAGAAATAGCAGGTACCTAAGTTGGTGGGGAAAAAAAGAGAAAAAAAGATAGAAATTAAAAAGAATAGAAAATAAAACATGTTGTAGTCGATATAACGTCTAGTATTAGCGATGGGAGAAATCGAGGAACAATTAATATCTTGTACCAATATATATTTTTTTTGTACTACGTATTTCAGTAAACTCAAATTGTGTCTTGAATGACTTAGATCCTTATTTGTTGGGAAATTACAATAATATAAATTTACATAATATGTGGAATGTTAAAAAAAGGATTTTTCTTACCTATATACAGAGTGTAACAGAAATGTACATAAATACTTCGGCAGCGTGTTCTACTCATCAAATTAAAGGAAAAAATTCATATTTATATCTATGTCCAAAACTTAGTTGTTTTCCTATTACAATATTTATGTTCTAACTAAGGTAATTAATGATAATCAATATTTGGACAATTAGAAAAAATAGACGTGAAACAAGACAAATATCATAACAAATGTTCAAAGTTACTGCCTCTTGCCAAAATATCGGGTTGTCCAAAAAGTTCGCTTTCATAAGTATTTACTATTAACATTATAGTTATTACAAATTATTTTAATCAATAATGTATGTTCCTCCATTTTCAATAACTTTCTCCCATCTCTCAGTAAATTTCATAATACTATTTTCATATAAACCTTTGCGGTTTGCTCGCAAAAAACATTTTTAAATGATTTCTGACTTCCTTGTCATTAGCAAATGTCAACATCCCACGTGATAGAAGATGACCTTCTTACGATTTACAAGTCCTGGGCGTTTTTCCTGCATGACAGCTCAATTTTTGTAGTTTCTCACAGTAAACGTCCGAATTTATTGTTTCGTTCCTCGGGAGTAACTCAAAATAAAGGATTCCTTTGAAATCCCACCAGATAGACAACAAAACATTCCTGGCGTGAAGCCCTGCCTTTGGTGTGGATTGAGAAGGTTCACCGGACTTTCCCCATGATCTTTTTCGACTGACGTCGTAAATGATCCACTTTTGATGACATGACGAATCCTTAACATATCATAGATGCTGATGCGATCCATTAAATTGGATTCGCTGAGTTCTTGAGGAACCCAAACATCGAGTCTACTGACGAACCCAAGTTGTTTAAGGTGATTCTGTACACTAGATGTTGACGTCCCGATTTTTTCTGCAAGCTCACGTATGATCTGGCGAGGATTTGCCTCAACTAAGGCTCGTAAATGCTCGGAAATGACTTCTTTAGGTAGGCCTGACCTTGAGGACAAAAATGTCAGATCGAAATCTCTTGAATCACTGTTGACACGCTCGATCTTGAATAACATTTTGCCGTATACAGTACACTATTTCCGGCAAGTCTCAGCGGCTGTTTTACCTTTTTTTAGATAAAAGAGCATCACGTGCCTAAAATGCTCGGTTTCGCTCTTTTTCAATTAAGCTCATACACAACAATAATAGAACAAGTTCACGAGTATAACGGCAGTAAACAACAGTTAAATATCAGAGTTAAATAGGGAGGAAGGTTTCAAGGCTGAAGTTGTGCGCATGACATCATAGGCCGTGACGTAAGTGATTAATTCGGAAAACCGAACGAACTTTTTGCAACCCAATACATTGCTCTGCATGCCTTCCTGGCGATGTTCTTATCATTCCACAGATAGCCGAAGTATTAGGAGTATACAACTGCCACAATACAATTTGCTTTAGATGTACTCAGATAAAAATCCAAACAATTCAACTCTGGATTTTTGACAGGAAATGATACAGGTAGCTCCATGTTCCATCCAGCGTACAGGATAAGCATTGTCAATAAACTGCCTGGCCACCCTACTAAAATGTGATGGCGCACGTGCACCATCGTACCATACCACATGGTTCTTCTAATTTCTTTCATATACGAATATCTTCAATTAAAAGAAAATAAACTATTATCCAAAAATTACCTATAGACAGCGCCTGCCCAATGCCCTAGTAGAACGAAAAGACCAGTCACAGAATGACGTATTATTCCACAGTAAACATTTAGAGAAAATTTATGGTACCGCTGCAGCTGGTACCTCGATAGAATAACGACATGCGAATTTTCCTCCCGCCCAAAGTGGAGATTATGAAAACGAATTACTCCATCTGTGGTAAAAGTTGCCTCGCAATAAACAAAACAATTGACGGAAATTTGGATCACTTCCACATCTACCCAAAATCAGGTACAGACTAGTTGAGGTTTTTCTAATTAATTCCTTGAACATGTTGAAAGTGCTACGGGTACGACTGATAGCATTTTCAGATTCTCTAGTCAATGTGATTCACATCGTCCCTCGAAGCCAGTCTTCTCGTGTCTTCACCGGGATTTTATTCTATTCGTTTAAAAACATGTTCTTCTAATGTAGTTCGAATTCGCAACAATATACATCAATTGCATGTCTACCATTTCCAAATTTGAACGATTTTCCCTTCTTAACGACAAAATGAAATCAAAACAAACTAAACATCGGAATAATGACAACAAAGTACAGAGTCTTTCAATAGGGAAGCTCGAAATTTGTTAGGTTATAGCGGCCAAGAACTAAGCTATAATAGCGAAGTGAAATACTTAGGAGTAATCATGGACGGTAAACTGTCATGGGGAAAACATCTAAGTCACATATGTTCCAAGATCACAGCAACACTTTGGCAACTGAGAAGAGCCATTGGTAGTAGCTGGGGCTTGAAACCGGAAACCATGAAATGGATGTATGAGGCAATTCTCAAACCCAGACTGACGTATGCAGCACTAGTCTGGTGGGGGAGAGCCTGTTTAAAGTCGGAATCCAACCGACTTAACAAGTTAAGAGGATTGATTCTTAGAAGTATAACCGGAGCCCCAAGATTAACACCGATCGAGGCGATGGGGATACTGACGGGGATACCACCTCTTGATGTCATCCTGAAAGCGGAAGCCGCAAAGGCAATGCACAGGGTGGGAAACATGAATAGGAAGGTAAGGGACCTGAATAGACTCTCAAGAGAGCTAGCTGAGGAGGGACTCCTATGGATGCCCTCTGACAGTACGGGTGTCCACTTCCTGTTTGACAAGAAATATAAGATCACCCTCACCAGTAAGACCGACTGGATGGAGGGTCGAGCTGGATTGCCGCTCAATGGAGACATCTGGTACACGGATGGAGCCAAGAGTGGGAACAGAGCGGGTGCGGGGGCGTATAGGCGACGCGACGGGATAGGTAAAACCTTCCCCTTGGGCAAATACACTACCGCACTCCAGGCCGAGCTAGTTGAAATTACATACGGTGTTCTGGGGGCGGACCAAAATCGGACCCAGGAGAAGGTATGTATCTGCTCGGATAGCAGGGCGGCGTTGGCAGCCCTGAATTCAGCAACGACAAAGTCGAAGCTGGTCTATAATTGTTATGAAGCATTGAACCACTTGGCAGGGAAGGGACCGGTGGAACTCTTATGGATACCTGGGCATAATGGCATTAAGGGAAATCTAATTGCAGATGACCTTGCCAGACTAGGGATCAGGGAAAACCTCTATGGACCAGAACCTGCAGTGGGAATAAGTCGGAATCTGATCAGAGACTGCATCAATGGCTGGGCAAGAGATCAGCACAATAAAAGATGGAGAGGAGTAACGGGTTGTCGAATAACCAAACTCTTCATCGAATACTCAGAGATTGAGACATGGGCCCAAGAATTCATTAAATTGAACAGGCACAAAGCCAGAACTCTGGTGGGAATCATAACGGGCCACCATAGTAGCCTGAATGCATATAAGTACAAGCTGAGGCTGACTGATAGCCCGACCTGCAGATACTGTAAAGAAGACGAGGAAACCTTGATTCATCTTCTTTACACCTGCCCCGCACTGGAGGAGAAGATGTATCTTATATTAGGGACCCCTGTTATCCTAGAGGAGGCGAGGCTTAAGGCGGGGGACGTGCCTGAATTGCTCCTTTTATGGGATAGCATTTTTGGATAATGACCCGGATAAGAGGGGATCGCCAAGGGACTACCCATGCGATCAGTGGCTGATGAGGCCAAAACCTATATAATATAATAATATAATAAATCCACACGAGATGCACCAGCACCAAATGCATCCCGAGAAAGTCACTGTTTGGCGCGGATTTTGGTCTGGCAGACGCGTGAGTCCATACTTCTTCAAAAAAAAAACTGGCATTGCCATAACCGTCAAAGGTGAGCGCTACAGATCGATGATAAGCAACTTCTTGTGGCCTAAACTGGATGATATGGATACCGACAATATGTGGTTCCAAACAAGACGGCGCTACGTACCACACAGCGCATGCCACGATAGACATTCTGCACGAGCGATTTGAGGGCATGGTTATCTCGCGTAGCGGCGATATGAACTGACCACCGAGATCATGCAATTTAACGCCTTTAAACTTCTTCCTTTGGTGCTTAAGTCGCATCTCAAATCGCAGGTCTATGCGAATAAACCGCAAACAATTGATGTCCTCGAAATCGACATAACGAACACCATCCAGCAAGTTCAGCCAGATTGATGTGACAAAGTCATCGAAAATTGGACCTCCCGAATATGTGCCGCCAACCAAAGCCCCGGCGGGCATTTGAATGACGTTATATTCCACAAAATATTTTAATGCCATAAAATATTCTTTCAAATAAGAAAAATGAGTGGACATTTCACACACAACTTGTTTTATTTACGTTTAAAAATCGAGCGTCCTTATTGAAAGACACCTTACATAACGCATTATCGAAATATGACTAACACGAAAACAATTAGTTTTTGGGAATAGGTTTATATGAACATATTTCGTTGCTTTGATAAGTTGGGTACGCCACCGGGAAAAACGGTCTACTTTTTTTTACACCCTGTATATGTAAATGGAATAAGTCCACATGTACTATTCATTTCGTCGCTATTTGCCAAATGAAAAATTCTCTTATCTTGCCGATAAACGGAACAGTCTATCTGAGCCTAGCCATAAAAACAAGCCACGGTATAAGATAAGAGCCGTTTGGGATTCTTTTATATGGCAAATTGTGATAAAATAAACTATAACAAACTGTGCCGTCTAAAGTAATATTGGTACGAGATACAATTTGTATAGACTAGCTTAACTATATAGCTTCTGAAGTTTAAAGTAACATAAACATGGTAGAAGATGGTCGAAAATTAGCAGAGAAAGTAAATTCTTGGGGACGTACCTTTGGCGAGTGCGTATCTTCCTTTATACTTTTAATAATTAAAACAATGAAGGCTACTTATAACTGAAATACTCTATCTCTACAAATGAAAAAGTGTTTAAATATAACCGAGCCTAGTCAGTGCAAGATTTACTCGAAAAAATTGTCTCAAAGTCTACATGCGCCTCATTTAACTCATGTTCTTAATTTGCTTTATACCTTTCATTTACTAATTTGTCTGTCCATGGGTTACGTGGGCGCCGTTTCATAATGTCGGACTCGGCTTTTTCATAAGCCAGTGATATGGCCGGCACCTTACATTTAAAACGAAATTAATTTACTAAGATGCTGTTTATATGTTATCTGATGCCTGATTCAGTGTTTGTTTTTTTTTCTTTTGGGGTAAACAATAATTATCAAAGAAGTTACCACATTTAAAGGAAGCCATTTTTTGATATTAATAATAGGTAGCATTTTATACAACATATACATATTATAACGTATAGTCATAAATAACGTATACACAATTATAAAACCGATGTGTAATATAGTGGAATAAGTAAAAATCACTTAAATATTAGGTACATGCAACTATACGTGTAATGATTAAATGATGAATATATCAAGTGAAAATAATGGTTTATAATATGGCACTAATTTTTCCTAGAAGAATATATGGCTGACAAATATTCTACTAATTAACCATACTACATTGTTTGTATAAATAAAGATTTATAAAAAGTACCATTTCCTATAATAAATGTATTCGTATAAAATAAAAGCATTGTTTTTCTTGACGAATGATTTTTTTTATTCTAGACTTGTATTCTATTTGCTAAATGTATGTATATAGTACAGCTTAAAAATAATATATTACGTCAATCTCAATTTTTTAAATGGTTGTCCTGATCTCTTTTGCACTTTTATATTTTATGCATCGTTCCCTATAATAACTAAGATGCTCTCGAAACTAAAACTATATCAAAAAATGTTGCAATTAACCCCTACCCAACAGCATATAATTAAGACGAGTCGAGATTTGGCTGGTCATTCTATTAGATCTCGTCTATTGTATTGTAGATTGTCCAAGAAAAATAGTATTTAAATATTGACACATTGGATGAATATAATGGGTTGATATCTCGTTTTGTTGACACCACAAAGAATCATTGACTATGTGCGAATCTTCGAAACTTAGATATAGTAACAAATTTAGAAAACCAAGTTTGATAAAGTGTGTTTATTAAGTTTAAAGGTGTTTCATTGTTTGATGTAATTTTTAGGTTACTTTGTATACATGGAATTTAGTTATAAATAAATACATTGCCTGATTTAAACGATACTTATACCACATTACATATACTACATAATGAGTCATTAATATAATCAGAAACTTATTATCATTTTTCTGTTATTAAATTTTTATTTAAAAAAGTTCATGAAAAACACAGCCGAAGATAGCTTAACTTTGTAACAAAATGTGCCAACCACGTATTAAAATGATTGTCACCCTAAATATCTAATAGGGATATTAGATATTTATTTATATATAGCACCCCTACAATAAATCTACTTGGCTGCGTGAGTAAAATGTTTATTATATAGAACAAAACCGGATTTTTGGATATATTTCTTAATTATGGAGAAAAATATCCTGAAGATTTTACAAATTATTTGGAAGATCTTGATATGAGCTGTGATATGTGAGACTAAATATTATATTATTTAATACTACGGTCTCTAAAATTGCAGTTACTGTTTGTATTTGTGATGTACCTTTTTGATATTGTGAAAAAAATATACATTCTGTGCGAAAGTGTAAAGTAATATGTTTCAATTTTGTAATGTGGTCCAATTTTGATTAAGACGCATCAATATTATACTACATACCATATCGAAATTACAAAAAGTTATAAATACCACTACTACACGTCATACATTTTACCATACAGCATTAGTGGCATATAATTATAAAATTATTTTAATTTATTTTTAGGGAAAATCACATTAAAATTTCACTTACTTAAGTGGAACTTAAAGTACGAATTATGAACACCGTGCGGCCAGGAAAAACCACCCTAAAAGTACTTTTTAATGAACGATTTTTTAATGAAACGGCTGAACTCCATTTAATCTGCTATTAATATACATTTCTTCAAAGTGATCGAGTAAAATGGGTACATTTTGAGAAGACAAAAAAATCAAACAATCGCATCACAATATTGAAGACTAATATTTTGGAGATACAGATAATCATGGATATAACCTTCTACCTGGAGATGGCGCCTACAGTTGCGAGGACATCTTACTCCCACCTTATACGGCTATGCCCTCTGATAATTCCATTTTAGGAGTCAATTTAACGAAATATAGTTTAGTTGGAGTAATCATGTTTAACCTGTATTTAGGGGATAGATTATACTTGACCGCGAGATAATTTATTTAAGGGAAAAATACAGAATTAAAAATTTAAATAAGTTAATTACATATTGCAAATAGCTCTTTGAATTATACATTTTCATTTCTTCTCACTCAAAATTGAATACAAATGGTAATAATAATGCATCACAACCTTCAATGCTTTTTCTGCAAATACTGATATCTTAATTTTGTAATGAACCCCTGTATTCATTTCCGTAAAACTAACATCCAAATATATCATCATTAATTTGTTAGGAGAAAACCCTAACGTTAAATAATGCTTATGACATTTTATAAGCTATATTCCTTTCCATTCCAGAGCAATCTTTACCTTGGAAAGGACTTTTGTCAATTCTCAATAACTTCATACTTGTTGGTTACATCCCTAACTTTATGTCACATTAAGTTCATTAAACGTACGTACCACATATTAACAACAAAAAATGGCTTACACGAACATTATTTGGTAACTCGAACACTAAAACGAATTTTATACTAAAAAAATGAAAATCTTCACTTACCATGTCAGTTCCAAGATCGATGCACAGAATGGTGACGGTACCGAGTGGTAGAGGGATGTCGCAAAGGATGAAGGCGAGGAATGGAGAAATTTCGGGGATGTTAGAGGTTAAGGTATAAGCGATGGATTTTTTCAAGTTATCGAAAATCAACCGCCCCTCTTCTACGCCGGTGACTATTGACGCGAAATTGTCGTCGAGAAGGATCATGTCTGCCGCCTGTTTGGATACATCAGACCCAGCAATGCCCATAGCAACGCCGATATCAGCCTTCTTCAAGGCAGGAGAATCATTCACACCGTCACCTGGAATTAAAAACAAAAGTAAATAAACGCATTCAATTGCACAGTGTGGTCCATCGGTAACGGCCAAATTTATTTGTTATGTACTTCTTAGGTCTCTGAATCTGGCGACAATCATATGAGTGACCTGGAGCAGTCAAAGAAACAGCTGTTGATAATGAATCTGGAGTTAATCCAGAATATTTCCAGAACAATCCACAAGAGAGGTAATCACAAAGAATGAAGAATGATAGCGCAATAGGTCTTAGAACTTGCAATATAAACGGTGCGTATAGTTTAACACATGGTTGTGCGCAGGTGAAGAAACCCGTTGTCTCTCTATATTAGAAGGGCAGTTTATGTCGCTCAAAATGTGATTGTCGTTGATTTAGAGATTCTTATATTTCTAAAAATTTGCCTTGCTCATAGTCCACTGATTTTTTTCGTTAAAAAAACATTTTCTATGCAAAGGAATCTGAAAAAGGTTTAAAAAATCGTATAGACGCAGGAAGGCCTGAAGATTGCAATGGCGCCTTCGGATTCGCTCTAAAGCCAAGAGTTTTTCGGGTAAGTAACAGTTTCGAGAATAGTCACCTCGGCATGGAGATGAACAAGACTTTTTTCGTTTTACTGCCAGACCTACGGTTTCTTGTTAAAACGGAAACCGCCATCGTCTTGAGAATGGCCGTTTGCGTCGTTCTTAATGTAATTCTCGTCGATTTAGACTTACATTTTTTAAAAATTGCCATGCTTCTATCGATTTTTTCCTGAAAAAATCGTTTTCTCGAGATATATTCTAAAAAACAAATCGTATAGACGCAGGAAAGCCTGAGGAATGCAACGGCACTCTCGGATCCACTCTAAAGCCAAGAGTTTTCCGGATAAGTAGAAGTTTCGAGAATAGTCGCCTCGACATGGAGATGCACAAGACTTTTTTCGTTTTACGGCAAAACCGACGGTTTCTCGCTAAAACGAAGACCACCATCGTATTGAGGTGTAAATGAAATGAAAGGCCATTTACATCGTTCTCAATGTAACTCTCGTCAATTTAGAGACTTTAATATTTTTAAAAAATTGTCATGCAGTCCATCAATTTTTTCCTCAAAAAAATCGTTTTCTCGAAAAAAATTTTCAAAAAAATCGTATAGACGCAGGAAAGAATGCGGAATTCAACGACGCTCTCGGATTCACTCTAAAGCCAAGAGCTTTCCGGGTAAGTAGCAATTTTAAGAATAGCATGGAAATGCACAGGACATTGTTCGTATTACGGCCAAACTGGCGGTTTCTTGTTAAAACGAAGACCGTCATCGTATTCAGAAAGGCCGTTTACGTCATTTCCAATATAATTTTCGTCGATTTAGACTTTCATGTATTTAAAAAATTGCCATGTTCACCGATTTTTATCCTCAAAAAATAATTTTCTCGAGAAAAATTCTGAAAAAAATCATATACACGCAGGAAGGCATAAAGAATGCAACGGCGCTTTCGGATTCGCTCTAAAGTCAAGAATTTTCCGGGTAAGTAGCAGATTCGAGAATAATCACCTTAGCATGGAGATGTATAAGATTTTTTCGTTTCATACTCGAACCGACGATTTCTCGTTAAAACAGAGCCCGCCGTCGTATTCAGAAGGGTCGTTTACGTCGCTCTCGATATAACTCCCATCCATTTCGGGAGCTGCATAATTTGTAAAAATTACCTTTTTATTTTCAATGCAATTTCCTGAAATTTTTTAAATTTATCTACAGAAAAAAAAATCGTACAGACACAAGAAGGCCTGAGGAATACAACGGCACTTTCGGATTCGCCATAAAACCAAGAGTTTTCCGAGCGAATATCCCTTTCGAAAATAGTCACGTCGGCAATAAATCTCACGACAGAAGGGAAAGGAAACCCTTCTGCCCACGGCAGAAGAGTTGTTTACGTCGCTCTCAATATAATTTTCGTCCATTTGGGAAGTTTTATTATTTTTTAAAAATTGCCTTGCTCGTCCACTCAATTGTGTAAGGATTTTTTTTGGTAAAAACTTTCTTTTCTGGGGGAAAAACTAAACAAATCGTATGCAAGAATCCCTAAGGAATACAATGACGCTTTCGAATTCGCTCTAAAGCCAACAGTTTTCCAACTATGTGTCCCTTTCGAAAATAGTCATATCGCAACGTAACTGTTCTCGTCACGTAAAAAAAAATGCTGTGCACCTCGTTGCTGACGCGTCAGCAAGGAGTTACACAAGATTTTTTTCGTTTAACTCCCAAACCGACGGTTTATCGTTAAATCAGATGTCGTGTTCAGAAGGATCGTTTACATCCGTCCGAGCTTTTTTTTCCTACTTGGCCGGTAATGATTTTATTTAATTTATTCCAACATTTACTTATTCACTATATATTATTAGTGCATACTATTTTCCTGAGAATAAATCGAACATATTAATGCATTATATAATAATCTATAATATCTCATATAATTCTTAAGAGAAAATGAATACAATATATTATTGTATTTCCATAAAAAATAACAATTAGAAGCTCAGACAAAACAAATTAAATGTAAAAACTCTGTCGCGTAAATTTTAGAGGGTAATATATAAATATATGACCCTACATATATCATAACGTATATATTTATATAAAAATTGGTATTGCCTAACAAACATGAAAGCTCCTGTATAAAATAGGCCCTGTTTTTGTTTAACCTACTTATTTTTAAACTGTTCGGCGATGGCTTCTACCTAAATCCATTTGTTTTAATATTAAAGAACGTATAATCAATAATAGTTTTATAGCCAAATATTTAATGAAGTTCCAAGAAATAAAGTGATAGCAATTCCAATTCGGATCTCAATAGCAACAAGAAATTAATCGATAACCATAACTCGGTTCTTCTAAAAATAATTATCGGAATATCATCTGTACATTATTCCATGAAATATTTAGTGTTTACCGTTCTATAAAACTGACCTATACAATTACTGGATAATATCGCTTACTCAAATAAATGGAGTAGTATGTTTCACTATTACCTATATTTAATGTTCAACGACTATTTAAAATCCTTGACCTAGAATAAAATACTGCAATCAAGATATTTATTTCATACCGATAGTCTATTCAAATACTTCAAGAATGCTCGTTTACAAAACTTTTTTGGTGACATTCCAAAATTCGTATTTACAGAATATTTATATTTAGTGTTATAGAATTGACTTGAGGCTGTGATATATACGATTTAGTTGATTCATATAGCCAAATACTTTAGAACGTTATATTAAATATGTCTGAGTCTGACAGAAATAGAAAACTACATTTTTAATCGAAATATTTTTTAAGGATGTCGACTCTTTTCATTTTTGTATAATTATTATTTTATAAAGAATTATATTATATAGACTACAATTGTTTCTTTCGAGTTTTAGCAAAATCTCTAATTGATAATAACATTTAATTGATAATATTAATGTGAACAGCTGGCAACTTGGAACTTGTTAACGTTCGAGGTTAAGATTTCACTGATATAATGATAAGGATAATGACAAAATAGTATTAAATTTAGTTACCTGCCTTTTATTACCATACATCAACAAGAAATGTAGTTCCAAGCAGTGTTAATGTTAAACATAATTTTATATAACTACATACATACACTACTTAGGTTAAGTTTAGTGTATCCAAATGGAATACGATTTCAAATGGAGTTGAAAATCAGTAAAACCACGCATACCAACCTCCACCAAATTTTTTATAACTGGGTCCTTAACCGTCACACTTCTACATATGTATAGTTTGTATGACTAGAACCGCCCACTGGATGCCTCGTCAATGACATTGTATATACACAATTATATATGTTATAGTAATTTATATATTTAGAACTACATTTATATAACACGTAGGGGATCAAACACAACGGTAAAGCTATACTGAACTGTTTGTACCTACATCGATTCAAATATACTAGGTTGCACGAGATCGGATGATAATTTAAAGACATCACCAGAATTTTGTATAAGTAGTATTTAGTTATTTAGTAGTATTTTGTTAGCGATTTGTCAGGGTAGGCAGGTAGGGCCTTGCCTCGCAAATAGAAACAGACAGAAAACACAATAGGAAATCATTTTTAGTTGTTTTCTTGTTTTAATAGATAGGAATACTTCTTTATAATCATAATAATTGTCTAATTATGATTACTATACCCACTATTTGATATCTTAATATTGTATTAATAAAGTGAACAAATGTCTAGAAGAGAGAATATTCAAAGATTCACTAGATTGTATTTAAATATCGCGCTACGTTTCGAAATTAAATATGAATATATGCATTTTTCTAGTACTTCTAGGGCAAAAGTTGACAAACGAGAAGTTGCAAATTCTAACGAGAACGAACGAGAAGTAAACCTAGTTATATTGGTTTAACAAACTGCGGAATTAAAACAGTTATTTATCTAATATTTCCCCAGGTAATGAAATAATCAATTCCCGGGCAATGACATTTTAAGGTAGCTTCACATTTGCCTCCAACCAATTAGATGAGATTCTAACAAACGTGTACTGTTACTTTGCCCAGTTGATACATTCAGTTCCGAAGAACATGCATTTTGCCCTTGTGATAAATTGCATTGTAAAATGTGTACCGGTTAGGGTTACTTGCAGGGTTTAATAAACAGGGTGCCTGTTATGCCCTACGTTTGTGGTAAAATGATAGTAATAGGGTAGATTTTTTTTTACAAAATTTAGGTGTAATCAACTTTTATATGATATGTATATTGAAAATTCGCGTAATCTACACTTTAATACAAGTAAATCTTTAAAAATAAATACAATTCTAGAAACTGCAAATTCCTTAATATGTGGTAACGTAATTTTGGTGGCTGATATGGAGTGCTGTGCAAAATAAATTATTCTATTGCGAATGTTCTGTCAATGTACCTCGCCAATTTTCGTATACCACCTTGGTTTAACGTCAGAAAATACGTGTTTTAGATTTTAGTTAAGTCTGTCAAATCATAAATAATGCTATCCTTCAGTTGTCATCTAATCTTGTGGAATTTTGTATACCTCACGTCCATTATGTGATGGCATATCGGCTGCCACGTAGTTACCGACAATATTCACGGTAGGAAGCTTTGCTCCTGACACTATTCCAAACTTCCATTCATTTCAAAAATAACTATCAAATATAGTCTCAGTGATTGAATGTTGCACCAATTGCCCACCATTTTCCCATTTAAACCTATTGTGTCTTCAGAGCAGACACATGCGAAGGACACGTTACATAATTATTAAAACTGCACATGACATGTACTGATCCGCACGAAATAGGCTGGTCATTCCACAATTAACTTAAATCGAAGGTGTGCCTTTCATTATCCGAATAAACGAGGTGCATTAATACTAATTACATTAATGTAACACACTTTGTTCTCACTTCCAATTTCAATAAATGAAAACAGAAAAAAATACAGCGGTAGGACAAGGATGTAATATAAGAGAATTACGTTAATTTATTTTGTGCATGACTTGAAATTAATGCATATGTAAAGGTAGCGAGCCATTTTTTTTTTTTATTTGGGATATCCATTTACAACTGGTGTTACAGAGTTACAGTTTCATTGGTCCTATCAACGAAAAGTAAATAAATTAATAAATTAGAAACATTGATAATAAGTAACGAAATTATACAGCGAGTCAGAAAAGGACTAAACAAATTAAGCCAAAACAGCTATTCTCCTGCCTACATGCCATCGACGAGCGCTGAATTATATGGCGAAATTTGCCGTGTTTTGTCTAACAGAGTTATCACTAAAATACAGTGATTTAGATTGCTAGAAAATCACAAGCAAGATGCAAAACGTCCTCTATCTCAGGATATCACTAACTGCAGAACGGTTCCGATTTCGATTTGGATTTGGATTGTTTTCGAAACTGTCGAGAGATGGCGCTTGTTACACTCTACTGTGATAGAACTTACCGGCATCTACAAGATGCGAGCCGATGCCAGCCTCGTTTGTCAAAGGTATACTCACTTACGCTGCACTGACGAGACCCAATATAAGGTCGATACCGGTTTGCAGTTAGTGATATCCTGAGATAGAGGACGCTTCGCATCGTCCTTGTGGTTTTCGAGCAATCTAAATGACTGTATTTTAGTGCTAACTATTTAGCGCTAACACATAATTCAGCGCTCTAATTATATTATTACATTATCATGGGGATATTACCAGTGAGATTTTCGCAAAATAGATTTCCTCAACAGATTATCAACATCAGTATGGAGAAAAGATAAATCATTAACTGGGTAAAATAAAAAAAAAACAGAGTTTAGGAACACAAAAAATCAAAATCTTAAATATGTAGTGGTTTAAATGGCTAAATCTTATTATGTAATAAAAGTTCGGTTACTGTCAGACTACTGTGCGTTAAACCCCATGGAGCCAATTTGCCCAATAAAGGACATAGCAGGAAATGACACCCAAATGAAGCAACAACGTATGTGGGATCTCAAGACAAGGGCTTAGATTTGGACTAATTTTGGTTATTATACTCTCGATAATAATATACACAGTGATACTGTTATTCAGAAACTGACAGTAATTAATGATAACAGAGATTCTGAATACCTAGCTTTCAGTAAATTACAAAATAATTTAAAATAGTTTTTGAATAATTTTGATTTTATTTTGTATTTTTTTTTATATTCAGCACCCCCTGACATGATACGCCTATGGTATGGATCCCCTGAACACCTTACCCTTCTACAAGTTGCCGTTGAATCACTTCATATTATTTTGGCATCCTACTATATTCCATTTCGTTTAGTAAATATAAATATGGATGCTGCTTGAATATGACGAATAAAAATTGTATAACAAAAAGTCGTAAACTTAAACTCCCTAAAATATATATGTTTGTAAAATAACAACCAAAAAGTTCATTCTATTGAAAACTTTCTCTTTTTAACAATCCAGATTCTTTACGCAACTTTTACACATATAAGGTAAACTTGGAAAGTGTTTAACATACTTATAAAACGTAAACAGATCAATACACGTGAAGTCGGGCAGTACTTTCTTCTTCAGACTTAATGCTAGATTAATAGCAATAGTAAGTATTACCATATAAAATAATGTTTGCAAATTTATAATATTCTAGCAAAACGCTACGTAAATAAGCCGTTGGTCTTTACATTTAATTATGTATCTTTTGGAGTACATGAATAATTGAGCATTTGATAGCTTTCATTTATTATTCTATTAATTAGTTTTCATTAAAATGTTTTCCTATTTTTTTTTTAATGCCTCAATCCTATCGCCGATTTTTTGACAAACTCTAGCACTATTCGTATTAATATATTAATTATTATTCTATATACTATATTGTCTAAAAAAGACCTCTAATTTGAAACATGATATGAGTAGAGCATGTCAAATATCAGATATTGTGATATTCTACATCATTATTGTAATAAATGAGGCAGACGATATAATCAATTATAACACTCACCTTTCTTAATGCAACTCATAGCGAATTGATTCTCTTTTTAACACTATTGTCATTTTCTCGTTTGTGACCTTTTACTCTTTTACAACAATGTTATTGAATTTATTAGAGCATATATACTACATTTTTTGTTTAATCCATAAATGTTTGTCCCTATTTATATTTGTTCTAGATCCAACTATGATATGCGGTTTATGTCCGTATTTATTATGTTTATTTCATAATGAATATCAGTGGCGTATCTACCACGTGTTCGATGTATTCCGGGGAACATAGGCCCAGTAAATCAAAGAGCCCACCCAATCTTCAAGAGAATGGGATCTCTTGATCCAAATGTTGACTCCTTTGATTTAACAGGTCTGTTAATTTCCATTTTGATTTTAATTTTATAAATAAATAATTTCTCTACAGTAAAGGACCATATCGCACTTTCGATTTTGTTAAAGGGGAGTCAACCTATATCATATACAACCGGCACAATCGCTGAAAAAGTGTTAAGACTCTTTAACGATAAAAAATGATAATACAGAAATGGCTGGCCCCTCTTTGCCTTAAAATTAAACAACATAAGAATAATTTCGGTGCTACTTGTGCCATTTTCATCACGTTTTTGCGATTAGTTTTTTATTGGCCGTTAGTGTTAAACTTATGTTTAACACCAACACAGCAGAAGACTATGTAGAAACAAAATATATTTGCCTTTTAAGTCAATATTTTTTTTAATAATCTCCCGTTTATATTTGATCCACCGTCATACATATAATTTGTGAAAGAGAACTTGAATCACAAAATTATAGTGTCGTATGCACCTATTATTGTATTTAAATGTAGGTGCATTAAAAATTGAAATATACCAAAGGACTACTTTCACATGATTTGTTTTCTATTCAACTTGAACTACTTTCAGTTAATACTAGAAATAAATGGACTTACCAGTCACAGCAACAATAGCACCCATACGTTGACAACCCTCCACGATGATCAGCTTCTGCTGTGGAGAAGTTCTCGCGAACACAATCTCTGTGTGGTATCTTAAAATCTCATCCAACTGATCGGAAGACAAGTCTCGCAGATCGGAACCATGGACAACGGCAGCCTTGGCTTCTCTGGGATTAACCTCGGATACGGGAATGTTCAGCCGCTGGGCAATATCCTCAACAGTTTCGTTACCCTCTGATATGATACCGACAGACTTAGCGATCGCCTTGGCCGTGATAGGATGATCGCCGGTAACCATGATAACTTTGATACCGGCACTTCTACACTTGGCGACGGCGTCGGGCACTGCAGCACGCGGGGGATCAATCATCGACATTAGCCCGACGAAGCGGAGACCGTCGAGGGGGAAGTTGGGATCGTCGCTATTGAACTTATAGCCGATGGGGTATTTGTCGGTAGGCAACATAAAATCACAGAATCCTAGCACACGCTCGCCGAGACCGCCCAATTCCAAATAGGCATTGTTGAATGCCTCCTTCATCTCCTCGTCCAGGACTTTTTCTTTTCCACATATGAAGATTGTGTTGCATCTCTCCAAGATACGTTCTGGAGCTCCCTTCATCACCAAGATGTAACGTGGATCGTTAGGATCTTCATTCTCGTGAATCGAGACCTGATATTTGTTGGTTGAATTGAAGGGCACCTCGCACACTTTCTTGTTCTTGCGTCTGATACTCATCACGTCACCCAAAGCCAGTTCCATGCATTTAAGAAGAGCCGCTTCAGAAGCGTCACCATTGACTTCCCTTTTGAGAATAGCAACGCCATCCTGGCCAGGTTTGAATTCGGCTCGGTTACAGAGGGTCGCGATTCGAGAGAGAGCCTTAAATCCTGGGCTAGTTCTATCATACTGCACGCCTGATTGATCCTCAGTGGTGTCGGCCTCTATAATCTGGTTGTCGAACCACATGTGAGCTACGGTCATTCTGTTTTGAGTCAAAGTTCCAGTCTTGTCTGAGCAAATTGTGCTAGTAGAGCCTAGGGTTTCGACAGCTTCTAAATTCTTGACCAAGCAGTTCTTGGATGCCATTCTCTTGGCGGTTAGGGTGAGACATACTGTTACGGTAGCCAAGAGACCCTCCGGTACGTTGGCTACAATGATACCAATCAAGAAAATGACGGCGTCCAACCAGTGATAACCAAGGATAAATGCGATTACGAAAAAGGTGACTCCTAAGAATACAGCTACGCCGGTAATAAGATGGATGAAATGATGAATTTCCTTAGCGATGGGTGTTTCGCCAGTATCGAGACCAGAGGCAAGACCAGCGATTCGACCCATCACAGTATTGTCGCCACAACTGATAACAACACCTTTGGCAGTGCCTTCGACAGCGTTGGTTGAGAAGAACGCTAAGTTTTTGGTTTCCAGCGGGTTTTCATGAGTGAATTCGGGGCTACGGCTCTGAGGTTCGGATTCTCCAGTCAATGACGAGTTGTCTACTTTGAAACCCCTCGATTCGATAATTCTAATATCGGCAGGAATTCTGTCTCCGAATTTCACTTCAACTACATCGCCCAATACCAGTTCTTCGGCGCGCAGGGTCAGCTTTTCGCCTTCCCTAATAACGGTAGCAAACTGTGGGACCATGTTCTTGAAGGATTCCATAATTTTTGAACTTTTACTCTCTTGATAATAGGAAAATATACCTGAAAGAGGCAAATGCGAGTGTAAGAGAGCGATCGGCTCGAAAAGAATAAGACATTACCAGTAACGATAACAACGGCAGCTAATACGATGCCAAGATAAAGATTATCATCGGCGGGTTCCTCTACCGTACTCGCCTGGATGGAATAGGCGATAAAGCAGAGGATTGCACCGATCCATAGTAATAGAGCGAAACCCCCGAAGAGATTTTTACAAAATTTCACCCATTCGGGCGTTGTTTTAGGGGGTGTGAGTGCATTGGGTCCGTCCCTTTCCAAATTTTCTTTCGCTTTCGCATGACTAAGGCCCTGGAAGAAGAACACTTATTGAAAGAAGTACCATTACCGGAACGTAATAGGTATTTACGAAAACTAGCAAGGAATAGTTAGGAAATATATCTTCCAAATTCACAAATATAGCCGCAATTAGAGAACTTGTACTGAACTCTTGTAAATATCTATTAGCATTTTCCAACGTCATTTATTACAATTAATGTCATGCAGATGCATTATCTTGAAAATATATTCATATATTTCATAACGTTTCATGAATGGATACGTTTCTTAGATCTATCCATTATTTACTATATACAGTGTGAACAAAAAGCTTGGAAGATATAAAATCTGGAAGACATGGCTTATTTTTGTCCAAATAAAAATTTGTATAATTGAACAATATTAATTATCTTTGGTTCGGTGCTAATTATTTGATGAATTCGTTCTATATTCTCTGAACTAATTTATGTCAGAATAAATTTGTTGTTGAAGTAATCCGGTAACAACCATATAACAGGGCAAGGTCTGGAGAGCAAATAAACTTTCTATAGTCATGTTTATCTAGTCAGCGCTAAGAAGACATTTTATTGAAATAAGTACTAGATGGCTGCAATTAGGGATTTTCGAATCTGATATATAAATGTATTTTAATTAATTTATTTAATTACATATTCGTCTCAATCGCCTCAGAAAATAGTGGTACATTTCATATATTTTTATGATCCTTTTATATAAGATGATGAAAATTGATTAACGTGTTCATTGTTCATGTTTATTTTAATATTTCCAAAACTCTAATCCCTACAGTTTTGTGTTCCATTTAGATACATTTAGGAAATACAAACTGGCTTCATCAGAAAATCGGAGACGGGGTTCACACTTCCAATAAAAAAACAGGAGATCAATTTTCCTCAATCATCGAGAAACTATACGTTGTTTAGAATTATTTAACTCTTTAATACGCTTTTAATAAGACCATTTAACTTTAACCAAGAATAAAAAAAAATCAGTTGATTAAAACTGGACAGCTTTAAAAATCCCTTGATGAAGCTAACTAGGCTGACATATTTTTAAATGTTTATGGAGAAAACATGATTAAAACTGAATAATAGTTTCCATTATCTAATGGAATAATAAAAAGACTAATAAAAACTACTCTCCTCTTTTGGTTTCATCGCAAATGTAATAAAAATATTTTCAGAATACTAATCCACACATGTTATTTTCTGAGAATGTCTGAAATTGTATTGAATGAACCTTTGGATAAAACTAATTATAGCTCCTCCTGCGCTCTTTTTTTATCTACACAATTCTTTAGTTTTTCGAAACACTAATTAAAATAATATCTACTTGACAATAAACTAAATATAGTTACATAGATGTATCAAACCAGTAAACGGAACCGAGAACCGTCATAGTCAGAATTGAATTGAATACCACAATTTGCATTACGTCGCCCGGCCAGCAGCAGGTGCTCATTATGAGTACATCGCTGGTTGCACAAAAACAGGAGCCAGATTGGTTATTGCTAAATGTTAACGCCATATCAATCGTGTATTCTATCGAGACCATTTTAGGGTATGTCAAGAACATGTCTGTATTAATTTGACCTATAAGCTTTCGGCGCTTGCATCTCGGGATGGTTGATTTCCGGGCTGGTTACCATATTGTTTATTTTACTTTAACATTTTGAAAGGCATGTTGCTCTCATCTGTAGATTTTGTGAAACAAGCAACCAATTTCAGAAAACCATTTAATAACAACCAAGTATAATTCGTTTAGTTTAATTATTTCTATAGCTTTATATCGTATAGTGTTAATTTGTAGCACTTGTGGCGTAACAATTGAAAGAGAAATACTCTTTTGTTATACATACATGTATAATGAATGCATAAAGTGTGGGGTATGTTCATTATTTCGAAAAAGGAACATATTTTGTACCATTGGTCGGACAGGTTAATTTTTTACTTTAATTTTTCATATTTTTGTATTATTGTTGTAGCTATGACATAGCCTAGGTGGTCCGATTATGACCTCATCTACTGTTTTTGTTTTTTGTTTTATTTAATGGAACACCTTGCGTTTTTTGTTCATTTTTGAACTCTATGCAAAGCTGATTTCAAAACCCTATTCTGTTTAGGATCTAGACTTCATAAGTTCGGAGCTACAACTTAACTAACTACAACTTACGGACTTAAAACCATCGAATTTAAAAGCTCAAAAATCGACTTGTCCGATAAATTTCCCACAATATATTTGTTCTCCGAAATTATGAATGAATTATTCCATATTTTATGTATATGCTGTATATTTAAATAAATTCTTTCGGATTTAACTCACAACAGTATAGTACATTGACAATTTGACCAACCCTATAGTTTTATTTCTTATACTGTTTTATTTAATACTACAATTTAAATCAAGAAATATGGGTGCACTGACCTCAATTTCTTTATGAAAACTGACGGTTTAAGATTTTTTTTTAGAGTTACTTATTATCTAAAATCGAGCAGCGTTATTATAGAAGATATACCTTCCATACTTTTATCCACCTTGTATAACTTGCATATATCTAATATAAAATCATAATAATTCTCCTTAATGTTTATAAAAAAAAAAACATTACTTACGTTTTCTGGATGTGTTTGAAACCTTTGGTATAATTCTTCTACTGAGATCTTATGATAATCGATGTCCAATTCCTGTTTTAATTCGTCTAAGTCATCAGCCTTTCTAACCTTCTTCACCTTCCTTCGTGACTACAAAGAAAAAAAAATAATTAGCTACCGCATTACAGTTTGGTCTCTTCTACCATAAAATGTTTTTTCTTTGCAAAAACATATAGAAATAGAACAAAATAAGTACACCAGCTGGTGAGTTTTTAATATTATAAATGGATTAGAGTAAGTTCAAGGCTAACTCGAGCATGGAATCAAATTCGTTAAAAAATAAATTGCAATAATACAAGGTGTATCCTCGTTATCTATTTTCTTTATTTATATAAATATTCCAGAAATAAAAAAAGCCGATCTACCGAACCATGTAATACAATAGCTCTATATTCACTTCTATTTTGTTTGGTAATTCCGAAGAGCATACTAATATTAATCGATTAGTTAAGAGTGAAACAGAATACAATTTTTCTGTAAGTTTTACATGATACGGTGACGGATAGTTTCATTAGGAAATAATTTCAAGTCATTAATTACAACTTTCAGCGAATATTTGCTTAACGAGACGGCTATTGTAAGAGAGGCTATTACAATCATGCATATGAGAAAAAGAAATATCAAAAATTTCCTCATTCAATCTAGAAAGTACTTAGATTCTATATGACATTATAGAGGACAAACAGGTAGAACTTTCAACACGCGAATACCAGAACACAAAAGGAGTTTTAACAATAAAAAAAGATATGCAACACATCTAATAGAAGCAGATCATACTTTTAAAGAAGAATTTAGAATTGTATATGTAGAGAAATAAGGCTTAAAATTAGGTTTATTAGAATCTTTAGAAATTAATATGGCAAAGAAATCTGACATCATATTAAATGATCAAATAGAAACAAACTCGTCTCCGTTATTAAATTTATTTTAGTACCTACTTGCTATTCAAAAATCTTATTTAAATATTACAGATACTATATGTTGGAAAATATTATAATTTATTTACAATACTTGTAGTAGCTATGAGGATTCCTATTTTAATAGTAGGAATCCTCATAGTGATAAACCTAGAATTGCCCTAGTTATATATACGCAGTTTCACATTGTATAATTTAGTCGATGTACTCAACATCTGACGAAGTCACTGTGTTGGCGAAACAATTGTTACGTTTAACAAATGAAAAGTGAAAATCTAACCAGTGAATGTTTTAATTTTGTATACTTAGATTCTAGACTAGGGATATTCCAACCCTGATATGAGGTTAGAATAGAGTTAAGAGTTATATTGGACCCGTTTGTTTGGAATAAATTTTTCAAGCAATTTTTTATTACATCTATATTTTATTCTTAATCATTTCCATATGACATGAAATACAGGTTGTAACATAAAGGTTGGGAATAAATTAAACGGTGAATTTTTCAGTAAAAAAAAAAATAGTTTTTTTTCATATGAAGTGATGTTCTAAGGGTATTCGTTTCCAAGCTATAGGGCGATAAAAAAATTAGTTTTTTCTCAAATAACTTTCGAACATTAGAAGATAATGGACATTTCCTAATAACAGGAAAAAGATTGGCTTCGTAAGTTACTCAGTGGCGTGCGTACGCATTTACCGTAAGGTTTTCCGAATAAAATTGTGATACGCCACTGGTAAAGACACTTTTTTAATATTTATGCAAGGTCCACTTTTTATTTTAAACAAAATTACCGTCTTGCATTTTATTTGGAATCTCTTGTCATTTTCCCGTAATTAAAACTTTTGTAAACAATTTTTTCCCACTGCTAACATAGGAAAATGAAAGTATTTCTTTTAGTGAAAAGTCCACCATTTAATTTATTCCCAACCTTTATGTTACACCCTGTATATATGTATACGCTAGATTACCGATGAAAGAAAATAATTCGATAAAATTGTATAAGTAGATACATATATGTCAATACATTCAGATAATTGATTCGTTAAAAGTTTTCCATGTTCCATATTTTGTTCGCAAATAAAATTATAAAAATTTTATGTTAGTAATGGATATTAATGTTTGCTTGAATCGTTGTAATGTCAATGTCTTTAGACCTCCATCTCCTAGTAGGTTATACTCGAAATGTCTACTAACTTCCTTATTTTAAGTAAAACACCCTGTATATTTTTGGATTTCTCGCACATTTCTGGAACATATTCAGTTATTTAACAATCACAACTAGAACAGCGTCTCATTAAATACCAAACTGACAAGAGCTCAATATTTAAATGTTTTGTTTCACAGATCAATTTTAAATATAGGAAAGTGTCTTACCATTAATGTTACGATATTAATATGGATTAATAATTTCTTTTGTTACTTGAAAATTTATGAAAAGTATACTGCTTATAACAAAATCAGTCAAAAAAAAATCAAATACATTACTTGTAATAAAATTGTCTTTTAATTTTTTTTAGCTCAATAACGTAAACAGTAACAATGCAAGGCGATACGAGAAAATGTATTTAATACTTCCAAAATTGTATACCCGCAATTATAATTTCATTGCATAAGCAACACTGCTCGAGATAGGTATAGAAACATATACACTAGGCACAAAAATTAAGGGATGCAAAAAAATTCTAATTATTTGATTAGGTGATTTTCAAAGGGCTGTCTGTAACTTGGAAAAAAATTGTCGCAGAGCAATTTTAAAAATAGCTAATTGAAGCTCCAATTGAATGTTTAGCATCAGCAGTTCTTGAGTAATCATGAGAAAACCATCGGAAAAAAATCCAAATTGTTGCTTGCCTTTCAAAAGGTCCGTGGACTATAAAATGTTTTCAGTAATTCTATCATTAAGGTTTTTAGATAATTTGAGCGGTCTAAAAGCTTTGTACGATGATTGTTTAATGAGTTATCGTCCTTTAAAGCAAAAAAGTCGGTTTGGACATTGGTAATTAATTACTCGGGAAATAATGATCGTACAGGAAATTTTTTTATCATAAAATTGATTTTTAGCAAAAACGAAACAAAATTCAATCATTCCGAACACAATGAAAAATAAATCGCAGCGCTTTGAAATGTTCAGGGTATCTTTGGGATACTTTCAGATTGAAAATAAACAGTGAACATCCTTAGTCTTGCATTATTTGCAAAGTTATGCCAAGTTAAGTAAATATCCCTAAATATGCAATTTTTTAGCTTTTTTCAATCAGTATTTTCACACCGAATTCTTTTTTATTGATAACCAATACCTATAACTTTGCAGTTTGCAAAGAATACTTTGCATGTTTTAAAACACTACCTGAATTTTCTGTACGATCATTATTTCCCGAATAATTAATTATCAAATTCAAAACTGACTTTCTTCCTTTGAACGACGATAACTCCCCTAAGAATCATCGTACAAGGCTTTTAAACCGTTCAAATTAAAGAGGATAAAATTATCTAAAATAAAATTTATGATAAAATCACTGAAAAAATTGTATTGAAGTAGATGGACCTTTTGAAAGGCAAGCAAAAATTTGGAATATCTTTCCGATGATTTTCTTATGATTACCCAAAAACTGCTGATGGTAAAAAATTGTGAACTCACGATATAAGAACTATAAACTTGAAGCTTGAATTTGCTATTAAATTTCAATTTTTTAAATTACTCTGCGACTATTTTTCTCCAAGTTCAGCCCTTTGAATATCACCTAAAAATTTAGGATTTTTTCATCCGTTAATTTTTGTGTCTAATGTATTGCGAAATAATAGGTATATACATATATAGGTAATATGATGTAGAATAAGTGGCAGTAATAAAAATATACGTTTACATTTAAAATAGTCATAGTATGACCATCCTGTCTAACAGAATATAACGTTTGTATTGTGAGCGAGTATCTTGTGCTTGGGTTAGTACATTAAAAAAAATTGTGACGTATTTATTTTTTTTTGGTTGGACAATTAAATTTCAAAATTGAAACTATGCAACTGTCAATTTTAACAAATAAATACAGCCATTCAAAAATTCCTAAAGATAGGCATAGAGACCCATTAAAAAAGTCAATATAAAATTAGCAGAGAGAAAAAATCTGCATGATATTCCATATACAATAAAGGAATTAGTAGGTATTTCCGATATAACCAGAAATGCAAAAACTTTGAAATTAAAATAATTCAAACGAGCTTTAACATGCATTACTAATGCCTAATTTTCATAATTTTTTTTTGGCTTTGGAATATGGAAAATTTTTCACGAACCGGTTGCCTGAATGATTATATCTACGAATATGAATATATGATAAAAGGAATATCTCGGTGAATCTTTCAGAGATGTATTTGTTATTATAAATATTGTAATTCTTGGAAAACTTACAGAAAATATATTTAATAAGTTACATAGTATCTAAGATTATCGATAAATACCATAATGTTAATGATGCTTACTTTACCGAGTGTGTGAAACGGGACTATTCTTTTTGTGAATATTTTGAAATAACTTCTAAAAAATTAAATACATTTCTGTAATATAGAAATTCATAAATCTGTTTGATGAATACAAATAATGAAAATAAAGTTTAACATTGGTAGTACTGGTAACATCTATACAGGTCGATTTATCGTTAGAGAGCCGATATGTTTTGACCCATTCAAGACAGAGAAGATAATAGTGAGGCATCAAACGTTTCCCATTGATCTCATCTACAATTTTCTGTGGTTAACTAAAGAAAGTCGGTTTGCCTGAAGAAACTTGGAAAACCGGCACGGAAATTCGATTTTTGTAAAATCTCAAAATGATATTTAGAATTAGCATATATAAAATAATTTCGTTGTTTCAAACTTTTTTCGAAAAAAATCACGAATTACCGAAATGTTATTTTTTTAAATGCTATTTTCAAAAAGTCCTTTTTTATGTTTGAATTATCGTTCTACAGATTATATACTTAGAATTTCTTAAGATATGGAAAATAATGGAGTACATGTTTCCTATCGATCATCTATATGATTTTCTGCAAATAGAAAAAAGAAGAAAGTGGCTTTCAGTTTTCATGGAATCTTGAGACCTTTTAGAAATAACGAATATCTCAAAATCTATAGTTTCTTCAAAAAAAATGTCTAATGTAACTAGGTTACAATCGATGCTGATTCCAAATACGATTTTAACATTTAGAAATTCAATAAATGATAAAATCGTTGTCAGTTTTTTAGAGTTTTCCCACGCAACGAAATTTTGTTTTTCTAATTAGGAAAATTTATAGATAGGCAGTGATGAATTCCCCATTTCTTTGCACATTTCCACATTGATCAGTTCATGTGGTTCCAGATTTCATAACTTGGAATTATTTTTTTATTCCTATTCCAAATATAATAGAATTTTAATTTTTTTTACGAAAATAAAATTATTGATTACAATAATTTATAATAACGTCATATATCAACGTCAACTGTTTGACGACCACTATCTACTAACCAATATACTGTAGTCTGTAAATAACGAATAAATTAATGTTCAAGGTAATTTACAATGTTTAGATGAAATACATTAATTTTCAATTCTAAAAGGGCATTATTTGAGCAGAATTTTTTTACCTCCTTATCCAATCCCTTGGAGTGCCAGTGCCTCTTTAAATATTTGAATGCAATGCAAACGTGGGGACGTGTGATGCCTCATATGAAAGGGTTTGTAATCGCCTATAATTTTATGTATTCTTTATCACTAAAATTTTAAAATGTGGAACTGTTATTGCTTACTTACCAAATATCTATCAAATGTAGCCAATGTATTCAATTTAGTGTCATCTTTAGTTAAATAGTGAATGGAAACACTACATCGTTTTTGTGAAATTTCAAATGTAAAGATTCTTAAGAAAATTGTGAAACGACATTTGTTTTAAATAAGATTCAACCCAAAATTATTCCTTGAATTTTTTTCGAATTTATTTATTAGCTTACGAAATTGCTGTATAAGAAAAATTATTATGACAATACTCCTCATGGAGTTTTTAACTTCTTGTTCGTGAAAAAAAGGATGTTTCCCCTGATCTGTTATATTCAAGCCAATTTTTAAAAATAAAACAAGAAACACGCACACGTGATTACATGTAAAAGAGATGACCTAACTTCTGAGCTCTCTGTAGTGTAATGTATCTCATGCTGCACATATAATCTATTCAGCCCGGACCTGCTACACCTGTTTATTAAAACTCGTGATAAACGTAATGTCACATAAACGTGTATTAAAAATAGGTATGTGTATTCTATTCAAAATATATGCAAATATAATAACGTTTGAAACATGTCTACTAATTAAATAAATGCACCAACAGCATCAATATGAATCTGCAATATAAATAAACTAACTTTACAATGCGGTACTACAAGTTTCATGCAACATCAATCTGGTATATAAAAATACGTTTCTTATCGGTTATCAGCAACTAGGTCATAGACATTATGATTACACAAATTAATCACGAAAATTGACTCACACCTACTTATGGAAAGTGTTTAATTTATTTACCCAGACATACAATACAATCCTTTAAATCACCTTTAATCCAAGCAGGGTCATCGAGCAATTAGGAATGAATAATGTGGCTTGGCGACTTAGAAAACATTTAATTATTTCCATATGCATATGGTTAATATATTCAAATAGATTAAAAAATGAGAGATGAGAATATGCTGATAAAAATAAGAAAAAAAATCATGATATCGGTGACATAAAACTATCACTCGAGACTAAATCGTGTCCTGGATATTTTATGCGTTTTCTTTATCAATTACAAGCGAAATTTGTAGCGACGAAGATAGTGGAATAAAAGATAAAATTTATGTATACAATTTGTATAATGGATCTTTACGCATGTATCAATTTAGTGACGACGTACGGATCACGTGCTACACCACTCGCAATTTATACTAACATGCCACAATTACCAGCACGTATGTCTAGCGACATATATTTCAATCAACTACGTACGGCATAAACAGTTAATAATTTGCCGAATAAAATGCAATTATGAAGTCACGTCTTATTTTTATTGTATAATTTGATTCACTGGTGTCTCAATATTTCTGTATAGTTTGACGGACTCTGTCATAGGTTGACGGATTTGTATTGTACTAACTGTTATCCTAAAATGTGTTTTCGGCACGACACTGTTCAAAAATGTCAGTTGATTGATTCATACGATTGTTACCTGTGACGCACACGCAAAGAATCATTATACAAACCATATATTTATATGAAAGCAGTAAAAAAATACATAAAAACATTAGAAATTTATTTACAAAGAATCAGAAATTACCCATTACACCAATTAAGCAGATATTTATTCATTAAAATTATACTCGATTTCCGACTTATAAGTTACTGACAGAGATCGTATCGATAAAGATGTATACGCCATAAAATTCATTCGGCATTTGTCCTGAATCGGCGTACCGTGTGCGGCACTGATGAGAACTAACAAGTTCGATACAGCTGTATGTCGTTCGGTTCCGATCCGGGACAAATGTCGAATCCTACCTGTGGCGGGTTTTATTTTTTGAAACCTTATCTGATCGTGCAGAAACACGAGAAAGGGGTCGAGGATCGCTTCTGGGTATAATTCAATGCCTGGCGGGGCTTTAGCCCGAGGAGTAGTTGTTTCCTAGAGCGATTATGTAATAGCTTTGCTATTCGGGAACTACTTTGATAACCGCTTGGCGGCTTGGTGGTTCCTTTCTCGATTTCCGACTTAGTTACTGACATTATACTTATTTTATTTATTTAATTTATTACCACGTAACATGGTGCCACGGTTATTTCTTGATGGTACAATTACTACTGAATAATTTTATGTAATAGATAATATCAAAATATTCGATTCAACGGGTGATTTAAACTATATACTTCTTTAGAGAGATTGACACGATTCTTTAATTTTTAAGAAACCTACTTATTCAATATTTCAATATGAGAAGAACGAATATTAACGTTCCTTATTATCAACAGTTTATGTATTAATATATTTACTATAGTATTAATATATAGTGACTATACTGAATTCTATCTAGTTCCTATTTTAAGTATTTATCTTTTTATTGATTTTAATGTAACAGTTTTTAATTAATATTCTTTAATGGTGGTAATGAAATAACAATCTCATTTCATGTATTAAGGTTTGAATTCAGACCTGCCTTACCCGGAAAAGACGAGTGGCAAGAGGAAAAAACGTAGCTTTTCATCAAATCCATATTGTTCCAAAAAACCATCAGTTTTCAGGAAATCCGAGGGAAAGAGCTTAGAAAATAGTGATAGCACCAAGAAAGAAAAGAATGGATAAAAATTGAGGCTGTTGTGATGAATGAATTTTACGATGAATGAATTTTATAATTATTTCATAGCATTCTATGATTATATTTTATCTGTAAAAAAAATAAGAACTAAATGAGCACAAAATGTTTACGTACGATAGTCACCGACCATACCCATCGTATTCCTTATGGTGAAAAAAGAAAATAACGAAAAACCAAACCCAAAATATAAAAAAAAAATTATCAAATACCTTTGCTGTACCGTCTGCAGTTTTGTTGTCATCATAGTGGGGGCGAATAGTGGCCACACGATACGAATCCGAACGGCCATGCTGCAAAAACAAGCGGCTAACATTGGCAAAACAGGACTACAATTAACATTCCGGAAACACAGCACTTACCGCAGTTATCACCACAGCAACTTGATACCTTATCGCAAAGTAAAATTATAATGAGGTAACAATTCTTTTATGCACTATAGTTGGTGTTATTAGTTATTACATATAATGTATATTATCTAATATGAGAGTTGAAAAAGAAAATCAGTATATGTATTACCAAATATAATAAAATAAAATAACTGACGATGGGTTAATTTAGTTGTTAAAATTTTTCAAAAATCACTGAAATATATAAAGCGAATTTTTTTATAAATTTCGCTTCATAGTTTTACAGTTTTTCAGGTCTGTTTCCTGGAAATTACACCGTCGACTTTTTTACATAATAAGTTTAATTTTTCCAAAACATGAGAAAGCCCAAATTTGAAAAAAAGTAACAAAACTTATAATAGAAACTATATCAGATTATACCCTTTTTTAAATAAAACTACAGTTTATACAGTTTTTTAACGCAAATTAAAATCAAAATTAAATGCTATAATTTAATTAGTACAAACATATTCCAAGTGATTTTT
The DNA here is from genome assembly GCA_037954035.1 of Rosalia funebris. Classification (NCBI taxonomy): domain Eukaryota; kingdom Metazoa; phylum Arthropoda; class Insecta; order Coleoptera; family Cerambycidae; genus Rosalia; species Rosalia funebris. Next base: position 17,830,647 of record JAZFAV010000016.1, on the reverse strand, counting down.
AGAAAACAGATTATAACAATTTTACCAATTTTGTGTTACTTTTATTATATACCATGCGTGAACCAGTAAAGTTATTTGCACGTACTTACATTTAGAACCTTCTGAAAACAGATAATTTCGAACGAATGTGTATTTGTATAAAAAGTAAGAACTTTGTTATTTACAAAACATTAAAATAAAAATATATACTGCATTGCGGAGATTTATTCAGCTAAATTATTATTATTAATTATTTAGCTAAAATGACCTTTCTATATTATTTTACAGTTATTTTGTATAGAACTAATGGGCATACATTTCCGACCTGATGGTAGGGGCACATAGGACCTGGGCGGTAAACCGAGAGGGGGACGACAGGGAACTTGTGAAGGAGATAGTCTCACCGGCTAAGATGAGGTGGGCCTTGAGGTCCTTTGATCCATATAAATCGCCGGGACCGGACGGCATTTATCCGGTACTTCTGCAGGAAGCAGAAGAGATAATCCTCGGTCCACTCATAAGGATCACCAGGGCCAGCTTGGCACTGAAGATGGTCCCGAAAGTGTGGCTAGGCACAAGGGTTGTTTTTATACCTAAACCGGGCAAAGTCGGATACACGTCCCCTAAGGACTTTCGGCCGATTAGCCTTACTTCATTTTTACTAAAGACGGCTGAACGATTAGTTGACAGGTACCTTCGGGATACTGTCCTAATAGAGAGGCCGCTTCAAGGGAGCCAGCATGCTTATCAAGCTGCTAAATCAACAGAAACAGCTCTGGATAAGGTTGTGTCATCGATACGGTCACAACTGGACTCCGGAGGATACGTTGTCGGCACCTTCCTTGATATTGAAGGAGCCTTCAACTTTACATCCAGGGAAGTGATTAGCGGAGCACTAGGCAGATGCTACACCCCCAGAATACTCGCTGAATGGATAGACCATATGTTGGGAAACAGACAGCTTACTGCCAATAAAGGCAAGACTACCATCGAGGGCCGGGTCGACTCGGGATGTCCACAGGGAGGGGTATTGTCCCCCCTTCTGTGGTGCCTAGTAGTAGATGAGCTGCTTGAAAGGTTAAAGAACTACCAAGTAATTGGCTATGCCGATGACTTAGTAATAATAACGAAGGGCCCTTTCCTGGAGCCGATTCTCGATATAATGCAGGGAGCTTTAAATAAGGTTGGGAATTGGTGCAGGGAGAGGGGACTCTCGGTCAATCCCTCTAAAACTGAGGTGATGGTGTTCACCAAGAAATATAAGTGGAACAAAACATGTCCGCTGAAACTTGGTGGCCAAGAACTAAGCTATAATAGCGAAGTGAAATACTTAGGAGTAATCCTGGATGGTAAACTGTCATGGGGAAAACATCTAAGTCACATATGTTCCAAGATCACAGCAACACTTTGGCAACTGAGAAGAGCCATTGGTTGTAGCTGGGGCTTGAAACCGGAAACCATGAAATGGATGTATGAGGCAATTCTCAAACCCAGACTGACGTATGCAGCACTAGTCTGGTGGGAGAGAGCCTGTTTAAAGTCGGAAGCCAACCGACTTAACAAGTTAAGAGGATTGATTCTTAGAAGTATAACCGGAGCCCCAAGATCAACACCGATCGAGGCGATGGGGATACTGACGGGGATACCACCTCTTGATGTCATCCTGAAAGCGGAAGCCGCAAAGGCAATGCACAGGGTGGGAAACATGAATAGGAAGGTAAGGGACCTGAATAGACTCTCAAGAGAGCTAGCTGAGGAGGGACTCCTATGGATGCCCTGACAGTACGGGTGTCCACTTCCTGTTTGACAAGAAATATAAGATCACCCTCACCAGTAAAACCGACTGGATGGAGGGTCGAGCTGGATTGCCGCTCAATGGAGACATCTGGTACACGGATGGAGCCAAGAGTGGGAACAGAGCGGGTGCGGGGGTGTATAGGCGACGCGACGGGATAGGTAAAACCTTCCCCTTGGGCAAATACACTACCGCACTCCAGGCCGAGCTAGTTGGAATTACATACGGTGTTCTGGGGGCGGAACAAAATCAAACCCAGGAGAAGGTATGTATCTGCTCGGATAGCAGGGCGGCGTTGGCAGCCCTGAATTCAGCAACGACAAAGTCGAAGCTGGTCTATAATTGCTATGAAGCATTGAACCACTTGGCAGGGAAGGGACCGGTGGAACTCCTATGGATACCTGGGCATAATGGCATTAAGGGAAATCTAATTGCAGATGACCTTGCCAGACTAGGGACCAGGGAAAACCTCTATGGACCAGAACCTGCAGTGGGAATAAGTCGGAATCTGATCAGAGACCGCATCAATAGCTGGGCAAGAGATCAGCACAATAAAAGATGGAGAGGAGTAACGGGTTGTCGAATAACCAAACTCTTCATCGAATACTCAGAGATTGCGAAATAGGCCCAAGAATTCATTAAATTGAACAGGCACAAAGCCAGAACTCTGGTGGGAATCATAACGGGCCACCATAGTAACCTGAATGCATATAAGCACAAGCTGAGGCTGACTGATAGCCCGGCCTGCAGATACTGTAAAGAAGACGAGGAAACCTCGATTCATCTTCTTTACACCTGCCTCGCACTGGAGGAGAAGAGGTATCTTATATTAGGGACCCCTGTTATCCTAGAGGAGGCGAGGCTTAAGGCGGGGGACGTGCCTAAATTGCTCCTTTTATGGGATAGCATTTTTGGATAATGACCCGGATAAGAGGGGATCGCCAAGGGACTACCCATGCGATCAGTGGCTGATGAAGCCCAAACCTATATAATATAATAATAATAATAATGGGCATACGATGAGAAACGTCGATCTTCCTGTTCTAGAAACATGATTTATTATTTACTTTCATATGGTATTTATTCAATAACCTTATATTTATGATTTATATTTAAGTCGAAAAGTGAGTTTTGCAATATAGAAAACCGTTGCATGGTTAAATCGTCATTTAACTATCCATGAAATGATTGAAGAGTGCATAATTTCATTTGGATCACGTCAGGAAATTCTAACTGAAAATTCTAATCCGTTTTGAGATGAAGTTTTTCAGCAATTTAGTGAATTGACAAATGATAATAAAACCTTTTTGAAAAACATCACCAAAAACGAGACGTGGATTACAGAGAAGACGTCGAAACGAAGACCCAAATCCTAACAGTGGAATTCAAAAACCTCTTCGAAGAATTTATCAAAGTTATGCTAGCTATTTTCTTCAACTGGAAGGGTGTTGTCTATAATGTTTCTTCCAGAAGGTGACACGATTAATCGTGTTCGTTACTATGAAATCCTGAGAAAATTGCGCTGTGAATGATGCTATAATAAATAAGGCTGTGAAGAGGAAAATACTTGAACTGTAGCAGTGGGGAGTGGATGTTGCATCACGACAATACACCCGCTAATTCGGCTTTGCGCGATCGCGATTTTTGTACGAAAAACAACATGAAGTTCACCCCAGACTCCTACTCACCCGATCTGGTCCCTGCGGATGTTTTCCTGTTTCCAAAACTCCCATTGGAAGGATAAGAATTTGACATGATTGAGAAGATTAAAAAAAATAATCGCTAAAAATAACATCATTTCAGAAGAGGCGTTTTTCGGATACTTTCAGCAGTAGAAACAGCGGTGGAAAAAAATGTATGTCATACCAAAATTAATACTTTGAAGGGGACAATACTGAATAATCTGTAAAAATTATCGATACATTTATAAAAAATAAGTCCTGGAACTTTTTCGTCAGACCTCGTAAGTGCATTAAAATTTTATAGACATGAATACAAATGTCCATCCAATGCTTCACGTAAATATTATATCTGATCATATATATATATATATATATATATATATATATATATATATATATATATATATATATATATATATATATATATATATTTAGACAAAATAAGAAAGCTCTTACAAAATTACGTTATCGCATTGGAATAATCTGTGGAGTAAATTCCAACAAAAATTGTAAAAAAAAAATGGTAACCAAATCTCTTACTCTATGCTCTTAAGTGGTACATAAAAGAATTTGTTACCCCATTAAAATGTGCAATTTAATTTATGGCTGATTGAATTGATATTAAAAAATATATTTAAGAATCTGGGGACAACTTGCCAAAAAATTAGACTGCACTAAAGTTACTTGTTCTAAACTTGCAAAAAAAAACAAATATAAAGCCTCAGTATATATGGTCGATGCGGTAATAAATACCTACATGTTAAAATCGCTGTTTATTAATAATTTTTACTCCTGAATACTATGTTGCGTATACATTTTAACTTACTATAAAACAAGCATGCGATACTGTGGCTATTTATTTGTCTTTACTCAATCTACGGAAACACACATACCTTACAAACACATTCTATTTACTGATTAGCTGGAAGCAGTGCCACAACTATGATTAAACCGATGCGATGGTGTCGTTTCGTAAACCAAATAACTGATGGCCTGTTTTAGGCTTATTCCCACATCTTGGTTTAACTAAATTTTACATTTCAACTTTTATATGAACTCGTCGATCAAAATAGTAAGTCAGAAATGTTTTTCAGTTGACCGAACTCATGTTTCTTCCGAATTATGCCATGTTCATCGAAGATGACTTTAACCGATGATTATTCCTGAAGAAGCCCACGGGATAATCAGATAAGTTAAGCCAACTTCGAGAGACACAGCAGGACTTCAAAATGTATTAAGCAGATGATACTATGATTACATATAGTTTATAATAGAGATATTAAATAGAGATCAAACAGCTGTACTGTTTCGGGAGAGGCGTTTGGCGGAACATTGTGTGTTATACAGTGCTATTCAAAAGTCCCCTCCCCCCCTCTTATCTTTTTAACGATTATACATAAACTAGTGAAATTTGGTAACTGAATATTAAGGGTTGTAAACTTCCCTACTAGTGATGATAGATGACGTATGCGTCAAAGATGACGTCACAAGGTCATTGTGACCAATAATTTTAAATAGAACCCTATGGCAAGCGACACCTCTTTTAAAAGGTATCAAAAAAACGTATTCAATGATACTAATATTGTTTGTATTTATGGTAGTTTTGATGGATTAAATCAGTAATCAGTAAACTTGGATAATAATTTTAATTACAGATTCAAGAATCAGTACCTACTTATAGTAATTGTTCGAAGTGAGCTCCATCTACTTCCTGACAGTAAAACATCCTATTGCGAAACTCTTCTCGTACTTTTTCAAATGTGTCTGCGGAAATAGCCCTACATTCTGTAACAATACGTTGTTTTAAAACATCAATATTGTCAGGCTGAGTGGCCTAAAACCTTCGATTTAAGATACCCCCACAGAAAAAAATCTAAAGATGTGAGGTCTGGTGATCGAGGCGGCCATTCCATAGAACCTCGTCGTCCAATCCATCTACCAGGATATTCTTCATCCAAATACCGTCTTACTGCACCGTAATAGTGTGGAGGAGCACCATCCTGTTGGAATGTTATTTCCAAAATGTCGAATTCATCTTGATTATCTTCCAAAATTTCAAGGATTAACGGTTCTATTGCATTTTGCAACATCTGCAGATACACCTCACCGGTTAAGTTGGTATTTAAAAAAACAGGCCCAGCGATGTGGTTTCCCAGTATACCTGCCCAAACATTGACCTTCTCGGGATACTGAGTATGTGTTTCATGAAACATGTGAGGATTTGCATCACTCCAATATCTCACGTTTTGTGTATTTACATTTCCATTTAGATAGAAAGTACTTTCGTCACTGAAACAAATTGTTTTGACATAGTCTGGCTGTTGGTTAATTTTAGTCTCCATATTTTCACAAAATTGCAGTCTTCGGTCTGGATCGTCGTCTGCGAGTTGATGAACCATTTTTAATTTGTATGGGTGAAATTTGTTTTTTTTTCAACACCCTGTGCACTGTACTTTGACTGACTTCACAGGTTGATGCAACTTGAGTTGTTGAAGAAGTAGGATTTACCATTACTTCTGCCAGTATATCAATTTTTTTCTCATCAGAAATTTGTGGTCTGCCAGATCGTTTTGCATCATTAATACTACCCGTTGTTTTAAACTTACGAAGAAGCTCTCTCAAATAAGTCCTCGAAACTGGGCGATCGGGAAACCTTTCATTAAAAATGCGTTCTGCTGCATGAATATTTTCTCCAGTTTCACCAAGTATTAGGATCGCTGCTACTTTATCACCTAAAACACGTACCATTTCTCTTATTGAAGCACTTAAACGGGAGACTTGCAAAAACGTCAGATTATTTACTATCCAACTATCCAGTGGCGGAGCTTGAATTTTAAATTTTATTATTAACTGATTTAATTCATCACAGCTTTGCGGTTTTTGAAAGGCAGTTGTCAAAACTGCCGTAAACAGACACAATGTTAGTATCATTGAATAGGTTTTTTCGATACCTTTTAAAAGAGGTGTCGCTTGCTATAGGGTTCCATTTAAAATTATTGGTCACAATGACCTTGTGACGTCATCTTTGACGCATACGTCATCTATCATCACTGGTAGGGAAGTTTACAACCCTTAATATTCAGTTACCAAATTTCACTAGTTTATGTATAATCGTTCCAAAGATAAGAGGGGGGGATGGGACTTTTGAATAGCACTGTATGTTGAAGAGAATCGCTTGTAATTAAATTCCACCTAAATGACAACGCATTTTCAAGTCATCTGCTGAAGAAGACATTGTAATGTGGTATATGGACCGTTAAGTTCAATTAAACTTGCAAATAAGTCAAACGAGCCACCAGTGATTGGGTTATTTTTGATCGATGTAAAGTCGACCGCTACTGATTGATTGTAAATGTTAACATTATTATTAATGTTATGACATTATTTTAATACTCATATTAATAAATAACAGTTGGTTATGAAATCAATCTTCATAAGACGGATGCAACATACAGTACAGTATCCTCGATACTAAACATATGCGGATTCCTCTCAAGGTTACTGATATACTATATGTTATTTTCCCAGAAAGTACGCATTATATAGCGTTCGTCATATAGTTTGCACCAAGTGGAAAAAACTATTTACTAATAAACGAATATACATATTCGCCAAAATTCTTACAAATTCTAAAACAAAATCTTATTATCGATAATTTAAGGAAAATTAATAAATTAAAAATTATGCAGTATATTTGATGTAAATTTTTTGGTGCTCGCTGTATATATAAATATATTTATAAAATGATTGTACATTCTATAACTTATAATACACGTAATAATAATATTCTAATACTACTGCGCAAATATGATGGTTAGGAATATAATTTTTGAATAATATATATCATTGTTACGGATAATTTTATGCACATATGTTGTTCTAATTACTGTGAGATTGGTGTGAGAAATCAGCATTTAGAGAGAGAGAAAAGATCGGTGAAAGAGAAGAAAGGATAGACAATAGAAACAATGATTAACCATACAATTCCTGAAGACTGTAAATGAATGCAACTGAATAATAAGCGTTAATAGAATTAGAACTGTCAAGTGCGATTTGTGTAACATAAACCTACGATTGAGTTATGTATTTAAAACACATTTTTCACACGTTATATTCTTTCTGTAATTCATGTCAACTAGTTATTAAGTAAAAATTGTCCAATACCTCAAGGGCGTATGTGTAGTTATCCTAATAGCCATTTTATCCCAACAGCCGTTTTATCCCAATAGTCATTAAGATTAATTGGAAAAGTAAGAAGATTTGAGGATCTGATAACACAATCAAATGCCATCTGTACACAATTCACAAAAGTTTACAATATTTTTGGTAATGAATCATTTAAGGTAATGAATGATACATTTTAGCCTCATGATCCAGATTTAAATCCCTGTTACTATTATTTATGTAGTGTGTGCATGACTATTACTATATGTCTGGTACGAAAGTGTATACAAAGTAATGGGCGGTAGATTTTATCCTCCTCATAATCCAATTTAAATCTGTGACCATTATTTCTATTATGTGGGGAGTGGAAGAAAAAAGGCGTCATTTTCAAACCCTAGAAAATTATGACAAGGAATTTTAAACTATTAGAACATTAAAACATATAAAGCAACTGATTTATATTATCTTATAATGTTATGTTTAGTTAACTGATTAAAGTTGTTCTATTTTAGGTTCAATCGGGGTCTTTACTGATCTCATCGCCAATATGCCCCCAAGGAATCAGATTTTAAGTTAATGTAAAGTGTCATTCACAGTTAGCAGGTTTATTTTCGCTATCGTAAGTAATTTTCTGTAATTTTTATTCAATAACTTAATGTAGTTTAAATACACGTTGTATACAAACATCCTATATACTGCACAGAATATAATATAATGTTATGTTCTATGTTAATGATATAAAACTGTACCAATATTGCAATTTTTAACTAGTTTTTTCTTAATACAATAAAATTCAATTGTTTAGAAGATAAATAATTTTTTGCAGGATTCGATTGCGGGGAAAAAAATGGAATATAAAAAATATTTTTAATTTCCAGGAATTGTAAACACCAATAAGGTAAGGTATAAAACACGCAATCGGAAAAGGTTTTCGATCACATCAAAATTTTGTTATTCTCTCTCTCTCAGGTATTTTTTACCTCTAGTCAAACAACCGAGATATTGCTTGCACAGGTAATATTGAGACACGCTGTATGTGCAACTGAAACCAGAAAATAAATAAGTAACTCATTATTTCCCTAACTCTATTTCAATTACACGTCTTTGAATAACATATATCAAAAAATCGTTAGTCTGAACACAAATAAAAAATTAGTAACCTGGATTAACCCTTACCAATTAAAAGAGTAAGCATATCATAGTGAAACTAACACGGTAGAGTAGATAATGTTATCACATCTAACGAACCGTAACAGAAAATCGCATGAAATTAATTCACCCTTGCTAACAATAGATATAAGTTTACGGTACCCCTTACAGCAAGTGATTTTGGAATTTCGATGAGTCACATGAGTGAACATGGTGGGGACACAGATTGGAGTGCAAAAGGGTGTCGAAAAAGCTGTGAAACCAATAAAGTGACGTCTTCATGCATTTCATTGTGTCGGTGAATAATATAAATTGTAAACAGTGATTATTAATAAAAATATTCTTGTTCCATTACTTGCTTTTGATTCGATATTTACTATGATTAGTAATTGCCATATAAAACTATAAATTATTACGTTAAAGCTGAGGTTCAGGGTGTTACAAGATTCCACATAGTCTGTCAAAAAGATAAGATACTTTTTATTTAGCATAGAGCACAAAAATGTGATACAAACAAAATCAGGCAATGAAAATATTATATTTCTAAAATATTCTAATATTTCATTGCAGAGTCAAATGACTTTAAAGATATATTTTTATGAAATTTTCTATATTTAATTATTCTTGTACATTGTTCTTGTACGTTGATAAAAGATGATGTTGAAAAAAAAATCAGGAATATATATTATTTGCAACACTTATACAAAAAACAATTCAGAGACAACTTAAATGTTCCTCATATTCAAGTCCATGAATTACATTTTAAATAATATCTGTATAAAAATGAATGTAAAAAACATGCGTTATTGAAAGATTGAAATGACATATTAGTGAAGTTCAAAATTTCTTCGATACGCCACTTTCAATAATGCATGGTATTTTTACATAAATTCTCCTTTTTAGATGGTTCAACAATAATCCATTAGGTTTAAATCAGAGAAACCTGGTAGTCGTTCTCCTGCTGCTTCTTACCTTGAAAAAATATTGCAGATTTGTTCCCATTAATTTGAAAGAGTTTCCTCTGCATTTACGTAATTACTCTTCCTTTTTCAATGAAGCATATATTCAAAACTATTTTGTCTTTTGGGAAGATAAGGATAGGAAATCGATTTTTGTCTGTCTAATCTTTTGTTCATTGGACTAATATCTGATCTTACCTTTAGTGGCTTTATTATTCGAATTGATATGTGGTGTTGTCTCAATTAGCTACGCTACCTGTTTCGACCTCATTATTTTGAACAGTCCTTACATTGCCAGGACTACGCAGGTGTTACCTAATCTGTCAGAATATCCCTATCGTGCTACCTTGTTAGTTGACCTATTAGTGCTAGTATTGTTAGTGGTTATGTTGACGGTTTATTGAATATCCGCAGTTGATCTTGAAAATTAAGAGTTCCGCTATATATTATACATAAATTTTTAACCCGTAAAAGGGTTAGGAATTGAATTTAAGGATTCACAAATTAATTTCAACCCTGACAAAGGTAGAGGCGCTTTCTTGGAAACTAATTCTCTTGATCAACTTATTAGGAGTTATAACTATATTATATATAGTTATAGGAGCTAAACTATATTATAAAATTTCATCAATTTGACAGGGGTCACATTTCCATCCAAAGTGTGCAGAGTATTTTTCTGTGCACCTTGTGTGAGTTTTATGACCTATCTATTGCGTCATTAAAATAACCTCATTTTTTGTATCGGAGAAATATTTATTTACCTTCATCTCATAAGTATCATAATTATCGATAATCTTTTTGTAATCAGTTGTGAATTAAATCACTACATGATCTTGTTTTTATTCAACTCCAAGCTCAGCTGCATACTTATCAATTATATTCTCATTAAAAGGAATCATGGCGGTGGAAAACCACGCACTAAAACTGCTGCATTCGCGGCACATCATTAGATAACCTATTATCTATAATATTCAAGTATTTTAGATGGAATTTCGTAAAGTACTCATAAAATATGAAATTATTAGAACAATCATCTAATAAAATCACATATTGGTAACACATAAAAGGATAAATTAACAAATACACACCTAAACAATGTTAGTTTATTATGAATATTTATGTGAAAAAATACTTGACCACTTCCATCCGAACTCCACTTCCACACAAAATAGTTTCATAATTATTTCTTACAGATATACAGATTTTCGTATTTAATCAACACAAATGTGTTAACTCGAACTTAAGTTAATGAGCATAATTTGGACTTTAAATTGGACTAGAAAGTTTATAAATATTACTTCGTCAAAAATGGTTAATGATGCATCTATTGCGGTGATATATACAGATCTATTTCATACCACTGCTTGATAAAAGCGAAGTATTTTTTATATAAACATAAGCCAATTAATTGGGTCATGTCCAATATGGATTATCGTTTAACTGAATGAAATTAGAGGAGATTTTATCTAGAGCGATTTCAGATTAAATTTAATGAAGAATTTTACACATCACACGAACCTAATTTAAAAGGGATGTAGATGGTAGTACCAGCTGGGGATAAAAATAAATACATGGATATAAAATATGGCAATTTCTAAGCATTGAACGGTATTATCGATTTTGCAGGCGGCAACCAATTGTTAAAGGTCCATGAAAATGGGTTTGTATAATGATTAATAACATGAAGTTTTATATCCGATCAAGATTTATTAAATAATTAGGGAATATTATAAACTATAGTTTGATTGTACAGCCATAAAATATTTATCTACACACGCATAAAATGAACTGAAGCCTCATGCTGCAGAAGGGTTAAACGTAGAGACGAGGACAAACACATCCATGTTCAAGGAGAGAAGCCAAACTCCCCGGTTGGAACTCGAACCTCAAACAATAGTACGAATGACATTATTACAGCTACATTTATAGAAAAATACGATACGCCACCCATCCAAGCCATGATAGCGAAGTAAAATGCTGCACTTTTATATCTCCGCATCGAACAACTGATCTGAATGCCCATCGTATTCCAACAATTGACATTTGCAATGTAGATAGTGCCATAATTAAAAAATATTTTAATAAATACACCAATATTTTTCAAACCAATTTGGAACTTCAATAAATAAAAGTATTAAAGTCAAATATACAGAGGTACACTCGTATCTTTGCGTAAAAGGGCAACCTTGACTAGTTACAATGTGTAAGTGAGTATAAGTCCGGATCATCTTCAAGATATGTTGCATAAAATTTTTATTTTATTGAGCCAATAAAAAGCACCACCCTAGTTATGGAATCCTATAATGTGTACGATATTGTAGTTATGGCACATAAATGTTCACGCTAAGACTATTAAATTTTCTTTTCGCTTGTAAGTTCCATTCACTAGCAGGTCTCGATTTTACTGTGAATTATGATCGGATTTTTATAGAAAAATGCACGTGGTTTCAAAATTATGCTTTTAATTAAGCTCATTAATTATGCCCTTGATCTAAAAATGGTTGCGCTCTTATTAGCCAACAACATAATTTACTTTAAAAATAATTCAGTATTGCCTATATTTCAGGAAAGTACAGGGCCCGGCAGAGATGTATGATGATTTTCAAAAATCAATAATTATGTCATTTTTTAACGAAAGTAATTATTTATTTTTTCAAAACATTCTTTATCCATGCATCGCTATACCACGTCGGCCGGCATAACTTCAATTTTCCTTGTTATTACCCTCTATATTGTAATATCCCATTCAAAATCGTGTTCCGAGTGGGGACGCTACCGTGCCTTTCAACATTGAAATGATTTCGGAATCTGCATTGCGTAGAGACAACAGAACGACCGGTCTCTTTAAACGTGTCGTAAACAAAAACACGATGCTCGAGCATCCACCGCTCCATGGCGACTGAAATGGCATCTCCTGACCTTCACATACCAACCATTCCGAAACCATTAGCCTTCCTCTCTGCACTGTTATACTCATTTCAATAACGTCATACACCTCTGCCGGACCCTGTATATCAAAAGCGCATATAAAAAATTACATTATTTTTAGTGGTACAAACTACTTCTCAATTTTTACAATAACATAAGTGGTAACAATAACATGTGTTAATCGTGTATATTATTACAATCGGCAATAGTTAATATCATAGATATTCTTTCAACATTCATTTAAAATTATCAATAATTTAAAAATATATTGCAGAATATTTCTTACGAAATATATACTTTATATTTTGGATATTGCATGATGCTATAAAAGTTTTAATTTCATTGCTGAAAACATATATTGGAAGGTGGCCAAAAATAACTACTTAATAAATATTATGCATTTCTATATTATAAATATTTCAAATTTTATTTATTGTGTAATTGAAATATAACAGACGAGAAAAAAATTGTTCATTTATAGGTCTAACGAATAGACTTATAAAAGTTAGACTTGTTAAAAAATTAAAAACTTGTTTATTAAAAAATAAAATTTCTTGTCGAAGAATCAACATGCTTGGGAAATAACTTCACATCTAATAAGTATATCCCCACATATTCATTTCCTGTCTACCTCTATTTGTAAAATAAATATTTTACATACAGAAAAAGTCGATTTTAATCGAAATTCCTGTTTGTTCTCTTCTTTTTAAAAGGACCTGAAATGGTTCAACCTTATATTCAAGAGACTTTCACCGTGATAAACTGTATTTCTTTGTAAAAATATCAAAAATCTGGACACAAAAATCCATTTTCTTCCCCCAAAGCCTTAAGCTGCGGAAAGAAACATTATAGTTATAATTAAGAGGACTCATGTTCACGAATAAGTGCCAAACTCTCACATTTAGGACTCGAACCCAACCATACAATGACACCCTTCAATACCGGACTGTCTGCCACCATCTCAGATCACCAATAACATTATTGCAGATACCTCTATGCGCTACAGTTGTATTACCTTCACATCGGACAGCTGACCTGAATGCCCACCGTATTATCAGTACGGTGAACTGACGGTTAATCTTTATGAAGATATTTTTGCGAATGTAAAATATCGTAAATTTTAAATGTATTCACTTTACCTTTATATTGATTTATAATTTTAGTTATGTTGTGGATGAGATGAAATCTGATATATTTTCTTTGTTATGCAAAGGCCATCGTGGTGTATGGCTTAACCTCTAACCGCTTACTCTATATCATTGCGTTATCTCTTAATGAGATAATAACAAATGTTATCTCTTAATTTGTTATTTTTCCTGTTGCTATACTTATTTCCGCGTTTATTGAAGATGTTCTGCCTTCTAGGGAAAAATGTAATAATACCGTCTTTCATGTACTAGTAAAAGCAATTATCAAAGATATTGAATTTACTTTTTGTATATATTATTTAACCTAACAATAAAATAACTGCTATAAATTGAAAGTATCTAAAAATAAATTAATATTTTTTTCTCTATATAATTTGAATTAAAAATATAGCAAAGACTACGTATAAATAGAATTTGTAATAGAATTTTGCAATACTTTCTTTACGTTTAAATGTTTTAAATTAATGTAGTGTAATGAAAAATTGAAATGTATTAAAGTAAAAAACTATTAAAGGCAAGGCAGAAAATTAAACGAGTAAAATATATGTGAATTATAATGATTATTAAAGAAATTAAATGCTATAATTTACATTATAAAAGGCGTGGTTTTGGGTGCAAATTAAAAATTTCAATTTAATAAATAAAAGACGTACTAATTTTTTTATTCTCTTTTTACATTTTTTTTTTTTTTTTTTATAAAATACCCTATTTACCAATTTATTTCGGTAGATTTTATTTGATGACTAAATATAATCCGCTATACAGGATGGAAACCGTAACTAGAAGAATTCTATACCTTTGTACCGTTTGCAATGTTAAGGTGCGTATACATTTGAGAGCTAAACCGTTTGTGAACCACTTGTGAACCACTTGTAAACCATTCGAGTAGTAGAGCAAAACCAGTACCAGGCCACCCTCGGATTTGTCCGCGGACATTTGATGCGAATGGCATGTGGTCATTGTTGATCTGAAGAACTCTTGGCGCATGTATAAAACAGGTCTGTATAGGTATAAAACAGGTGTGTATTGGTTTAAAACAGGTATGGTGGTATTGGGAAAAAAACATGACGTCATTAAACAGGTTACCATACCTGTTCTAAACCGATACACACCTGTTTTATACCTGTACAGACCTGTTTTATACCTGCGCAAAGAGTTCTTCAGATCAACAATGACCACATGCCATCCGCATCAAATGTCCGCGGACAAATCCGAGGGTAGCCTGGTACTGGTTTTGCTATACTACTCATTCGTTAAAATAGTAAACAGCGAGCATCTACTGAACTAAACACGATCCATGGGAAAGAAGGAACTAACCACGAACCACCAGCAGTCTTGCTCGGCGCGCTTACTAGTGCGACTTTAATGATAGCAGAAAGTTTGTGCAAAAAGAAGAGGAAAGAAAGACCTATTTTCCTTTAAGAATTATCTTTTATTTTTTTTTATAATGGTCCTTGTGTTTAGGATTCCACAATGACGATTTCGTTTTATAAATGTCAATTAGTTTAACTACATTTTCCTCTGTCCACTCCATTATAATGATTATTATAATATAAAAATTATTAAATAAAATTATAAGGGTAGGCAGATTATCAAATAAACAACCGAGAGAAAAAATCATACATAAAGGCACAAGAAATAAATAGAACCAGCCCTGTGATTCGCGAGCAGAACAAAAACAACGAACTACACACAACGCCGTCTCAATGTAAACTACGAATGCCTTTGCGTTCGTCAAAAAAAAACCGACAGGTTCGCCATGAGCGGTTTACAAGCGGTTTGTTCGGCGCTCTAAACCCCGTCCCAATCTTGCGATCAACTAGTTCAAGAGCCGTTCGCGAACGGTTCGGCTCGCAAATGTATACGTACCTTTATGTGTTTCTTTCTTCTTAACGTTTTTTGTTATGAGGAATATTGATAATACATATATCTTGTCTTGGCTTTGCTATCTTGTCTATTAGTTGAATTGTTTTTATGTAAATTTGTAAGTGTGATTATACCTCGCATTTTACCTTTGCATAAATGTTATTTTGCACGTGTCATTGTGATTTCACAATAAAAAAGTTATGCAAAATGGCTTAAGAAACAGTGATGACTGGTGATGACAAGTAATGGAGAAAAGATGTCAGCCAAAATTATAATCGAAGAAATATGAAAAATAAGCAAACATAATAAAGAAAATTAAAGAGATGACGTTATCTGTAATGACATCGCTCTTCAAAATTCTTCAAATTCAAATCACCTACGAAACCCTCTCTCTGGATAACAAAACAATATCATAGTTTTACAAAATAAATGTAGTGGGATTCTTTATTGTTCTCTCATCTTTATCCTAAGTTTCCATCGACGTTTTTTTCAAGGGTCCTCAAAATTACAATGAATTACTTCGATCACCAGAACTGTATGCTATTATGTTACTAGATTTAAAAATTATTCTGATTATATTAAACTGTCAGCAGTTTACTACTGTAATCTTCATATACATATACTGCTTGTAATTTTATTAAATTCAACAATTTTCTTGAAATATTTTGGAAACTTTATAAAACAAAATGAAAATTGTAAATAGAATAAACTACAGATATGTATAATTTGATTGTATAGATCGTCTATAAAAATATATCGCCTATAAAATTATATCGCCTATAAAAATTATGAAACATTATGTGTCTCAGAATTTTTATAGGCAAATTTTTATAGACGAACCGATTCCTGTATGAATTATTAATTATAAAATAACCCTATATATTATCGAAATACATCAAAATTTTCAAGAAAATTACAAGAATATTTTTCTCAATACCGGACATTTTTATTATTATTCTTACAGCAGAAAAAATGTACAAATACGAAAAATGGAAGAGGCTCTAATAGCTGAGTTTTAATGATCGTTGAATGTATCTCTAAACCGAACAGAAAAATCGTTATTTAACACATAACCCTTTTAAATATCATTTGTATTCACGTATGTAAACATTTTTATCTGATTTCTTATCCATTTCCATTTTTAAACACGTAAAAATTAAAAAATAAAAAACCGAGCAAAAATTACTTATAGGCAGGGCTCATTGATTTCCAGCCCTTTAGAGCATGTTTAAAGGGTGCCAAAATTTTCGCTAAACTGCGCATGCTAAGCCCTTAGCAGGCACAATTATTTAGTCTAGAACTTTACATCAATCATTTTACAGGGACGGAATGAATTTAAGATTTTATTTAATTTAGTAGGTAGTACTTTTAAAATACGTACTAAAGGCAAGAATGCCTTCTATAAATATATTAGTTACAAAAAATATTCTATTAATTTGCTAATTTAGGACCTTATTACATGGGCGTATTTATGATAAATGAAAAACAGTTGTAATTATTTGAATTTCTAAATAACACATTTCTATTCAGTCAGTCAAGAGAGTCGGTCTACATTGTTTAAATGAATGAAATAGAATTAAATATATGAAGATCAACCCACCATCGTAATTCAATAATGTTCAAGGTTTTCCATGCAGAAATATTTCTAAAATTTTATTGCAAACATCGACTTTAGTTTTCATATATTTTTATGTGGACACAAAATGTTTTTTATTTCAAAAACGAAGCAAAAAAAGTGTTTTAAAATTTTTTAAGGCGTTTTCCTTAACAACCCCTTAAAACTTGAAATTCTATTTTCAGATCATGAAATTTCAGAAAAAAGACTAATGAATTCATTTACCAGTAGAAATAAGAAAAAAGGGTATCGTTTCTTTGCCTAGGTATGTCTTTTTTGTCCCCCATCTTTTACAGACCTTGCTGCAGTTTTTTGTCTAGTTACAGGCAATGGGAACTGAACGACGCATATATTTATAAATAAATAATATTTCTGAATATTTTAAGCGATTATATTTTGTTAGAGTTTTCTAAAACATGACTGTATTGTACGTTCTTAAAAACTCAACTACCAAGATCAAATAAACTTAGGATAAGTACTAATTAAATGTCAAAAATATTACATTATAATCTGACATTCCTTTGACGTGGAGGAAATATTATGCAAAGGACGTAAACTATCGAAATTTTTCGATATTCCATCAATTTCCCTTTCGGGATTTTCTATTTGCAGACCAAGAAAACCCAAGGTTGCGGTTTCCATTTACAACAATCAGTACGGGAAGACGGCTACCGTGCTCTATCAAAATCGATCGCAGGACAGAAACAGAAAAAATACAATTCAACACTACATTTCGAGCATTCCACTACATACTAGAACTATCACCTACGACATACCTCCCCCATGGCGAGTTAGCTCTAAAAATCCGGGGAGACTGATGTTAAATGCAGATCTTCATGGGACGGGACACTCACACAACAAGCACTCTAGATCACGGGCGCGGACCCACTGATGGAGGGTCGGCTGCGCTGCCGCGGCACGTATTGAGCCCTGACGTCACACTGCGGACCCCACAGCCGACGCGACGGAGGGGCGTCCACCGGAGCACCCTCCAAACCTGCCCCAAGTCTCCTATTTTTGATCTAGTTATTATTACTTGAAATATAGGTAAGCTGGCAGGTGCAATTTATAACGATTATTTATCAGCTGAACTAATTTCACCACAATTCACCGATTTTGATTATATGGAGATAGAGGCAGATATGCATATATGAATTCTCCCTTGCAAAATTGGGACGCTTTGCTTTTCTTCGATGTAATTATAAATAAATATATACAGCATAGTGATAAAGTTTCGGTAATATGCCTGTTTTTCACTTATTTCTGGCGACATTGATATCCAACTTCATTAGCTGCATATTAGGCATATTGTACTTTGTCGTAATAGTATAACATAACAGCTATATATATATTTTTTTAAACTACAGGTTTTTCGTAAATTTAAATCAATTGACATCATTTTCCCCTAAACTATTTTTAATGGTTACAGGTAACTTGTTCCTTTGTTGTAAGTCGTTATACTGTGGGTATCCCAACAGGATGTGCTTCAGTGTTAAATAAATCTGGCAGGATTCACATCTACGTCATGCGGTGCCAGTTGACAAATATAGGGCAGTGCACTTCGTATGTCTAATTCTTCATCTAGTAATAATCACTTTCTCTTCGCGATAAGCCTTTCAGATATTTTTGAGAATTTAATTTCGGTTTTGTATTTCTTCTATGGTTACACTGAGGAACAAAAATGTTATTGCATTTATTATACAGCACTTGTTTTTACTTAATTTGAAGGTGCTCAGCTCAAATCTGTAGGTAGTTTTGCTTTGTAAGCTCTAGATTTTTTGCAATTCGACATTTTCATTTCGCGTGAAATTTGATGCTTCGTATAATGACTTGAAGACAAAAAAATCAGTTGCGCAAAATAAAATACATGTATTCAAAAATGGGTAGGTACAAATTCAAAAATTGATGTTCTTGCAGTAGTCTACCATCATATGCTTGTCCCAACTCCCTGGGTAGCGTTCTCTCATCGTCAAGAGGTCTTGATGAAAATATATCACTCTTCGTCACTTACAACGCCAAGGTTTTCTGGGAACTGATCGAGGTATCTATAGAGGAAATGAAGCTTGACACTCATATTGCAATCAATATTTCGAAAAGCCAACGGCATTGTAGTAATCAGAACTTCATAAATAAGAGATTTATTGTTGCCAAAAAAGTTTCATATAACTGTCACGAAAAATGGCAGTTATGCAAGATAGATAGTTACCACGAAAGATGCCTCACTACTTTCTCCTTATCATTAAGCTTCCTGACAAAGTCAATAGAGTTTTTATTAATGAAGCTATTTCACATTTAAGGCTGTTAGTGCAAAAAGTGTGCTAATGAATAAACGAAGGATTCCTAAAGGCACAATAACCTGTACAAAAAAAAGTGTCGGAAGTTATAGGATAGGTGGTGCATCATGGGATCAATAAATTAATTTAATATCATACGCTCTATATTCAACATCAAATTGCATGAAAACCAAATCATGTAGCGAAAAGCCAATTTCAGATTTGAAATCAGCGATGAAAATATTATTAAAATGAGTTATAAAACATTGTCTTGTAACAATGAATGAATACAAAATAGTTCCCCAGTGTTATTTATCGAATTTCATTCTTGCTGTTACGAGTATGTTTGTACTAGTTTGTTCTTTAAGTGACATTTCAAATCACTTGGTAAGATAAAGAGATCTTCAAGACTGTATTATCCTACTGCAAATCTTAAGGCTAAGTTTGCCGCTTCCTATAATTTTAGAATGACTTGGAATCGATAACCATATAAAGTTCCTATTGCTATTAAATTCTACAAAAAAAAAATAAGGATTGCCAGATGCATATAGTTTTGCCATGCAAACGATCAATTCATGTCATATTGTCCCGCTCTAACATATTTCTCTCCAATAAAAGGCACGTCCAGCAGAAACAATTTAACATATTTTAACAATTTTGTTATTAAATTATTTGAAAAACTTTATAACACGTCAACTATATTTTTTATGTCATTGACTGAGATAAAAATTTTATTTTATTATTTTATATAAGCAATGAATACCTTTATTAAACGTATCTTATAAATAGTAAATATAAAACCCTTCCTATGGGGTACCGTTGTACTCAAAAGCCTTTAAGAAATTCATGTTTTGTTAAAAACTTATTATGATCACACTCAACAAATATGATTGACATGTTTTTCAAAAAAACCAAATTATGAACTAACCAAATTATTTCAGTAACCAAATTATAAATATTGTTGCGAAACTTTAGCACTACCCTATACAAACATAGTAATTAAGCAGAGTATGTAATAAAAACTAAAAGTGTAAACACTAGCACGTTTCTCGAGAATGAACAGTCGGATTTTATCAACGACAATAACCAACCAACAACTGTGGTATTAATCTTATTTACCATGGTAATAAAGAACAAGATGAGCTGTTGAATATTTTGAACAAAACTGGGCTTTGCAAAGGGGCAATAATCTAAAACATCAAAGGGAACGTTGAACGCAGCGGATACAAGAAAATGAGGTTGATCTATTGGACTGGCCTTAATAGTCGCTTGATGGTATAGTGAAAATGTTTGAGCATATATAAAGTACAACATAAAAGTTTCATGAAAATAATATACAAAACAAGGAACAGTTTATTAAAAATATACAACATCTATGGAGAACTTCACCTGAAGAATATAATAAGAATTTAGTACAAGATATACACGATAACACTATGGCCATCTGCCTACTAAATAACAAAATAACTTTTTCCGTCGGATGCCCAAGACATCACTAGTCACCATAAACAGCTTCTGTCGAGCGCGGCTACGCAGAAAAAACTTCATAAGGGATACATTTTTTGAGTTTCGCGATTTTTCACGATTTCATTTTCATTAGACGTCGTCAGTGCAGCGTACTCAATGTCCGATGTCTTGAAAAAATTAGATGGCCTATCGCACTATGGCCATCTATCTGTTAAATAGCAAAGTAAATCTACGTATCGGATGCCTAAGTCTATAGTCGCCGCAGAGTTTCAAAGACCTCATAAATGTTTGTGCCTACCTGCGCGTGGCAGATGGGAAACCGCAGCAAATGCGAAGTAACCTTAAGATGCTATAAATTTCGTGGCTCTTTTACCAGTGGAAATGTTAGATAATTATATTTGTAAATCCGGTGATCTCTTAAACCAATATAAAACACACTCGCTTCTCATATATCCTTCGTCGCTTCCCGTTCATCTTCGCAACCACTCGTTTCTTACAATTAGCGCTAGATGTACTACTAGAAAATTGCGAAAAAACATAAATTTAAAATATAACGCGCCAATTAAGTGAATACTACTGAATTTTTGACTGCTCTCTGTATGAAAATACATTAGTTCAGTATTTTATTAATAGTGAATAATGGACAGTTATTACGAATATTAGAATTACGATTATAAGTAAATAAAATTAGATATTAAAACAACAAATCAAATAAACATAAGTTCGTAATTTTCCTGTTACTATTGGTGAGACAATGACTGTACGAGTAGTAATCTAGTATACTTTTTACTACCTTCTTACGAAAAATATGGTCTTTAAGTCTGGAATACCAACAATTATTACGCAATGAATGGACAGAGATTGATGGTGATAAAATAGATTTGTCAAGACCATTTATTTAATCACGAAACACTCAAGTGTTTGTATTTCATCGGTTTTGGAGTAGCATAAAAAATTATGAGTAGTCTGATCAATAAATTTTTAACAATTATATTCAATTAACCAATCTTTGTACCAGACAACTATAAATTATCAAAATGAGTACGCAATGTCACATTTTACTGTAATCTTTTTGATTCAGAAGGTCGATTGTAATGCCAAGAAAGGATTTGCGTCTTCCTTATGGTTTTTATAATGATTATTTGCGTGTGCGTCACAAGTAACAATCGTATGAATCAATCAACTGACATCTTTGAGTGGTGTCGTGCTGAAAACATATTTTAGGATAACAGTTAGTACAATACAAATCCGTCAACCTATGCCAGAGTAGTGAAAAGGTTCTCCACAAAAACATTCAATGGAAATGATATTTCCATCAAAATAAATGAAATAAATTCAACAAAAATCAGAATAATTGAAACAAAAATGAAATAAATTTTTACAGAAATATTGTCACGCCAATGAATCAAATTATACAATAAAGCTAAGACGTGACTTCATAATTGCATTTTGTTCGGCAAATTATTAATTGTCTATGCCATACGTAGTTGATTGAAACATATGTCGCTAAACATACGTGCTGGTAATTGTGGCATATTAGTGATAATTACGAGTGGTGTAGTATGTGATCCGTGCGTCGTCACTAAATTGATACACGTGCAAAGATTCATTGTGCAAATTGTATATACTGATTTATGTAATACAGATGTTTTAATTTTATTCGGTACAAGAAAATACATATCGTTTAAAAAATTGCAAACACTACAGTTACTACATAGTAATTATCAATGTACCATTAAATAATTGAAATAGGGTGGAATGGTATTTAATATACAGGGTGTTTCATTTGAAAGTGTAAATATGTTTCATATAAGACTCTTTCACAATGTTTTATAAAATAGTCATCACAGTCAGTACATTCGACATCAAATTCTGATCCAGATAAACATTCCATCAAAGAATTCTTTTATATATATTTATATGTACATATAAAATATATACCTATGTATATTATATTTTATACCTGTATATCTCTTATTATTATTATAAAAATCGGAAAGTGATACAATCTAATACGTCAAAAAATAAATAATGGGTGGAAAATAATTCATATATGTAAACACCTTTCGTCAACAGTTATTAGTAGGTGTTCACAGAAATAACAAACTAACGTCTTTAATGCAGATTAGAATATAATTTCAGGTATACAGTTATGATGCGCATATTTTCATTTGATGTATATGACAAAATATATTTCAAGAACAACTCATTCGTTCGGATGTAATTAAATATATAGTTCCATTAACAAAAAAAATCGAGTCTGCTCTGGTGGAAAACAAAGTTGTCGATGATCAGATATCACCCTAATTTTTTATTGATTATGTGAAACTACGCATTATTATCTGATTTATATCGGTATAGAAATAGAAATATAACAGATAATAACAATATAGAAGATAATAGAAATATAACAGTATTTAATTTTAGTGCATCATTACAACTTCAATGTTAAGCTGAATTAATGTTGAACTGAAAATATACTGCAAAATATATCGAAGTTAAAAAATTTTGAATGAGAAATAAGAAATATAGAAATTAAAAAAGTTAAATAAAGTCAAAAGTAAATAGTAAACCAAATTCCAGCATACTTTTTCTTAAAACCAATTATATGTTTTGATTTTAAATTTATTAAATACATTATAGTTAGTTATTAGTTTCACTAATGAAAATTTAATACAGAAAAATTAATTGAATATATCTATAAGAACGAAAATTAATAATAATGATGTAAAACTCTTAATAAAAACACAAACAGAATCACTCACTATATATGCAGAAGGTAGAATTCCGTACATTTACTATATAGTGTTCGAGAAATCACTTTCCCCTTTTTAACTTTGGAAATTGGAGACCTATATGAACGAAAATTGGCATACATACATTACAAGTGTAAAAATAGTATTTTAGTTAATAACGGGTGTCCAGAAAGGGTAGGGGGTCGAGAAGTGAGAGTTTCAGTGCGTGAAAATCCTTCTCAATCAATTCGCAAACTCTCACTTCTTCAATCGCTTGTGGGGTTCGAACAGAGCACGGGCGACCTGGATTGCGAATTTTTACAGTCGAACCGGTATTCTCAAACATTCGAATCCATTTTCTGATCTTACATCTCTTGATTATTTCTTATGGGGATACCTTAAAGAGAAAGTGTAAATGTAAACAAACCACGAACTTTAGTGCAATTAAAGCACAACATTCGCACCGAAATGGCCGCCATTTCCAGAGAGATGTGTAGACGCGTGGTGGCTAATTTCCGTTTACGGTTAGAGGAGTGCCAGCAGCGTGAGTTTAACATTCGGAGAACATAATCTCTAGTACTTAATTTTCCAAAACCTTGTCTAAAAATTAACAAAAAAATTTATTTTTTCTGACTTCTAGTTTTTTTTTAATGAATCTACAAATACCCCCTACCCTTTCTGGACACCCGTTATAATGATATAATTATCCAAGATGTCTATCTTTTAATTTTTTTTAATCGATCAAAACCAATATATACCAATATACATAACCTTTTATAGGAATATAAGGGTATAACCTTTTATATTCCTAAATTATATCTTCTGGTAGGTTGTATTAGGCCTACGCCTGTTGCAAGGTGACGTGAGAAATTTCAACTAAAACTCGATAACTTGATTACTGAATATAGACAACTTTAATGGTTTTCCCGTTGTTATTTTACATTAATTTGTAATCGTTAGTTTTCAATATTTTAGTTGGACTATGACACGCAACCTGCGATAAATACACAAACTATCAACAGGAAGAATCAATTCCCATGAATCACTGTTATACTCAGATTAGGCTTTCTCCATTTCTGCCATGAAAAGGCCATTACTTTATTAAAAATTAGATTTAATCATTCATTACATATATTTATTGTGAGGTCTTCCATAGTTTTGTTTTATTTTGATCCTCTGTGTTAAAGACGCAATATTACGAAATGACACCAGTCATTCTCTTATTCTCTCCAATGTATACCTTTTATAAATTGTATTATATCGTAATTAATGGCTAGGAAATGTTTTATTAACTTTTACGTGAGAAGAAACATCGAACAACACCAAACTTCCAGAACCTTCTAATTAACCAGAAATAACATCAATCTGGACCATTCCACTAAAAAATGATATTTGTACACATAGACGGAACAATTATTTATTTTCAATTTCAAATTATCCTTGATATATATAATGTATTTTCATTCTAAACGATAAAAGAACAAAAACAATATTTTCGAACAATAACAAAGTGTCAAGACAAAATCGTCAAATCCTTCTTAAAATGGGTGGGACACAAAACATGGGACTAATATCGGCGTTGTCGACAATATGGCGGATTTAATGTAGGTAGCAGAACGGGCCGAACAGCCTAAGTGTACGTGGACTCTGCCTACCGTTCCCCTTTCGGTATGCCGCGTTAACTTCGAACTCTATATGAGTTCAAAGTTGACGCGAAATACCTTTTAAAGACGAAAAGTAATACCAGCGTTGTTTCCAAATAAAATAAACGAAGTTATAATAATTATAATGGGTCTGTTAATCTCCAAATCGAAAATGATATGTATAACTTCTACTTACACTTGACATAACTACTAAGGACATATATTAAGAAATAAATGATATACTAATGGCATATTTTGAAATACATTTGGAAAGACTAAATAAGAGGTCATCAGAATATACTTTATGCAAACCGTATTATATCCTTCTATGGGGTCACCAGTTAATATGTATTTTCGATTGTTCTAAAACTGTTCCAAAACTGTTAATTTTCTAGACGGCTGTAGAAAACCGATTTAATATATCTTTATAAATTTTAATGACTCCGCCACTGACCCTTAATTCATTCATATAGATTGGTAGGCAAGCAAATAATTAAAATAAATTATATATAACTTCAATCTATAGGTTTTAAAGCATGCATTCACATGTACGATGATTAAATATTAAACGTCAATATAACTGGTACTTCTGATACAATCTTGTGAATCAAAGATATCAGATATTTAAAAAAAGTAGTTTATTTATGTAGTATACCAGCTTACGACGTCATATCAAACACATACATATTTTGTTAGAAGTAAGATGCCATGGCAATTAATAGATACATTAAGATAAATGTAAGACGTTAATGACATGACGTAATTAACAGGTAATTTGATCAAAGTGGCAGCAGGATACATTTTATTCGGCTTCTTTGATAATTTTAAACTGAATGTAAGAAAACATGTTTATATATAGACACAACAGGATTAAATTAAATTAATCTAATTAATTAACTACTCGCTTAATTAAATATCCATTGTTTGTACTTGTTATTTCTCAATTATATTTATTGCAACACTTATATGTTACAAGTAAGTAAACTTGACGAAACTAATAAGGTACAGATACCTTATCAGTTTTCTCAATGATAATCTAATACGAATAACAAGTATTACAACTAAAATTGCAATTGTAAGGGGAAGTAAGAAGACAATTAGGGCACGCTATTTTACAAAATGCATTAACTGATCAAATTAAAGACTCACTTAACTACAACTACTTTTTGATACTAACGTAGCATTAAGAATATCATATATCAATGATTCTTTGGTTAATCTACATTTTGTATATTTGACGTTTATAAATTGTCACCATTTAGTCTATGCTTTCTGACACTTCCTCTTTAACCCTCTCGGGAAATAGGATCTAAAAATAACAAAACTCTGCTTCTCGACACTATTATGAAGCAGTAGAGTTTGTCTTAATTAACAGTATCCAAATATAAAGGTATATTAAACGCCAAGACACAATAGAGTGCTTTCCAGATCTAACGCCTTTGGCTGCTTAAAATATAAGGTATATGCTATATGCTATACAACTCGTTAGCAGTTGTAAACATAATAAACAGTTTTAAAACCTTAAAACGGTCTTTTCCGCACATAGAACCTCTATCTCGAAATTGAGTGACCGAGAAAAAATAAACCAACACATAAATGCAGAATATCTGTTTTATGCGACACTTTTACTTGTTTCAAATAGTCCACCCTCGTGCTTTCTCATGACCCATGAACACTGGGTCATGAGAAAGCACGAGGTGTCCTATCCACCTCAAAATCAATAGGTGTCATCTGGGAGACGTCCCCGATCAGAATTAGGCAAAACCCGATCGATCCGACACGATTTAGCTGAGTTATCGTGATAACAAAGAAAATTTCTCAAATAGACCCAAGGGAGGGGGTGGTGTGTGCTATCCACCTCAAAATCAATAAGTGTCATCTGGAAGACGTCCCCGATCAGAATCAGTCAAACCCCGATCGATCCGACACGATTTAGTTGAGTTATCGTGCTAACAAGAAATTTTAATGCCGACGACGACGACACACACATAGCAAAAATTTTTTTAAAACCATTTTTTTTTGTTTTTAGGCCGAAAAATGAAAAATAAACCCAAAAAAATATTATTTTTTCACTTTTTCTTTACACGATTACATTACTTTTCCGCTAGTATAGTGGAGTGTGGAAAAATAAAAAAGGGGGAGTAATCTATACAAATATCTATTTGTGGTGATAGTTGAGCATGATTAGTATTAGTACAGTTGATGATTTGGATAGTTGACACCATTTTAATTTGAATGGATAGTGGAATGTATAGACTTAATATCTAAATATCTTCTAGATACGATCGGGAATGGATGGCCTTTTAAACGATTCGATAGTGGATGTTCTTAATTGAGAACAGTGAGAAAGAAAGATGATACTTATTTCTAAATATCTAATAATTTCTTGAGATCCTGAATCGTCCATCATTTATTCATTATCTAAAAGTTGTAGTTTGAGTATCTATATAAAGCATCGGCATTTGTATCAAATATTCCCTTTTAATATTCAACTTCAAAATTATAGTGTTGCAGTTTTCTTTAATGACAAAAGGTTTGTGGATATTTTAACTAGAGCTAGATTATTAAATCTATAAGATTATTATAGACTATATATTTATAGATTATTAAATCATAAATACATAAGATTATTTATTTATAGGAATATAAAATCTAGCTCCAGTTAAAAGATCTATGCGATTATTTATGCTTATTATATTATATTATTATGTTTATTTATAATTACAAAGACCCAAAAACTTCATGCATTCACTATAAGATATATAAAAATTTGAATCAACAATATCAAAAGCGATAAAAATAAATAAACCTTCTATCAAAATTCATATTTTAGATCATCCTAATACGTCATCATCTGTAAACAACTTGTAACATATATTCGTTTTGTCGACTCTATGTAATATGTTATATCTTGCTGTAATAATAATCTACTGTTACTGAATTTTTGAACATTTTCTAGAGCTAGTTACATCAATATTTAAACATTTTGTTATTTATTTAGAGACCAAAAGATTATTATGAATGTATGTACATATGTGCTTAATTTATTTTTCTCGTTCGTTAACATTATAAAGTTGTTTTTAATTGTTATCTGATCTGTGTCAATACATTTAGATCCTAAGCAATTAATTTCTAATTAACGTAATATTTATATTAATAAAGATTGCAAAGACACGTATCAAATAACATTCATAATAGTGATTGTACTCAAATAGCCCAAATGCGAAATGAAACACAAAATAAGAAGAAATATGAAATTCAATGATCTACAACGGTTTTTTTTGCCCATTTTATTGCACATTATTAATTCCTTGCCAAATCTAGCACATTTGTGAACACCCACGTGATTAATTTCAATAGTAAAGAAACATACCACTATTAGGTTAAATGTTATGTTGTATTATAATACTATAGTATTATGATGTGGAAGACTCGCAACTCTACCCACCAGATCATCGATAGCAAATTGATCCGTATGTTTGAATGATATGGGATTTATAAATCCCATATCACTCAAACATACGCATCGATTTACTATCGGTGATCTGGGTAGTATTGCGAGTCTTCCACATTACAATAATCTGTTTTTTTCGTCAATGTAAAGCATGAATTGACAAAAGTCTATTAAAGACATTATGTTACTAACATCTCATGTGTATCACCACCATAATGGACTCTATAATTTTGTGCCTCAAAATTATAGTCCATTATTAAATAAAAAACATAAAACTTTTGCTTTTAAAAAACCTTACGGTTAATCCACTGAATTTTCAAGGCGCACAACTACCACACGCGAAAAATTTAATATATTTAATGAACAATTACTAAACGTACGAAACAATTAGTATTTCCTCATTTACATCAAGTGGCATTGAGGTTATCGTGTGCTTTATTACTTTATTAGATCCAGGCGGTGAAAAGTTTATACAAAATACATTATCTAGAAAGTTTAACTTTCGTCGCGTTGGGTGGACGTACGGCAGACAATCTTATTGCACTATACGTAAATAATCTTATTTATAGAAATCGTTCAAAAATAAACACGAAACAGTTACGTCAGAAGCCAACTCGCATATACGTCATCCGCGGATACGTAAATACGTCCTAATAAAAAATCCAAAGATAGTGAAAGCCATTATATCTACCTAGTGAACTATTTCCCCGGATGGATAGTGATATACAGGTGTGTCCTTTGAGAATAAAACAAATTCCTTACTACTGCAAGGACTAAAGACATGTATACAATTCTAGAATCTTCTTAGTCTTAGTTTGGACATGCAGTTCGACTTCCTTCTCCCAAAGCCGCAGATTTTACGAGAAATAGAAGGTTCCATATACAGATGAGGAGGGCTACGTTACACATACAGATGAGGACACACCCATACTCAGTCAGAGATGCCAGCCCACTCTTTAGGACTTCAATCCAATTATAGAATAACACCTCTAATACTGGACCCACTTCGTGACCACAATATGAATGATAGATACTACTGCATATACCTTTATAAGAGAATGCGATAATCCAGCCATCCTTATTGTGGACGTAGAACAGCTCTCAACTCCGCATTGTGCAACTGATCTGAATGCCCACCGTATTCTTTTGCAATTTTTGGTTCGTTTGAATTTATTGTAGGTAAAAGAAAATATATTATGCATGCCTAATTAATTCTAATTAATTAGGACTAAATTAACACTCTTCTTGATATTCTTATAAAAACCAAAAAAAAAAAAAAGGCCGAGATATATACATTTAAAGTAATATATTACAGACCAGATCAAGTTTTGTATATCTGCGCTAATGTTTTCTACGCAGAACTGTACCATCTTTATTTAATTAGAAATAGACCTAAGATTCGTAGGAACTTTTGCAGCACTTTGCACTGAATTTATATAAACATTTCGTTAGCACAAAGAAAACACTCCGATATCTTATAATAAATAACGTATAATATACGAATAAATTGCGGTAGTTTACTCGAGCAAACAACTCGATGTAAAATATGAGAAGTCGACGGATGAAAACTGGTCATTTTTTTAAGCGGTAACTATTAGTTGTTATCTTAGGGTTTAATAATTTTTTTTTTGAAAATATAAATGAACGAATAAATGAAAACAAATATTTTTATTAGAATTCAGCTTGAACACAATTATCTAATTACGCCTCTCAATGATTTTGTTTTAGTGTTCAAAAAATCTTTAAAATACGTATTAAAAAATCCGTCTTTTAATACTTATATTAACTATACGCGTTAATTTTGATACATTGTATAATTATATTACGAAACAGGATATTATTTTGGACATATGTAAGACGTCAACAGCAAGTTATTGTTAATTTTAAATACAGTTTCGTAATTGTCAAATAATGTACTATATTCGAATAAAATCGCCTTATATAGAAATAAACATTTTAAATGATTTAATAGATATTTTCCAAAAGAATTCTAGTTGATATTACTGATTGATTAATTAATATTTTTTTCGGTTTGCAATATATAAAATTAATTTTCGCAAGAAAAGAATTCATCGAGATGTGTAGTTGCTTCTATATATATACACATATTTTCTCTATAAATATACTTTCAGCTGATAATAATAGCAAACCATATTGCCATCAGGCCAGTCTATTTTTATTCCATAACTGTTACAGTGTCAATGGATAGTGTAAAACTGAACGAAATTACTATATATTTACGCATTATTATTGTATTTTTATTATTATACATCTTTGCCAGTTTGTCACATTTTATTTAGTTTTAAGTTAACTGGAAAAATATATTTTTCCAATGCATACAGAGTTTAAAAAAAGAAAGCAAAAATATGTAATAGAAAGTTACACATGTACTATTCATTTCATCGCTATTTGCCAATTAAAAAACTCTCTTATCTTGCCGATAAAGGAAACAATCTACCTGAGCCTAGCCATAAAAACAAGCCACGGTATGTTTTGAGATTTTTTGATTGGCAAATAGCGATGAAATAAACTATACCGCAGGTAATCTATTAATGAAATGATTTCCTCCTAGTCTTAGTACCAATTAAATAAATAATAAAAACAAATATATAACAAAAGCCATTTATGCAGATTATTGTAGCTAAACCCTCTTTCTACTAATAAAAGTAAAAAAGGTTACTACTACTATATTTACAAAACAAAATTAGAATCGCGAAACGCAAAATAGTTCAAAGTAATTCACTTCTAAACTAATATCAGGATATACTATGTACTATGAATTTTACATCTGAAAATATAGCAATTGGTCATTTTACGCAAGATTTAATTTTCTATAACTTCTACCCTGCCATGTGTTTTGCCAAGTTGATTATGTTTATTATACGGTACAAAATCAATTAAAAGTTGTTAATAGAGGTATATAAAGGTTATACTCAGAAGAAATAACAGCTCATAATTTTCATAACAATCATTAGAACAGGCGATTTTTTCCGAAATTATTTTTTTTTCTTTATGATAACGTTCTGGAACAATTTTGAAACTAACGTTTTTGCCTTTTTCGATGTATAATAGACTCGTAGAAACTTTTGCAGCACTGTTCGTTAACCATTATACGATATTTTAAATAAAATTATTAACATCTAAATATAGTTTACGCAAATACCATTAAATATTAAAAACAGTAATGTGAAAACATCTTTTTTATTAAAATATTAATATATTCAAAAATTAATTATAAACTATATTTATATATTAATAATTTTACTTAAAATATCCTTCTGCATTTTATAACATATGTTGATTCAATCACAATGAATTTTCATTTTTTATATAATAAAGCTACAATTTAGAGAGCATAAAGATTCCCTCTCGATTATCAGTTCGTTCGGCAATCATAAGATTACACTGTTATTTAATGTTGGTGACATTGTTGTGTCTACGACGAATAACTATACCAGACCTGCGGCTGTACATTGTTTACTAGTTGATAGCAAGCAGCTAGATAGCTAACCTAATAACTAATTATTGATTTTAATTAATTAATTAAATATTTTAATAAAAAAAATTCACATTGTTGTTTTCGATAGGTATTTAATGTTCTTTGCACTTGTAAATTAATCAAATAAGCTTCGTTTCTGTTAATAAAATAGATTTTTATCCTATCAAAAAATTGGTTTCTATTTTTTTTTCAATATGGCGTACCTTTTTGATAAATTTAAGGATTTGAGAGGTTATTCTACATCAAAAAAGATATAAAAAAGTCAGTTTCGAAATTATTCTAGAACGTTATCATAAAGAAAAAAAATAATTTCAGAAAGAATCTCCTAATTTCTAATGATTGTTATGAAGATTAATTAAAATTGTTATGAGCTGTTATATATATATATATATATATATATATATATATATATATATATATATATATATATCTATATATATATATATATATATATATATATATATATATATATATATATATATATATATATCGAATATAGCCTTTATATACCCCTATAATATGTCTAAATTTCATTCAAATCGAGTAAGCTGTTTTTGAGAAAAAAATTATTTTATGATTTTTCGTTTTGCTTCGATTTATTCGAAAAACCGAAATAGATAGAGATCTAAAACTTGCAGGACATATCTCACTAGTACCAACATACTCTCCAAAAGATGATCCAGATATCCCTCTGGGGCTGATTCACTACACTTCGTCCTATGGCCTTTGTGTATATGATAATTGTTGTCTTTAATTTGCCATTTTAAAAAGTTCGGAATTTACGGAATTTTGTCCGGCGCTCGGCGCCTTGGAACAACATGCGTCATTTAAGATATATAAATCATTTCTAATTTGAGAAAGTGCATATTACGTCGTTTAACCTGATGTTGTAGACTTCTGTTGACTTGTAGATTTCTCTTATTGTTGAATCTCTCTATTTAATAATACTGCATTATCAGACTATTCGCTTACGTAAGAACTCTATTATCTACAGAAATAAGAGGACACATTCTTTGCTATTTTCTCCCTAGGGAAACTCGCCTGAAGTGGCCCATTGTTTAATTCCATTACTTCAGTCTATCAATAATACAAGTAATTCGGAAGTGTTGTTACAGTGGAATTTAATATCGCATCTGTTGTTAGAATCCGCACTTAAAACTGGTTTAATGCGAACAATCCGGTTTCACCTAACTAGTTTCAGACTGAAGTGTTTCATTCATTTGTTAGAAAACCAGTTTTTTCCAAATCGGTTTTACTACGCTTACTACTGAATACTACAGGCTAAATTTGCTGGCAATAATAATAACAGTTCAAGTAGTCATTGATTGTGTAATTCAGTACAATAATTGTATTTACCGATTCGTATATTTATTTTATTGATTCCGTTATCATCTGAATTCATTATTAATATATCACACTCAGCTTTATGTAGAGATTCCCTAAGAACTGACCTTTCTCTATCTCAGTCGATGCTTTACGTAAAACGGTGGAATGAAAACAGATGTGAATGAAAATACGTAATTTTACTTCGTTATATTTATTTAGTAGGATTTATATTATAGTAATATAAATACTAATTTATTACCAGTACTAAGTTAGAGTAATTTATAGATTACAGATACGTTCAAATTATTTTATTTCACTTAGAAAAATGGTTCTTTGTTTTTGTCTTTGTATAAGAAGAAAACAAATGTATTGAGTACTCAAATTTAAACTCACTGTGTAGAGTATTTGTCAGCACCAAATTTAAATTTTAATACTCTGTAGTGACGCATTAAACTGGCGCATTAGCAGGGATAATGAGTGTGCCTCGATAGCTCAGCGGTCAGAGCACTCAACCGGAAATTGGGAGAGCCGGGTTCGATTCCCGGTCGAGGCAAAATGCACTTTTATCCTTGCTATCGCCAAAACTCAAAGCAATAATAAATGAGCAGCAGAAGTGGTAGTTGAATTTAATTTCTGTAAATATTGAATATATGCAACAAATCTAAATTCGTTTACGATAAAACGACTTAGATGTCATGAAGGCGACTCTATCGTGAAGAGAAGATAACATTCCTTTTTCGCAATAAAACCTCCCGAATCTTGATTTTTATTTACTGTTTAAAAGATATAAAAATTTACTTATTTTTTATATTCAAGAAAATAAATTATTCAAACATCAGGAACAAAAACATATGTCAATGAAATTGTTTGAGATTGTTTGAGTTGAAATTGAGGGCAAATTTTAAATTTCAAAAATTTTAAAAGTTGTTACAAAATTATTCCAAAAAAAAAGTAAAAGTTATACCTTTAATTGATCTGATGACTATTCCTATTGAAAACATATTTTCCAACACGTTTTGGAAACAAGAGTATAAGATATCTAAATCTTTTATATAGAGTGCTTGCTTGTAAAAGAAAAAGAAAAATATCAGGGCTTTGTTTAATACATGTATGTTATATAAAAATATTGTATTGCATTTAGTACTTAAAATAGCTTTTGCACTTGTATAACTTTTATTCCCAGGTACTCGTAACATAAAACCCCAGTAGGTATGTTATCTGAAGGTTAAATGTAATTTGATACTATGTGCCTTATCATAAATCCAAATTGTAACCAAACTCACGTTTATGATGGCTTGCTGAAATTTTATAACGTTATTTCTCAAAATTAATCTTTTGCAGACTACATGTCAGGATAATACAACTTATAAAGTCGCAGCCGAGCTATCCTATAGGCAGTATAGTTTTAGAGCAGTATTACTATTATATTCACAATTATAAAATTCTTGTTCTGTTTTAAATTAAATAAAAAATTGTTCTTAAAAAGTTAAATTGAAGAAAAGTGATTTAACATGTACATATCTCTATACATGTACTTGATTCAACCTCATGATTTTGATTGGGAAAGCATCGTATCCATGCAATCATAATCATCGTTTAAAACATAGTGTATTATGGAACGAAACCACAATTTATTATTAAATTCTGTTTTATTTTTGATACTAACCCCATATTCTTCATCCAAAATTCAACAAAACCAATATTACTGTGTCAAAAAATATTAAATATAAATATTGTTATAATAATGCGTCAAGTATATTGCTTCTGAACACACATAGACTGTATTCAATAAACAATAATCAAATATCCCGAACAATCCTCACTAAATGAATAAATATTTTTGTCTCTAAAAGTTAGTATTTGGTATCGTATAACTAGCGGAAATATTACTGAACCATTTTCCATATATATTTGTTTAACTAATGAGAATGATAAAATCAAATCATTCAAAGGGTCCCTCTAATCCTTTAGACAATTTATCAGCTTTTACTGAACTAAAGGGTGGTCCAACCATAATGCACGATGTTAATTGTGAGTGACACCTTAACGTCAAGTTTTTTGCTCAACTTAATTTGACATTTCTTTGTTTCAGTGTTTGACAAATTCAACCATGGAGAGGTACACAATTGAGCAGCGCGTTAAGATTGTTGAAGCCTTTTACGAAAATGGGCGTTCAAATCAAAATGCATTTCGTGCACTTCCTGACTTTTTTGGTCAGCATAATCGACCAAATGTGTCCACAATCGGGAGAACTATGCGCAAATTTCAGCAAACCGGGTCTGTAGGAAATGTGAAAACACCTGTGCATGCTCGTCCAGTTCGTTCTGCGGAAAACATTGCTGTTGTTCGCGATAGTGTAACAGTAGAGCCGTCAACTTCGACTCGTCGTCGTGCCCAACAATTGTGGCTAGAAATTGAGGATATGGAGCTGGACGATATGTGGTTCCAGCAGGATGGTGCCACTTGCCACACAGCCAACGAAACAATGGCACTTTTGCGCGAGAAATTCAATGGCCGTCTTATCTCACGTCGTGGCGATGTTAATTGGCCGCCACGATCATGTGATTTGACACTGTTGGACTTCTTTCTTTGGGGATATTTAAAAGAAAAAGTGTACGTCAATAAACCAAGAATAATTTAAGAGCTAAAGGATGAGATAATTCGGCACATTAACGACATTGAACCTCAATTATGTCTCAGAGTCATTGAAAATATGGACCATCGGATAGAGGTATGCCACCGAAGCCGTGGCGAGCATTTGGCCGATATTTTGTTTCACACATAATTATCATAGATCCTTCTATCATAATAAATAATATTAAGATAATTCTCTGAAAACTTGTTGTTTTATTTACAATTAACATCGTGCGTTTTGGTTGGACCACCTTTTATATCAATTAAGTGACAGTGATATTGAAAAGTATGATAGTGACAGCAAGACGGCATTCTCTCTCCTTATTCCTAGATGTATATAATTATTTAATAACATGATTCTTGAATTTCCTAGAAATGCAATAAAGTTGGCTAGCTAGATCGCCAGATTTAAATCCATTGGACTTATTTGTATAATGTTATCTTAAGACGAGTAAAGTCTACGTCTAATGATGTAGATCTAAATAACACAATGAATGAGATAGTTGCTAATATTATTGAAAATGAGTTTTTATTTAATTCCTCTGCTGACAAGTTCAATTATACCCAAATGGTAGTGATTTACCTATTCGACTACTTGGTGTTTCTTAGGTTAGCAATCTATCATACCATTTATATATGATTGTATCATTCATAAAAATGTGTTCTAGCTGCAACTTATGTGTTTCCCAATTATGGGTTTATGGTTTCCCATTACGAAGTTCTTTTTCCAGCTTCATATTTACCATGCACTTTTGGAATAAAGACAACAACAAGAAAAATTGTGAATATGTTTTCAGAAAATACAAAAACCACTCTATGTCGTCTTTAATAAAATTATGTTAACACAAAAAATATAGCTTTATCTTCTTATGATTTTTTGAGGTTTTAAATTCTTTAATATGTTATGTATGTGGTCTAGGATATCCTCCGTCACTACTGATAAAGTGATTTGTAAAATGCAATAAATTCAGTTACACTATCATTTTTTTAAATGTAATGTCATCAGGAGAATGAAACGCTTTGCCCAGTACACTTAGAGAAGAAGAAATGAATCGCCCATGCAACTTAAGATTTCTTAAGAGTTAACAACTTAAGATCAACAACTAGTCAACAGACGATCAACAACAACGATCAACAACAACGATCATCAACGGTTAAACGTTTCAATGGAATTGGAAGTTACCGTAGAACACAAGGACCAGGTCGTGAGGAGTCTACAGATGCAAAAATGAGCGATATCTTATGCAAATCGTCTTAAGAAACAGACACTCTACCAGTTTAGAGATAATCAGAGCCCTAGCAGAAGCTGTAAATGTAGCAATTTCTAGACGAACGGTCAGAAGAAGGTTTAATGAAGGAGGATTGGACAGTAGAAGACCAGCTATTGCACCAGCGCTCAGCAGAGAACATACAGTTACTAGACTGCGTTTTGCAAGAGAACACGTAAATTGGACCATTGACGATTGGATGCGAGTTTTGTTTTCAGACAAAACAAGCGTAAGTCTTAATTCACCAGATGATGAGTTAATGAGTCTGGCAGAGGCCACCAGAGAGGTTTGCTGCCTACAATATCTCTCCAAGGATCCCATTTTTTTGTGGATCAATGATGTTCTGGGAAGGAATTTGTTTCAACGATCGCAGTAATTTTATTCCTATACGGGGGAGATGCATGAATGCACATTTTTACCTAGAAAACATCGTAGAAGAACATGTGATGGATGGCATTAGCCCCGCTTGTCGAGGACAATTTCATTTTTAAGCAGTATAACGCTAGTCCTCACGTTGCTAGAGAGGTACTGAACTACCTTCAATTTGTGAATATTCCAACTATGGACTTACCATCAAGAAGCCCAGATATGAACCCCATAGAACATCTATGGGATACACTAAAACGATTAATTAGGCGCCACATACCTGTCCCTATGACTCTTAGAGACTCGAACAAATCGTTCTTGTCAAATGGGAGAATATCTCTCCAGAAACTATTCAGCACTTAAGCAATAGCACGACCGAGAGACGAATGAAAGCAGTGATAGGAGCTATAGAAGGATCTACAAGCTACTGAAATCAAATTCTTACGAATTCAATTCACCTTCAATTTTTTCTTTTTCTAAAGTTTTTCATTAATACCGTTTTCATTACATTTGACATTATTGTTCCTTTCTGTTATTTATTTATGTTTCTTCGAAAACATCAATGTAATAATGTGAAGTTACACTGATGTAACTGAGTTAATTTTCTCCAGGAGTTTATATAAATTACTTGATAATATTCCAAAACTCATTTGAGTTTTACAAATCTGAGTTGAAAATAATAAATAAAACAAAAATATATAGAAGCACTATATGACATGAAAATTAAGGATTAATATTAAAAAAAATGTAATTGGCCCAGGGCATTATTAAGTGCACTAGAAAAAATCGTTCAGAACAATATTCAGAAAATCTTCAGCAGCAATTTATTTAATTGTGAATGTATACTACGTTGACTAATCTGTAATCTAATTAGTTTAATAGTCTAATTAAACTTTACTACGACTTTATAGAAACAATTTCTGCACTCTAGTCTGAATCACATAAAATCCGACTCTTTAAATCTGCATGCTGGATGATTCAGCGTTGTCATTCGACAGGGACTGTAATTTGCTATTTCCTTGGTGTAGGCAGGGTATTATTATTAATTATATGATCCCTGGAAATGAAAACCTTCAGTGTTAAATATTAAAGGTCTCACCAACCTTGACCGCATTCGCAGATTAACAGTTATATCCATAAATATTAGAATTTACACACAGCCGTTTTTTAAATAAAAAATTACTGTACTGTACTGTACATAATAAAAAAACAGGAGACTAGTTTTCTACGAACATCGAAAGATTACACTCCCAATTATGCCAATCTAGTTGACGAAACGTGCGTCGAGAAACGTGTATTCTTTCGGTGTTCGTGAAAAACGAGTCTCCTGTTTTTGTTGCTGCATTGAAGGTTCCAGTCCCTTTCCGGAATATTGTGATAGTGTGTCAGGCATATGATGCTATATCATGCCGCTGTTAAGAGTTCTGTTTAATCATAGGCAAATCATTTGAAATACATGTCTTTTTGGATTTTAGCAGGCAATAGCAGCAATAGCCGCATGTTAATCTGCTTATATCATCACTTAAGGTTGCAAAACTCATAAGGTCGCAAGAACTAATCACTAATATATGACTATTCTTGGTGGTACAGTTTTAATACGTTCTGAAAATATTAAGGATCTTGGTGTGTACTTTGATGATAAATTATGATTCTCTGGGCATATGAACCATGTGGCTCTTCCTGCATGTAAAACCCTTTATTTTTTTATTAGAAACAAGACATCCTTTAATAACACTGTTACCTTAAAATATTTATAATTTGTGTTACTTCATTCGAAATTAGAATATGAAGTCTAGAAGGGTCCTTATTAGCACCCGTCATTTTTATTTAAACTGTTCCATAATACTATAGACCCGCATTCCTCAGTATGTTTATTATACATATACCTAGATTTTCATCTCCAGAAGTATCTTTATCTTTATTGCCAAGCTGTAAGAACTAACATACTGTTAAAATCGACAGGGTTTGTAATGTCGAAATTTTAATTTAACATCTAGCACTTGTTCCTCATAACGAGTTACTATCTTTAGGGAGACAACTTTTTAGTTGTACTTTTTTTTTGTATGACAATAGAGGCATTATTGTTATTATTATATTATAATAATGTAAATGTTCTAACATACACCTGATTGTCACTGAAGCTTTTGCCCATGTTGGAGAATATAAACGAAAATTGATGGTGGTTTTACATGAATATCTAAACTCGAACACTGTTAATGATGTACTGACTATTCGATATTTAAAACCACCATGTCTGTGCAAAGAAAAAACAGGCAAACAGGCATCAATAAATACCATAATCTAATTATTTTTTAAAGATAGAAAAACCACGATAAGATAAATATCGTATGTAGACCAAATTAATGACCACGAACGTATATCATCGTCATTTTACTAAATACCAAAAAATTGTTCAAGAGAATATGTGATTATAACAAGAATCATTGAACACATTATTGAACAGTATCGAAAATATATTAATTATTTACCTGCTAAAGCAATGCAGGAATATGGCAATTTTTATTCTGTATATGCCCATTGAAAAGCCTAATTATAAGATTTGATGGCAATGAACAAGAGTATTGCTGGCAAATATTGAACAAAAATTTTGTCTTACAATTATTGCAACAAAATGATAGTCTCTTTATCTTAAACCTTAATAAAATAATGACACTATTATTTTATTAAGGTAACATAGCCATTAAGTAGAAAAGATAGCTTGTAATTATAAACGAAAATATAATACAGATATAGTCCCTTCAAACAATTCCAATAAGTTTAAAATATATTTTGAAAACTGCAGTGAATATCCTCACCTCTTCGCGGGCTGTAAAAGTCTCATGTATGATAGCTTTGTCGTCTTTTATGAAATCCACTATTAGCAGAGACATGTGTAGATCATTTTAGTGATATTTAACTTGTAACGCGAGCGTATAATATGGAAGGGTTTTATGCAAAAAACTCGGAAACGAAAGAACGATATGGAAAAACATTACATTTAGTTACACCATTAATAAACATACGTAATTAATAATATCTATATAAAATAAAATACTTAAAACAACGGAATAAAGAAAGGAAAAGACCTACATATGTAAAATGAAAAACATGTAGTTTGTCACACAAAATATTTTCATTGTTGAATAGCTGGAAACCTCGTAAAAAGCAACTACAAATGAAAATGCTTCCTCAGTAGCAATGAAGAAAGCTAAGAAAACTAAAAATATCTTGAAATGAAAATATTTAAAATGAAAATCTGCAACAATACACCTCCGCATTTAAACCATCCTAGTCTTATAAATGACTACTTTTTATCTGCCTTTAGTCCTCCAAACAACTATCAACGTACTTAAAATTTTTATAGATTTATTTATTTATTTATTTAATGTTTATAGGAACAAGGCAAATATAGCATTCTCATTAAAATTGGTATCCATAGATGACATATAAACGTAATATTCCAGTAAAAATCTAATCCTTATGAAACTGATTAGTGGCAGAATAATACAATTCCCTATGCTCACAGTCAGGGCCGGAACTTGAGCTGAAAAGGTCCCGGGGCAAAGCAAAATGTAGGGGCCCCATTTAAAAATTACTTGTGGTATTAATATAGAAAAAATGAAGGATGAAAATCACTGTATTTTGCCCATAATAATTATATTTAGATATTATTCATTACAAACAATTGGTTGAAGTATTAACTGAGTAAAATTCGTAAGCCGAAACCTTAAATCATAAGAAAAAAGTTTCACACATTTCAATCGCTTACATCTTATATTAACTTGCGGAAACAGTCATCATAACAATCAATTGCAATCTTTGATCAACGCTTTTATTACATTTTAATGCAAACGCGAAAAATTTAAACTAAAAATTTTTTTCTTGATTTCACAGAAGCAAATTCGTTGATTACTTTATCAAAATCAATTTTGCTCGCTCTTTCCAACGCGCCGCGGGAGTTTTGAATTCTCTCGCAATCGAATATTGTAAAATAGTCCCTGTCAACATTGGGTCAGATTAGCATACTTGTAGATTTTCTTATTTTTATCACCTTAATTAATTCATTTTGATGATTATTTTCTAAATAATATTTTTAGGAATCTTTGTTCACGTGTTTTTCAATATTTTCTGATGGGGTTGAAACATTTTCCATTTTCATTTTCTGCCAGGGGGCCCCCTCGCGTCGGGGGCCCCGGGGCAATGCC
Organism: Rosalia funebris; assembly: GCA_037954035.1. Lineage (NCBI taxonomy): Eukaryota > Metazoa > Arthropoda > Insecta > Coleoptera > Cerambycidae > Rosalia > Rosalia funebris. The sequence goes on along the minus strand of JAZFAV010000016.1, from coordinate 17,788,492 downwards.
CCGGTTGCCCCATTGTAGTTCCGGTCCTGCTCACAGTTTACCCAAACATCACTCATATTGTTAATTGCTGCCTGAAGGCAGGATATTTTCCAGAAGTTTAGAAACTTTCATTAATAAAAGTTTTTTTAAGAATTTGCCAAAAGTCAACAGTCCTACATCTTATAATGAACTTCAATCGATTAGTATCTTTCAAGCGAGATCTAAAATTCTGGAAATAATTATATATGGTCAGATGTATTATTACGCAATACAAAATAATATATTTTCTAACATACAATCAGACTTTTATATATAGTTAGGTATTAAATACACTTAAACATGCTTTGGTGATTTCCAAGCTACAGTACTGTGGTTACGATATCACAGTTTTAAATTTGTTCAATACACATAATGAATATTTAGTGTTCCGCAGGGTTCTGTTCTAGGCCCTTTACTGTTTCCTATTGCTGATACATTCGACGCCATATACTATTCGAAAATACACGCCTTTGCAGACGATACTCAACTATCTTCCACTTTTAAACTTCTCTTTATAATTAGGGCCTAGGCGAATTAATCAAGATTTGCAGTCGTTAGTTTTATACTCAGCAAACCATACCTTATAATTAAACATTAATAAATGTAGTTCTATCATATGTTGTTCAAGAGACTTTAAATTAAGTGTCATATAATGTACGTTATTCGCCTCTTGACAATGTGCAAATCAAAACTGAATTTCTTATAAAATATTATTGAACGTCTTGGCGTAAAATTTTCTCACTTCGTTCCGAATTCTATCTTTTAGTGCCTCAATAGTTTTTCGTTTGTTAAGATATATCTTGGATTTAAGATGACCACAAAAAGTAATCCAGCGAAGTTAGAACCGGATATCTAGCTGGCCACTCAACAGCGCCTCTTCTACCGATCCACTAATTGGGAAATTCTCAAAAAATAACTACAACCAATTTTAGAATAAAGGAATGAAAATAGATGATATTAAAATAGTTGTTTATGTACCAAGGGTGTTACTTCGATGATAATGCCGGAGGTCGATGAGATCCAGCCCGAGGGAAGGATATCGACCGATGGACATTATCATCAAGTAACGCCAGTGGTGCATACAAGACTTTATTTTTCAATTACATCGCGAAAATAAAACTAAATGCAATGATTTTTTTCATAATTATTGAATAGGTAGGGATTCTAGGATATCTAGTAACATTTGCGTTGCTAAGGAAGCTGTTTGTTGTGTACTTGTCATTATTTAAACGTCACGTCGTTTGTACTTTTGGAAGATGGAATTTATCTCACAAAATATTGTTAAAAAAAACAACAGAACAACTGTTGCCTGTGAAATCAATAGCGGTATATGACAAAGAGTATAAAATATTTGTTAACTGGAAAGCAGAAAATCGGTGACTGGTCTAAATGAGGTAGTCATGTTGGCTTACTTCCAGGAACTGGTATGTAGAGTTAGAATTTTACCTTATGTATATGTGCTACTCTATTAATAATATTTATAGAAATCCAGTTGCGTATTTTCCGGGAACATTCCATAACTGCCAGTTTAACTTTGAAAAAGATTTTGCAAAGTAATTAGAATACAAATTTCCTTTTTTCATGTTTCAGTTATATAAGTTATATCCCTAAGTTGAATAAATACATAAATAAATGAGCAGGTAATTTAATTTATAATCTGGGGCATTATAGGGGGCATTATGGATATAACGCCCGCTGCAATGCCCGAGATTTTATGCAGTTGTTTATGTGTCTCGTATCCTAGGCATTATTGACATATAATGAGTAATTGAAAAATAAATTAAATTAATACATCTCAAACCTATCACAAAATTTGACGCACCTTATGTAAATAAATATACTCTTAAATCAGATCAAATAATAAGACTAGATAAATCATCACCAGATAATAATATTGGCAATTAAAAAAAATTATCGATATCAAACTTCAAAGGGTGATGATATGATGTCAAAACAAAGGATGATGCGGGCTGCCTGCCTGGTAACAAGTTTATCTAATTTTCTCAAAGCATTACGTAGTCACTGTATAATCGATTATGGGCATATTTACCTGAGACAATTAAAGTGTTTAATTATTTCAGACTTTTCGAAATATACATCACATATATTCTTAGTGGGCGAGAGAAGAAACTTGTTTATAGTATTGTAGTAAAATGTATTTACATAAACATATTGATTACGTAGATACTTTTGGTACTAATTATAATTTCAATTACGTTTTGTACGTAATTCGCTTTTTTCTAAATTAAATACAAAATGCAAAACACATACATAATAATTCTTAAGATCTCACACGCTGTTTCGCACTCCTACTGAAATTTGCATGACGCTATTTCAAATTATTTTTACATAATAATTTCCTGTCATAATATACAAAGTAGTTTCCTGTAATAAAAGTTGCTTAAGAATAATTTAACTCTGTCTCATTTTATAACCACTAGGAACCGCCACAAACCGACGAATTACTAAATAAGGATAAATGCACAGCACTGCGTCATCAAACTATTTTGTCTTATTTAAACCAGGGCAATTCTCTCCGACTGCATAAAAAAGTATAAGAAAGTAAGTCATTATGAAGTATTTTTTAACGTACGTCAATTATGTCAGATTATTTACTTGCCAATTTCTGATAAAGAAAAAAAGTATACAAGTTATCCTGAAAAACACTCACCCCTGTATCTTCTTGGTCTAACAGGATGTAAATTCTTAAATATTGGCCTGCTAAATTAAGAAAGCTTTGCGCAATCATTTTCTGACAATTTCGTTAAGATACAGTAAGTTACGTTTTTTAAATAAAAGCAGTGCGTATTTCAATAGTTCCGCCAACAGTAGATCTTTCCGAGTGGAATAAGATAACTTTTAAATATAAAGAAAATATTTATAACATCTAGTACATATCATGACATTCCTAGTAGGCATGAATCCCATTGAAACAAATTTCGTAGAAAACTATATTTTTTCAATTACGCCAAAGGGGCTTACTGAGCCATTTCAATGCAACATTTCATTATCATGGAAAATTAGAGATCTTAAACTTGATAAAAACTTATCCTTTCCCTTGAGCTACCCGCTAATCAGATTGGGATCGACCCGGATTTAGGATAGCGGCTCAAAAAATCAACACATCTTCACCATTACGCTCTTATTGTCAAGACCTTTAACAATAAAGCATTATTTTTTGTCTAATAGATTACGCATTGTATACAGGAATATGATCGATTTTTATTATTTCCCACTAGCATACCAATATCACCACATTAATTACAACCAGAAGGTTCACTCTCCGGTGGTACATTTATCTTGCGCTTACAAAGAGCATGCCGCAATGCAGCTGTTGAACGGCGGCTTTCCTGAGTATACGGGGGATACTTCATATGATACTATACACGCGCCACGGGCTAGTTAGCTAATTCTTGCTGAACGACGAGACGAGGTAAGGAGGGAAACTTAGCAGACGGAGCTAAGAGTGAACCTTCTAGTTGTAATTTATGTTCCAGTGCCAATATCCGGGCATTATATTATTACATTATATTATATGTATATTATCAAACATTAGTGTGCCATATTTGTTAATTTTGTAGTATATTCTCGTGCTCTAAATCACAAATTAAAACAGTATCCAGAAAAAAGTATAGTTTACGTGATACCGAGATCAGCCAGTGCGCACGTGGTGGCTGGAAATTCGATAAAATCGTTACCCAGAAAATAGGGAGAAACCCCTTACCACATGCCATTTAAGAGGGGAAATCTTTTTATGAAGAATGCATAATATTGTGTGGTCGGTTACATAATAATTGTCTTCAGAAACCAAAAATATTTTAACAAATTTATCAGAATACTGTTGAAGAAACAAGAGTGGGTTTCTTAAGGACAAGTTGTGTTTTTTTTTTTTAATTTGTCAGAATAATGTTGATGAAGAAAGAGTAGTTGTAAGAATCATTGATAATAATGATTAATAGAAATAAAAACCATTAAATTTGTTGTTCAACTGTTGTCTGCCATTTATCTCTTGATAATATGTAAGTCGAAACTGAAAACTTATAAAACATTATTGTGCTGAAACAGCATTTCAGCATTAATTAGCCTTACTTTGTTCTGAATCCTGTCTTTTAGTGCCTCAATACTATTTGATATGTTCATATACATCTTATTTAAGGTAATTCCACAAAAAATAGACCAGCGGAATTAGATGATCCGAACTCAATAGCTCTTCTTCCATCAATTCACGGATTGGAAATATTATTGGGATCATATTAACCAGTGCCACAAGTAAGAGAATTACATGCTATTACAGCAACTCCAAATAAAGGGTGTTACTGTAAGAGCGCAATATTTCAATTGCACGCCATTTTGGCTGTAATGATTCGATAGGTCAATAGTTGTGACATATTGATAGAGCGCTACACGATACAACGACGCGTCCTTATCGTTAAAAATTACCATCAAAATGGTGAAAGCTTGATTGCTACAATTCGTAAAGTGCGTCCAATTTTTTGTAGAAATAATGTTCTAAATTTATCAACCGTAAAAAGAATAATCAACAAATTCGAAAGTGCTGGAAAGAAAGTTATTAATGTGAAACACACTACACGAGTTCGTAGTGCTCGTTCCAAGCAAAACATCACGGCGTTTTGCGAAAGTGTGTCCGAGAGTCCAGGAACCTCGATTCGTCGTCGTGCACAAGAATTGGACATTCCAACAGCTCCTCTGCACCATATTCTCACTAAAGATTTGCATCTCCATACTCATATAGTCCAATTGACTCAGCAATTTGTGCTAACAGACCATGCACACCAAAGAGCGTTCATCAATTGGATCATTGAACAACAAGAAATGATTGCCGATTTTGTGGGCAAAAATTATCTTTAGCGACGAAGCCTATTTTCACCTTGATAGCGTCGTTAATAAACAAAATTGTTCCATTTGGGGCTCAGAAAATCCACGAATGACTCATGACGAACAAATGCATCCCCCAACTAATCACTGTTTGGTATGCATTGTGGCCTAAAGGAATCACTAGACGATTTTTCTTTGAAAACAAGGCATGTAACTCATTAAAGGTAAATGGTGAATGTTTTCGTGACATGTTAACCCAGTTCTTTGTGCCTTAATTGAAAAATATTGTTCTTGAAGGCATGTGGTTTCAGCAAGACGGTACCACTTGCAATACCACCCTTGTAATATTGGCGATCCTGCACGAGTCTTTTCCTGGTCGTGTCATCTCCCGTTTTGGTAACCAGAATTGGCCGTCGCGATGTTGCGAAGAGTACTTGTGTGCCACTAAAACCATGGCATCAATTTACCAGATGTGTTGTTTCATACATAAATCCCAAATATCTACATTCTAAATCGATAAATAATTCAATACTTTGCTACAGAAAGCAATGTTTTATTTAAAATTCACATCTTGCGCTTTTATTGTAACACCATACGCATATTATTAAATAAGATTTAAACAATAATTTTCATTTGGAATGTGAATTAACCAGTGAATCGTGTAACACGATTATTAAATTACTGATTTGTGCTGCAAAATATGAAAAGGGGATAACGTTAGCATTTAAAATTGAAAGCCACAGTGATGTAAACATATCCCATTTCTTCCTCATCCTATGAAATTAATCATAATTTCATATTATTTATTCATTTATTATTGTATAATAGTTAATACTTATATTAATCATTATAATTAGCCATAAAATGCTTTTAAGGTATTTGAAATTTATTACCCATGAATAAAGATAAAACCTTCCAGAAAGATAAAAAAAATTAAAGAAATATCGTCAACGATAAATAGTCATCGTTAATAAATTTACAATTCATTAATTATACAACAAATACTTCAGTGCAAATACCATGTTTAGTAAGTATAAGATTTGTTTTTCAAGATGTTTTATCATTTAGATAGCTTTTAGATCTGTGTATATGTAGATAAAAATAATCTCTGAAAATACTGATTGAGTGCTTAGATATATAATATTTCAATCGATATTCTAACGTCATTCCTAGTAAAATATGCGCCATACAATCACTTCAAGTGTTACGGGATTTGCAGGATTTGCCACATATTGATTTTATGTCGCCTTAATCATTTTTCTTGCTTCGTGAAAACCTGAAGGGTCTTCTCTATACACCATTAACTGCCTGATTCTGGACCCCCAGGGGATTATATAAGATGAAAGGGGAAGGATATTATACGGATAGCACATGCCCTTGAATTAAGTTTGATCAAAAAGGTTTATTTACAAAAATAGAGAAAGAATGTTTAGTTGCATCCAACGATCCAGGTGAATGGAACGCCCGAAGGCATACTTTGAAGTCATTTAAGGAAGGCACTGTAGTGACGCATTAAACTGGCGCAGATGTGATTCGCTCCAGTACATTCAACATCCCTTAGATCTCAAATTCGCGGATTCGATTCCCGTCCTATCCATCGCCCTATAGTCCCCGGGTTACCGAACAACGGTTCGTAAGAATGGCGAACGCGGTCACATTCCGTTAAATTTTATCGAGACAAACCATGTCTCTAGGGAGGGAGTACTGTAGTGACGCATTAAACTGGCGCATTAGCATGAATAATGAGTGTGTGTCGATAGCTCAGCGGTCAGAGCAACCAACCGGAAATTGGGAGACCCGGGTTCGATTCCCGGTCAAGGCATAAGCACTCTCTATCCTTGCTATCGCCAAAGCACCTATAGTTAAAATGTATTGCACCTAAAATCTGCGGCATCTAATGTAATAATAATAATATATATATTTATCACTTTAGATGTTACAAAACATATGTGGTTGTCAAAATGAAAATCATACAATAAAACAGATACTATACATACAAGCAGGCATACAGTAAATGGGTCAAAAGTTAATATAAAAATAAAATACCTTTTTTAGTCTAAATAAATAGTTTTAAAACCTTAAAACGGACTTTTCCCGCATGTGGAACATTTCTATCTCGAACTTGAGTGGCCGAGAAAAAATAAACCAACACATAAATGCAGAATATGTGTTTTATGCGACAGTTTTACTTGTTCCATTGGCGACTGCTTGAGTGCCGTATCAATTCGTTTGTGATCAAACGAATTTTTTTTTGTCATTCATTCGTATATGATACAGGCCAAATATATGGTTTTTTTCAATGCAAAAACAGCAACGCGTTAAATGTGTATATTTAAAATCTCAGAATGAACATAAATATTTACATCGTGCTCTCTCATGACCTATAGACAGAGTGGGGTGTGTCCTATCCACCTCAAAATCAATAGATGTCATCTGGTAAACGTCCTTAATCAGAATCCGTCGAAGCCCGATCGATCCGACTCGATTTATTGAGTGATCGTGCTAACAAAAAAAAAACCTCAAATAGTCCACCATTGTGCTTTCTCATGACCCATGAACATGGTAGTGTGTTCTATCTACCTCAAAATCAATAGGTGTCGTCTGGAAGACGTCCCCAATCAGAATCAGTCAAAACCCGATCGATCCGACACAATTTAGTTGAGTTATCGTGCTAACAAGAAATTTTAATGCCAACAACAACGGCATACATACTGACACAAATTTTTAAAAACCATATTTTTTTGTTCTTTGGCCGAAAAACGAAAAATGAACGCTAGAAAAAATTGTTTTTTCCATTTTTCTTTACACGATTACATTACCTTTCCGCTCTGGTATAATTGAGTGCGGTAAAAGTTATTCACTCAGTAAAAACATTTATCAATTAGGAATTCTCTTAGTCGGTCCTTAAAAAGTTTTTCTGTTGTTTGCTTCCTTAATGTATGTTGGGATTTCATTATATATATTTTAATATCTGAGTAGTAAGGTAATTTTTGATAAAAAGTACGCTTTTTCATAAGTTGTATCGAGGGATATTTAGGATTTTGCCATGACGTGTATTATATTGATGATACTAGTCGTTGGCTATAAGTTTTGTCAAATTTTGTCTAACAAATTTTCCGTTATTATATATGTATATACAAGGTAAAGTAATTTTGTTCTCAATGAAATAAATTCTGCACGTCTTTCGAGGATGTATGTGAAAAGTGAAATTTATAACCGCTTTTGAAGAATAAAAACACTATTTATTGAGATGGCTCTATCCCATAGTATGTTTTCATAAGACATACATATGTGCATAAGTAGTATAGCAAAGGGGCTATCAGACCACCCTCGGATTTGTCCGCGGACATTTGATGCGGATGGCATGTGGTCATTGTTGATCTGAAGAACTCTTTGCGCAGGTATAAAACAGGTCTGTACAGGTATAAAACAGGTGTGTATCGGTTTAGAACAGGTATGGTAACCTGTTTAATGACGTCATGTTTTTTTCCTAATACCACCATACCTGTTTTAAACCGATACACACCTGTTTTATACCTGTACAGATTTGTTTTATACCCGCGCCAAGAGATTTTCAGATCAACAATGACCACATGCCATCCGCATCAAATGTCCGCGGACAAATCCGAGGGTGGCCTGATAGCTCCTTTGCTCTACTACTTGCATATGCTAAAGTATAGTACGTGTTCGATAAGAAAATGGAAGAGTTCGTTTTAAATTATACTCACCCTGTATAGCTTCCAGAAATAAACTGGATTTTTCAGAAAAATCTGTTACTAAAATTGTTACAAAACAAAATATTTTCGAAACGGTATTGATAGTTGGCCCCTTTTAGTCTTCAATCCACATCAGTTTGGAATTTTTCGCTTATCCCTTCGCGACAGTTAAGTACGGACGTTCCTTATTATCAGACATTAAAAACTGCAGTAATCCAGTAACTATAAGTCTTGCCGCTGGCTAAGTGGTAACACGTTTCATTTACATGACCTCAATTATTCAATCAAAGAACGCTATGAAGATGATCGTGTGGGGAATGAAAGCGGGGAAATAAGAGTCTACCAAGTTCAGGCAGTGGAAGAAAGAAATATATAATTATCTGTAATTAATTATAATAATTATATTATTTAATAATTTCTTTATTCGTATAAAAAAAATGTGCAAGTACGTGAAAATGTCGATAGGACTTGAACCTTGACGAAGTTCTAGTGCAAACTGGAACGGGTGGGTCGGCTTGCGCGTTTTAATGATTTAAGGAGCCGTACCATAGGTTTAACCATAGTGGGGGGGTCCTTATTGAAAAACCAGACTAAGACAAGTCCCTGAAGGAGGGCAGCAGCTCTTTCAGTAGTCATAGTGGCAGAAACCGTGGGGGTTGGTATGGTGCTATGACACACACGACTGCGATGTGGAAGGCAAGAGGAAACCACCACATTATAATCCTCAGAACAGCTAGCAGAAAGCTTATCCTAAATTAATGATGGCGTCTCCTGGGACAAAAAACTCCGGAGGTAAAATAGTCCTCCGTTCGGATCTCCGGGTGAGGACTGTTCCGGGAGACGTGATCGAGTGCAATCATAATAAGAAGTGTAGCATTTCACGAGTCGGAGCGTGGAATGTCAGAAGCATGAGACAGGCAGGGAAGCTAGAAAATCTGAAGATAGAAATGGATAGGTTAGGATTAGATATAGTAGGTATAAGTGAGATGCGCTGGCCGGAAGTAGGAGATTTTTGGAGCGGTGACTATAGGGTAATACACACAGGATCGGTAAATGGAAACGCGGGAGTAGGGATCGTTATGCGGAAGAACGCAGGACAGTGTGTAGATAGCTACCTACAATACAGCGAGAGAGTAATGATGGTTAGGTTAGATTCGAAGCCAGTGGAAACAGTAATAGTGCAAGTATACATGCCTACTTCTAACCACAGCGAGGAAGAGTTAGAAGCCGTTTATTCGGACATAGAGCAGGTAATAGGATTTGTGAAGGGTCATGAAAATTTAATAATAGTAGGAGATTTTAACGCAGTCGTAGGTGAGGGGAAAGAAGGAGAATTTGTAGGGCCTTATGGATTAGGAAACAGAAACGAGAGAGGTAGCAGACTGATAGAATTCTGTGAGAAGCACAAGATGGTAGTCGCGAACACATTGTTCAAGAATCACGTTAGGAGGCGGTACACATGGAAAATGCCAGGAGGGATAGACAGGTATCAGATAGACTACATTCTGGTTAGGAAGAGATTTAGAAATCAAGTAAAAGACTGTAAGAGTTATCCAGGAGCAGATGTAGACAGCGATCACAACTTGGTAGTCATGAAAGCTAGATTAAAGTTCAAAAATCTGAAAACCCGGAAGGATAAGAAACGTATAAATGTAGACATATTGAGGGATCAGAATATGAAAGATAAGTTCCAGGAGAAAACAGATCAATTAATAAATAAAACGAGTAAGGACGAAATCAAGAACGCAGAAACTGAGTGGGAGGGTATCAAGAATAGTCTAGCTTCCGCGGCTACGGACGTTTTAGGACACGATAAAAGGGAAGCTAGGAAGCCCTGGATAACGGACGAAATCTTAAACTTAATGCAAAAGAGACGAGGCTACAAAAACAGACGAGACGAAGAAGGACTGAAAACGTATAAGGCAATAAAGTGGGAAATCATTAGAAAATGTAGAAAAGCGAAAGAACAATGGATAGAGGAGAAATGCAAAGAAGTAGAAGATAAGTTGCAAGTAGGTAAGACCGATGAGGCTTACAAAATAATTAAGAGGAACTTCAGGGATGTAGGAACAATAAGTAGAAATGTTAGGAGTCAATCGGGGGACATACTGATAGGAAGAGAGGAGAAAGCGGATAGATGGAAGCAGTACTTAGGAAATTTATACGAGGGTCAGGAATTAGGAGAGATATTAGAGGAAGAATCTAGCATCGATAGGGAAGATGTAGGAAAACCTATATTGAGAGAGGAATTTGAAATAGCACTAAGGGGGCTAAAGAATAATAGAGCGCCGGGTGTAGATAAAATACAGGCGGAAATTTTGAAATGTGCGGGACAGAAAGTAGTAAATAGGATGTTTGAACTGGTAAAATACATATACGAAACGGGCGAGATGCCGGAGGATTATAAGAGGAACATTATCGTTACTATACCGAAAAAGAGAGGAGCCGACAAATGCGAGAACTTTAGAACGATTAGCCTAACTTCCCATGCGTCAAAAATCTTAACTAGAATAGTGCAGAAGAGGATGGAAAATAGAGCGGAGGAAATACTAGGAGAAGACCAATTCGGGTTTAGGCGAAATAGGGGAACTCGCGAAGCTATTCTGGCGCTAAGAGTAATGTTAGAGAAAACAATAGAAAAAGGAAAGAACGCTTATATAGGATTTGTAGATTTAGAAAAAGCTTTTGATAACGTAAGGTGGGAAAAAATGTTCGAGATACTAAAGAGCGCGGGAATGAAGTATAGAGATAGGAGAGTAGTTAGTACACAATCTATACATAGAGCAAACTGCTGTTATAGAAGTAGAAGGGGAAGAAAGGGAAGTAGGTATTAGGAAAGGAGTAAGACAAGGATGTACGCTATCACCACTAATTTTTAATCTGTACATCGAAGAGGCGATTAATGTGGTAAAAGATAGAGTAGATTTCGGAATTAAAGTACAGGGACAGAAACTAAAAATGCTGAGATTCGCGGATGATATAGCAGTATTAGCATCTAGTAAGGAGGAACTAGAATCAGCATTGAACGAAATGGAGGCAGTGTTGACAGAGGAATACGGAATGAGGGTGAATAAAAACAAAACTAAAGTGTTAGTGTGCAGAGGGCGCGAGAGCAGAGCAAAAACGAAAGTACAAATTAATAATGAAAGATTGGAGGAAGTTAAAGACTTCACTTATTTAGGAAGTAAAATAAATTGGGATGGAAGAAGCGATAAAGACATAAAACAAAGAATAGCGCAGGGTCGAGTAGCTTTTAACAAAAAGAAAGCACTTTTATGCTCGGGGGTAATAAACTTAGAAACAAGGAAGAGATTTTTGAAAACATATGTATGGAGCACGGCACTTTACGGCTGCGAAACCTGGACGGTAGGGGAAGCAAGTAGGAAGAAATTAGAAGCTTTTGAGATGTGGTGTTACCGAAGAATGATGAAAATACCATGGACTGATAGGGTTAGAAACGAAGAAGTATTGGAGAAAGTCGGCGAGAAAAGGAGTATGTGGAAAAACTTAAAGAAGAGAAGAGATAGAATGGTAGGCCACTTGCTGAGACATGGGGGAATAGTCCGCGATATTTTGGAGGCAGAAATAGGAGTGAAGAAAGGCAGAGGTAGGCCTAGATTAGACTACTGCTCGCAAGTAGTAAGGGATGTAGGTTGTAGCACAATTAGCGAAATGCGTAGGTTAGCACAAGATAGGAGAAGCTGGAGGTTAGCGTCCAACCAGTCTTAGGACTGATGACCTAATGATGATGATGTGAAAATGTATTTTTCGTAGTTATTAAACAAATAATTATATTCAGTTATATTATTCAGTTATTTAACAAACATCCTTGTATATTAAAACAAGTACAAACCTATTATATCTAAATCTGACAAAGTTAGTTATATAAATTAAATTTCAAGATTTATATTACAAAGTAACAATTGGTTATAACATAATTACCATGTCGTTGATTGATTCTAAAAACGGTTCTTCCTTGATTCTTTTTCCTAACTGTCTACACTTAATTAACCCACATTTTAAAGCCTAGTTCATCATCTAATATTACCTGGTGCAATAAGGTATTTACGGAGATGATGAAAGAAATTGTATGTCAGCGGGAATATCGTTTCGTTCATAAATTTACAATATTTAATAAAGCGAAATATTTACTATAATAAACTGATGAGAGACTTAATTTAAAGAAAACAACAACTGATATGTATATCAACTATAACTACGAGTCTATAAAAATCGATTTTGAAATTAATCCCCTTCCCAATTAGTAACAATTTTCTTCCAATAATAAATCTTTGGAGAGAATACGTTGCCTAATTTTGAACATATTTGAAATTGTACGTGACTTCGAATTATCAGGACTCATTCAAATTGATTTTCGAATGAAATGTACCTTATGAAAAGCGTATAATTTAAAAAAGCCATGCTTCGATTATGTCGGGATTGTGGCGAATGCGCCAATGTTATAGACTGTCTTGCGTCCCTTGTACAATAAGGCATTCTCAGAACATTATACCTATTGCAACAGTTAGTGAATAAAACAGAAAGATTTCATACCACCAATCAATCATTCCGTCAAGAAATAGTCACGTATTAGCAAAATAGCAGTTCTCAAAACATTTCTTATACGAAGATGAAAAAATGAGCTCCTCAATGGGAATATCGGTTCACTTAGTCTATTCAATTCCCTGTTCTTTCCATATTCTGTAATATGGTAGAACTTCCTGATATTGCAAAAAAAATTTAAACGAGCATTCTGTATCCGCTGAAGGCGGTCTTTATCTCAATTTAATATAGCAAGTCAATATACCGTATCACGATATGATATAGACAATATCATTAATGAATCGGTTAAATTTGATTTGATCTATATACTGGGAACATCCTTGAGCATATACAGGATGGCCCAGAATGTTTTAGAGAATATCTAAAAAACGTGTAAAAAATAGTAAATGATATTTATTCGACTGTCAATAGTTTTGCTATTTTACAATAGAACCCCTACAAACATTATATCATAGAATTAGTCTTGTAATAAGAATATGGAGGATGCAATAATATATAGGGTGTCCCATTAAAAAGTTTAAAGGTGATCAAAAATAAGAAATTGAAAAAAGAAAACTTTATCACATAAAATTGCACAACCGTTTAACCGTGATAAAAGTTTTCGAAATATATCATCTATCTAAAACATCGTGGGGCACTCTGTAGAGTAGTGTAAGTTTGCAATGAGATTTTTGGATTAAACTACCAACATATTTAGAATATCTAATTATTTATTTAACCAAACACGAAGAGTTTTATAATATTCAATGAACTTTAGATTATAACTATTTAATGAGATAAGTTAAAGTATGAGAATATTTTAATAGAAAGAATATATATTCTATATTTACCCAATACTAATATACTGATTGCACAATGCTATTTTTTCCTTTAAAAATGATCTCCATATTGATTGGCAAAACTTAAACCAGCTATTTAAATCAGCAATATAAACAAAAAACAATAGTGGTCCTAAAACACTATCTTGTATCTGTCGTAATACAAGTAATACTGGAAACCTTGTTTACGAATAAGTACATCTCTTTGACATCTGCTACAAATATAATTATAAAAAAGCATACAAGAATTTCATTAAGTTTATAATATTTTAACTTAATACAGAATATCAAGATTTTAAACGTTTACTGAAATGTTTTACTGAAATCTAGTAAAATTAGACAAATTCATATTATTGTCATAGACTCTAAATTAATTAAAGTCTCCAGTAATAGAGTATAACAGGAGATATCTAGGTTGTATATCAGATATATCTTAATACTATTAATATGCACATTTTTTTATTGAATAAATAATAAAAATAAAAAAGCTTATTCTGTTCCTCTAAATCGATATATCAAATAAATAGATATATCCAGAAAGGAATAACTGATCTAGGTGAATCGACATTCTATCATTCCTGAGCGTACATTTAGGTAAAAACTCTTTTGGCAGAAACATATACAACACGTTATGATATGATGTAATAAGGCCTTAAACATCATCAAATCCGTGGCACATAATTCAGGTGCAGATAGAAAAATCCTGTTAGATCAGTCTTTAATTCAAACGAAATTCTACTATGGTAATACAGTGAATGTACTTTTCAACTCGAGATTCAGTATCTTCAGTGAATAAACAGTGAATATTATTCGTCATGTAAGATTAAAGTTAATAACTGGAGCCTTTTGAACAAGTACCATGACTAGCTTATATTTCAAAATTAACAAAAGTAGAATTCCATTGTTAATTCCCAAGTCGCATACTGCCACGTGGCTGATGACTGGACGAAGAACTCACAACTTAACTATAATAACGTATTTCAAAATTAACTAATGGCTAAATATACAAAAATACCTACTGTTAAAAACCAGCAATAGTTCAGCAAAAATCCGAGCATTAATGGACAAAAAAATTATTGTAAACCAATTCTGACTGATCCCTCAGGTAAAATGCCGATTGGATCTCACGCAATTCGAAAAATCAGGATACAAACAACTCAAACAAGGATATCTACATTGCTTATTTCTATACAATTCTAACCGAGTATCAGAACAAAAAACCTTTTTACAAACGAATCAAAAATAAACAATTTCGTGGCAGTTGTATTTTCAGTGTTGGATCAAACTTATTCCAAGTTATACGCCATCACAAGCGTCAGCAAAGCTTTTGGGAACATAAAAATATGGGAAATATGTCCCGATACCTTAACTTCTATAATTCATTTTTTATAAAATTCAGTTTATATAATTCATTTATCCAGTACTAAAAATTAACAACCTTCATTGGCATCTCATAAAATAAGTTAGCTTGCGCACTGGGCTGCCCGTGAAAGAGCTAACTCCTTTATTCAAAACATCCAGACGGCAATCGAGATAAAAGTTGAACATGTATGACAGACACAGTGGAGAATTCTAGTAGCGAATTAAGAGAAATAAAGGAGTAAGTTACCAAATGGAAAAGACGTCATCATTTAGCCGAAAAGGGGCAGTGGTGTTAACAAGATTATACTAGATATACTAGAATAACATCCATATTTACTCAAATAAGATAATGGACGAGTAAGTGAAACATGTGGAAGACTCATGCTGTTAAACATATCCTAGAAAAATGTGACTGATATATACACCTCCATTTAATTATGGTTTGAGAAGGATAAAAAAAAACATCCATCATCTGCTAACTCCTAATTAAGCCAGAAATTAGTAACTCATTAGACATATATGTATATGTACCATTGTTAATAAAAATATAACGATTAAAGGGTAAAACAGATCGAAATATATGTAATGACCTTAGCAGTAGGTATCACAAAACAAAATAAATTTTTGATCAATATCATGTATGTCATATATATTATGTAAATGTAGGGTTCCTAGATCTTAAATTTTAGTGAAAACGCTTAGGGGGCTACCATCCACTTAAAATCTTCGACAACATTTTCGATAATTTGAGAATATGAAGGCTTAAGAATATATTCTGAAAGTTTCAAGTTGATATCTTTAAAACTTACAGAGATACAACGCTTTCAGTCACGTGGTTGGAGGCGGCTAACGCTGCTACCTGTGCCCCTCAATGAGCGTCCTCGTCGGGTGCAGAATAATGATCGACTTAACTAATCAGAAACTAACTTGAAGAATAATTGTTTCATGCATTTGTTTTCCTATTATATTTTAATAATGTATACGCACAAAATATTTCGCGCTAAGAAAGATGAAACAAGCACGAGAATTCATCATCCTAAAAAAAAGTCCATCGTCCTTTGAATCCAAAACAGTGTCCGTTATATCTCGAGAACCGATCGACAGATTCTTTTGAAATTTGGCACAGTCACGCTTTAGGCCATTGTTAACAGAACTACGATCATTTTTCAAAAATAATCAAAATTGTTTAAACAAGTTACGATAATAATTGAATTTTTTACCGAATTTTCGTACTTCAGTTCCATGTGCCGTTTTTTTTTTAACAATTTTCAGAAATAGCGATCGTCAATATCTTTCGTATGCACTTAACTTCATAATAGCTTACTATTTCTTATTTCAGATTATCAGTTTTAGCAGGAGATGGGTCAGCGCAAACCGGGTTACAAAATAGACGCTCCACTTCCGACGGGCATATCTCTTCAGGTTTTATGTATTTATTTGTTTTATTAAATTAATGTTTTATTAAATTGTGTTCATTTCACCATATTTACAATAAATTTATCTTCAATTAAAAAAAATATTTATTTATCATTAACAGTTCCCAAGGAAATTCATCCCGAAGATCGACTATTTTTACATTTTTATAGGTGGATCTAGTCTGTATACATATAATATATCGGTTCGAATTCTGGTTCAGAGTAATCGAGAATATAATGAATACGTTCGTGTCCGATAAGTCTGTTCCGCCCATAGTTTTTATGATGTAGTCTTTCTTCTGAAATCTGCACACAATGCGTCGACTTGTTTTCCTTATCCTTAATAGCCCCATCCTTGGTCCAATAACTTAATTGAAACCAGTACGTTATAGAATTGTCCATGTTTAGACATGCGGAAAACCGCCCAGACAATGTAATCAAAGTTCATGCGATTCCGGTGCGGGAAAGAGATGCAGGGGCCCCGGAATCCGGAGCCAGCATGGATCTACCGGACGAGTCTATGCCGAATCCGGGGGGACGGTCGGCGGTATTGATCGACCTCGCGAACGAGGTCACCGGAATTTTGTTCTCCTTCGCAACAGCGGGTGAAGCTGGCAAACACGCCTAGGAGACGGGCTGCTTGCTCTACGAGGGCTGAAATTAGGGTACATGTGCCAGACGTTTTGGACAAATGGATTGAATATTTCACCGGTTATTCCTTGGATAAACCAAGATGAATGGGCCTATTTATGTAGGACATTTTTTAATTTCGCACCGGGTCCGGTCTGCTTTGCTCAGTTCGATTTTTCGGGGTGGAGGAATTTCCGCGACACGTATTTAAGTTTACCCTTTACTCGACTGTAGCGCCATTTATAATTAGAATTGATTAAAATACCTTGTTATCCGTGTCGTAATTATTAATTAGCAAAGTTGGAGATTTGATTGGGAAACCAACGTCACGATTCAAACACGCAGACAGCTATAATAATTTTTAGAATATGTACGATAAGATGGACTAAATTGATCTTTTTTAAATGACCGCACACGACCACAAATAATAAAGGTGCACATTTGATATGCAATATGAAAGATATTTCGAATACAGTTTGAACAAAATAAAAACTCGATTTTGTAGAAATTCAGTTTTTCTATATAACTCATGACGACAATTTTTTAACCAAACACCGAAGCAGGTGTCCCTGAAGGATTTTAAAAATCCTTCCTATCCTTCCTGAAGGATCCTAAAAACGAATTATTTCTCGAAATATTTCCAACACGTCAAGATAGTGGCCGCTTGTAACTATATTTGAAAAAATATAACACATACTATTTTCTTTAAACCATATCGTTTAGTGGCTTCTTTGCCTTTTATTTCTATTTTAGTTCATCCCGAACAGTTTTATTTTCTCCGAGATATGGCACATTAATAATTCATCGTTATTAAGGAATCAAATGTTGCGAAAATTGTTATTCGATAGGGTTGATGTATAAAAGCTTGCTGAATTTAAAATAAAGGTCATATTGTCAAATTCAAGATGGTTAATCACCAAATTTCAAGATGTACTAATTAAACAACTCAATAACCTTCCAATCGATTAGCCCAACTAAAGTTCGGAACTCGGATAAAAATACAGTCGAGATACTGTTGACACAGTATTCGAAAGCTTTGACGGCAGTCATTTTGAAGATTCTATAAATACTGGAGTAGAGCAAATCCACATTGGATGACGGAGGACCCCCACTCTATATCTTAGTAAAGTAAATATTTGAGCTAGAAATATACATAATCAAATTATAAAGTTAATAAAACGTTTTCCTGGTACGATGGTAAAGCTATACGACATTTTTCAGTTCGAGTAAAAGCCTCTTGATCTTGAAATTTTCTTCCAATAAGTGGATAAGTAGACGCAGTAAGGCCGAGTGACCAGCCCGTTTCCAGGATTTAATTCCGCTTGATTATTTTATGGGGTTTTATAAAATTAGTCTACTTCAATGAATTTATTTTTATGTATATGACATTATTTTGACGAAGCGAATTATCGCTATGTGTTATACCAAGTGACATAGCAAGTAAAAACGAGGCACCTTCTTCAAGAAACATTCACACGGACACTCACATAAACACGCCCAGCCGATTGATGTGGGAATCGAACCCACGTCCCGATTTCTCGGAGCCGGTCATGTATGCCAGTTCCGATCGATTGGTATCGTTACCCCGAATCAATCCAGGGAACTTGAAGGCTTTCTGAGCGACAGCCTGCTGCCGTCTTTTGGACGACGTGAAAAGCAGGACTATTATACACTACACCAATTGACCGACTAGATCAAACACCTTCGACGATATGTGTACATAGTAAAAAGTAGCAACTGCTTTACGGATATCTCCAAAGTTTTATCATGTCTTCTTTGTGAGTAAGGTAGTGAACATATATATAGAGTTTAATCAATGGATATCAACTACTAGCTCGTCAAGAATAGGAACAAGTCTCTATCCGATCGCCCACGTGGTGCGCAGTAAATAGCCTGATCAAAGTAAACAGCCCAATGCTGCCCCACTTTTTCTTTTTCCTCTATGCATACATAGAGAAATCTCACGCTTTTTCCTATTATCGACAAGCAGTATAAGTGAGTGTCTCCTGTATCACTTAGTACACTTAGAAAACAAATTTAAATAAATAAATAGTTTAAAAAATATATATAAAATAATTTTGGCTGTTATAACAATTCAATTTCTTAGGTATTATAATTTGCCTAAAGACTTTTAAGTAAAATTCCCAAAAATATTATGAGTCATTATGTAGTTCAGTTCACGGAGTTCCCTTCAGTAATAAATTGTAACAACTCGGGGGCAGGCTTATTAACTTCGAAAATAACGCAAGGTCGATAGCTGTAATCAAAAGTGTATCAGGCAAGCAAAAAGGTCAGGACTCTAAATATCAAACCAGTATAAAAATCACCCCTAATATCACAATCAGTTATGATAAATAGTACGTACGTATGCCAAACCTTAAGTAAAAGCTTTATTTGCATTACAAAATAAATAGTATAAGGAAAATAATCGACTTATAATAATGAATTAGATATTTCTATATTGTATATTGAATACCGATAAATGATACACCAGAATAATATTCATTCAATATTTTATTTTGCCACCATACACCTGCCTCCACTTTGTTTGGTCGATATCATACATAGAAAAAGCTCGAGCCATATCATGCGAAGCACCGAATAGGTTGAAAATGGATCGGAAACGTATATATGGGGTGAAGGTTACACACGCCCTTCCGAGGGAAACACTTTGGAGTAGTAGCTGACACTTGATAGTCCTACTTTAGTTGATTACAGGGATAAATTAAGATACCACGTGCTGATGTATCATACGAAAATAAAGATAAACATTAGTGTAAACACCGACTTAACGATTTCAATGTATAATTAATATAAAAAAATTAATATAGTAACATATCTTCATGCCTACAAAATTACAAGATAATAAAGAATGTAATATATTTATCTACTAGTTTATGTTTATAAACTGGTTCACAAAATTATAATAATGATTTAATTGCAATTTAAAATAATATTTTTTACTTTTCCGCACTCCACAATACGCGGAAAAGTAATGTAATCGTGTAAAGAAAAAGTGAAAAAAAAAAATTTTTTGGATTTATTTTTCGTTTTTCGGGCTAAAAGCTAAAAAAATTATTTTTAAAAAATGTTTGCTGTGTGTGTGTCGTTGTCGTCAGCATTTATTCTTGTTAGCACGATAACTCAACTAATCGTGTAGGATCGATCGGGTATTGACTGATTCTCATTGGGGACGTCTCCCAGATGACACCTATTGATTTTGAGGTGGATAGAATACACTCTACCATGTACATGGGTCATGAGAAAGCACAATGTTGGACTATTTAAGTAATTGTTTTTGTTAGCACGGTCACTCAATTAAATCGTGTCGGATCGATAGAGTTTCGACTGATTCTGATTAGGGACGTCTACGAGATGACATCTATTGATTTTGAGGTGGATAGGACACACCTCACCCTGTCGATGGGTCATGAGAAAGTACGATGATGGACTATTTGAGAAAAATTGAAAAAAGTAAAACTATCGTATAAAACACATATTCTGCATTTATGTGTTGGTTTATTTTTTCTCGGCCACTCAATGTCGAGATAGAGATGTTCTACGTGCGGAAAAGTCCGTTTTAAGATTGTAAAACTGTTTATTTTATAAAAAATCGTGTACAATAGGCCGTAGACAGTGCCGAAGAGGCGTTCCCTGCGCTGTAAGCCAAGCATCTACGTACCTCTTAAATATGAAAAGGTGCAGCTTTACAATTACCAAGATGATTTAGTATTACTGATATTACACTGCATATACAATAAGAAGTATGATACATTAAGAAACAAGTTACATAAATCCCGTAAGAATCAATTTGCATAACAGTAAACAGAGAAAGCAAAACAAAAAGATACTTTTGGAAGTTACATATTGAAAAATGTTTATTTTAAATTATTCATATATTTAAATCTTAAAAATTCTAAACCCAGTAATTTGACTATTTCTGGTACAAAACTTAACACCTGCGTAGTTGATAAAATTTGAGACCATTTAATATATTTAAGATATAAAACTAATATAATACACCACAGTACAGTATATTTTACATCGCATACGATACATTGCATCTATACAACCGTGCGGTTATTAATTTCTAAGTAATCTACTTATTTCTGAATGTTGTTACCTGTCCTAAGAAGCAACCGTTAAGAATAATCGATAAAGAAGTTTATTAAAAATAATTATATACGTATATGAATAAAAAATGTCAATTTAAATAAGCCGTTGGAGGATTTCATTGAATTGGTGTGTATCTACTTGGCTCAAGACAATAAAGTAAACAGTATTTCATTATGGAGTCTGTACAGCTCAACAAGAATAGGATCAAGTCTCAAAACCGCGATATCAGACCGTCCACGAGGTGCGCAGTAAATAGCCTGGTCTTTACTCAGTCCAGTTGACTCTATCTTCGCAGAGGGAATATCGATGAATATAATTATATTGAATGTAAATATAGGTACACAAAGTTCGTTCAAGCCGCGCGTTAGGTGCATCCTTTCCCTTCGAATGCTGCCTCATTCTTTCTTCTACGGATACCTAGAGAATCTCACACTTTTTCCCATTCTTGATGAGCAGTACTTATTAATAATAACATTGGTGTTATCACGAATGAACAGAATCCCCCTTTATAAGAATTATTAGTAGATATTCAAAAAAAATCAGATATAAAAGAGGTACATTTAGGTGGTGTTTGATGAACACTCCATGGTGTTCCACACTACACCACCACATTTCACACCAAAAGGCGAGGTTTACACCAGACACCACATTGTACTTCAGTATATCTCAATTAATCAAAAAATAACTAATTTCAATAATTAAGTCCCACTAATGAGAAAGTCAATGTAGTTTTTTTATTAGGACCACCCTTACGTTTTGGATCATTTTCTTGCTAAAGTAAGTTTTGTTCTTTAAACATTTATAACATTTTAACAGATGATAATAAGACTTTTTTGGTAAACATTGCAGTTGGATTTTCTGAGAACAAATACAAATTGGGGTTGGTACCATGGATTTCAAAAAGCAAGCAAAGGAGTAACGACCATCTCTTTGATGGGTGAGAGAACGGTTTGTCTATGACTTCTATCGTATTATATATGACCAGACATTAAAAATAGTTTTAAAATAAAATAATAACAAACACAAACATAGAACGACAAAACGAACATCATGCCCTTTCGATCTCGTACCAATTACATCATTAAATATAATCATCGACATAAACTTCAATTCAATAATAAAACTTTATCAAAGTGTTCAGTAAAAATTCTATTTCAGTAAATAATTTATTTCGATAATATGAGCAGAAATTTGTAATGAATTTTAGCATGGGATTGACAGGTTATTTTAAATACACTAATAATCTGCGTGTATTTGCATTCAGACTGTTTATTTACTAATCAATTGTAAGAAGGCAGTAATTTTAACCTTTAAAATTAACTTTAATCTCGACGTTTTTGCCAGCGTTAGATAAAATCACTCCGATACTTTGTTTATTTTACTGAGCCGTAGCCTCAATAAGGGCCTGAGTTTAAATACATGCTCTCTGGAATGCCAGTCCTTAAGCAGGCATCTAAAGTGAGAACTGCGTATTTCATTTATTGTGTTTGTGCATTTAGTGTAATATTCAACAGGTGAGTTTATCTCACAGGGCAGTCAATTCTATTGTATTGTTATGTCGATTGATACGACTCTTTTATTAGTCAGTTGCATGATAATTTATTAAATAACATAAACTAAATGTTTTACTACAAACTCAGTATTTCATTCAGAGCATGTCGCGAGTTGACCCTTCATGTTCTACTAGTTGTATAGAGTGGGTACTATGCGAGTTGACCCTTAGTACTTTAGTGAAGGCATGCTATTCCACTGTTTACCATGGTAGATACTCTGACTAGCTAATTGTCTGGGGAGGTCTTTCGCGAGTTGACCCTTAAGACCGTAGATCCAGACAAGACATACGAATTTGTAGATTGTATATGTTATTGTTTACCTACATTGGTGTAGTGCTAATTTATTTTTCACATAAATATTTATGTTAGTATTATTACAGGGAATTGGTTGCTCAGATATTTTTTTTGTTTACTCTCAGATGTGTCATCTCGGGTGATAGAACGGACTCTTATCAGTTTGGTGATTATCTTTTATATATATTTTTATTTTGTTGCAATTCATTTACAATTCTATATTAAAATATTTTAAGCTCGAGCCTACTAGTTAAATTTCCTAACATACTCCTACAAAATTTTTCAGAAGTGGGATAGTCTCAAACGTCCTAAGTATCCAATTATATTAATTGTCAAAAAGTAAAGATAGAGTTAATCACCGAGATGGCATTATCTAGGATATCTCGGGACGAGATATTCGCAGGATGGCAGACTATAAGAAGGCAGTAATTTTAACCTTTAAAATTAACTTTAATCTCGACGTCTTTTGCCAGCGTTAGATAAAATCACTCCGATACTTTGTTTATTTTACTGAGCCGTAGCCTATATAAGGGCCTGAGTTTAAATACATGCTCTCTGGAATGCCAGTCAGTAAACAGGCATCTAAAGCGAGAACTGTGTATTTCATTTATTGTGTTTGTGCATTTAGTGTAATATTCAACAGGTGAGTTTATCTCACAGGGCAGTCAATTCTATTGTATTGTTATGTCGATTGATACGACTCTTTTATTAGTCAGTTGCATGATAATTTATTAAATAACATAAACTAAATGTTTTACTACAAACTCAGTATTTCATTCAGAGCATGTCGCGAGTTGACCCTTCATGCTCTGCTAGTTGTATAGAGTGGGTACTATGCGAGTTGACCCTTAGTACTTTAGTGAAGGCATGCTATTCCACTGTTTACCATGGTAGATACTCTGACTAGCTAATTGTCTGGGGAGGTCTTTCGCGAGTTGTCCCTTAAGACCGTAGATCCAGGCAAGACATACGAATTTGTAGATTGTAGATATTATTGTTTACCTACATTGGCGTAGTGCTAATTTATTTTTCACATAAATATTTATGTTAGTATTATTACAGGGAATTGGTTGCTCAGATATTTTTTTTGTTTACTTTCAGATGTGTCATCTCGGGTGATAGAACGGACTCTTATCAGTTTGGTGATTATCTTTTATATATATTTTTATTTTGTTGCAATTCATTTACAATTCTATATTAAAATATTTTAAGCTCGAGCCTACTAGTTAAATTTCCTGACATACTCCTACACAATACAGTATGTAAAATTATTACAGTAGTATTCGGTTTACAATAATTTACGTAACGTATTCCCAAAAAAGTTATTCAGGATTCAGGATGGATTTGGTTTAGCGATAGCTATTTCAAATAATCTCTGAAAAGATTTTCTTCCGGCAGCCCTATTCAACGTGATGTTCCATAAAATTCGTTTAATAAACTAAATTACCGTTCAATAAGAGGCATTATTCGCAATATGAGGTAAATTTAAGGACGCATAATTTATCTTGTATTCACGTCTTCATTTCAGTAAAGCTTTGAACTTATTTTACAGATACGTCATAAAACACAACTTGTTATTTATGGTTTTAAGTCTGTATATTTCCAATACTATTTTATATCGACTTGCAGCATGTTAATATTAAACGTAGCATGGTCCATGAAAGTAAATTCAGTTATAAAAGTAGTAAATGAATTTCACTAAAATTAGCAAACAAACTCAACATAGGGCAAGTTGAACAGGTCTACTCCCAGCGCATATTAAATCATGTACATGAGAGGCTGAAAATATGTTTAATGGTATTGGTAATTTAATAGAACATTTCGAATATATTTACAAATTATGATATGCGAAATAAATTAAAATCGTATGAAATCATACCAAATGCCATTGTATATACCCACTTGTCTCCAAGAAAGATATCTATAGGTTATGTTAAAAGGAAACTATATCGAAGTCCTCTAAATCAACGTTGACCTAGCTCCACCACAAATCAATATTATTACCGATCTTCTTTTTATTACACATTAGTGATTTTCTTTGTGCAATCAATGAGATATATTTAGATTATGATAATTTTCATAATATGTGTGTGATAATCTGATAATAGCAACAATCTGTTCTAATAAATTATAACCTTAATGTCAATAAATTGGGAAAAAACTCTAGTAAAATAATCGGCACAGCTTCTATCGTAATACAGTTCAAACAAAGGGTCAAATGGAAGAAACTTGCCATTTATAAAACGATGAAACTCTGTGCTCTTCTCGATCCAAATTTTACTAACGAAGTTAGCCTTATGCAGTAAATAATTAAAACAATTCAGTTTTATTTGCCTAGGATCAGTTTTAATCATCTTGAAATTAGTCTAAAATATGGTACTATTATTATCATAATGAACTGCAATTATATAAGGAAAGTTCATTAATATTTTTGACTTAATGTGCCGAAAGAGAGAATGAAATTAAAAAGTACACGAAATTAACAGGAAGTCGTAAAAGGAGTTATAATGAGGAACTAACTAACTGTAAAATGGAGGTAGTGACAATATACGATTTTAGTTAATAAAAAGTAGAATGGCTATAACCAAACCGGGAAATTCGTTATATATAGGTCTTTAAGACGTGCTACCCATAAAGAATATATGCCATAAAGAAAAACGTGAGCAGTAAAGATTTTGCCGTAAAAACACTATGTAGGAGCCATAATAGGGATAACTGAAGTAACCAGTATACGAGAATATTTTTATTACATATTATAAAATATAAAATAAATAAACGATAAAAAGTAATATTTTAACGTTTCAACATTCTGACGTCGATGTTTAACTTATAAAGCTATAACGTATTTACCTTGCAGATTTCTAATTGCAGAAAATTAAAAGTCTATTGGCATAATCAATAAAGTCTTACAATTAGTTACTAACAATACCTTTTCTTACTGGTCCTAACAAAAAAGTACATATTCTTGTTTCGATAAAGGCAATTCGATAAGTAGTGCGTAAATTGAAATATAACTGTTTAATATCTACACTCAATCAGTAATTATAGTATAACTATTTTTGATTATCGTTATTAATGAAATTGTAAAATTTTAAATATTTAGAAAGAAGTAAACAGTTTTAAAACCTTAAAACAGACTTTTCCGCACGTAGAACATCTCTATCTCCAAATTGAGTGACCGAGAAAAAATAAACCAACACATAAATGCAGAATATATTTTATGCGGCAGTTTTACTTTTTTAAATTTTTCTCAAATAGTCCACCATCGCGCTTTCTCATGATCCATGGACAGGGTGGGGTGTATCCTATCCAATAGATGTCGTTTGGTAGACGTCCCTAATCAGAATCAGTTGAAACCCGATCGATCCGACACGATTTAATTGAGTGATCGTGCTAACAAAAGCAGTTTCTCAAATAGTCCAACATTGTACTTTCTCATGACCCATGAATATGATAAAGTGTGTTCTATCCACCTCAAAATCAATAGGTATCGTCTGGGAGACGTCCCCGATCAAAATCAGTCAAAACCCGATCGATCCGACACGATTTAGTTAAGTTATTGTGCTAACAAGAATAAATTTCGACAACGACGACAAAGACAACGACATACATACACACACAAAATGGTTTAAAACCCATTTTATTTGGTTTTTAGGCCGAAAAACGAAAATAAACCCTAGAAAAAAAAATTTTTACACAATTACATTACTTTTCCGCGTATAGTGGAGTGCGGAAAAGTACAAATGCATCACATTTTGATACCTGCAGCTACATATGCACTATACACTATTGCCAAATTTTGTTTCATCCGAAAACGGATCCCTAAAAATAGTTTTAATATCAAACGACTTGAAATAAAAACAACCGACAATTCAGCAGAAGCAGTTAAAACACCGCCCTATAAAGAGAAACTTTCAGGAGCTCGTTAAGTTTGTTAACTCCTTAAATTCCATTTACTAAATTTGCACGCAAAATTCTCTAAGACGATAATCACAGTTCTTAATGTCTTATCTAAGTCTGCATTGTCTTCGAAACGAGGAAGTATAAATACACTTATTACTTTATATTTCACATAAACATAAAAGGCATTTATGAATATTATTATAGAGGAAAATACAGTACAATGGATTCTAATTAACTTGCACTTTAAAAAATGGCTTCCAATACTACACACGATGGAAAGGTGTTCTGTTCAAACGTGTACTGGATATTTGTAGTTAACGTTTCATAATCTGATGAATCGCTATGCTATAACCAACTTAAGTATACATATTGAGATTAGCATAGGTGAACCCCCAAATATTGCGGTCAGACAGACGTCGGTGATAGTTCTAAACTTCAGAATAGCAGAGTTTACTAGTTACATTTTAGTTACTAGCCCAAAGGGTCACAACGTTGAAAAATTTCAGGAATACGATCAATGTAATAAAATTCTGTAATATTAATTCTGTAATATTAATTCTGCAAATGTGCTTAATAACACTAACTCAGTTTTCCACAAAACGCGCATCGAATGTAGTGCATAGTGTTCTGTGGAAAACTATGTTAGTGTTATCTTCACACCAAAGGTTCCAACCTACTCCAGAATGTACTTAATATTAATTATTGGATTATATAATTTTGCATTATTAAAACAAAAGCTTATCAAAACAAAAACATGATTATTTGTAATTATTGAATATTTGGAAATTGATTTTGATAAATTTAAATAACTAATTCCAACGAAGAAATGTACTGGGGGTGCATTTATCAGCCTCCTGAGTCCAGGATGATGGAAAAGGATATGAAAATTTGGTAACGACCTGTCTAGGTATCTAGATATTTCGCCAGTAAAAGGTAACAAGTATTATGTAAAAATATAGACACATGCCGGTTGTTTTAAAAGTTTCATTTTGTATATTATTACATAAGTCGGCTTCTAAAAATACGTGATTATTTTTAAGATCACTTTCGGGTATCTACACAGTTATACATCTTACTGTATCAACGGAACATGGTAACACTTAATATTATAATGATTCCCGACACTGTATACATATTTCTATAAATTGACATAGTTAAACAACTTTATCAAGTTAGATTATATCAAAGTGGACACCCCAATCATTCGGGATGTCTCTCCTTTGCGAATACAGTAAGCATTTACGTCAGTTTACTGGAAGTAGGGTTAATAAAAGTTGATCCACGTGTACAATATGACGGATGACATATTCGGATAATGTATTCTCCTATAGAGATGTTTGCAATAATGTCATTCGAGCTGTGGTTCAGGGTGGGGAACTGGGTCTAGTATTAGGGTTGACATTGTATGCTTGGATTTCAATCTCAACCAGGGTAGTTTGACACCTCTCCCCGAACATGAGCATATTTGTCCTAGTATTTAAGTGATACCTTCCCTCTCTTTCCGCATCTTGAAGCAGAAATATGTCTACATATCAAAATTTTAATCATAATAGTATTCTATTAGTCGAAATAAACCACTAGTAAAACAAGTGTACAACTCAGACTTGCCTTATATAACCACTGTGATAAAGAAACATACGAGGTCTGATAAAAAATACGGTGAACGAATTCTTATAGAAACTGTTGACGCTACATCTGTGTGAAATAATGCGTTCGATAACCTGATCCCTTAAGATAGTTGAAGTTTTAACAAGTTGTGACTTGCCAATTGGCTTCCAAAACTGGAAGAGCGAGGGCGTGTTTATCGTGTATGTCGCGCATCATGGATTTCGAACAACCCATTAACATTAAGTTTTACTTTAAGTTACAAGAAAGTGCCAAAAAATCTCCTGAAATGTTAATATCAGTGTATGGTGATAATGTGGTGACTCTGAAGGCTGTTTACAAGTGGCATGAGAGACTTAAAAGAGGAAATTAGTCGGTTGAAGACGTGCGACGGTCAGGACGTCCTCCAATATCAAAAACAGACGAACACATTGCAAAAGTGGAAAAAATTATTCATTTAAACAGGCAATTGACTATTCGAGAGATTAGCGAATTAGAGATTAGAGCGAGAGAGATTAGATTCCTGTCTGTCCACATTCGCCGTACTCTCCGGATTTAGCACCATGCGACTTCTGGCTCTCCAAAAATCAAAGCCGTTCTAAAAGGAAAACGTTTTGACACCATTCCCGACATTGAGAAGGCCACGACCGAGCAGCTGCAGGTTCTTCTAAAAGAAACCTTCCAGAAATACTTCCAATTACGGAAACAACGTTGTAAAAATTTTGACACCATTCCCCACATTGAGAGGGCCACGACAGAGCAGCTGCAGGCCTTTCCGAAAGAAGCCTTCCAGAAATGCTTCCAATGATGGAAACAACATTGTAAAAATTTCAGTACTTTGAAGGAGATTAGTTCAAATTTAAAGTAAGCAATAGTAAAGTAAGTAGTTGAATAATTTTATTATGAACAAAGTAATAAGACTTTGTTGATAATAAAATTATTCACAGTATTTTTTAATCAGCCCTCGTATATATATGGGAATTTACACATGATGATAGTACGTTGAAAAGGTGAAGCTACAGTTTTGAAGTTTATTTTCAATTGATACATATTATTTCAGTGGTGAAAATGAGGAAACAATTCTATTGTATCAAACAAAAAAACTGTATTACCATTGTTAGAAAATAGTTTTTCGCATTCCAATCCTTAGCGTTTTTCTGTTGTATCATATCCAATATAATGTAATAATTTTTATATTAAAATGATACAAATGTTTTTATCCACCATCCATGCAATGTATTTTATTAACTATCCGATTATACCTAATTTTATTAACGAAACTACAAAAGATAAATATCAGATTTACGACAAATAAATATAAAGTTTATCAAGAATAACTGTTATACCACATCTAACTAGACATTATAAAAAATGTTGTAGGAAATATGATTTTCCTGAAAAAAAATTATAGTTAGGAAAAATAACTCACAATCGTCTTTTGAAGACGATTAGGCCACATCAAGTAAACAAAATAAACCCCGTTAAATGCAAAACAAACTTCAGGATATATTTTATATACCATAAAAGAACATCTTATTTATAGCTAACTCCATGTATTCCAATTATAGATCGACGAACATCTTAAGGCGGATTCTTGAAGACATGAAATGAAGGAGTGGCTAAGATAACGGCATATACTATTTACTGACGACCTGTTAAAGATTGATCGATACAGTCTCGTAGAAGGTCACACATCCCCCCACATATACTGCATTAAAATAGAGAAAATAATGACCAATTTCTCATTTGCAGGAGTGAGTGGGATTTCTTTCCAGATTGATCGGCAGGAGCGCTCTTAACGACAATACATTCTTCTTGAATATTATCTGCAGCGAGTCGATTAACGATCGATTTTTGAAAAGGAATTTCTATCATTTCTTTAAATTTGGCAACGATAATAAAATAACAATTTAGGTATAACTATAGGGTGTTGGAACTATAGGATTTGAAATGCATGCTATTTGTATTCTGTCAAAGATAGAGTGTCGATATTTAACGACTGTCACCTACAAACTATTTTTCAAATTGAGGTTTTTTATTCTTCGTTCATATGGCTGTCCTCCCCCTCAACTCCCGCGACAATCCACACTTGGCGCTCGTAAATGCGCGAATTTACACGGTCAGTGAGCTGTATTTTTTCCAGCTAAGGCAACATCAGTGAATGTTTACTCCTTCCTACTTCTCGTACAGTTGGCGGGCGTGAATCGTACCTATTTCGTATTTCGTGTTAATTTGAGATTTTAAATACTGTTTTGTGAATTTGTGTAGTGATTTATTGTACTAATTATTAATATTTATATACTGTGATAGTGACAATGGATTTAGTTTATAATTTAGTTCATGTGAAGCGATTTTTTAAATACTCTTATGAAGAAAAAATTGATTTAAAAAACAATGGTAGGCCATTGCCCGATATTGTTATTGAGACTGCAGGTGTTAGCCGCGGAAAAAAATATAAACGTCAATTTAATAGAGACATTTATTCGAAGAACAATTGGATTTGTGGGAGCAACAAAAAAAAAATGCGTTATTTTGTTTTCGTTGTACTTTTTGGCGGTGATAAAGCATAGACGGGGGTAGGAGTGACAGATTTGGTGCACTTAACTGAAAAAATAAAAAGCACAACTCCAAAAGCATCTACATAATACAATGGAATTAGCGTTATTAGGAACAACTAATATTAAAGCGCAGCTAGATTCAGCTTATTGGATAAATGTGCAAAAGCATAATGATAATGTGACAAAAAAGAGATACGTTTTGTCAAAAATTATAAACTGCATAAAGTTTTGTGGGGCCTTTGAACTGGCGCTGCGAGAACATGACGAAGCTGAAACCTCTCAAAACCCGGGGATATTTCGTGGTTTGATAAATTTTTCTGCTGAGCTTGATGTAACTTTAAGCGAGCATCTACAAAATGCTTCAGTATTTAAAGGAACCTCTAAAGAAATACAAAATGATCTTTTGGACTGTATATTAAAAGTACGTCATGAAGAAATAATTAAAGAAATTAACAAACCTTCATTTTTGGCAGTTATGGCAGACGAAACAACTGATGTATCTACAAAAACTCAGTTAGTGGTAGTTTTAAGATATATTCTTGATGGTGAACCGATTGAACGTTTTCGGGCATACCTGAAACCTACAAAATGTGACGCTGAAACTCTTTCGGAAAATATTTTGGTCTATAAGTGTTATAGACCCTCTAGTAGAAAATTCACCTTACAAGCCTTTTCCCTTAACCAAAGAATATGACGGCAAATATGAATGTTCTTCAAAAAGGTATTAAATTCCAAAAATGTTTCTTGTGAAAGTCTATATTTTTGTATAAACGGATTTTACATAGAAATTCTGAAGTATCAGGAAAACGCGTGACCTTGAAAATTTTCAAAATTTTCTCCTGTGGCGCAATTTTTTTGCGGCCCCTACGGCGCCAGTAGTTTGAATACGTTTGAAATTTGCACGCGGGCGGCCAATACCCTAGGATCGGCCCTGTGCAGAACATCCGTTTCATTTCATCACGAGCCGCCACTGTTTGCTTGGAATAAATAATCCTATTTACAACTATATACAAAACGGCATGGAGGACAAAGCATCCAGTGTTTGTAACGTTTAACAACACTTTTTGATGAGGATATTTATTTATTATAAGTACAATACATTATCAAATTTAGGCCCAAATAACGTTAATTTAGGGCTAAATAATAGTTTGGTTTCTACTGTATTTGTTATATACTCGTATAAAATTTCCTTATGTACATGAAAAAATTGTGAAAATGTTTCGTTCAGTTTCACGCACGTGAAATTATGAACTTTGATAATAGCTGGTTATCAGACACCATTTTTATGAATAAGTTGAACATATTGAGGGATCATCGTCCTTCATATGGCATAAAACCAAGGTTGAGCATATAAAAAATAACGAACGACGTGCTAAAAAGTTTAGACACGCAAATTAACTTCCCTCCAAAGTCTCAAAGAGCGAAAGAAAAAAGGTTAGATTTAGATATGAAGATCAATGCTCTCCTGCTACGAGTTGCTAAATCCACACATTCGAGATACGTACAATATGTGTACATACATCCACACATACTTTTTTATAATGCCCGACTCGTAACCCTCTGGTTGCCTCTTCGCGTCTCCGGTGGATCGGTCGACTTTCGCAGTAGTTGTTAAACATCTATTTTGTGATGCCTGCCGTGAAGATACTAGGCCACAAAACTGTGCAGACCATCTGTGTATGAACAATCTATGCGGGACAGGATTAAAACTGAATTACACAATAAAAAATTGTGGTTATGTGTAGATACAAAATGATAGTGACGCAATAGTGCGTTATGACCGTTGGCGTTGCCTTAAACAAGAGTCCAGACTTCCAGATCACTGCCTGATGGTATTAAATTTGAGTGGTTGTAACATCTGTTCCACTCTCAAATGTATCCATTCCCTTCCTCCGAAACCCAACTCCTTCCTATATCGAAGAGCTTTTAGTTGCTTTAGATTCTAAAAGGAAGGGGTTCAGCTTCGGAGGAAGTGAATCGTTACATTTGAAAGTGGAACAGATATTACTACCACTCAAATTCAATACCATTTCAGGCAGAGATCTGGAAACGCTTAATTTTCTTACATATTACGTGTAAAATTCATGCGTTCATGTTGTGACAGACGAAATTCGAAAATATTATCCACGCGTAAATGAATTACTATAATCTACAAAAGCGGTGTTTCTCAAATTCGAGAATTTCACAGTGTCAGCATCCCTGAACCACCACAGCCGATCCTTACTCGCTAGGGAACATAGTTACAGACAGCGTTTTGAACATTTCCACAAAATAAAGTCTGTTGTGTTACAACTTGATCCTAAAGAGGATTAAATTCAGGGGGTTTTTAAGTGTTTTCAATTTTTATTTTTATAGTGAATATGAAATCACAACTGTTTTTGGGCGTATCCGTTTCTGCACACAAGAATGTGACTGGTGAATTGTTTTTTTATTAATTGAGGAATTTAATTAAATTGATATTGTGAGTCAAACCCACAGATTATAAATAGCATATAGTTTGTTGATTATTAGCTATACCTTTTTAATGATAATATAATTATCATGATTATATTATTCTTAATTAGGTACCTCTAAAAAAATTTAAAAATCGAAAATCAAGAATATTTCTAAAACGGCGACACGTTGTGTAGGACTATTCTGAGTTTAAGAAATTCTAAACAGTATTCTTCCACTTTTAACACATTGTTCAATATTTCGTACTACCTCCCTAACACCCCGTATAAGACTTTACCTAATATAAATTACGCAATGTAAGATTCTCCTAATATATAGTCAATTTAATTTTTAGCAGCCTCCTGAATTCGGCCCCAAATGCATTTTATTACTTAAAATTTACATAATAGTACATAATTCATATAATTTTGCATTTATTCTTCGATGTAGCGCTCATGTAAAACGCAAATTTACATTAATTTAAATTCAATGACGTATTCGGGGATATCTCCCGCGTACATTATGCTAAAACCGAAAAGGAGTATTTCCTGAGAAAAATGTGCTTTCGAATTACAAAATTATTCGCAGGGTACATATAAATTTATTGATTGACGAGAATATGATACATAGCAGAAATCAATCAGATTATGTTGTATCACTGCATTATTACAGTTATTACAGCTTTATTTGAGGATTTTAATATTTGCAAGACGGTTGAACTTTAGCAAATATTTAGTATGTTTATTCAGTATCAATTAATATAATAAATAAAGTCGCAATTCTAATTCGAATTAGATAACACAGGCCCACAAAGATTTTGTGATCGGACTTTTTTTTACTTTTTGGCTTACTTACATACCATAACTACAGAAACACTGTTTTTTGTTTCCACCACGCACCAGTATTCGAAAATGTACATTGTACAATAATTTGTAGTTTTTAAACCGAGGTTTTTTGGAATTAAATTTTGCCTGAATCTTTGCGGCGCCCCTGTGTTTAATCGGTTTGAAACGTACATACAAGTATGGGGAATTTACCGAAACGAGTTGACCGGTGGGGATATTTAGATTTCACATAGTCGCTGTAGTACGTTTTTAATGTGTGTACGTTTACTCGTGACATCGCGTCGTGTGTTTTTATTTTGTTTTAAAAATGCCTAAAAGTTGTCAAAATACACCACATATATTTTGTTATAAACTTAACACCTGGTTCAAAAACGTTATTTATGCAAATTTCATACTCATCGGGACTAATGTCCACAAAATATTGGTGCTGTGAGGATCAAGGTGAAAGGTTCTATCAAGATATAAAGGAGATGGAAAGGAGGTACCAGGATGGATGGGATGTGGCGATGATGGCAGATTACAGAATGACTACACAAGAAAAACTACAAAACGAAGTTTTTTGTTAAAAAAGTAAACACTCTCAAAGAAAAATGGAGTTAGAGACTAACAACTACTTATGTTGTTGCTTTATTAAAAGTTCCTTTTTTCCTATTTTTAATTTATTCTAACTATTCAGTTGATCAAAAACCTTACGTGAGGGACAAAAACGAAAGGTAGATATGAAATCAGCGTAAATAACTTACTTATCACTTATTACTAATCACTTATCAAACTCAAATCAACTTTCCAAATGTCAATATCCATCATCATCATCACATCGGTTTATAACGTCCTTCGCCGTCTTCCGATTCCTAATCTCCATTCCTCTCTATTTCTCCACATGTCCTCGTCCAGACCTCTCTCCCGAACTTCATTATCAATGCCTTCTCTCCAGCTTTTTCGTGATCTTCCTCGCCTTCTTCTTCCTTGTGGTTTCCAGTTTAGAATTTTTTTGGGTATTCTGTCATTTGGCATTCGCTGAACATGCCCGTACCATACGAGTTGTTTGGTTCTCATATCATCTACAATGTCATGTGTTATTCCCATTATATTTCTTATTCTCTCATTTGTTACCCTTTCTCTCTTTGATTTTCCAACTGACCTCCTCCAGAAGTCTATTTCTGTGGTTCTTATCATTCTTTCTGTTCTTTCTTCTATTGGCCATACTTCACAACTATAGGTTACTATACTTTTAATTATTGAATTATATATTCTTCTTTTATTTTCTTTTGTTATTTGTTTATCCCATAGAATGTTGTTCAACATTGTAATTGCTCTCCTTCCTTGAGTGTTTCTCTCCGAAATCGCTTCATCAAGTGTCCCGTCGTTTGATATTTTCATGCCTAGATACTTATATTCATTGCAGTGTTTGATGTTTTGCCCGGTTGACAGAAGTAGATCTTGTTGTTGTCCTCCAATACACATGTATTCCGTTTTCTTCACATTAACTTCTAAACTCCATTTTTCATACTCCTCGATAAGTTTGCGTGTCATATATTCCATATCATCGATATCTTACGCAATAACAACTTGATCATCCGCAAAGGATAATATGTATAGTGTTGATGTATCATCTATTGGTATGCCCATATTGTGACATTTTCTTTTCCAAGTCATCAATGCGCGTTCTAGATATAACTTAAATAGTATAGGAGATAGGCAGCATCCTTGTTTAAGTCCCTTAGTTACTATAAATCCCGTTGTTATACTGTGTCCTATTTTGTTCTAGATCTGGTATTATCATACAGAGACTTTACAGCCTTTATTAATTCTACATTTGTATTAGTGCTTTGTAAAGTTTCCCAGAGTTTTACCAGAAGAACGCTATCATATGCTTTTTTTTAAATCCACATATAGTAGATGTACTTCTTGGTTAAATGCTATCTTCTTCCCCAAGATTTGTGTGACTGTATATAAGTGATCGATTGTGGATAATGTCAATATTCAGTATTCAAATATTACCGCGTAATTTTCTAATTTACAATAAATTGCTTAAGGGAGCAGTACTATAGTGAAAGGTAGCTTAACCCAAGTCGTCATTCCTCTCTTGTCTGTCTAACTTCACGTACTGCTCTCATCATCATTAATCTGTAAAGTTCTTCTACAATAAATCTCCCAATTTCTCAACAATCGCTCTTTATTTACTGCTACCTCAACCTTAGTTCAATAATGTCATATCGGAAAAAAACAGCTTTGTTCTACTTCATCAGTTAGCGAATATATGTTATTTTTGAAAGGCGCATTAAAATCAACCACTGAAATTGTATGAAAGTCTACGAAATGACATAATTGCATTTCTGGGTAATATGAAAAAATTAAATTTTCTAACTAAATCTTACTGACATGCAAACAAACCATATTTATATATAGGTAGAATTTAACACTCCAATAACCAATGACACCCCAAGTGGAGTAGTGCCCCTTATAAAAGCTTAGATCAAACTTAGATCTAACTTCTTCGGGATGATCAATCCCCTATAATTTGTGCACAAATATGTGCCAACTCTATATCCAAGGAATTCTGGAACACCCTGTACATATATAAAGAGAACACAAATTTAGGCTATTAACCAAAGTTTTCTAAGCATTACTTGAGGAATAAAAGCAAAGCAAAAATTACTTCAAAACTAACAAGAAAAGTGACAAAACTAGGTATCCCTTTCTAGTTTTGATAAAACTTTGCACATAAGAGGTAAATCGAAAAATGCGATACACGTATTTTACTTGACGTGTTGGCATTTTGGTTTAAGGATGTAAAAATAGCGTCCGAAGTTCCCTACCTCGAATAGTGACATTTTTGGCAATATTTCGAAAACCACTTGAAATGCCAATATGAATTAAAAACCGTAAAATTCTACACGAAATTCCACCGAGGATTTGGAAACTAAAATCTCCCAAGCGACCGTGATATTTCTCATTGAAAGTTCTTTCAGCTAAATGAAGATTGTCTCCAGTCTTGCCAATAATGTTTTTAACTATTTCTTCTGAACTACGTGCCATTGAATCAAAAATAAGCTAAAGCAAATTTCTAAATGTAAACGCAAAATAAAATGCGGAAAACGTCTTAAATGACTTTTGCGTGAATTATGTCAAAAAACCTAAAGGTTTTACAGGCTTTTACATTGCTGCCATTTAAAAAAAAATGTTTCAAAATGGCACCGCAATGGCACACTATATCACCATTTAGTAACTAAAAGATTATTTTCACTCTTGAATGTATGGATACTAATTTGCGTCCTTTCAGGTGTGTCAGTTCCAAAGTTAAAGGGGGGTTATAGTAATACAGTAATGGCGAGTGTGACATGATAACATTTATTTCTCTACCTTAAATTATTTCTCCCTTATATAATGGGATGTTTTTCCCACGGGAAAAACAAGGTAACTTTTTTTTTTTTTTTATGGAATTATAAGTAAAAATTATTACTCTAAATGAAAATCTATGGTCAAGAGGGCGACGTAAGTATGAAAAATTATCCTCTCGCCTTCTCTCAAGGGAAGCATTTCCATCTGTACATTCAATTAAGAAGTCTTCTCGGGGTAGAACTTTATGATTTTTATTCATATCGGTATCTAAAAAACGGGAAATTCGGCGTTTTAACTCCCTGGAGCCAAATACAACATAAAAAATTATGTGTACCTTATTTTTGAATCGTCTTCCTTTATGAATTTGTTCATGATCGTAGAAAGACAACTCTATCTCTTTGCTTGTATAAGTCTATCGGATATAAGCTACTATCACGAGGCATTCCCAACGTCTTCAAAGTTCCTAAATTCTGTAGTGGCAATTCACCCTTCAGTAGTGATTTTAAAGGATGTCAAGTTTATATTGCAATAAACTTTTTTTTTCAAATTCCGAAACGTTTGAATTCTTACCGCATGTTTCCAAATATTCCACGGGAAATCTATCCACATTCTCCAGTTATTCTAGCTGATTGATTACCTGTATCTTTTGAATGAATTTTATAGTCTTACCTTTTTTTATATCCCCCGCAAAACTTAACTATACAACGTGAAATCTGGAAATCTTAACGGTCGGTGTTGATATATTCCGCGCTTCCACAGAATTTCCAGGAGATATTTCATTCAGTCATTATGTCACAAACCCAATGCAATGGAGAGCTCTTTCTGGAATCGAGCTTAAAATGATATTTGCACTTATAGAATAAAACCACGAAAATAAAGAAAAAAAAACGAAATGAAAGGAATTTGGAAGTAGATGGTTTAATTTAATACACTTGATTGCTTCATCCCATGTTTCAATCGTCTCGGGAGACTATGTATGGTCCGCGTGAAATACATGTCTCAATACGTAACAGTACATAGTTTCTATTAACAAATCTATTCAAGAAAATAGTCGAGTTATTATAGCTGAAGCAATTATTTAAAAAAACTACTAGATCGTCTATAATTTCTCAAGTCATTTCATCACAGAACCGAGTTATTTTATTAATGCCCTTACATCCCTTTCAATCCAATCCAATCAGATTTCCCTATTTAAGAAAGAGGATATATATCCGTACTACCGATTTCATTTCACGATCTCTTCGGATTTGTAGGTATATGGCGTTTGCCAAATTTCTATATGTATTGCTCATGCCTTGGCACAAAACTCAGCTAACATTTTCAAGACGCCTGTCACAGTATACTTGCACTGATGATAAGGATGAAATTGGGATATACAGTTCTGACACAGCCTTGGTTGGTGTAACAGAATAATTAGGTGGTAATAGTTCTTTTGATTGCCTCCTCACCTGGTGTCACTGGTGAAAGCTTGCGTTAGAGGATGTAATCTGCGTTAGAAATGTGAAGCAGCATGGCTTCCCGTACACTTTATCATGTAAGCAGGCACGCGTTTGACAAACTTTTAAACGTTATAAAGGGTGGTCCAACTATAATGCACGATGTTAATTGTGAGTCACACCTTAACGTCAAGTTTTTTGCCCAACTTAATTTGACATTTCTTTGTTTCAGTGTTTGACAAATTCAACCATGGAGAGGTACACAATTGAGCGGCGCGTTAAAATTGTTGAAGCCTTTTACGAAAATGGGCGTTCAAATCAAAATGCATTACGTGCACTTCGTGACTTTTTTGGTGAGCATAATCGACCAAATGTGTCCACAATCGGGAGAATTGTGCGCAAATTTCAGCAAACCGGGTCTGTAGGAAATATGAAAACACCTGTGCATGCTCGCCCAGTTCGTTCTGCGGAAAACATTGCTGTTGTTCGCGATAGTGTAGCAGAAGAGCCGTCTACCTCGATTCGTCGTCGTGCCCAACAATTGAACATCTCACGAACATCACTGATGCGAATTTTGAATAAAGATTTGAATTTACACAAGGTTCAATTGACTCAAGAGCTGAAGCCTACTGACCATTTCAAGCGTCGTCAATACGTCGAATGGTTGGTTGAACAGACAGAAGTGAATGGTGACTTTACAAAGAAAATCATCTTCAACTACGAGGCACAGTTTCACCTCAGTGGATTCGCTAACAAGCAGAATTGCCGCATTTGGGCAAATGCGGCAATTGGGCAAATGCAAACGAGTGATTGTTGAAAAGCCGATGCATCCACAAAGAGTGACTGTTTAGTGCGGTTTATGGGCTGGCGGCGTCATCGGGCTGTACTTCTTCGAAAATGAGGTCGGCCAAGCAGTTACCGTGAATGGTGTTCGCTATCGCGAGATGATAACGGACTTCTTGTGGCCAGAAATTGAGGATATGGACCTGGACGATATGTGGTTCCAACAGGATGGTGCCACTTGCCACACAGCCAACGAAACAATGGCACTTTTGCGCGAGAAATTCAATGGCCGTGTTATCTCACGTCGTGGCGATGTTAATTGGCCGCCACGATCATGTGATTTGACACCGTTGGACTTCTTTCTTTGGGGATATTTAAAAGAAAAAGTGTACGTCAATAAGCCAAGAACAATTCAAGAGCTAAAGGATGAGATAATTCGGCACATTCACGACATTGAACCTCAATTATGTCTCAGTCATTGAAAATATGGACCATCGGATAGAGGTATGCCACCGAAGCCGTGGCGAGCATTTGGCCGATATTTTCACACATAATTGTCATAGATCCTTCTATCATAATAAAAAATATTAAGATAATTCTCTGAAAACTTTTTGTTTTAATTATAATTAACATCGTGCGTTTTGGTTGGACCACCTTTTAGTTGCCTCAAAATCTCGTATCAAAAAGAATACTCGTAGAAAACACGAAAATGCGGTTGAAATACAGAAAATAAATTACCCGTCTCGTATTATTGAACACATCAACTAGGACAACCTTTTTTATTAATGAACAATGTATTTACAAATTGCACAAAAGCTTCGGCTAAGTAAATAGCCGAATGCTGTCCTCTCTCTTTCTACTACGCATACATAGAGAAATCTCACACTTTTTCCTATTATTGAAGAGCTATAGATTTGTTTCAGGAGAAAGGTTTGCACCACCCTACCTTCCTCTAGAAACTCGACTTTTTTCAAACAACTAACTTCCATACTATACCGTTTTTCATTTAACATCCTTCGGGATATAGAAGGCAAAATCCATAATGAAATAACCACCAACTTCGAAAGTCTCTTGATGATTTAATTGCTGATTTTTTTATTCGATCTCTAAGACTTCTAGTTAAACTAATTACATACTTGTAATGTATAGAGAGTTTATTTTTTAGGAATATTATTACAGATAGATATCATAAAAAACTATTTTCACTACCGTAGACAGAAAATTATTGTAGCGCGAAGAAGATTGTTCTACTCTCCGCCAAAATATTAGCCAATTTTAGAATACTCACCTGTATATTAAGAGACTAAGCAAAAAGCTTCATCATGCAATATTTGTGTTTTATTATTATTGGCGAAGGTTAGTTGTTGTGTAAACAACGAATAATTAATCTCCTTGTTTAATTTCCTAAATGTTAAAATTAAGAAAATCTAGTTAAGAAATTTTCTGTAGACTATTTTTATGTCAACTCCAGCAATCATGTAATCCTCTTATTTAATTTAAAAAAGGGACAAAATTAAGAATATAAGAGAGAACCAAGACTTCTAAAAGAATTTCAATGCAATGGTTTTAAAATTCCATTTCGATAACGAATTCTACTAGTTTTTCTCTAAAAATCAATTATCCTTCAGATACAAATTGTTCTGTATA
This sequence comes from Rosalia funebris, assembly GCA_037954035.1. Classification (NCBI taxonomy): domain Eukaryota; kingdom Metazoa; phylum Arthropoda; class Insecta; order Coleoptera; family Cerambycidae; genus Rosalia; species Rosalia funebris. The sequence goes on along the minus strand of JAZFAV010000016.1, from coordinate 17,746,619 downwards.
GAGTAAATTTTCAACTGAAAGCGGTTTATATTAACATCCGAAGATAGATAAAGCGAAATGTACTGGAAAAGGAGGTCAAATAAAATATCAATAAGTCTGGTGAACAAACGCCACTCGCTCGATTTCATCCAACCAAACGCATTTACCCAACAACACCTCTACATGTTATTCAGTGGGTGTTGATTTACCCCTCTGGAATTTTACCAGATTGCAGTTCAAATTTAGTGGGACGTTTCTAGAACAAACAAATAGGAAATAAACCTGAAACGAGTTGAATTCGAAAGTACGCTGTGATTTTCACAGAAATAATACACATTAGTTCTCTATCACCAGTCATTTCAATTAGATTGATTGTCAATAGTACATATCTTTTATTTTGAAAAATTTATTCTATTAATCATTTTTTATTTTTCGTCTAACTACGATATATGGACCATTCATGTATTGAATGCAATTAATTGCATTAATCAACATGTAAAATTGCAGTACTATAACAAGTCAAAAAATATGTTTAAATTATTTCATGAATTTTTTGAATATACAGTTTATTAAAGTTCAATCCTCTTTCAAATACAGAGTAGCTCTTTTAAAGCGATAGACCATATTTTCAGACGCAAATAAAATTGGACTTAACTATTGCTTAAGATCTAAACCAACTGTTTCAAATTGTCAACTGAATAATGAAAAAAACTCGATGAAGCGGGTCTCTCTGAGTTAACCGAATTTAATTCGATGATAATTCATTTTAAGATTTGTTGTCGTCTTTTATTAATGCTCATGCGAAAAAATATAACTGGCGCATATTTTTTATTAAAGTATCTTCAATAGAATTTAAAGAAAACAAGCGATATATGTTTTCTTTAAAATTATTTTTAGTATATTTTGTACCATGATTAGAACAGCTTTTCCAGCAACTCCCACTCGTTGCTTATGGACTATAGTCCATAAAATACTCAAATTTTTCACCAATATAATTGTTTATCCCATTTTCTTATCCCAAATATGTATTTACTCTGCCGTGCTAATGATCTGGAATTCTTCAGATGCAGTGAGATTTTGCAAATGTGACATAGTTTTTAATTTAATGTATATTGGCAAAAAAAATATTTTATAAAAAATAACCATAAATTTTTTTAACTCCTTATGTCCTCTACTCTATTTTAACAGAGTTACATTATTTGAACAGACGAAACACATGTAAGTAGTGCCCAAATATTATCCAAGAGCTACAAAGTAGAAAATTCGAAGTAGAAAATTGCAGCTTTTCTGAATGAAATAAAATGAAACGTCTAAGATTTCTGCATTTTACTCCAGTTTTGTTTTTACGAGGGAAAAGTTTAACTTATTTCTCCACCTAATCCCTGACATTCACACGGATACATACAAACACACTCAGTCGATTTATGTGGGAATCAAACCCCCGTTCGAATTTTTCGAGTAGCCAATCTAGGCCAGCTCCAAGCAATTAGGCATCAATATCCCAAATAAATCCTGGGAATTTGGAGACCTTCTGTGAGGTAATTATGGGATAATTTACCCTCAGAAGTGCTGGCCATACCTACAAACATCCATGTCAAATCGGATTCGAACCGAAACTGAAGCGGTCATGTAAAAAAAAATACTTTGAAAAAGTGTTCAATATTCATAGACGTTAATCAAGATCAAAAAGTGCCTTAATAACGTTTTTGTCATTTTTTAATGCACCCATTAGATATAAAGATACAGGGGTAGTTTAAAGTACATAGTTTTCAGAAAGGATGCGTATTTCTGAAACGAATCTTTTTCCGTTTCAGAAATATGCATATCGCACTGCAGAAGGCTGCCATTGCTATTTTCTCAAAAATGAGCCCCAGAAACCGTACATTGATTTTTCTGTATTCTTTATAGTTTTTGAGAAAATTCCACATCCCTTCGAATTTGGACCACTCTGTATATTGGAAACTTCATATTTCCTTCTTAATACAGAAGATTGGTGACATGAATTTTCGACAGAAGTAAATCTGCCACACTCAACACCAGTTATAACTTCAACATGCAATGGTCAATTGAAAATATGTATGTTTAAATAATTATGTGATTAAATGGAGGCCTATTCATTCTCCATTTCCTATAAAATTGAAACAGATATAATAGGCAAAAACTCACAACGTTATTTTCCCCCATTGTACCTTCCGGCAGAGTCACGCCTCTAGTTAATAATCACAACCCTTCACTGTCACCAGACCGGTAAATGCAATATTCGGAATAATAAAACTACACGGATACAGTACTTGCAGGAACAGACGGATGGAAACGCAGGAGCGGACTAACTGGACCGCTATCCGCAATGGCGAATCTACCACGCATAATTATGTAATTGTTCACTGTGTTCTGTGTCATTTACTATTTATTTTATTAGCAAAGTAGTTTGCGAGCCGAACAGCACTAGACAACACTAGTCCACTATGGTGCCAATTGAAAACACCGTCCCGGCTTATTTTATTTTGTCGACAATGACTTTTAGGCGTCGACTTAAAAAGGAAATTACTGCAAAAACGGTCGTCAGTTGAGCGATATGACGTTATAAAGGGAGGTAGCGAATGAATGGAAATGGAAGTATATATTTTAAGATTCTTATTTTATTTTAATACAGATTTTATTATTCAACAACTACCGTCTTAATATGCATTACTCAAAACACAAGAGAATATTATAGACTTGCAATTTTGATATTTACTTCAACAGTTATATAGTCCTTTAGGATACTATATGGCCCATATAAATACAGTATACTGTATGTTCCTATATGCATAGTATACAATGTATCAAGTCTATCGAATTTAGTTTATCCTATGGAGTCTCTCAGGGTTCTGTTTTAGTTTATTCAATTTCTGATATTTTTTTGATAAAGTATAAATAGACAGTCAGAAGTGATTTTTGTGCTTTCCTATATTACTTCCATATGCATATTTACTTTAGACCGAATTTATTTTTGAAAGGAGTGAAATATAAAAAAAACTATATATTTCGGATTTATTTACACAAGGCGGGCCTTAAAGAGCGATGTAAAATAATATAAGGTTGCTAAGAAACTGTTGGAAAATTTATTGGAAGAAAAGTAGTTTTTGTTCAACGAAAGAATAGAGTTCTGGGAAGAGGCTGGAATCTTTAATGTAGCAAAAAAAAACACAAGAGAGCAATTTTCTACAAACGCCGAAAGACTACACGTTCCTCGTCACGCATTTCACCAACCAAGTTGATATCAACGAGAAATGAGCATTCATTTGTCATAAGCCTAATTCATTACTATTAGCAATAAATAAATAGTTCTCTCGGTGTATGTGTATGGTATTGATTTGGTGCGCATGGTAACTTTTGATTCATATAACATCAATCTATATATTTTATATTAAAAATAGTATTTTTCTCGTATAAACAAATGTATTTAGGTAACAATACTTAATATGTTAAATATTCACCAACAGTTTTATTTTAAAGAGATATTATCTATTTATTTCACATAAGAAATATAATTATTAATTAATTAATAGGCATATTAAATCCTATTGATTATGTTTTATGTATACCAGGGCTGATAAAAATATACGGTGATCGGAACGCTACATCTGTGTGAAATAATGCGTCTGATAGCCCGATTCTTTGAGATAGTCAGTGTCAAGATTGAACAAGTTGTGACTTGTCAATTGGCTTCCAGAGCCGGAAGAGGGGGGACGTGTTTACCGTTTTTGTCACGCACCATGGATAACATTAAGTTTTGTTTTAAGTTGCAAAAATGTGCCAAGGAATCTCATGAAATATATCATCAATTAGTATATGGTAATAATGTGATGACTCTGGAGACTGTTTACAAGTGTTATGAGCGATTTAAAAGCGAAAATGAGTCAGTTGAAGAAGAGCAACGAACGGGACGTATTTCGACCTCAAAAACAGACGAAAACATTGCAAAAGTGGAAAAAATTATTCGTTCAAACAGGCGATTGACTATTCGAGAGATTAGTAAAGAAGCGAACTCATCGTATGGCTTCCTTCTTGATTACGACAATGCGCCGTGCCATACCTTGCTTCTGATCCGCGAGTTTTTGGCTGAAGAAGACTGTCTTCTATCCACATCCACCTTACTCCGGATTTTCGTAATAAAATTATTCACCGTATTTTTTATCACACGTCTCGTATATCTTATATCTATTTACTAAACGGCTGTTTTCGTGTGTGTCACGAAATTTTTAGGTCGATGTACGAAATGCTTTTCGTTCGAATTTCGGTATTTTGACAAAATCAATATTTCAAAAAATAAAACCAGCCACAGGTAGGATTCGACATTTGTCCCGGATCGGAACCGAACGACAAACAGCTGTTTCGAACTTGTTAGTTCTCATCAGTGCCGCACACAGTACGCCGATTCAGGACAAATGCCGAATGAACTTTATGGCCTATACATCTTTATCGATACGATCTCTGTCAGTAACTTATAAGTCGGAAATCGAGAAAGGAACCACAAAACCGCCAAGCGGTTATCAAAAAACTACTACTACTTTGAACTACTTTGATAACCGCTTGGCGGTTTTGTGGTTCCTTTATCGATTTCCGACTTATAAGTTACTGACAGAGATCGTATCGATAAAGATGTATAGGCCATAAAGTTCATCCGGCATTTGTCCTGAATCGGCGTACCGTGTGCGGCACTGATGAGAACTAACAAGTTCGAAACAGCTGTATGTCGTTCGGTTCCGATCCGGGACAAATGTCGAATCCTACCTGTGGCCGGTTTTATTTTTTTAAACTTTATCTGATCGTGCAGAAACACGAGAAAGGGGTCGAGGATCACTTCTGGGTATAATTCAATGCCTGGCGGGGCTTTAGCCCGAAGAGTAGTTGTTTCCTAGACCGATTATGTAATAGCTTTGCTATTCGGGAACTACTTTGATAACCGCTTGGCGGTTTTGTGGTTCCTTTCTCGATTTCCGAATCAATATAGTAAATCGACCCTTGCGAACAACGTGGTAACTTTTATTTTTTGATCCGAAGCCTCTAGAGGCATGCTCCGGAGATGCCTTCGATATGAGCAAGAGGACGGCGCAATATTATTGCGATTTGCTTACTCGTCTATATTAATTTGTTCAGCATTTATCTCTCATAAACGTTATTCAATAGCAATAAGTAAATCATTCTCTCACTGTACTATACTGTATATGACATGTATCGGTGAATTATAATAATCGATACTTTGCGTGTACAATACAAATGAGACACATAAAAATAATTTCATTTGGTTAATGGCAGGGGTTAAAAACGCCGTTTAAAAAATTGTTTTATTTATTTCGCCCTTTCAAACTACTTTATGGCACGAACGAAAAGCGGTTTTAATTAAGGTAGTTTAGGTCTGCAACGTTTAAATTTTCGTTAAATTTTCGACCCGCTGACGGTTCTTGTGGGCCACAATTAACTGAAGGACACGGCCCACCTAAGAAATTCTTAGCTAGCGGTTCACACACGGAAATTTTCCTGCCGGCGCGCATTTTTAATGGCCCGCTTCCGTAACGAGACCGTGCACAATTGAGAGGGTTCTCGCTTTTGTTCGGAATCCTCAAACTGGATCTAGTTGTAACTTGTATATTAAATTAAAAAATTAAAGCTAATCGAATTAGTCTGGAGATGAAGCTCAGCGTTACGCGCTGAAATTTTACTTTGTAATTTAAATGCAAACTTTAATCAAGTTATTACGTGGAAATTAACAGTGCTCCGTAATGGGTAATTACTGAGCGCCATAGAAGGGCCTAATTAGCAACGTCGTGTCGTGCAGGACGGTGTCGAAAGTGACCTAGGTACGAGATGAAAGAAATAATACGGGGAGCGGTTGACAAAAAAAAAATGGCGCTAGCATGAAAAAATTATTTCGGAATCATTTATGATACAAATGCGTAAAGTGATGGTTTTTGGCATGAATGTAGATTATTTTACGTTAGAAAAACCGCACCAACACCAAAAAAAGTCATGGCATTAAAAAAAATTAAAAGTGTACATCTACCTTATAGACAAACAATCGTAGTTTCAGTTTTGTATTAAATCAAAATATGTATTGCTTTTTCCGATATATAAAGACCTTATATACTTACACTTGTAGACAAAATTATCACACAACTCAATTTTACTAGTTTAAAATTAAGTCAATTATCGTGCTGCATCATTTTAATTGACTATTGGTATTTAGGAGTTCTCGTTGTATACCGTGCTTTCATTTTAAAACTGTACATAGGTTTCATCGTTCGGTCCTTCTCGGAAAATTAGCCACCGCTCAAGTGGGGAGTCCGGCCGTACGCCGCGCGCCGTGATGATCGACGACTTAGATTTCACATTTACCGTCGCATACGTGTTTGGCATTTAGACGAGTGAACTTCGTAGTAATACGTGTAATTTTAAATAGATTCTTTTAATTAAAAACTTAGTAATTATGACGTACTCATTTGAGGAAAAAATTGATTTGATATCATGGTCTCTTCAAAGACATTCATTACGTGCAATAAGGGACCTTTTCTCAGTCAAATATGTAAATCGTCCGATCCCTGCCTTGAACACAATATCGACAGTAGTCGAAAAGTTTAAGTCAACGGGATGCATTTTAGGTTGTAAATGCCACAAGACACCTAGAATTAACAAGGATGCTGAAATGCAGGAATTAATGGTGTGTGCAATGGTAGAAGAATATTCAAATATTTCTATCCCAAAAATTTCCGAGGAGACTGGTTTTAGTGTGGGTAAAATTCACAAAATTTTAAAGAAAAATAAATATCATTCCTATAAATACGAAGCCCATCAAGAAATTTTGACCAGTACCGTAGAATGGAATTTTGTAACACGGTAATGGAACGTGCAAATGCGGATGACAATTTTATTTATAACATCGTGTTCACCGATGAATCCACGTTTCCGTTACATGGTAGGCACAATCCATTAATTCTACGGTATTGGGCTATTGAAAATCAGTATCGCCTGTTAAATACAAGGACACAATATCCCGAAAAATTGAATGTTTGGGCTGGTATTTATGGGAATGATATTATTGGACCATTCTTTATTGATGGAAATTTAAATGGGGAGACTTATTTGAATCTTCTTCAAAACCAAATTGTTCCTGCATTGGCAAACATTAACCCCAATTTTGACAACGTTTGGTTCCAGCACGATGGGTGTCCGGCCCATAACTCAAGAATAGTCATTGACTATTTGAATACGATATTCCCCCAAAGAATTATATATACGAGAGGCGTAATTCAATGGCCACCAAGATCGCCAGACTTGGCCCCTAATGATTTTTTCTTATGGGGGTATTTTAAATCAAAGTTATACGGGCATCCTCATGAAAGAGCTAATAATTTAAATCAACTGAGGGCTAATATTGAAAATTCATTTCAAACTATTAGTCCTCTTATGCTGACCAACGTTCGTTCAGAATTTTACGACAGGTTGGGTTATTGTTTGACGCAAGACGGAGGCATCTTCGAAAATTTTCTTTAGTTTTTTTTTCTTATTCAAGGGGATATTTTTTAAGTTTTAAGAGTTTGTATTTTATTTTTAATTATTTTAAGAGAATCTATTTATTTTTAAACGTTTTATTAGAAGGCACTTTTTTTAATGCAAAACCAATTATAAAAATAATGCAAAAAGGATCATAGTTTGCTGTTAAATATGGCCAAGATATTTTTTCTTTAAATACCTTGATCATCTTTTAACAGTAAACCCATCAACATCACTTCCCACGTAAAAGTTTTTCCCCGTTACAAATACGATGTACATTCCCTCACGTGTAGAACGTAACTGTCGTAGCGCCGCTAATTATCGACACTGAACAACCTGAAGCAGGGCGTACCGTCCGCGTCCCCCCCCCCCTGCACATTATACGAAATCGACCGATTGACTTGCTGTCTAGTAAAAAAATGAAGGAACGGTAGATGCACGCTTTGTTTACACTTATACCTATATTATAAAGGGTCTGTCAATAAGGATGCTCGATTTTTAAAAATAAATAAAACAAGTTCTGTATGAGATATCCACTCAATTTGCTGGATGGCACTCGTTATGTTGACTTTGAGGACATCAATTGTTTGCGGTTTATTCGCATAGACCTGCGATTTAAGATAGCTCCAAAAGGAGAAGTCTAAAGGCGTTAAATCGCATGATTTCGGTCGCCGCTGCGCGAGATAACCATGCCCTCAAATTGCTCGTGCAGAATGTCCATCGTGGCATGTGTTGTGTGGCACATAGCGCCGTCCTGTTGCGTATGCGATATGCCGTGGCATGTGTCGTAACCACATGTCGTCGGTATCCATATCATCCAGTTTAAGCCACAAGATGTTGCTTATCATAGATCTGTAGTACTCGCCGTTAACAGTTATGGCAACGTCAGTTTCGTGAGATGCATTTGGTGCTGGGGTATCTCATGTGGATTGGTACACGTTGTTGGACGCTATAACCTTCCATGATGATTTGCTATACACTACTGAACAATTCACAACAAATTTAACAGACTTTAACAACATGGCCGCTAAAACCGAACAAATTTCGAGCGTCACTATTGAAAGACCCTGTATTACATCGGATATTTTAATCCTATTTTCACAAACAATAGCATTTTACCCATCAATTCTACTACACTTAAAATTCGTTTTCACTTGTTTCGTTTCTTTAGTTGATTTCGTTTGATTGTATTCTTTATCTTAAACGTTTTAAATTTGTTTCAGTGACCCCAGTCAGGCATATAAGTGAGCACGATAGTATTAGGGCTGTACCATTAATAGAGCAAGGGTATAGACAGCATGAAGTCGCCAGGAGGCTGAGTGTACATCACTCGACTATAGGTGGGGTTCTTCGGCGCTTTAGGGAAACAGGGCGTCACTCCAGAAAACAAGGGCAGAGTCGACCTAGATCTACAGACGAGAGACGATCGGTACATCTGTCACCTGGCATTGCGAAACCGCAGTGTCACTGAAAATGAGATAAGAAATCTCTCAAGGTAAAGCCGAAATGTTTCCATTTCTAGCAGGCTTGTAAAAGGAAGGCTTAATAAAAATAATCCTGTCACCCTGCGCGTGAACCTCTCCTTACCACAGCTCACAATATAGCCATGCTTCAGTTCGCATGTGAACGTGAACAACCCTAAAATGTCACTGGGGTTGGAGATCTACGCAAGTTGCCGAAAGATGTATTAAAAATCCTATTGAAAGTAAAACTGCTATTGCTAAAAATATCGTGAGAATCAAATAAAACAGGAAACTATTCAGATTGTGTTCACTATTTACCTCAGACTCATCCTCAAAAAGATTCCACACAATCCGGAGGAAATTCAGTAGCTTTCCTACTTTGCAATCTTATCCTTTGCAAACTTAACATTTAACTCCAGCAATACACATTACATTTCAAACGGTAGAAATTGTATCATTAATTCACATAATTAAGGTTTATATTAATGTTTCGTTTAGAAGTGCATAAAATAGTGAATATTATGCACTAATGAACATTTTACACACTAGTGCGATAATGCCTCACTTTACGCACTAGTTCGGCAGTATGTAAATTAGCATTATACGCACCACCGTAGGAAAAATATCATAGAGGAGACTTTTCAAGTTTTTAAATTTTTTTGTTCGCTTTAATCAATTATTATAGTGTGTGTAGTGTGTAAGATTAGTTAAATAAAGGTGACATAAAGACTATTCATCCGTTTAAACACAACTGAAGTCTGATAAAATGGCAGGCTTTTCGACAGTTACCTGGACCTACCTTCACTTAAGCCAATTGTTTTTTTAGATTAAGATCCAAAAAATACAAAATATTTTTCCATTATAAGCGGAAATTAATTAATGAATTATTCAAATATTATCATTAATGAATTATTCAAATATAAATCCTAAACTAGATGTCGAATCCTAAAGTAGATGTTGGACATCATCGAACTTGAACTAAAACAATAAGACAAATTTTCAAATATGTAACTCTTTTGGTTTGAATAAATAAAAGAGATGAGCGAGACAGGAAATCTTGAAATTCAAGTCTTGTGAAACGCTAGCTACATTATTAAGTAAAATTGCTACAGACGGACATAGTTCCCCCACTTTGCCAGAATTGGGTGTGCGAACTCAACATCATATATTTTTATGGGGTACATCAAAGGGGTGTCTATAACAATAGACCACCGGATTTAAAAAGTTCTAAAGATAAATTACAGAGATTATACAAATCCTCAAATAGCATTTGCGAATTATTCAAAGGATTTTGATGAACAATTTGCTTGTAACCCAGGTTACTGATTAATGTTTATAATAAATTCAACTACCATTAAATCATGTGATGGAAAAACTATAACATTTTGTTTGCGCCATTGGTAGAATGTTTGAAAATCAAATAATAAATAAACACTAAGTAAATCAAAATACCTTAAATTTGTTTCGTATTAACTATTAAGTAATTTTTAATTTAGAAGAACTGTTTCTTAAAGTCACCAATTTATATTTTTTGTTTTTAAAAAATCTTAAATGTTTTGGTATATATTTACATACTATTAATAAAATAATTTTTTTTTTTTTTGGATTCTTTACAAATGTGAAATCGCAATTTTTCATTAATTCCTTGATTTTAATAGTCAAATTATAAATGATTTATAAAAATAGTTAATTATAAATTAATTTTTGTAAAAATTCGGCACTGGACAAAAACTGATACTTTGATTATCCTTTGTTTTTTATTCGAAGTACTTAATGAACTTATTATAATATGAATTTAAATTTATTTCATTGTTACGCTTCTTAAGATTTATCGTAACATATAATTTTTTAATAATAGAAAAGTTGTTTCCTCGATGTATTTTTATTGCATATTACATGTATATTTGGTTTGCAGACATGCATATTGCTAAGGAAAAAAAAATATATATATTTTTTTTATTAAGTGCAATTGTTTTTGCGATCGCTGTATATGGTGTACCTTTTAAAAAGTCACACGGTATCTACGTCTAGAAAAAATATTTATCGTCAGAAAGGCCAAGATAACTCCCGATATCCTATTCACTCTGCATATATGCTTTTAGTGGTATTAAAGGAAAACTTTGGGAGATGACATTCAGCTAGAACATAAATCTTAATGCAACAAAAATAATCCGTTTTTCCTTATATGATCATCCCCGACTTGGCATACAAAACACACATTTCATGTTATCCCCGAGGCGAACCCAAAAAAGAGCCAACCACCCTCACGTATGTCATCGACCTCATAAAAGAATGAATTCCACGCTGTTACCATGGCGATCCAGACACCATTTCGCATTTTTACGAACGTTGGAGGATTGCATGGAGGATGTTATCGTCTACAATATTGACCAGAGCAAACGTGTGTACGCGCCATTTGTTATAATTTGCCGTGTGTCGTATGGGTGGTTCTTTATTAAACCCCGGAAAATCACCGGCGGCGATTCGTATATGTACGAGTATATCCCAGAAAATAGTGACAAACAATTGCTGGTAAGGGGAAAATGAATTCCTCTTATGAAATTGTTTTCTTCGGTTGATAAATTAGAATTTAGATAAATATTTTAATAGGCATGTTTGAACAAGATAGGGTATTGGGAAGCAAAATAAAATTGGAGGCCAAATTATTATTTAGTAATACGATAAAATACATGTTGTCCCGTTTAAAACGAAATACTCCAAATTATTGTTAAAATCAATTTTTATATCAAAATTTGTAAGATAAATTTTTGTTTTCAAGAGGACATTCAGTAACATGAAATGCATTAGTGTAACTACCATCCTCTCAAAAAATAAAAATATATCTTTGGCATAAAAACAGTGTAGTTTTTATCATAAAAATTAACTACTGAATAGAATGGTTAGAGGTTAAACTGATATTTTAGAAGCCACCGGAATAAAATCCTGGCTAGCGAAGGAATGCAGAGATGCAGTAGAAAACTAGCGAGGAATAACAAGCTGACGTTGGTCTGGGTGCCGAGTCATACTGGTACCATACTGGGCAACGAGAAGGTGGACAAGTTGGTCAGGGAATGAACCAAGAGGGGCTTAATGAGACCTGAACCAGCGGTCAGGATTCCAGACTGCCTCGACAAGAGGGTAATCCGGGAATGTCTGGAGATTGAAAGACTCAATTGATGGCCGAACATCCAGGAATACAGGCAGGCTAAACTATTGCTGGTGACAAGGAGAATGTTATACCATTGACCGGTTTTAGCATGGTGTAAACACTTCGTGTTTGGGCTCTTTCTCTTGGATCCAATCGAGCTGCGAATGGTCGGCCTGGATGAGATATTGAGCTTTTGGAAGAAGACCAAACTCCAGCTGAGTGCTTTAGAGGGAGATACAATGGACCTGAGTATTTCAGGGCTTCCCGATTCTCCCCTAAAAACTAACTCATAAAAATTAACATAGTGTGCTTCATTCCTATACCAGCAGTTAATAACGTCTCTCATAATTCTCGCACAATAATGGTTTATTCTCTCCAAGAAAGAAAGAACTCCTGAAATTGTATTATCCCAAGAACGATTGCGCTATGGAAACTGCTCGTATTTGTAATTAACGTATCCCTGATGAAAACATCCAATTAATGTATATAACAGTGGAACTCGTGAGAAAATTAGATGATACTGGTTCAGATGAAAATAGAAAATAATTGTACACGTACCCTAATCACTGAAGCTGGTCAAATTAGTACTTGCGCTAAAAATTGATCCATGTTGATGTAAAATTAGGCAGTATTTAAAAAACCTGGAGTGTCCAGGAATTGCGCTCACAGAATCCTTAAACTTATCTGATTCTATCTCTATAAAATTAGTCTTTTAAATGAACTAAATGACGATGATTAGAATCGTCGATAAGCTCATGTTTGAACTCTTCATAGGGAACGTCATAAGAGAAGATATAAAAAAAATTAATGCCTTGGCAGGCATTCTAAAAGATCATATCAGTAGGTATGTCTTTATTCCCGGAAATTTAAACATTTATATTAGTTTGTTACAGAATATTATAGATATGATATCTATAATAGTCGATCACCCGAGGATTATAAGACGATAAGATGAGCTTTTCTCCAACAGGATGGGGTTCCACCACATTACAATATGTAAGGGAATTTTTGGACCATATTTTTTGAACGATAGACTGGACGAAGAGATCCAATGGTGTGGCCGCCTAGATTGCTAGACCTGATGCCACTAGACCTGTTTCTATGATTTTTATTTCAGAAACACCTGAAATCAAAAGTTTATGCCATTAAACCTATTTTTTATATCAATATAAAAGGTTATTTTAAAATTATATATAAAATTTTTTTATATATTATATATAAAAAAAACCCATATATTCCTTGACCACCAATTATAATGGTCATATTTAGATATGCACTAGTATTACATATAAGACGGCACGACCCGATACTGGGGCACACTAATACAGCACACCATAATTTAAGACGACAGCGATTACACCACTAACTTCTGTATTTGTCTGATTTACGGGGTATTTTCTAATTTACAACACACTGTGCTCAAAATCTCCCTATAAATTTAATATCCGATGATATTTGTAGACCAACGATAAAGATTTATTGCACGGTTTCATTCAAAATCGATTTGTTATGCCATTAACGTATTTTATTGTAAAATATATGAGCATGAAATATTTTGCGATGGCATGCAGTAAAATACGTTATGGTAAATCCTATGTTGGTATGAAATATGGACACGTCGCAAGAATTTATTAGAGGATCTAAAATCTTTTATGAACATTGCTGCAAATAGAAATAAATGTAGCAGAAAATGCTGCAAGTAAAAACAATTGACTTCAAATTCATTTACTTGCTAATAATATATTTATCTGTATTAACTTCATAGTTGTTATTAATGAAATAGATTTTTTTATATTGATATTTCTTTGATATAACATTTCTTTTTATTTTTAAGCTTGTTTTTATCTTTGCAGTATCTGGAGTTTGAGAGAAGAGGAGCTTACCAATTCCTATAAAGAAAATGATGTTTTCCTTACTGGTACAATGATTAATGAGTTTTTACCAAATACCGAAACAAACTGTCTCAGAGAATTTATGGTCATGCTAGGAAATGTGTTCACTATTTTTTCCCACAGTAGTTATATATTGAATATTTTCTCAACAAAAGGAAGTTATTTTTTATTCTCGACTTACAAAACAGAGTATCGAATAAATTATTTCGGAAATATCAGAATGTAAATTGTAAGATTAGAAGACAATTAAGAGATCATCCATATTGGCCGAATGGTTTGGATGATGGCGTCTCCTGACCGAAATATGGAATGGATTGGATCAAAACCACATTCGAACTGTAATGTTAAGCAGGAACTGTCGATGCGAGAATGTAATCGAAAACAGGGGTGGAACTTTTGTGTGCCCAATTTGTTTTTCTTTGATAAATGTTAATCTTACACTAAGAGAAGGATTTATTTATTAGTAATAGATTAAGTTTATGACAAATAAATGCTGATTTTGGATATGGGAAAACATATAAGTTTCTCTTTAACAAATAATAACATCGAATACATTAACAGTGGCTGATCAATGGAAACATATTAGATGGGATTTAATATTCGCATTTATTAGGTAAGAAACATATTTCTCATGTGGGATAAATATTAACTTTGAAATGAAACTAATGTTTCTTATTTTACCAAATCAATATCATATAGTTATTTCAGTTCATGACAGTGTAACTATGCTTCCTCTTGACCACAATATTTACCAATCACATAAGTAAGTACCGTACAGCATTAACCCAAAATATACACCTGATAAATTTTAAATAAATGCTCAGATAATCTAGATGATATAGAATATCAGATGGTTATTTCAACGGAATTCTGTAGCGAGCCTATCCTGACACTTAATAATAGCCTGAGATAATTGGGTTTAGGTCGAGCAGCACTAGTACTCTTTGTCTGCCTTATCGCTGTAAACCTGGATCCCTCGTTAGGGGTAGACCGACCGTGTAACTTTTACAAATCCGTAATTATTTGAATATATAAGAGGACGACAGGTGAATAATATAAGGTTTAACAGGATTTGTTAACCCTGAACGTAAAATTATATATTGTACCTCCAGAGAAAGACCTGTGCACAGGGGTAAATGGTAGGACTATACAAAAAGAATAATATTTTTTTATTCTGGTAAGCCATTTGAGACTAAAATAAAATTACACTATTTATTTATTAATTTATACATCTTTATTGTTACGAGGGTGAGGTTTAGCCACTAAAGCTATTCTTTCACCTGATTCCCGAATATTCACATAGACAGATATACATCCAGCCAACGAATCTAGGAATCAAACCCACGCTCAGATCATTGCGATCCTCTGGTAATCTAAGTCATAATTTTACAGCGACAAATGTATTTCTGATAAATAAAATTTGCCCAAGTAATTGATATTGCTGACTAAGTTTACAGTTATTTTGGAGTAAAATAAAATGACATTTATTTATTTAACGTTTTTATTGTTACGGGGGCGTGGTTTAGTTGCTAAAGCTATTTTTCATCTAATCCCCGAATACTCACACAGAAAGACATAAATCCAGCCAACTGATGTGGGAATCGAACCCACGCTCAGATTATTCCAATTCTCTGGCAATATAGTTATAATTTTATAACAATAAATATATTTCTCATAAATAAAATTTGTTAAAATAACAGATATTGCTAACTAAGATTACAACCGTATTGGAGTAAAATAAATTGACATTTATATATTTATGCGTCTTTATTATTATAACTCCCGAATAGTCACACAGACAGACACATACATCCAGCCACCTGATATGGGAATCGAACCCACGGTCAGATTATTCCGATTCACTGACAATCTATGCTGATTCTAAGCGATTGAAATCGTTGCCACAGATCAATCCAGAAAAATAGGAGATCTTCTACGAGGCAATCATAGTACAATGTACCCTCGGAAGGTTTGGTCACACTTATAAAGATGTTTATTCAGATTTGAACCGGAAATCAAAGAATCCTGGGAACAATAATTACTAATAGACAGCAATAATGGTGACGTTGGAACCTATGCAACGAACATTGCACAAGTCCTAAGAAATTCGTTATGAAAATTTACCTTTAACTTCTCAGTGACCTATTCAGTGACCATCTGGCCAAGTTTCGATTTCCTCACACCGATGAATAGGTAATTTCATAACGTTTTTACAAGGGTACATCTGAATACCCGTTACCATTAAAAAATGAAGGGATACCTGTCATATGGATGGAATTGGTGGTTGGGATGAAATTTGTGCACAAAATAATGCTTCGATCAAATTAAAAATCGACCTACCCGGGAATTTTTCCTTTGTTTAAAATGTGGGAGGGGTTAAAGTTAATTCTCGCGCACTATAATTAGTACATGTAGTTTAAGTCTGTTATTTACCACGTAATAATAAAATATTAGCATTGTTAATTTCTTGGGGCAATGTTACAAAAAAACAGCGTCTCGCGTTTACGAACATTCGACTATTCATTCGTCCGCCCACAATTATTAGCCCTTTCACGAGCAACGTTATTATCTAGTTTGGATCATCCCATTAAAATCCAATCTCCACTCTAACGGCATCCGAATATCCAGACGAGAGGAGAAAATTCAGATGAAGAGGAACGAGGAATGATTAAATAAGATGAAATATTGCCGAACGGCTCGGCGTCTAAAGGGCTGTCGTAGAGCCGCCCCAGGCATTGACGTGCGCAGCGGGTGACACCATCTACAAAGTTTAGGACGTGCAGGATTACCCGCTCGAGGCCGGAGAGTGGCGATTCGCAATGCGTAATATTTTCATTACCTTAATAAAAAATATACAGCGGCTTCCATTCGCTTTTATTTTACGCAATGTTGACTGATACTTCCCGGACTTTAAGCATGAAAAGGTTTTGTCAGAAAGGATCACGTAAAAAGATTTAAGAAGGGTGGGATTTGCTTTGTTCTTTGATGCTTTCGTTTTTACTTAATCATATGATGAATACAAAGAAATGCTTTGAATAAAAATAACCAGTATATCCCATTGACTGGTTGTTTTGAATTCCCTAGTCATATTCAATATTTTATCATATTTAAAATAAATTTTATTGAGGATATTTCCTTTTATTTTACGTTTATTTGGCATTCTTGTTAAAAACAAACCTTATTAATGTTTCTTTTTAATTTTCAAACTTGTAATTCGTTATTATTTTGTTTCAAGGATATATAATTAATTAACGAAAATATATAAAGGAAACGATAAACGATAGTTTAAAAATGAGTCTAATTAGCCTTTTCTGGCAAATAGATATTTTATTCTCTCAGCTGTTGACGTACTGCAGGCAATGATAGATACTATACGAAATGTGTGACCAAGCAAGAACATAATATATATTCAATAGCACAGCTTCGTCTAAATAGATTTTCATTTGAAGTAAGGCAAAGCATGCTTTACAACTTGTCAAGAATAGGAACAAGTCTCAAAACTGCGATATCGGACCGCCCACGAGGCGAGCAGTAAATAGCCTGTCTTTACTCAGTCGCATTGAGACCGTTGGAGAGTGAATATCGAGTATGTATGAATGTACACATACATAGTCCGATTGGCCGTGCGTAAAGTGCATGATTTTCACTCCCAATGCTGCCTCGCTATTTCTTCTACGCATACATAGACAATCTTACACTGTCATCCATGAAACAGTCAACATTCTTAGTATATCATTAATACGTAATTTTTTACCTCTTTTTCAATCAAGATCATCGCACCGAAAAGTTCTTTATCAAAAACCAATAACTACGACTTAGGTACTTTGGTGTAGGGAATAGGGAATAGGTACTTTGCAGTTTTTAAAACCCTACTTGAATTTTCGGTACGATCATTCATTTCCCGAGTAATTAATTACCAAAGTCAAAACTAACTTTGTTGCTTTGAGCGACGATAACTCGGTGAGAAATCGTCTTCATCAGCTTTTAGACAACTCAAATTAAAGAGGATAAATTGTCCAATAAAGCATTATGATGAAATCATTGAAAAAAATCCGTGGACCTTTGGAAAGGTGAAAAAAAAATTTGTAAAAATGTTTTTCCGATGGTTTTCTCGGATTTCTCGATGGTTCCGATGGATTAATTTTTATTAATCTTAATTTTTGTGCCTAGTGCATATTCATCCTAATTATTATTGCGGCTAATATTTTCTTAAGATACGATATCTAGCATTATTCAGTTTAACCCTCTATGGTCGTATATATAACTTCAAAGTAACATAATACATTTTACTTAAAATATTGAAATTATAGATACATTCCCCGTTTATAGCCCCGTTTATATAAGTAATGATATGGAACTGCATTTAATAGTATTCCAGCGCCATCTGAAGATTTATGTTGAAAATAATCTCATTTCTAGATTTTTTGACAACCAAGATGGCATACAACATATAAATGTGACTTATTTTAATGTTATTTTGTGTAAAAACTTAAAATATTTCGTAAACAAAATTGTTATTGCGTTATGCAAGGTTTACACTTTAAATATTGTAGCACTCCTATAGAAATTCTAAATATAAGGACATTTACTTTAGCAAACAGGTATGTTACTTATAAGTTATAGTGGGCTATAAGGTGTATAAAAATGATTTTGAATTGCAGCCATATAAATGAATTGTCGTACATTTTATGGAAGAAAAACCAAGCGGAAATATCCTGATATACTTACCAGAATAATAAAAAGTGTTGAAGATTCTGAAGATTTAGCTTTAAGCGATCCTAGTGAAGATGAGGGGGAGTTATTAGTAAATATGTGTAATGGGGTTAGGAACAATACAGAGTTACTGAAATTAGAGAATCAAAGCAGCACAGACGAAGAACATTCAGAAGTTGAAGATGTGCCTGTATCAGAAAATAGAGAATTCTCTTCAGAACAGTGAGACTCTTTGGGACACAGAGGACGACATCCCTCTAGCCCAATTTAGCCATGGCAAAATTAATAAAACAAAAATTCACACAAATGAAAAGAACCGATCAGCGAAAAAGAAAGAAAACTCTGACCTAAATTGGAAGACTAGTACTCGGCTGATAAGACCAGTTCTTGCTTGGAAAAATAGCTTGCCAGAAACTCAACCAGATACATCAGGTAGCCCTCTAAGTTACTTTGAAAAGTTGGTAGATAGAACTGTACTAGAAAACATTGCAGAGCAAAGTAACCTCTATGCTCTTCAGTGTGATGTGAATAAACCTCTCCCTAACAGTCCAGAGTTACAAGGATTTATAGGTATTACTTTTATTATGTCTATTTATGGTTTACCAAGAACTCGAATGTTTTATCAAAGTTTTTTGAAACTATGAGCAGAAATCGTTGGGAAGAAATAAAAGCCAAACTACATTTTAACGATAATGACGATACAAAATTTCATCCTGAATAAACTACTGAGAATCTTTGATGTTCAATGTTACTTGAAAGTACATAACCAGAAACCCCAGAAAAATGATTTTAAAACATTTTATACGCAAAATCGAAAAAAAAAACAAAATATTAAACATTTTTTTAATTCGGCCATACAGGGTTAATATACACAATTAATTTAAAAATCAATTTAATAAGTAGCTTTTCCATACCTTTCGATATATTGAAGCCAATTTTATCAACGTCGTCATAATTATGTCGGATTCCTCAAGCCCCATGCAGTCAATAAAGGATATCTATACCGATAATCCCCTAGTCCAAATAATCTTGATACCATCAACAAGTGTCTGTGAAGATAATAAAACCACTGTTCTAGTATGGCTATAAGTCACATTGAAAACAATGGGAAGGAAGTGGCAAATTCAATCGCTCGTCATACACCAAACGCAATTGAAATAGACGTTACCCCAATCAAAAGTCACGGTATGGAACCATTTATTGATAGTAAAATCCTAAATGAATGGCAGACGGAATGGACTAATAGACGCCAAGTTCATACAAGACTCACATCTACTAACAATTTAATGAACGAACATCTTCGATGTATAACCTGCTGTGAGCCGTATTATTTGAATGTATTGATATTAATCAAGAAAGGATTGCACTAGAAATACCTGAAACATTGAAAGAATTTCTTTCCAACGAATACACGCAAATAATGAAAATTCTATAATTTATAAGAACTGAAAGCTTTAAACAAAAATGTCGGATTTACAATTAAGTACAAGATAATCATAAATGCCTAATGACCTTAGACGTAGACGTCGTTATAAAAAACAAAGTGGCTTTTATTGATGATTGAAAATATTGCATGTTTCTATAATCCTTTGGATATTTTCGCAATAACGCAATGCAATATTTAATACAACGATATAGTTTTTGTTTTCAAATTATTGCAGAAAGTTGTAAAAATTATTACCAAAGTAATTATTAAAGAATACTATTTCATCGAATATTATATCATATTCTGGATGTTACGGCTATGGTCTGAATCCACACGTCACGATGTCTATCGATCGTCGACTCCAAGGACTTCTAAGGTGGAAGTTCGTCCTTCGGCGGGAATTTATATTATCTATTACAACATACATACACATTCTATTAAGTATTCGCCCACACTGTTTTTGTCGCTTTGATAAAATAATGTTTCCGAATAAAAACAGGAAAAGGATATAAGTATTATGCAATTTATTAGGGAATTTAGCGGAGAATTTCGACACCGCTCGTGCTCCTTTGTTTCCTGAAGTGGGTCAATGCAGCTCACCGGGCTCTAGATAGTCAATGTCCCATTTGGGCATTTCGAAATCTTTGAGTACTCTAATATTTCATTTTTAAATCGAACATAATGTAGTTATGCGGTATTTCACTCAAGTTTATGTTACTACTTTTTAAACCGCTTCATCCAATAACAAAAGTCGATTTTGCACATGAATGTAAGTCAAACATATTTGTCCAAACAATATATGTAGTGTTCATCGACTAATTTATATTATAAGATGAATATAAATGTCTAGACCTCGTCTCGTATGTCCTAGGATTTCGGATCATTAAATTGATATAACAAAATACTTTAAGGTTTCGGTTTTAAGCCATCTTCACCATCTTCTTTTAAGCCATCAATGTCTTCGAGTTATATGGAACTTATTTATTCTATTACTTTTCCGCACTCCACTATAAGCGGAAAAGTAATCGTGTAAAGAAAAAGTGAAGGTACAAAATTTTTTGGGTTTATTTTCCGTTTTTCGGCCTAAAAACAAAAAAAATGGTTTTTAAAAATTTGTTGCTGTGTGTGTGTCGTCGTTGTGGTCGGCATTTATTCTTGTTAGCACGATAACTCAATTAAATGGTGTCGGATCGATTGGGTTTTGACTGATTCTGATCGGGGACGTCTCCCAGATGACACCTATTGATTTTGAAGTGGATAGGACACACCCCACCCTGTCCATGGCTCATGAGAAAGCACGATGGTGGACTATTTGAGAAATGTTTTGGTAATATGATAACTCAACTAAATCGTGTCGGATCGATCGGGTTTTGACTAATTCTGATCGGGACCATCTCCCAGACAACACCTATTGATTTTGAGGTTTTGGGACACACCCAACACTGTCCATGGGTCATGAGAAAGCACGACGGTGGACTATTTGAGAATTTTTTTGTTAACACGATAACTCCACTAAGTCATGTCGGATCGATCGAGTTTTGACTGATTCGGATCGGGGACGTCTCCCAGACGACACCTATTGATTTTGAGGTGGATAGAACACACTCTACCATGTTCATGGGTCATGAGAAAGCACAATGGTGGACTATTTGAGAAATTTGTTTGTTAGCACGATCACTCAATTAAATCGTGTTGGATAGATCGGGTTCCGACTGATTCTGAATAGGGGCTCTACCAGATGATATCTATTGATTTTGAGGTGGATAGGACACAGCCCACCCTGTTCATGGATCATGAGAACGAGGGCACGAGGGTGAACTATTTGAAAAAAGTAAAACTGTCGCATAAAACACATATTCTGCATTTATGTGTTGGTTTATTTCTTCTCGGCCACTCAATTTCGAGATAGAGATGTTCTACGCGCGGAAAAGTCCGTTTTAAGGTTTTAAAACTGTTTATTTTTGTATTTTACGTTTACAATTAACATCGTGCGTTTTGGTTGGACCACCTATTATATATTAAAATTTAAAAACATTTATGTTCAAATTTACCGGCAATTTCGCGCTTCATGACCTGCAAGACAAGTAGCGCCCCTTGTACAGTAATTTACCAGCGAACTACCGCAGTGCCAGGGGCTGCTGCATATCTTTCACCAATCTCTCATATAGCTTTTGACAATACCGCTTAACAGATTTGCACTGTTTCATAAATTATTGCTTATTTATTTTATGTTACGTACCTACTATTACACACTATGCGCACTCAGCCTACATAAAAGTGTATATATTGATTTACTAATTCCATTGAATTAGGCTTATTAAGTGATGGTTAGTTGCAACTGTTGATTAACATTCACACAAAAAATATTCTGCTGTGACACACAAATGTGCATAGCTAATACCAGAACCTTACACCATACGACAAATATACATAATTGTGGTTTAAATCAACTCGTGTCGGCTGAACACGCCCATTAGTTTTCCAGAAGACAAATTCAAAGCACCCATTCACTCACTGTATACAATTAAATTACATCGAATAAAATGAAATATCAAAATACGTTTCGATGTATAATGTTTCCTCTCGACCTACATAAGATGGTTACTTGCTTGCCATTTTGTTGCCGTAAATCCTCTTGGGGGTTCTGTCTGTACCACATCTGTTTTAATTAAAACGCTTAATTCCTTAAGCGACTACGAGGTCCCAAAGGGCAAGCGAAGCGACGAGGCTGCAAAATCAAGAAATATCTAGGTTCGCAACAGCGGACTTGGCAGAGCGACAATAATTAGCATTCTAGAAGGGCACTATCGAGCGCTTGGAACACAAATTTAGTTGGCAAAATAGGAATGGAGTTCAGCGTGAATCATAAAAATTGACAATCCTAGGGTGAATATCCTAGAAGAAAAATGAAAACAAAGCAAAGGCTATATATACAGCCTGATGATAAAGTTTCGCACAATATTCATAATTTTGTTGTTAAATGATTGTTTAAAAACTCTGAAACATGCCAATTCTATTTTTTTAAATACATTAAGTGATACAAGTTTGTTCACAAGTCCAGCTTTTGATGCCTAGATCCTGATTATGTTGATGTAAACCCAAACTTTACATCCAAGATTTGGATATCGCTTCACCATTATCAGAATTATTTTGATCTTTCATTGTTTCGCAGGTGGTTTTTTACCTAGACCGTTAAATGGTTATATATTAAACCGTATTATACCAGGTATGTAAATATGAAACGGGAATTTGCCCATAGATTGCCTAGCTGCTAATGTAGTTACCGTCATACCGCTTCACTGGCGCCATTTTCTTGTTTTGACATCTGATAAAGATTTTTATCTCACAACAATACAAGTTTCATACAACAACATGGTTTTAAATACCGTTGAACATATCGAATTCTGTGCCTGAAACTACAATTTGCGAACAACATTGATTTTTTGTTATCATTTGAAGAAAACTGCTGCAGAATCGCATCCAATGCTTGTCGAAGCCTATGGTGAGTATGCTCTAGGTAAATCACAGTGCTTTGAGTGGTTTAAAAAATTCAAAAGTGGCAATTTTGACGTGAGAAACGAAGAACGTGGAAGACCACCGAAACATTTCGAAGATAGCGAATTGCAAGCATTGTTGGATGAGAATGACGCTCAAACACAACAAGAACTCGCGGATCAATTAAATGTGACACGAGAAGCCATCTCCATACGTTTGAAAGCCATGGAAAAGATACAGAATATGGGAAAATGAGTTCTACATGAACTGAATGAAAGACAGCAGGAAAACCGAAAAACCATTTGCGAAATACTGTTCGCCAGGTACAAAAGAAAGTCATTTCTCCATCTAATTGTGACTGGAGATGAAAAGTGGATATATTTCGAGAATCCTAAGCGTAAAAGATCATGGGTAACTCCAGGCCAAATCGCTATGGATGGAAGACAATGCTCTGTGTTTGGTGGAATCAGAAGGGTGTGATCTATTATGAGCTGCTAAAACCTGGCCAAACTGTTCATACTGAACGCTACCGACAAGAAATGAACGATTTGAATCGATCTTTGCGTGAAAAACGACCAGAATATCAAAAAAGACAACTAGTGAGTTTACTTTACTTCATGACAATACGCCATCAAACACAACAAAACCCATCAAGGAAACGATTGAGGCGTTTAGTTGGGAAATAATTTCGCATGCGGCTTACTTACCAGGCTTAGCTTCGTCCGATTACTACTTAGTTGCATCGCTGGGACACGTACTTGCTGAGCAGAGCTTCACTTCTTACGAAAATGTACGAAAATGTCTCGATGACTGGTTTGCCTCAAAAGAGGAAGAATTTTTTTGGTATGGAATCCACCATTTGTCAAGGAGGTGGGAAAGATGTATAGGTAACAATGGGCAATACGTCGAATAAAATATTGTTTTATCATTTTCATACAATAAACGTATATTTTCTATACAAAAAATTCCTGTTTCATATTTACATACATTCATGACTAACATAATATGACTTATATAATTAATCTAGGGCTATGAAAAATGAAAATAATAAAAGCCCACAATGGTTGTTATACTTAGTTTTACAGTAACTCAGAAAGTTAGAGGATTTCAGCGATGCATGATTACAATGTCATTATTTGAGGTCGGCATCGGAAGTCGCGAAACGGACAATAAACAGACTCGTAACCAAACCATTACACGCTTTTTGTGCATTATCTTTGATGTAATACCCATCTCCGTGTTCTACTAACACAGATCTAACAAACATAAATGATTCACATTAGTACTCAATGAATTAACTACATGATAGCAGTGAATTGTCCAGCCTTGTGACGTCAAGAAGGGGGCGACCGGAAATACAATAGTAATCATCAGCACAGACTGGCTCTGTAACTCCTTGTATGTATTTAGGATTATTGTGTGTGCGCGAAATGGTTTCATTCAAATCGTTTGTTGTGAAATCAGCAAATTCGGAATTAATTTACTCTCAATAATCTTAACATTATTTATTGTAAATCAGCGTTATGTTAAAAAGAATAAAAATAAAATCTGAAGCATTCGCTTCTTTTATTCTTAACTCCCGTCATTTTCTCGTAGGCACTAAACTAATTATTTCTGACAATTTCAAAGTCCTTGATGCAATAAGGATACACGTGTATGTACAGTGACTACATATGTAGATATACTGCTATCGGTATACATGATTCCGGATATAGAAACCTCATATTCTAAAACAAGTTTAAAAATTAATTAACAGTTCCCTTCCTCTCTAAAATATCCACCATAGCACTTAAGCATATTTTATAATCAAATCCTACTTACGTATTATATGACTATACAGATGTGATATTTTAAATGGAACATCCTGTATTTCATGTGCAGTTTAACAGAACAATCGATTGTAAACAATTCTTTAAATGAAACAATATTTCTAAAATCCAAAACAACTCGCCTGAATAAAACACTTGGTCGACTAGGAACATTAAAAAGTTACAGTACCTTGGGAAAATAATTGGCTCATCATTCTCAGTATTTGGCTTGATAGGAATAGCTGAAATTATTCATAAACATCAATCATTCATTATGTAATAAATAAAATGTAAATTTTATAGGTAAGGCAGTGTTTTGGGTTTATTATTTGATTCATACTGTAGATATTACTTTCATTCATTTGGAAGATTATACAAAATTAAAAATAGTGTAAAGACAAATACGTAACAAAACCCAACAGTATTGTAAAGTCAACAAACAATTGAATAGTGTATAAAATTTAAATATTTCCATGAACTGGGTAAAATTTGTATTGGATACTTGTAGTGTATATATAGGGTCTTTCAGTAGGTACGCTCGAAATTCGTTAGGTTATAGCGGCCATCTTGTTAAAGCAACATCTGTCACATTTATTGTGAATCGTTCAGTAGTGTATGGCAAATGACCATGAAAGGTTATAGCCTTCAACAACGTGTGCAAACCGTCAAGTTTTATTTTTAAAATCAGTGCTCCATTCAAGAAACATTCTGCGCATTACATGATGTTTATCCTCGCCACAGGTCGTCCCGCCGAGTCGACTATTCGACGTTTGTTGGCTTAATTCGAATCAACCGATTTGATAAATAATCAGCCAATACCCGTACGTCACCGAAACGCAAGGTCTGCTGAAAATATCGCTGCTGTACGTGAGAGTGTACGGAAAAACCCGAGGCAGTTAATTTCCCATCGTTAACAAGAACTTGGCCTTTCTACGATTTCAACATGGCGAATGTTGCGTCGGGACTTGGGTCTGCACCCATATAAAATCCAACTGACCCAGGAACTAAAGGTAAACGACTATATGTATATATGTAAACAAGCAAAATTGTTGGATTTGGGACGATACCAATCCACACGAGACACACCAGCACCAAATGCATCCCGACAAAGTCACTGTTTGGTGCAAATTTTGGTCTGGCGGAATTATCGGTCCGTACTTCTTCCAAAACGAAACTGGTATTGCTATAACCGTCAACGGAGAACGCTACAGATCGATGATACGCAACTTCTTGTGGACTAAACTAGGTAATGTGGATACCGACGACATATGGTTCTAACAGTACGGCACTACGTGCCACACACTACATGCCACGATGGGACATTCTGCACGAGCGATTTGAGGGCATGGTTTTCTCACGCAGCGGCGACGTGAACTAGGTACCGAGATAGTGCGATTTAACTCCTTTCGACTCCTTCCTTTGGGGCTATCTTAAATCGCAGGTCTATGCGACCTGCAATAATTAATGCCCTCAAAGTCAACATAACGAACGCCATCCAGCAAATTCAGCCAGATTTATACGACAAAGTCATCGAAAATTGGCCTTCCCGAATACGTGCCACCAAGCAAAACCGCGGCGGACATTTGAAAGACGTTATATTCCATACTTAATGCCATAAAATATTCTTTCAAATAATAAAAAAATGAGTGGATATCTCACACATCTAGTTTTATTTACGTTTAAAAATCGAGCGTCCTTGTTGAAAGACCCTTGACATACATACAAGTATTAAATACTTATATAGTATTTGTTTTGTTAACTTCCAAATTTATATCTAATCAATTCAAAAACATTATATGTTATTAAATGCAATGGATTGCAAAAACAAAAAATATGGGAAGGAATTTTATATCAATTTCGGGAAATAGTCATATTATTTATACTATAAATCTGATTTTGCTATTCTGTTTGCACCGATATACGTAAATGGCTTTTAAACTTCCAGGCAAGAGGAGATTTATTGAAGTGAGTGGTATCTCGCCGAAACATTTTGTAGGATTTCAGGTTATTCTATGGCAATATTTTATTATTCTTCGACCCTATGTTTCAAGGAGTGTCAAACACTTTCACAATAAGTCTCTAAAATGTTTCCACGGCAATAATCTAGAAGATAAAAATCAAGTGATCTTGAGATTGTTCAATTGCGCTATTCTTTGCAAATCCAATTTGCAAAGAATACCAACAAAGACCAACAAAGCCATTAAGTATTCTGTTATGTGACCTGCGAGGTGTACGCAAGGCGATATATTATTGAAAATAGATAGGTCTTCCTCTAAATGGTTCTCATTCATAATGTTAGCTATTAGTCTATTATTGTCAGCTATTGTTGTATCAATCTCACTTCCAGCATTACTCCTAGCATAAACAGCATCTTTATGGGTGTAATATGATACCCATGCTTATACCATTCCTTTTATTTTCGATAACATATCTCTTGGCAATATTACGCTTAACGTAATATAATTATTTGAATCATTTATCTCAACAGAAGCTGACACAGCCCTTAGATAAGAAACTTTATAAATACTCATTTCTGTCCTTCATTACTAACAGTGAATCTTGTAAGTTTGAAATAAACGTTTTGTTGTGTCAACCCCGTGTCTCACTTGTATTACTGGCGCAGTCGGTAGTGGATAGTCGTTCAACGTTTCTGCTGTGTATCGAGCACTCTTCAATTTCCCGAAGAATCAGAAGTCGCTGATCGTCCGTCTCAACGGTTCAACTATCCAGAATCTTCAAAACGTAATCCCAGAGCACAACGACACCAAACGTAAGTAAACTTGCATTATTCCTGTTCACCCGTCCCTATTTTTGCACTGACAATTTTCAAGCTACTTTTGGAAAGTGTGTAATTTTAGTGACAACCTCTTGGAGTCCCGCATCGTGCGATATTCTAAGGGAAGCTTTTTATTTTTGTATCGTACAAATTAAAAAGATTAGGTTAAGAATTCAAAAAACAAGAAATTAAATTTATTAAAACATTTTAATAATTTTAAAGATAACTTCAGTAGAGATTAAATAATTACCGTTTATTTTACTGATTAAAGAATTTTAATTTTTAATTTTTCCTTACTTTTATTTTATTTTATTTTTATTTTTTATTTACATTGCTAAGAAATTAACAATTGATTTTTTATTTTCTTTTTATTTTTGCTAAGAAATCACCAGTTGAATTTTATGACAAGTTTATACTCTTCAGAAGACGAAGATTATTCTCACACTTTAAGTAAAGACGAGATTTCGGATATTTCTGATCTTTTGAATAACACTCTTTCATTTAACACGATGTCTGAATTAGATTTGCATAAACTTAAGAACATTTCTGAATTTGTTCCGATTTTTTCTGGCGAAGAAACGGAAATAAGTAATTTCTTTGATGCTGTTGAAAATCTAATGGAAGTGTGCAATTCAAATGTTCCCCTACATATTAGAATTGTAGTAAGCTGCATAAAAACTAAAATTAAGGGCAAAGCTCTTCAACTTTTGAACAGTAGACCTGATATTCAAACATGGCCTGAAATAAGAAATCTTTTCTCCACTAACTTTTCAGATCATAAAAGTTTAGAAACATTACAGCTAGAGTTACAAAATTGTAGATTAAAACCAAACGAACCTTTGATTAATTTTGGCAATCGTTTAATTGAACTTAAATCTAAAATAATTTCAAAAATTCAGTTATCAAACATACCAATAAATGAAAAGGCTGGGTCTATAGCGTTTTATAAGAACCAAGTTTTTAATATTTACAAAATGAATATGCCCCTTAACTATGAAAACATGCTTAGGTATAATACCGCCATTACTGAATTAGAACACGCCATTACTTTTATCGACGAGCAGGTTAAATACGATGAGTTCAAACGCTTTGCGTTCGGACGACAGAATACAACACCTCGATATCCGATATTACCAATGCCTAAACCACGCCAACAAACGAATCAACCGGTGCGATTACCAATATTTCAATCTCAACCCAATAATTATGCAAACAATTTTAATAACCCTGGTAATTTTAAAAATCATAATATACAACAACAACGCCCCTTTGGCACCCAAATACAACAAAACCAAAATAATAGATCCAACGTAAATGTGTGGAGACCAAACCCGAACCAAAAATTCGCTAGACCTACCCCAATGTCTGGAATCAGTGGAACGAATGCAACTAGACAACAGCCTAGTACATCAAGAATTCAGAACGCCCCAAATCACAACTGGCAACCAAGATACAACCAGCCGAAGTACATGGTAGAAGAACTTTTTAATCAAGAAACGGATCCTACATCGCAGAATCCCTGCTGGATGGACAATACCCCACTGACACCTTACGACGAACCCTCAACAAGTCAAATGGACCTCCCAGAAAATCCACAAGGAGAAGAATGGGTATACTTAAACGACGGAAATGGAAACGAAGAGAATATACCGAATGATTATGAAGAAAGTCAAGAACAAAATTTTCCTGTAGCCCCGAATATAAACAACCGGACATAGTAGAACTAAACTCTGCTAATACACCGTGTTCGCTTCCATATATTAATATTCGAGAACCCCCTTTAAAATTATTGATCGATACCGGATCATCAAAGACCATAATTCGTCCCGAAATAATTCAAAAATATTACCCCAACCATATTTTCTCTCATGAAACACTTATCAAAACTTCAACCGGCAAATCGACTTGTCAATTCCAAGCAAACATCCCTTTATTTAAAGAATTTAATATAGACTTCGATTTAAACGTACTTCTGTATGATTTCCATGATTTCTATGATGGAATTTTCGGTTTCGAAGACCTACAAACGTTAGGTATCCAAATAGATTTCCAAAATCATCTTATCTATAATGACTACTTCCAGATTCCAATTTCTATTCGACAACCCGAAGAAATTTCACGTACTTATTCTTTAAACCCCGTCGAATGTATTGTTCGAGAAATCCCTGTCTCTATTGACAACGGCGAAATTGTCATCCCATTTCAAAAAACCGACAATTATCTTATTCCTTCTGGTATAAGCAAAGCCAAGAATGGCCTAGCTCAAGTCGAAATATTTAACACCAACACTTACCCTATCACGGCTCAATTCGATACACCAATTGATGTCCAACTCTATTCCGAGTATACTGGTTTTGAACCCCAAATTTCAAAAAACGATAAGCCAACTCATAATTCTCTCAATTTCACCAATCAACACATACAAAATCTTCTACGCACTGACCATCTCAATGAAGAGGAACGTTTTAACCTTCTTGAACTCTGTAAAAATTACTCACACGTATTTCACTTCCCTAGTGACAAATTAACTTTCACAAACGAAGTCAAACACCAGATAAAAACTACCGATGACACCCCCGTTCACGCAAAATCATATAGGTATCCTTATGTCCACCAAAAAGAAGTACAATTGCAAATTGATAAAATGTTACAAGATGGAATCATTCGACCTAGCTCCAGCGCTTATAGCTCCCCCATTTGGATCGTGCCGAAAAAACTCGATGCGAGCGGCAAACAAAAATGGAGGCTTGTGGTCGACTACAGGAAATTAAATGACAAAACCAAGACTGATAGATACCCGCTACCTAACATAGCGGATATACTGGACAAACTGGGCAGATGCCAATATTTCACGACTCTCGACCTCGCTTCAGGGTTCCACCAGATTGAGATGCACCCTGACAGCATAGAAAAAACTGCTTTCAACATAGAGAATGGCCACTTCGAATACGTACGGATGCCATTTGGCCTCAAGAATGCGCCTGCAACGTTCCAGAGGGTGATGGATAATATATTAAAAGATCTGCAGAATAAAATATGCTTCGTATACATGGACGACATCATAATCTTCAGCACGTCGTTACAAGAACACCTACAAAACCTGGAACTGGTATTTAAAACCCTCGAAAAAGCCAACCTGAAGATTCAATTGGACAAATCGGAATTCCTCTGTAAACACGTGGAATTTCTTGGCCACATTATAACCCAAGATGGTATCAAGCCAAACCCGAAGAAGATAAAAGCCATTAAAGAATTTCCAATCCCAAAAACGGCGAAGCAAATCAAGAGTTTCTTAGGATTGCTCGGATTTTACCGCAAATTTGTCCCCAACTTCGCTCGTGTAACTAAACCCCTTACCAATTGCCTCAAAAAAGACCAAAAAATCGAGTTAACCCAAGACTACCGCAATTGCTTTGAAACTTGCAAGGATTTACTCTGCAATGAGCCTATCCTAGCTTACCCCGACTTTAATAAAACATTTACTCTCACTTGCGACGCATCCGCGTATGCAATAGGAAGCGTACTCTCACAAGATGGACACCCCATCAGTTATTATTCCAGGACATTGAACCCTGCTGAATGTAATTATAGCACAATTGAGAAGGAGTTACTAGCCATCGTAAATTCCGTTAAATACTTCCGACCTTACTTGTTTGGCGTTAAATTTATAATTGAAACCGACCATCAGCCTTTGCAGTGGCTGTTCAACCTAAAGGACCCTAACTCGCGACTAGTAAGATGGCGTCTAAAATTGGAAGAATACCAATACGAAATAAAGTACAAAAAAGGAAAAACAAACCAAGCTGACCCGCTCTCGCGTATCAAAATTGATGAACTTAACGCAATAGAAGAAGACAATATGTCAATGATAAATAACGCCCCCGATGTAAGTACTTTACTCGATAATCTACCAGAACCAGACCCAGAAAAGTTCCAAGAAGTTTTAGACGACTTAAATTCAATAGACGACCCGAATCGCGCGCCGCCCTCAAGAACTAACCAGACTATTCACTCTAGTCACGAAAACCCCATTCTAGAAGTCAAATACTCCGAAACACCCTTAAATAGGTATAACAACCGATGGATCCTCCTGGAAAAGGATAGTAATAAAGTTAATTCGCATTATGCAATACAGCCTTTCCCCAAAGTTAAAGAACATCACTTCCACCTAAAATCACGCTCATCCGACGAAGAAATTTTTAAATTTTTATCTCCATTCGTTCAAAGTAACACCACCATACATGCTCTATACTTCGAGCAACCAGAGTTAGAAAATAAGATCATCAGAATCCTTCAAAACCACTTAACTCATTGGCTCAAGTTTTTAATTTGCAAGAAGAAAGTAGAAGACGTAACATCAGAACAAGAACAACAACTGAAGATACGTTATAACCACGAAGGCAAAGTTACACACAAAGGAGTAACGGCTACCCACCAAGCTTTAATTAAGAAATATTTCTGGCCTAACATGTTTGATCACGTACGGGACTTTATCGCCAAATGCGAAACATGCAAAACGTGTAAAACTGACCGGCACCCGGTGAAACCAATCTTTCAATATACTGAAACGCCTACGAAACCCTTTGAAACCATAAACATTGATACTCTAGATATCCAAGGACAAAAATTTATAACGATCATTGACACCTTTTCGAAAATAGCTCAAGCCTACCCCGTCGAAACTAAGACAGGCATGTCAATACAACGTGCGCTACTGAAATTTATCGAACATCATGGACTACCCTATGGAATCCTGGTGGATACTGGCCTAGAGTTTAACAACGCGATGATGAAAGATTTCTGCAATCTGCACAAAATTAAACTAACCTTTACTTCAATACAAGGACATAGTAGCAACGGCAACATCGAACGATTCCACTCTACTTTATTAGACAGCGTCCGATGTCTTAAACATGAAAATCCAAATGCACCCTTAGACTATCTAGTACAAATCGCAGTTATAAGTTACAATCATACAATTCATTCAAGCACCAAAATGTGTCCTATCGATATAATTCGTGGAGACGAACGCCCTGACCCTTTCGATATTAATGAAGAACGGATACTCTCAGAGTACATTAACACCCATAAGAATGTTCTAAAAAACCTTTACAATCAAATAAAAACCAAGTTAGACAAATCTAAAATGCGAGTCATAGAAAAAGCCAATGAAACACGCGAACTACCGGAAACTTTTGAACCCAACGAAGACGTATATATTGCAAATCCAGCACGCGGGAAACTAAATGAAAAATTCATTCAAACTAAAGTAGTAGAAGACTTAGGTCCCACTCTAAAACTGTTTCAACGTAAGGCACATGCTGAAGGCAAATATCATAAAGCCTATATCAAACGAAAACCCAGGCTTAAGAAAAAGAAAAGCGAACAAAAGGTTAATACTGAACCTTCTTTACAGGAAAAACCCCCAGAGGAAATTCAACCTATTGAACTAAGCAGCGAGACAGATGAAGGTGTTGACTTTGAGGATAAAATCCCTCCAATTACAATTAAGTACCAACCTGGTCCTTCTCATTCTTATTCACTACGCCTCCGCGATCCGAATAGAGACTATACGAAACTCCATTCACATAAATCGCCTAACATGTGAAACTAAAATAATACAATCGCAACATGACTTTATTCACATTATCGATTTAAAGGACGTAACAAACAATTTATACAAATTAAAATCCGACTTAAGCTTTTTCCAAAATAAACATAAATATTCTAATAGTACTATTAATCAGCAGTTAAAATACCTCGTAAACTTGACCGAATATAAATTAAATAATTTTAGGAATCCTGAAGTCAGACTTAAACGTGGACTTATAAACGCTATAGGTTCCGTTCAAAAAATATTATTTGGTACTGCCGATGACAATGATGTGCAAGAACTCCATTCTAAAATGGATACATTAATGTCCAATCAGGAAACTCTAACGCACGAAATTAATTTAAGAACTTCTCTATTTAAAGCTCTTAGCGACAAAGTTAATCAAAGCCTAACCCAGATAAACGCGAATATAGAACTACTCTTCAAAACGTTCAAAGAAGTTCAACAAGACTGGTCATACTTTGAAACTGGTGTCACTATAAAAAACGAATTTAATATATTTTTAGAATTATTAGACACTTTAGAGAATGCAGTCGCCATGGCTCAGCATAATATCATTCACACCTATTTTTTGCCAGTCCCAAATATACAAATTATTTTAACTAAACTCTCGAGTCTATATAAACGAGATCAACTGATACATCTTAGTAATATGCATAGTTACCTTAATCTTTTTCATATCTCAGCAACGGTTAAAGATCTTAAAATCTACATAAAATTGTCAGTGCCAATAGCCACCCAAGCACCTTACTATACTTACCATTTGATTCCCACGCCTTACCAATCCAAAGTTCTTATACCAACCAAACCCTATCTCATTGCAAGTTTACGAACCAAACTCACCTTTTGGAAAGAGGACTCCTGTCCACGGCTAGAAAATGTATGCCTGTGTAGAAAGGATAGCCCATACAACCACGACGAGTGCTATCTTCCTATTCTACAAGGAGAAAATCCACAATGTAATCTAACCAGCGTACGACTCGGAGCTACCATAGTTGAACAAATTGCAGAGACACAACTCATAGTCGTCCCAATACAAAGGACCAGAATCGAAGAAAATTGTAACACCCCCATGGACCACTTTATCGAGCAGCCCTCAATTGTTACTTTAGAGAGCTGCCCCGTAATTATCAACGACGACATCTTCAACGCCAATCACGAGCTTCCCGACGAAACGTCCCTGGCGTTACCTACCTTCAAATTGAACTCAACCCCGACCGCGGAACTCCACCTTCAGGACATCAAACTACAGGACCTAGCAGACCTTTCCACCCAACTTGGCAGCCTACACCCTGTGCGGATTAAAGACTTTGAAAAAAACAATTCTCAGAATACTATGTTTTATATTTTATTATCTATACTGTTCATGGGCTTGCTTATTTATATATACCTCAAATTTTGCCATCAAAAGGTAAAAATATTACTTCTTAAGAAGCCTACAGGTCCTTCAGAACCTGATAGCCTTCCACCTAGGGAAGGAGGTGTAATATGATACCCATGCTTATACCATTCCTTTTATTTTCGATAACATATCTCTTGGCAATATTACGCTTAACGTAATATAATTATTTGAATCATTTATCTCAACAGAAGCTGACACAGCCCTTAGATAAGAAACTTTATAAATACTCATTTCTGTCCTTCATTACTAACAGTGAATCTTGTAAGTTTGAAATAAACGTTTTGTTGTGTCAACCCCGTGTCTCACTTGTATTACTTGGGAATATTCATTACTTTCTAAAAATTCTTTAAACAATAACACGCCCCAATGTATCTTTTTAAACAGCTTTATTATTGCATGAGTCCTGTTTCCATAATTTTCCATAAGTCTAAGTTTCCTAAGTGCAACCAACTGATACATAAATATGGGACCCTTTTGTTGAAATCCTGCAATAATCTTATGAAGAAATTTTAGCACAGTTGTTATTATTAAATAAAATTGAAACATTAGACAATTCAAAATTCAAACATGACTATTTGAAACACCAATTCAAAAATCTAAAAAATAGGAAACTAAAAATACATTTCTATACTAAAACAATAATCTCTACAAAACAGAACGAAGCTATAATCAATAATATAAGAAAGACGTCAAAACTACGAACTACAAAGCAATATGGTAACTACAGAGTGGACGAAGAAAAGAAAACTTAATATATCGTAAAGGTCATTTTTAAAGAAATCTAAATGTATTAACTCGAATATAAGAAATATAACAATTGTAAAGAGAATTATGCCTAAAATGATTAATTACTTGGCCTTGGTTCCCGCTCAAAATTATTTAAGGACCTGGTTTCATATTGCACATTATGTCATATCATTTTGCATATGATATATGTTCGTATTACATATAAGATGAAATAAATAAGTTAAATTATGTCAAAAAAGACTGAACCTATTTCAGTGCGCGTCAAAAGTTCATAGAACAGAAAAAGAAAGAAAGCAATCCAGACTGTAAACAAAGACAAATAGAAACTATTTGTTTAAATTCAGTTTTTTAGTTTCTATGATACCATATCATACATATTATCACTACGACTACAAGCTTGTTAAGAATAGGAAAAAGTGTGAGATTCTCAATGTTGCATAGAAGAAAGAGTGAGGCAGCATTCGGAGAGAAAAGGATTCACTTTATGGGCAGCCAGATCGAACTCTGTGTAGGTACATTCATACCACTCGATATTCATTCTACACAGGTCTCTACACATCAATGCGACTGAGTCACAGCTTACTCAATACGTAAGCTGTGACCGAGTAAAGACCAGGATATTTATTGCGTAGCTCGTGGGCGGTCCGATGTCGCAGTTTTGAGACTTGTTCCTATTGTTGACAAGCCATACATACAGCAATTATATACGAGAATATTGTATAATTTTAACATTAGATTTATAACGTTACTTATTGCATATCGTTTCCATTTTAGGGATAGTTTTTTATGTATTCGAAGAAGACATCGTTAACAATACAGCTCTAAACAGTACAGTAGCATATTAAACAGTTATAGTAGCTTATCAGTAACTATAAACTATATCTATACGGATTTTAAAAATTCAACACATCAACTTTTAAAAATATAATATTTAATTCGTCCAATTTAATTACTTATGTGGATATTAAATATTAACGTATTTAATGTTAATTGTATTGATACAAAAACACAACAAATGAACAGTAAAAACTTTAAATAACACAAAAAAAAACATATTGAAACACTGAAAGCTAAACATCCGCTAAAGCAGTTTTGTGTTGAATAACTAAAGTATTGGGAAAAAAACATTGCCAATTATGCTCCGTATTCGTTTATGTGATGTACGTTCTAGAAACGATAGTTTGCTAACGTTACACGGATACGAACATTTATTTGTTTAATTCGTTATTTTAAATCATCTTATCGTGATTTATCTGTTCGTATAAAATTTGTTATTTAAATAACCACTGTGAAAAGGCCTAATGGGGTGAGGTCTGCAGAACGAGATGACCAATTCACTCATACAGATTATTTCAAGTTATATATCAATGAAAAAACATTTGTAGCAAGGCCATATAATCTCTAAGAAAGAATACAACCAGAAATAATGAATATTTCACCTCAAGTTTTAGAGAAAGTTGGGCAGTTTTATGGCAGGCTAGTGCAAATAGAAAACATGTTGAAAATGTTGTTAATATAATAAACCTACATAAACAATAACACTCAACAATTTGATCAATCAGTTAGACCATAAATGTTATAGATCATCGAAATTAACCCACCAGTGTTTCATTCAATACAAAAGAGAATATCTCTTGTATTTTACTGACATGAATCACTGAATATATTCAAAATTTCGATTAAAAAACATATCTTAGATTAAGAATCCACGAGCGTTTCTCAAAAATCTCTAAAATAAAGTCATAAATATGTTTATTCCGTAAGTGGTTTTCACCTTATATAAACTAACCCCTGGCATTTTAAGTTTACCAAATAATGGACAAAAGCATTGTAGTATTGTACAAAGCATGGATGGAACGTATGTGTTAACATTAGAATAAAATATAGTTTTCTTGTTGATTTTCTCAACATTAAACCCCAATTAAACGTAATCTAATTGGATTCCATTAAATATTGGTGGACTCTTAAAAACATCGAGCTTCAATTCTCCAACTCAGAAGTAGGCCAAATACCTACATACAGTAATTTACTTGGAGCTTTTACATGCATTAGAATATAGGTACATTATGAAATTGTTTTTATGATGTTCATGTTCATATTCAAAACTTAACCAAATCCATTTAAATGCACTAATTTCTCACAAAGAAATATGTAATTTTACGATGTTATAAATAAAAGAAATACTAAATAAATGTTATTACAAATATATTCGTTCCGACAGAACAATAAATTAGTATTGCTAGTTTTCACTGATAGTGAATTTTCACTGAGTCATAAGGTCCATAAGACATAAAATTTAAATAAGGTACCTAACAATAAGTATTTTCGACAATGTAAACAAATTTATATAATACATATAATTATAAATATAAAATATTATAATTATAAATCGCCCACACTGTTTTTGTCATTTCTAGTAAATAATTTTATTAAACATGAAAATTAATAATATAGTAATAATTTTATAGGAACTTTGGTCTTATATACATAGGTACTATTTTTAAACTACCGAAAACTTTAATTACTATCTAATAAAAGAAACACTAAAGTAAACAATGAATTTAATTAGCTATGCCACATAACTACATACCTACATACCTTAATCTTGTACTCAAGTTATCATCACTTAAATTCATTATTCATGACTCATGTCTTTGACAATGTAATACGAAATAAATGTCAACTGAATGAGATTGTTCTTTATATCATAATAATTCAATTGAATATGAAGTAGAAGGTATCTTGTTATTCAAAACAATAAAGTTATTTTAAACTTTAACATCACATAACAAAAAATAGGTTATGTTAAATAATCGCATTGACAGTTTTATCTTTGCTAATTAAAAATATATTAAGATACATAAAATAAACCATATTTTATATTACTACAAACTGCAGTCTGAAGATCAAAATACGTTGTTTGGGCACTATTGTACCGTTTTTTTGACAAGTTTGTAAACAAAAATTTTAAATAGGCGTGGCTCCGTGGCCATAGTAACGGTATATTTAAGTATTTGTACAAACACCAATCTTATCAGTAGATAATTTTATCTAAACGTTATTAATATCAAAGTTTTGGCACTGCTTATATACTAACATGCAGCACATATGTAAACAAATGTTTTAAAAACTCACCTCACCGTTAACACTCAACTTATCTTTCGAAGCCATTTTTCAATAGTCTATGGTGTGATCTCACTTGGGCCTTGAGCACTTGAGTATGCGATCTCACAGGTGTGTAACGTGAACTGCAAAATTTATTTAGTATATTATTGCTCCCTTTTTATTTTAAATAAATATATCTAAGAAAAAAATAATCGAGTAAATATTACAACTAATGATAACAGGCTTGTTGCTTTATTTTCCAATAGTAAAATTATTAGGACAAAAATATTTTCATTTTATAT
Source organism: Rosalia funebris (assembly GCA_037954035.1). NCBI lineage: Eukaryota > Metazoa > Arthropoda > Insecta > Coleoptera > Cerambycidae > Rosalia > Rosalia funebris. Next base: position 17,707,216 of record JAZFAV010000016.1, on the reverse strand, counting down.
CTTAGTTCGTACCTGACTTTTATTTTCTTATATTGGCAATGTGATCAGGCACATTCTATTGGGGTAGCTCCTGTTCTTTCAGTTAAGATCTCATCTGATATCAGTTAGTCTCTACGGTTTCTATACAGCTGGTCATTTTTGTTAAACTAACCAATCAACATACAGAAAATCTGAAATAAAAGAACATCCCAGATAAAAGACATACAGTACGGTGTGTAATTGTGTATAAACTGCGAGAAATAATAGTATATTCGAAAGCACTTCTATGAACACGGAAGAACTAGAATGTGGAAAGAACGTTAATTTTTATCACTTTTATTTCATTCCAACTTCGATTCTAACCTATCTTTTAAAAGAAAAATGGCTAAAGCGGCCCCAAAAAGGAAGGCCGCGAATGGTTATAAATTAGCTGAACCATTACCAAAAGGAGAAATTTTGCAAGACATAAGCAAAAAGAAATGGAAGTTAGGACCATCAATTGGACAAGGCGGTTTTGGTGAAATATACTCGGCCCAAGAGGAAAATACAACTGGAACTAAATATCCTTATGTTATTAAAATTGTATGTTTATGTTCTACCGTTATGTGATTCTTTTCTTACCTTATGCTTTTAGGAACCTCACACAAATGGACCCTTATTTGTTGAAATGCATTTTTACATGCGGAATGCCAGACCTGCTGACGGTAAGATTTAATTTTTAAATTTTATTTGTTCTTAATTGTTTTGTATTTCAGTTGAAGAATTTAAGAAAACCAGAGGTATGAAATCTTTAGGTATCCCCCTCTATTTAGGCTCGGGTTCGCATGAATATAAAGGTGAAAAATATCGATTTGTTGTAATGGAGAAATTTGGCACTGATTTATGGAAAATTTTTCTAGAAAATAACAGAAATTTTCCTGTTAATACAGTATTTAAATTAGGTGTTCAAATAGTAAGTATACCTAAATCTTATACTTTCACGATGAAAATAATTCATATACTGTAAAATAATTTTCCTGTTCTATCTTTTTATTTTTTCTTATTCTAAAATTGCTCATGATAATATCTTAAAACAAAAAATGTATTCATTTTTCAAGTACAAACATTTTTAAATATGCTTTTTGTTTATTTGGTTTTATATAAAACTATAAGAAATCTGATTTTAGCTAAACGTATTAGAATATATTCACCAGCGTGGATACGTACATGCAGATATCAAAGGGGCCAATATTTTAATGGGCATAACAAAGGAAACAATAAATAAACAAGTATACTTGGTCGATTTTGGTTTAACCTCGAAGTTTACATTAGAAAAGGAATTTAAACCCAATCCCAAAAAGGCTCATGATGGCACTATAGAATATTTAAGTAGAGATGCTCACAAAGGAGGTAATGCTAAGTTAGTCCAAAAATGCATATTTTGAAGAAAATTATATTGTAAAATAAAGATGCAGGAAACGTCTTAAGAGATATATGGAAATTTATACTTTTAATTATTTTCAGTTCAAACTCGAAGAGGAGATTTGGAAATCCTGGCATATAATTTAATACAGTGGCTAGGATGCACTTTGCCGTGGGAAAAAAATTTGAAAGATCCTAATTCAGTTCATAAAAGTAAAGAAGAGTACATGGAAAATGTGCCAAAAATGATAAAAGCTTGTTTTGGAAATAGGTCTCCACCTGGTAAAGTAATATTTTATTAAACAATTATTTTTTAATTATGATTTTTATTTCAGGGGCAATAGTAGACTATCTAAATTATGTAAATTCTTTAAATTTCAATAGTGAACCTGATTACAAGAAAATTAAGAAAATATTTCTGTCTGAAATTAAAAAGGCCGGAGACTCATTGGATAGTCCTTTAAAATTTGCTGCAGCAAGTAAATCACCTTTAAAAAGGAAAAGTGGACAGAAGGCAGGTACCTCCCCAAAAAGGAAAATTGGAAGGAATAAAAAAGCTGAAGAAGTATCAGAAGATGAAAAGGAAAACGTGGAGGATGATGAAGATTTACCGCTCGACCAGCCAAGTCCTAATAGTCCGAATCAAGACTCTGATGATGATGACTATATAATAGAAGCTAGTTTTGAAGATGAATCAAGTACAAACAAACGAGGTAAAAAGATTAGAAGTAAAAATAATCAAACTGAGGAAGAAATATTACTAACGCCATCAAAGAAAAGAGGACGGCCCAAAAAAATTGTTTGCAAAAACAACTCGGAAGATGAGGAAATGATTGAAGAGAGGATAGATGTAAAAAAATCAACTAAGAATGGAAAACAGAATGGCGATGATCCATATGAAGGGTACACAGATGCTATGAAGGAAGTTATGATGAAGAAATTACAAAATAAAAAACTCAGAGGACAAAGAAAACGTAAAGAACCTGTGGATAATGTAGAACAAAGTATGGAAGGATACACAGATACAATGAAAGAAATTATGATGAAGAAAAAGGAGAGACTGACAAATAAAGTTAGGCGAAAGAAGACTGATTTAGCATCTTCGAGTAAAGCTAACGAAGATGTGGAAAGTAGTACCTTTAAACGTACGAGACGCGCACGATTGCCACAATCATATAAGGAAGATCAATCCGATTCTGACTAGACTGTTATACATAAATGATTTAGAACAATATAAATATTTTATTGTACGTGTACTAAATCAGTTAAATATTTGGTACTTAATATAAACTGTTATTCTAACATATCTGTTCATAAGCATGATGTTTAATTTTCATTCATCTGTAGAACTAATCACAGTGTACAGTTAAATACTTATATCAGATTATCTTCTATGAAGATGCAAATGGTACAAAATTTTAAGAATGCCGGAACACTAATTCCTGATTTGATGTAAGGTTGATATTAATTAATTAATATTGAAAGTTTATTGTATATCTAAGAAAGCTGAGATAAACAGAAAAAGGAAAATTCATTTATAATCAGTTATCTTCTTCGATGCATATAAATAAATTTTATATTTAAACATTCCCTTACTAAAAATTCTAGTTTTATAAATAAAATTCTAATAAAAACAAATACTACAGTATTAAGTAACAAGCATATCCTGTAACCTGTAAATAACTTTTTATGGATACGCTGAAACATTTAAATAAGTAAAAAAATATAACCATTGAAATTTAGATAATCCTGTTATGGTAACGAAGTTGCTGGGGACTACCGAAAAGGAATATCATTAACTTTATGTTAAGATATATTGTAATTAAGGGAAATTATAAATAGATTTAAATATAATGTTAGGATTTTCTAAGTTATTTCTAAATGGCTTTGTTTTCCTTCATAACCAAGAAAATATATATAATTATAACCATTCCTTCACATTTTACTATTTGTTTATTCATACTTTACATAATTTATAAGTAGAGATGAAACAGTTTAAGGATATCAGCACAAATAACCTATTTATAAGTATTTCATTTATCGTGTTATCAATAATGTTCTATTGAAATAAGGCAAAGAATTCACAGTTTATTTTTTAAATGTGACCAATCTATTTTTTACTGAAATCCAAAATTCTTGAAATATTCACTTAGAAGTTACCTTCGTCATTTCATCGTCATTTTGCTATTATCTTGCCCATCTTATATTATTCATAAAAACATCACCTATGTGACGTTAAAATCATATTTAATTAGTACTATGTTAAATATTGTATTTCCTCTTAGTTTTATTTATTTATCTTAGATTTAACTAGTTGTTTAAGAACAATTGATCATTTAGTTTTAATAATTTTATTTAGGTATAATAAATATGATTTTTAAACAGTATTTGCTTATTGTAATTGTATTGAAGTATAGAATTATCAATTTTGCATTGAAGAAACTATCTTTATTACTTCCGGATTGGAAAAAAACCGCGAAGACTTGAAATATAAAAGTCATTTTAGGAATTAATATAAAACTTTTATGAAATTAAACGTAAGTTTCTGAATTGCCTAAATTTGTTAATGTCTCTTGAAATTAAAATTGTTATGACAAAAGGATACTAAACTATTCTATTAGAAACAAAAATGAACAAAGCTGGAATGGCAATTCTCTGATTTTTTACCTAACCCAACAAAAAATAAACGTGTACACTTTTTAGATATTCTTGACAAAGAATTGAATTATTAAGAAGCCTCTCGTCTTTTAATATTTAGTCGTCTTATACATACGTTGTTTTGAACATGCTATACATGTATAATTCATATGTACAACGGCAAACGACCTAGACATATGTATTCAAGTTGTTAGCTTGATTGATTGTATGTATTAACAAAAAATAATATGAGATACTCTCGAGACATTTCCTTGATAGTGGGTACCAACAAATAAATTAATTTTTGAGTATAATTTTTTTTATCTCTCTAAAATGGATCAACTCTGAATTATAGCTTATAATTTTAAATATTTCAAAACACCTGAATTTCCTTTGCCTAATAGTAGTCGTGTTTGAAACATGACAATGAAGAGTTTCAAAGTGTATGTTAATCATGTCAACAGCTGCAATACATTATCTGTAGTACCGTGATTTGTATTACACTGAATACTTACCCTTAGAAAAGACATATTCATAAAACAAAAAGACTTGCTTTTACACACTACAGGTAATATTCCATTGGATGGATGTAATGTTTTTCACAACCATGGTATATCCGAAATAAGACGCGTGAATATCATAAAATTGAACATCTGTTAATAGTACATCTTATAGTAGGTTTATTCACATACTTTAAGCATATATACTCTTAACAATATTATAGTCTAAGAGCCCGTGAATGCCAGACCTTCCTTATTTTATAAAAGTTGAAAGTTTCTCAGCGCATGCTTCCAACACAGATAGGAACTATTGGCTACTATGAAGTTTGGGTCATCGTGGCTTTAGCAGGTAACAAGTAGCAAAGGTGTATAAAATACCAACTTAAATTTTATCAAATAAAGCATAATTTTCTTATATTTTCTTCGGAATAATATTAGACATCACGTTATCCATTGCCAGACACTTAATATCGTGGCAACCCCTTGCCAGACACCCTTAAACTTTAATAAAGTGTAACTGTACTTAGGTTATAGTATAAAAGCTGAATTTTATACATATTACTTGGATAACTATTAGATGTTTCCCCAGTAGCCAGACAGTTTTGACAGTTCTAACCCCTGGCCAGAAAAACATATAGGGTAGCTATAGGTGCGAGCGCAAGGCAATATACATCCGAGTAGGTGCGAGTGAGTTACGCCATTTGCAACCCTTCACTGCGCTTCTTTAAATAGCAAAGTATAGCATTGTACTTTTACAACCAAAAAAATAATTTTTGTTTCATGAAAATTCTAGAATCAGGCTGGCCAACACCACGATTACATTGACAGTTCTTACTCTGAAAGAAGAATACTTTGAAACTACAAGTACATTGTTGGTAAAACAACATTTGTATATACCTATAAAGAAAAATATCTGTTGAATGTATGTAAAAGTAAAATACAGAAAAATATTCCAATTATTCATTTAATATAAAAGAGGGAAATTTTAGTAACTGTAATATAAAACCACACATCAATTTTGCTTTAGGAATTTTGATATTGTTGAGCTGTGTTTAATTCCATGACTTTTAATTGGGTCATAAATGGGACACTGGAAAAAATATATTTCAAGGTTTTTGGCATATTTGGGTTGCTCATAGTATATATTTTGTTGGAATTTGTATAATATACCATTTTATGAAAATCATATATACTGATTTGAGCTATCCATAATACTGAGAAATAATTCTTATGTAGGTGTGCATATTAAATTTTAGGTGAAGGGAATAGAAAAGATTCTTGTAGTGTAAGAGATACAAGTGTATCAATTTACTATAGCCCAATTTAGACAAGAAGCTTTTATATTTATTGCATAAAAGGTTCTTATTTGCCTTCAGACTCGCCAAAGAACTATTTCTCCGTAATTCTAAATGTTTGCAGCCTATAAAAAAAAAAGGAAGCCACCTGTTTAACCCAGCTATACCTGAGATCATCTATAAATTTTAGGTCTATTATAGCCAAATCTAGGATATCTACTATTACCAGTAGATAAATAACTTAAAAATTACCAGAATTTTGCCTACTCCACATTCAAGTCTGACTAAAAAATCTGGTATTTATCGGAAAAGGTGAGTCTTTTAAAGAACCATATTTGTACTCACTCACGTATGTCCAAATAGAAGTACTATGGGTGATAGAATTTAGGAGTACAGAATTACATAGTTTGGCACGATAAATTCAACTGTTAATTTTTACTTTATGAAGATGTGATACAAAAATGTGTAAAAATATTTGTTGTCACGTTAGTCATTTGAGTGTGATAAATAATAAATTATATAAATACTTAAACTAAGTCGACTATCTGTGAAGACAATAACATCCATTACTTTTCAAACTCTCCTGTCAACTATCAAGAAAGGATACATGCAGTATAAATATTCTGGAACTTCACAAGAATTATTCATCCTGAATGATTTTTCCTTCTCATCAATGTTTACAGAATATATACCATGCTAGTGCACTCTGACGCTCGGGCCGATTCGCCGTTTCCCTTCTCCGCCTTAGCTCTTAGCTGGCAATGAGCCGTATGTACTACCCAGTAACCACGCATACCTGTAGTAAACACTGCGGCTCGCCTGTGGTTCCCTAACTTCACGAGCCGACACGAAGTGAGGTGACTATGTATAGTATATTCTGTAAAATTTGGTTGTCATTTAGAAAAACTATTGCTGAAAATAATAACAAGCGTCATGTGAGTAGCAGATTTGAAAATATGTATTTCAATTTGGAAATGTGTGAAGAACTGTTTAAGAAAATCAATTGTCAAGGATAAGTTATTATAGCACTAATTATGATATTAAGTCGACAATATAATTAAACTCAATTACTTACCTAAGTTATATTGCACTAGGAACAGTTTGAACTCTAACATGGGTTATCAGTTTTTATTTAATTTTCCTTCCTGGCAATTGACAGCAAAATTATGTGCCATCACTGATGTATCCTATACTCAATTGATTACACTAAATTGATTATAACAAATAGCAATAAAAACCATGGTGTGATAAAAACAACATTGTAAATTGTCACATTACAGTATTTATTAATTACATTAACAGCAGTTAATTATAATTAAAAACAGCAAAAAAACACTTACACTGGAAAGCTCTGTAACCGGGATGTGATAGATAGCACTAAAATTCTAATTATAAACTACATTATATACAATCTATATCAGTTTTAAAAAATGTAATATTATAGCACATCATTTCAATTAATACATTATATTTGGCATATAAAAAATTTTTCTTTAAGCTATATTAAGTTTTCTATAAAAAACCTGCAGTAGATTTTGTATTTTTGTAAACTATACTAATATGTCAAAATTTACCAAAATGTTCATTTACATAGTAAAAGTATAAAATATTCTATCGGTCATTCAACATTTAAATTCACATTTTCTAACAGTCATCTTTAAGCATAAACTATCATAGAAACAAAATTGCAAAAACGTTGGATAGAAAGCAATAAATTTCTTAACATTCACGTTAAACAATTTAAGTGGAGAAATACAACTTACAACTATAAAACATCAGAAACTCAAATTATGTACACATTTAAATAACTAATAACCATCACACATACCCACAATATCGAAGAACGTTTGAAACGGATAATTACTATGATGTTTTAAGCTGACTAGGAAGGACCTTGATAACACTAAAAATGAAATGCAATGCTAACACAAGGACCGACTGAGAATATTCTCCCATAAACATACATTTTATTTGCAATTTTATGTTTTTTAGCGAACGTGGCAATTTATTTCTGTTAACGGCTAGGACAATGGTTATACTAAAACCCTGAAAGTATCAGTACATTTTGAATGGTCAACATATTTTAATTATTAAATTTAAATGTTAAGGAAATTAAGTTTGACTTAAATTAATTTTAATCCGCATTCAACCTAAAAAGTCGACATATCGTGTAGAAGAAATCTAAAAATAATGTAAGCATAATACAGAGATAATGTAAACTTCTAGGCAAAATTTAAAACATTATTTCAAAAGTTAATTTCAAGACCAACTACCGCCATCAGTTAGGAGCCTACATATATCATAGTTAGTAGTATTTGAGGAAAGAAAGTATGAAATGGGCTTAACATTAACAAAAATGGTGCAATTGATACTTGGGAAAACCACAATTCTTTTTTTTACACATGCATAAGTTTGTTCATATCGTTCATTAGATTGGTATCAAAGTTTTTTTTTACATTTCCTAATGTTTCATTAAAATACAGTGCAACAAATCAATAATGTGAACATAAAAATGCCAAAGGTTGTTCGCAGTATTGAAGGATCATCAATCACGAAAATTTTCAAAAACTAAATGAGAAAACCAAATTACAAAACTTCTCAAAATTTGGATTTTTTATTTTTCTTCAATCCTGACCTGTTCATTGACATTAATACGATACGTATATATATATATGATATCAAGCTTGTACGGTCTTTATTCAAGATTACTGATTTCTGTACAGAGTTACAAATATTTTTCATAAAGAACATACCGTTTTGCAACTCTGAAAAATGTGTTAACATTATCAAGTAATTCCATTATATTAATATTCATCAACTGCACTTTTTGAAAATTTATAAAAAAATTTCTTATACTTCAAGTAAAAAAAAATGTATTTTGACACAGAATAGGACTACAATCATCTGCCTCTATGTACCATTGAGCAAGAAGAAACCTTTGATATGATCTCCTGAAATACAGGTAATAATAAATTTAATTTGAATTTATTATATTGTTGGTCTCAAAATGTACGAAAACTTTATTGACAAAAAACATAATTAACTCTAAAATGAATTAATTATTGCCTATATTTCAAGTAAATATATCAAAAAAGTGTCTCCTTACATTCTTTCCCCATGGTACACTGTAGTAAATCTGTACCATTTACACAATTGAAGCGCCGGCTCGAACAACATTGTAACTCGCAAATTATACAAAATCGAGATAATCATGGAATAACATTGTATGGCACTTAAAACAACTGTCTAATAGAATAAAATCCCCCTCTTCTTAAATTCCTCCTCTCAAATAAAATATTTTAGTTCGTTATTTGGCAGATTTCCGCGGAAAAAGCGTTGTATTATAGTAGCGCACGAGATTTCTTAGGCTTATGTTGCTGCATCATGTTGGCGGTAAATTTCTCGCTTTCGTTGCAAAATACATTAAATCGTGGTAAGAGACGCAAATCAAACATTGTTTAGCGGCAAAACAATAAGTCAAAGTTAGCTCGAGACAAAGAACAAGAATATCTAAGTAAAAGAAAGATTATACCAGCATCGGCCCCGCCAGAAGAGGTAAGTCGAAAAACGTTGTAACTGTTCTATTTCGGCGCGGGAATTCAAATGCCGTGTGTTCGCAAGACTCCTATATTTTGTTAGATAAAAATGTATAGGCAAAATGAAAAATAAAAATATTAATAATAATACACCACGTTTTTTATTTTGTATCCGACACTATAGTATATTGAAAAAGGCACAAGTTCTGGAAAAACGTTGTCAGTTACAAAGCAGTTACGACATTATTCCATATTGTTCTTGTGTAAAATGCTCTATAGCCTGAACTAGGGATAAATCGTGTAAAGTTATAGCTAACAGCATAAAAAATGTAACTGTCACAATAGCACAACGTTTTTCCATTTTAAACAAAGCAAATAATAGATATACAGATTTTTGCACCTCCTAAAAAGTTGAAAAAATGTAAGTTACAACGTTGTTGGAGCCGACTCTTCAACTGTTGATTGAAAATGAAACTTATTTAAGGTTGAGACAACATTGAAAGAATTGTTTGTAAAACATGAATGAAATTTAATACAATACAAAAAAAAAACAACCATAATTTGTGATTCTTTATCAGCGTTAAAGTAAGTTCGATGGTAACGTCAAGAAAAAATACAATATTACACTTTTGATACACTCCCCTGATATATAGGCAATAATCCAATTTTGGAGTTATTTATGCTCTTGGTTGATGAAGACCATAGCTATTTTGAAATCAAGAACATATTAGCTCTAAAATTCTTCTTTTTCTTCAAAATGAACTCTTAAACATTCCGAAGAAGGCACCATTTTAAATATACAAACTATTGAGAGAAGAAGGCCTTATCTCAGAAGATGCAATAAACGTAAAGTCTTACGTTGAAGCACACTTTATTTTTTGTTGATCATAATTTTAAAACCATGGAAGGAAATCATAAGAATGTTTTCATTCAACAGGGGACGCAACATCCCTATATATTTATGCTCTTGGTTGATGAAGACCATAGCTATTTTGAAATCAAGAACATATTAGCTCTAAAATTCTTCTTTTTCTTCAAAATGAACTCTTAAACATTCCGAAGAAAGCACCATTTTAAATATACAAACTATTGAGAGAAGAAGGCCTTATCTCAGAAGATGCAATAAACGTAAAGTCTTACGTTGAAGCACACTTTATTTTTTGATGATAATTTTAAAACCATGCAAGGAAATCATAAGAATGTTTTCATTCAACAGGGGACGCAACATCCCTATATATTTATGCTGTTGGTTGATGAAGACCATAGCTATTTTGAAATCAAGAACATTTTAACTCTAAAATTCTTCTTTTTCTTCAAAATGAACTCTTAGACATTCTGAAGAAGGCACCATTTTAAATATACAAACTATTGAAAGAAGAAGGCCTTATCTCAGAAGATGCAATAAACGTAAAGTCTTACGTTGAAGCACACTTTGTTTTTTGTTGATGATAATTTTAAAACCATGGAAGGAAATCATAAGAATGTTTTCATTCAACAGGGGACGCAACATCCCTATATATTTATGCTCTTGGTTGATGAAGACCATAGCTATTTTGAAATCAAGAACATATTAGCTCTAAAATTCTTCTTCTTCAAAATGAACTCTTAAACATTCCGAAGAAAGCACCATTTTAAATATACAAACTATTGAGAGAAGAAGGCCTTATCTCAGAAGATGCAATAAACGTAAAGTCTTACGTTGAAGCACACTTTGTTTTTTGTTGATGATAATTTTAAAACCATGGAAGGAAATCATAAGAATGTTTTCATTCAACAGGGGACGCAACATCCCTATATATTTATGCTCTTGGTTGATGAAGACCATAGCTATTTTGAAATCAAGAACATATTAGCTCTAAAATTCTTCTTTTTCTTCAAAATGAACTCTTAAACATTCCGAAGAAGGCACCATTTTAAATATACAAACTATTGAGAGAAGAAGGCCTTATCTCAGAAGATGCAATAAACGTAAAGTCTTACGTTGAAGCACACTTTGTTTTTTGTTGATGATAATTTTAAAACCATGGAAGGAAATCATAAGAATGTTTTCATTCAACAGGGGACGCAACATCCCTATATATTTATGCTCTTGGTTGATGAAGACCATAGCTATTTTGAAATCAAGAACATATTAGCTCTAAAATTCTTCTTTTTCTTCAAAATGAACTCTTAAACATTCCGAAGAAGGCACCATTTTAAATATACAAACTATTGAGAGAAGAAGGCCTTATCTCAGAAGATGCAATAAACGTAAAGTCTTACGTTGAAGCACACTTTATTTTTTGTTGATCATAATTTTAAAACCATGGAAGGAAATCATAAGAATGTTTTCATTCAACAGGGGACGCAACATCCCTATATATTTATGCTCTTGGTTGATGAAGACCATAGCTATTTTGAAATCAAGAACATATTAGCTCTAAAATTCTTCTTTTTCTTCAAAATGAACTCTTAAACATTCTGAAGAAGGCACCATTTTAAATATACAAACTATTAAAAGAAGAAAGCCTTTATCTTAGAAGATACAATAAACGTAAAGTCTTACGTTGAAGCACACTTTATTTTTTGTTGATCATAATTTTAAAACCATGGAAGGAAATCATAAGAATTTTTTCATTCAACAGGGGACGCAACATCTCTACAAAAAAAAAAAAAAACGAGTACATAACAAAAAATAAATAACCAAATGCACTATTGCCTATATTTCTGGAGATTGTGTAGAAAGTGTCTCGTTACTTTTTCTTGATTACGCATAAAATGTTATATCAAACTTCAAGAATGTCAAATTATGTAAACAAGGATATATGAAAAAAATATATATTTTCATATAGCTATAAGCCTTATTTCTTTTAAAATATAGTACGTAGTTATCAGTATTCAGTAATTATTTTAACATAGGACAGAAATTGTTAACATACGAAGCACGTATAGTTAGTCACGGAATAAAAAAAATTCTTATAATAACATATCTCTAATAATTAATCGCAAACTGATAAGGTATTTCCCATTTCCATGGATAGGCAACATTTTAAATAGAGCCAGTAACATTAGGAAATGATTGCAATCTTAAAAAGTCCAAACCGACTTCAGTTTTAACTTCTGCTGCTTACCATGTTCCTGAGCGTTTTTGTATTTTATGATTACATGCCTATTAAAAAGCAACTGAACCGTTACATAGACTGATATAAATTGAATATTGATATTTACTATACTGCCAAACATGTTCGTCTTTTGTGAAAAATGCATCATATACTATTCGATATTATTTGAAATAAATTCGATGCTACTTTATCGGCGATCCCGGTTTATATTTTCCACAAAATAAATAATTTTAAAATGTACCCTTCAAGATGCTTTCCATTCTTGCTAGTTCAACGAGAAAACTTATGTGTCTTAGACACTATTGCCGTCCCACACTATTGCGAAAATGAAAGTCAAACAATAACTATATATTTATATGTAATGTGGGACAAAATAGAAATATTTACAAATAAACACAATTATTTGCCACGTCCTGGTTAAAAGAATCTCATTCTACTTACAGAATCTTAAGAAGAAACCTTCTTAAGAAGGTTTCATACCGTGCTTTCAAAAACTTAACCATTGCCTAGCATGTGCTTGGGCCCTACATAAAAGACCTCCTGTAAAATGCCTAACGAAAAATTAATACATCGTCATATTCAATGTAAGTAACAATTTTGGCCAAAGAAAAAGGTGCAGCAACGTAATGTGAATCGTGTATTTCCTACGAGATGGCACAAAAGAATAAGTGATTTTATAACATTAGAATCAACATTCAACATTTTTAAAAGATAAATTGAGTAGAAAGATCAATAAGTATATTATTTAAATATTTACAGCAGTTAATAAAAAGGGGAACAATTAAATACAATACAATAATAAATTAGTTAATATCTTAAAAAAGAAAAAGGTGTATTCATTTCACTATATATAGCTATAGCTTCATAGATTTTTAAAACAAGCTAATAATGCATTAAGTATACCTATTGTAATAACTTAAAAATATTATTTAATTGGGTTTTTATAAGCAAACCTACATTAAAAAAAGCGTTAATTTGAAAATACTTTAAATAATAATAAAAAAAAAAAAACGAAAAAAACAATACGTAACATTTAGTGATATTAGAATACAGATGAATCTGTACTTGGAAGAGGATTGTTTACTTCTTTACCTTTTTAATTGTGGACTAGCTAGTATTATTTTTTGGACTCGTTGGTACCGAAGCGTTTTGCTCCGACCTACTAATGTATAATCTTAATAACTTAATTTTACTGCCGGATAGGTGATTAATATAAGGAGAAAGTCTTTCTTCACCCACAGCCTTATATAGTGCTACCATGCAAAATATGGAGCTTTTCCTGACGGGACTCTCGTTATGATCGGTGCCCTAAAAATATACAATGTTATTATGCCTATTATATCTCGTTTAAAATAAAATAATAACATTTAAACATAAATTAGAAGCCATTACAAAACAGCAAGACCTTGTGTTTTTAACCTTGGACGTAAACCCAGTGCAATGAAGGTGTTGATGTGTAAGGCTGTACTGCTATTCTGGTCGCACTACTAAAATTTTCGTGGATTTATACTAGTGAAAATTCTAATAATAATATTCATTCTATAAATAGATACAGAAAATTCCAAATAGATATAGAAAAAGTCACATTTACGATAGGTATGAAACAATATATAATGCATGCAGTTTTTGTTTTTTTTTTTTTTTTTTTTTTAATATACAATAAGAACGAAAATCAAATATATCCCTTATCCCTCCTTACTTTACACTTGCCTTATCACCTCATTGCGCGAATTACCTCTGCTTCTGTTTTTATTTTTCAGCAACATAAATATTTTCAATATATATTTACCTTTAGATGACCAAAACGTAGTATAATCTTAAACAAACTTTTCCACTTACTTTTATTAGTCCAGGCATGATCTGAATTAGATGGTCATCGGTCACCTCAGTCGGATTCGTCTCTATCATTTTCGTTAACATTTTTATGGCCCCCAGTATAGAGGGATAAGGACTAGTTCGTATCAACGGTGCCAAGGTGCTCACGATCGTATTAAAAGGGCAAACGCTCATGGCTGCAGCCGTTGTCTCTGCTTCTTTCACAACCTGTATTTTAACAAAACAAGGCTCATTATATTACTAGCCATAAATATTATCAGCCCTAGCCAGAATAGAATATTACCAGGCGCTAGCTAAGTTTTATATCATGGCATGTACTATTATGATCATTTATGATCCAAATTACATACCAAATTTTATCTGCTAGCATCAATCAAGATCCTTAAAGATTTAAATTTTAATATTTGCAATGACAGTGGCATATTTCATTTAATTTCTAAAATCTATAGTACTAGTACTATAATGAATTTCATTATAGTCCTAGTACTATAATACTAAATAACATCACAATGTGTATAACGACATCATATGATATGCTAGCGGATAATATTAACTGTTTTACCTCTCTTTTGTCATCACAGTGGGATTTTAGTACTCTCAAAGTTAATAATTCTACAAAATTACACCAGCAATCCTTCATATCTGGGTTTTGGAATATTGCCGTGAGGATTTGCAATACTGCTACCTGAGTATGGGAATCTACTTCGTTTAAGTTGTCGATTAATATACGAAGTACTTTTCTGAAAAATACTCGATTGAGAACAACACCCCTAAAAACGCAAGAAATAATTTACTTAAAATTCTGCTTAATGTGTTCCGTTTGTCCCGATTTTATCAGATCGAGCAGCTGTAGGAGCAGCCTTCTTTTTTCCTCCTTTGGCGTCGGGACGTCTATCACACAGTTGTCTATGATACTCGCTACTATGTGTTCTGAGTCTTTGATTTCTCCTAAATGAAATATTCATAACTTAACATTAAAAAAAAAATCCCGTTTTGGATAACGTAATACTTGCCTAAACTTCTACAACCATTTGAGTCAGTCTCAGTGACACCATTGACGCTAGTGTAAGGTAATGATCTAGTACCAGATCTAAGATTAAAATGTGGTTTCATCGTAAGCTCGTCCATTCTCTCCTCTAAGATGCCAATGTCATTCTTGATGTCATTTCCTACTGACATTTGAGATATACCTGAATCCTGGGATGTTGTATCTCTATCTCTATCTAATTTAGAACCTATAAAAATATTACCTCTAAAAAGATAGTTGCATGTTTTATGTTCTTTGTAATTTTAAAGTCCATACAGATATTTAAATGACTTCTGGTTTCGATATAGTGAAAAAGCAAAAAAAAAATAACAAAAATTTGCACAAGGAGTATGTAGTTCTATGAACAGTACAAAATGATTACTTAAAACTATTACTTAAGAATATTGTTGTAAAAAAGTAACTATTTCTATTCTTTATGCCTGTTAAATCCATTACTATCTTTATTGTTTATTATATTACATTTCTCTGTTATTAGTCACATTCCTATTATTTTATTAGCAGAATATAATTTCACATTTTATCATTTTGGTATACATAGATCTAGAAATTCATATAAAAAAGCAGAAGAAGATCTTACATTAGTTACACTCCATCTCTGTTATTAATAAGAAACGATAGTATTAAAATAGGACGAATAACTTTCACAGCTGCCATATATGTTTTATTATTTTACTTGGAATATGCGTGTCACTTTTATGTGCGATGTGGGTTCGCTCAGCTGGTGTGGCTGGATATTTGTGTAGTGCAAAGATGGAAGATAACCACAACCTGTTTATTTATTCTAAGAAGTTTTATTTAATTCTATTTCTAATAATAAATATCACATTTTAAAGATTATTCCTCTATTTCATCTAAACCTAACCTAAGATAACCAAGCCTATCTAATTCTTAGCTACAAAATATACCCAGTCGGTAGAATAATAAATATACAATAATTAATGTAAGTAATATAGGCAAAATAGAGAACAGATAATTAATTCACATCTCACTAAATAATTATAGTTTACGGCTTCAGAGTGGATGACCCATATTAGTGCAGCACTGGGAGGTGCCTGCCAGTATATGCCGCATCCAAAGGGTTAAAGGGAATAAATTTGTGAAAAATACAGAAACGGTCCAGTGCATTTTATTTTCCTTTTTTTTTAGTACCTTGCACTGTATATAAATGAGGTCTTACTCCAATGTGACAAATTTTTTCCCAACATTATTAAAAGTAGTAATTAGGTACTGATTACTAGTTTGTTTATTTTCATATTGCAGTAGAATCCTTGTCAAGGTCAAATTTCAAAAATTTATAAACATAAGCAGGTGTTCGACTGCCAGCAATTATTTGTAGCTTCAAAGTTCCTTCATTAATATACAGGACGTAACCCTACTTCTAAGGTAAAATGTTCTATGCAATCATCTACCACAGTACACAGTTCTATCACAGTACAGCTCTACAAATTTACTCACATATGATACCCTTTTCTTTTTTAACTTCATTTTCTTAAATTTGGAATAAACATAGTGTTTTACTAGTTGAAATTTTTTATAGTGTTTCACTTCTTACATTCAGACTCCTATACAATTTTAATGGCACTACTTGAATGGTTACTTCTTTGTAGGTAGGTTCCCTCAGATGTATTCATACAACATATAACTGATACAACTTACAGTACGAGTATATCTCAAGTTGTAATTCCAGAGTTGGCAATGACTTTTTTTTGGCAGTTTTTTGTAAAATCTTGATACTTTGTAGGAAAAATATGACAACGTACGAAAAACATTGACAGGTGAGAGTAAAACCAAAATATGGCAAGTTTTGAATTTTCTGATGAAATAAAGGGCCTTTAATTTACATAAATAGGGAATTATTTTAGTGCAAACATACATAAAGCTTTTTAAATAAATGAAAATTAACTGTCAAAAGATATATTAGTAAGATCATAAATCGGAAAGAAATAAAAACTATACTAAATTTTTATATGCATAATTTTTATTGTTATAGTGAATAGACAAAGCAACATGTTAATCAAATAGATAAATAGATATAAAGAAAGTTAAAAATATAATTTAATTTTAATATGTTAGTGGTTTCGAGTAACTTACTTTGTACTACCTTGTACTACCTTTTTTCGATAACCTACTATCAGTTTTTATAATTTTTCACATATTTTCATCTCTTTCGAGTTTCCTCTAGTATTCCCTATTTGATTTTACAATTTACATTTATTTCAAATGCCTTTTCAACATTTGCATACATACAGGCTCTACATAAATTATTTCATTTATACGCTGAATACTCAAGAATACCCATGTTGCCAAGTTGTAAGGAAAATTGGTAGTATTACTTTTCCAAAAATCACTTTTATAACATCATATTAGCTAGTATGAGCCAATGAGGGCCAGGGCTACATACAAAAATAACTAAATAAATAACCCTCCAAATCGTGGAACTGAGTAAAGTTTTATAGAGGTGTGTAAATAAGAAGTGAAACACACTATATTGATATTTTATATGCAAGATTTTATATCCTAATTGTCACTTACCTAGAGTTTCAAAACTATAATTCTGTATCTCGGCTGTAGTCTTCCTCAAACTCCTATAAATCTCCTCTTGATCAAGCCCATCTCGAAGAGGCGAGGTACCAGGAGACAACGGCTTGGGGCTCCCCAAAACCATCGGACTACCCGGTTCGCTTCCCGTGGAACTCTTTCGCATATGACTATGTACAACATGAGATGCCAAATCCTGCTGATCCTTAGGCAACTCTGCCAACATCATAGTTACTTGGGGGGTGTTGCAGTTCCACATGGCAACAATACACATTTTAGCAGCATTCCTAACCTCTACAGATTTAGCATCCTGAGCATAAGCGATTATTTTCTGTAATGCCTGATTAGCCGGTGGTTGCGAAACATACTGAACGGCGTCTGAGTTATTGCATAATGAGGCGAGGAAAGTGAGCACAACCGTTTTTACGCGGGCGTTTGGCGTCTGAGTGGCGTCTATTAGAAACCTGTACACGTTGGTGATGAGTAAGTTGATGGGGAAACTATTTCGTACAATATCTAAGGTTGTCATCAATTTACTTTGTATCGAGTTAAGGGTCTCGGTACCTATCTTCAGGAACACTCTCTGAAGTAACACATAAATCCAGAAGTGCATTTCGTGTTTGTGCATTTTAATTACTTCGTGGAGGGTGTCAAGAAACACGCTCAAACCTTTAGTATGCGAATCCATAAACATTCTCGTGAATATCTCCGTGAGATGTTTCAGTTCACCTGGTGTTAACCTCATTTCGTTGCTCAGATAGTACTGAAGGGACAACAGGCCATCTTTTCGCTCTTGCCAATTGGTGCTTGCGCATAATGCTATAATTTCGTTTATATCCTGTAAAAGTGAAATTTATGAAACATTCTATTGTTTTCAGAAATAACTAATATTTTAAGATTTATGTGCATTATAAACAATTTTGCATGTTGACATATTTAGTGAGGGAATTTATATCTATTATACAATGTATTAACTACAACTTAACTAACAAGTTAATGAACAATTAAATATATATAAACGTAGCTTATAACCCTACCAGCTTCTCTAGCACTAACTTAATTTTCATATATTACAAGCAAAATTATATAAGCACCTTTTTATGTTTTAACCAAATGCATTCCTAAATTAATAAATTTGTTTTGATCCCCATTAATTTTTCTAGCATTATTTTAATTTTAAAATCCCACAAGCAACCTTTTATAAGCAAATTTATATTTTAACCAAATTTATTTCTAAGGTAATGCATTTATTTCGATCCCTATTAACTTTTCTACAATAACTTTAATTTTAATAGTCTATAAGCAATATTTTATGTACATAAATGTATATTTTAACTCAATGTATTTCAACGTTTACCTTAACCAATTTTATACAATTTATTTACATCGATTTATTGTTTTGCAATTTCACAATTTCATATTTCTAAAACTTTATACTGATTCCTGGAATAGAAATCGCCATTAGGGAAAAATTAATAAACACGAGTTTGAAGTAGAACTTGAACAAACAACTATAGACTATTCCAAAACCGGATTTTAGTGTTAATTCATGGAAGAAATTACTAAGCAGTAGGTATATTGAAGTATCATTGATCAACTTATTTACTATAGAAACCTTTACAGGAGCTATAATACTTATAACAAAAACCAAAGTGTGTTATTAATCACTGTTCTGAAATGAAATTCCATGAATATATAACGAGATATAATATAGTAAAACAAAAACAATAACTAAGCAATAATTCTTGTTCTCAAACTTGAATATTGTATTTTGTACTCAAATTTGTATTTTGTAATAGATATCTAATGACAAAGCAAAATATAACTTATCTGAAAGTTTTCTTGATTCATCTTGACTAGACCACGTTCATCTTTTAACATAGTAACTTGTAATTTTGAACCATTTTAACCTTTTCATTATTATTTGACATAAAAAAATTATAAGACAATATGAATGACGTATTATATTACTCTTTTTTTAATACACATTAGATATATAGCTCGTTTGAAATCAAAAGTACATGGGCAGAGCTATATTATAAAATGTGCAGAACCTCATTTTTATTTCTAATCATAGGATATTGGTTATTTTATTTATAGAACACAGAAGTTCAGTGGTATCATTGTTTGATGCTTATTAGATTTGTGCTATTTTGTAATATCCAGAAGACCCTTTGACGTATATGTTATAATACATAAATTTATTATTCATAAAATTTATCTTTTTAAAATAAGTTTGCATCATGAAGTAGGTTTAGTTAAACCTATTAGGGAGTTGCCTTTAGCAGTAAACTTTAAAATTTTAGGAGGCCTATTGGTGTGCCTCCATCCTTGTACTGCTAACTTTAAATTACCTATACAATACGTTGGATTCCCAAAAAATATTTGTGTATTGAACTTTTAGTAAAAATTTTTAAATTTTTGGTAAAAAAAATTAGATATTTAAATTTTCACAGAAAAGTGTTATAAAAACGCTTTCAGAAACACCAAAAGCTAAGTGGTGATGATACGTACTTGAAAAATACACAAGCTTCCAGGAGACGATATAAAGGAAAATATTACTGAATGAATGTGTGTATTTTCATTACAATATCATCAATATCATTAATTACAAATCATACTATGGTGATGGTACCAAGAGCTGAGGCTACAAGCTCATTTAAGTAAAGCTTAAAAATGAAATTTCACTACAAAAATGGGCATATGGCAACTTATTCAACTGTTTATGGAAAATAAAAAGGTAAGAAGAACGATAACAAAGTTCTAGGGGATATAATCTTAGACAAACAAAACTAAATTCTGTAAATTAATTTCTGTTTTCTGTTAAATTTCTCAAACAATACAGTTACAGTTACAGTGATGGACAAAACTTTGAATACAATAGCATATTATATATAGCATATTACTCAAAATATATTCAAAAATAAAAGATGCAGAGTTATTCAATTGGTGAAACAAAACCCAAAAATAGAACCTTCTCATGTTCCACAAGAGTTATGAATTATGTTTGTTCTAGCACAATGTAATTTGTGATTAACACCTTTTGTAATTGAAAAACGCAAGATGAAAATCTCTTAAAAACATCTGAAGTTGAAAATTAATCACAAAAAACTAATGGTTTACAAAAAATTATTGCAAGTGCAAATATAGAATTTTGGAACAAAAAGTAAATCCTGATGAGGGCAAATATATCTTTCAGTATGATGATAAACAACTAGTGTTTATCTAATTGTCTATTTCGTCATAGAAAAGAAACTTTTCAAAGGTAGTTCAGTATCTCATTATTCACAATAGTTCTATCTTAATATCTTAGTGTCCTAAGGGTCTATGACAGATAGCTTTAATAGTATGAAATTAAGAATGGAAACTTGAGGGCCTCATAGAGAATACTGTCTATGGAACAGAAGTTTATGTAGCGAAATATTGAAAATTTTCTACAGGTGGCATTTTTTTGAGTAACATTTTTTGTCTAAATGAGAACATACAGTCTGTGTCTTATAGTGAAGATTTACCAAATCAAAAACTGACTAAAACACAAAGTAATAATACACAAATAACCACTATTTAAAAAATTCATTCAAAATATTTTTGGTGCATAATGTAGTCGAAAAAAAGGAAACTTTTTCCACCACCATTCAATAACATTCAGCATTAAGATATAACAAATACTGAAAGCACAAAAGCTGTCGAGTGGCAAGCATAATAATTGTTCCTTTAATAATATCAACCTTTAATTTTGTTATATGCTTTTGCACATATAAAACAGGATTCTCCCATTTTTAACACATGAAGATTGCATATCTTCCATTTCTAGGCACTTGTTTTCATTTACAGGAAAGTAGGTAAATTTTTCAACTGTATTTGGATATTTTATCGAAAACTACAGTAAACATGTTTTACTGTTAACGAAATGTTTGCACATTATATATCTCTTTAATATGGGATTATTAGGTTATTTACTAGTTTTAAATTTAATTTTATATTACAGATTTATGACAAAACACTGAATGCCTATTCTACTTCAAGTGACCCAAGCTTATTCCTGACAAAAAATGCCATTAGTAACAAACACATATTTCAAAGTTAATGAATTATTAAAAGGAACGATTAAAATAATATAGTATCCCATAGCCATTACAAGTACTTGCAGCTAGCGCAGAAAGCAACAGTCGTGAAATTAAGCAAGCGGTAGCATTTATAGAGCTTAAACGATCGCTTCTGAATGATCTTTACTTACACGGGACGGTTCCCACAAGTCCCTGCTCGATAATCTTTGCTGCGAACCACTCCATGAGTATGACTGACACATAAAATGATACCATTAGCTAAAGCAAGTGGCACACCGAAAAAGTAATTCCGTAGTGCATATTTAGTAACTGCCAGTTTTGTTGTTGAAATATGGTTCTTTTTTTTTATTAATAATAAAAGGCAGCTAAAGATGTTCTTCGAACAAAACAAAGTTGTTAGTATTTATTTTCAACAGTTTTTGACAAAAAAAAAAAAGACATAACTTTGCTCATAGAACATTTGTAATTTAGCCAAACAGCAGCCTTATATAAGTTTACTTTAGGATTACATCGAGCTTTGCTGAAAGCTAGACTTCTTGCCAAACAAGCTTCTTTATATGTATGCTACACAATAAGACTACAAAAAAATACTTACATCGCTAGGCCTCTTGAATGAATCATAAGATCTCTCAGAGCAAACACTTGAAGTCTCTGATTCATCTGAGTGGTTATCCAATGACCTCATGCTTTTTCTTGGACTCCTAAAATGTTCTGGAGAATCGTTCTGGAAAGAAAAACAAAAATCAAATAAAACACCCCGTAAGATAAAACACGAGTATAACGTTAAAAAAACATTCCTAATTGCATTATAATTCATGATATTTGAACAAGAGTAATAGTAATAGATATATTTTACAATTTATCAACAAGAATCAACAAGAGTTTCTTACAAATGCATCTGCTAAGGCATTCTCAGCCTCCCGACTTTGCTGCAGTATCTTCTGGGCCAGTACGGGTCGAGAAGCAGGGCTCAAAGGTGGCCTATCACTACCCCGTCTGAATCTACTCAGGCTAGACCCTCGATTGGGACTTGTTTCTCTCGAAGTGTCTCTCGATCCTTGTGTGGACCTCGGGATACCTGAAGACAATCTTCTCGGTCTAGGCGAGTCATGGTCGGCAGCTCTTTGGTAGAGATATGTCAAACGTGAACTTGGTGATCCTGACCTACTAGTAGCTGCAATAAAGAGCGAAAAAATGGTATTAGGTGCACTGCACTTTACACCGTCATAACCTCTTAAAATGTTACTGAACCACGTGATTCAAATGGTTATTTCTTTGTTAAGTAGATCTTATACTGTACTATGATGGCAAGGTTACCATTCCACGCCCTATGATCTTCTTTATGTTGTTTTTGAATTATATTAGTAACTGTTCATTGAAAATTTGACAACTTAATTATTCAGGATGATGTAAACATGGATATAAAAAGGGACAAAAATAATATTACAATTAACACTTCAATTACAATAAAACGGCATGACAACTAACAGAACGATGAGAATCAAATGCAATGAAGTATAAAAACCATAATAGGCAATCATGTAAAAAGGTATTACAAAAAAGTTGTTACTTTTGAACTATAAAATATTAGTATAAATTTCAATTTAAATTTTTCTTTATATGTTTGATGTAAAAAAAAAATCTAAAAAATTAAACCTATTTACCTGGTTGACTAATATTTTACTTTATTAATTCGTTGTGACAATAAGGATAATCTTACATTAGCCTTGAAATCGCCAGTCTACATAAAAGTTAATGACTGAGTAAAACGGAATTTTCATCAACCAAGTTGACATCTTGAGAAGGCGATTAAAATTAATTACTATATCAAAGGTTCTAACGCTCTCACAGGGCGTCTATAAGGCTTCACAAGATCATATTTGTTATAAAGGGGCATGTATGCTTACTCTAAGATAGAATACATTAAAGGACGGAATTTCAAATGGAAACTATAATTTTCTTTATATTTCCATAATGAATCTTAAGAATTCATTTTGTAATTTTCCACCACTTGCAACTACTATTCATATTGCTTATGTATGGACACAATGGGTCGAACCTATGTAAGTTTGTAATTTATATAAGTAGTTCAAATATATAAGTAGTTCGAATGTTTCACTACCGCAACATTGGTTACAAAGTAAATCTCTAGAATTTATTTTCCGCATATATCTATAAACCCAACAGTTTATGCTAATATTCAATTTTTTTTACCGCGTTACATAAAAAATGTACCATTTACTTGTTTGATGATTATAACTAATTTTCAGGAATTTTTGGCACATTTTAATTCGCTAAATTAAAAAAACTGACTTACGTTGAGATTGTGAACTTCTGTTTCTTGTTCTACTGATTCTTTCTGGTGATGCAGTAGCCACTGTATCAGGAGATTTCCTTGGCCGAGCTACAAGGGGACAAAATAGTTAAATCTTTACCTAACAAAACCAGCAACTAATTATATTTTGCAAGCTTTGCTCTCCAATTGACTTTATGAAAATGTTTTAAATTACTGATAGGAAGGAAGACAAAATTATGGTTTTTTTTTTGCTACTATTATTTTTGCTACATCATCTGGAAATGATATTTATGTAAAAAATCATACACCTATAAAAACTTCCTTCAGATCAGTAATGTGTAATTATTATGTTAAATGTTAATGGATTAATTTAATTAATAAAAAAACTATGTTAAAATGATGTGTACCTTGCTGCGCAACCTCCCCCTCTAAAGTCAAACATGGAAAAAAGCACAACACAGCAATTAATAAACTAAATAAAAAAAGTATTATTAAAAAGCATCAAAAATTTGTTCAGATTCACTGTTATCAGTAGCAATAAAATTCTCTCCTGTGAGAAGCTTAAAAATTATTCAAGTGAACAAATCCCGGTGGTTAAGTTTGGTCAACGCATTAAATAATGAACAAAATCTTGATAAGCTTTACATGCACAAAAATTAATCAGGTTATATTATTATAAAATTGAAAGACAATAAAAGCTGTTGACTACTTTTTCGTTTTCGATTTTTCTATTTAATTATATATGGGTGTTAAAAGTAAGTCTGATAGCTACAGGTCGATGAAACAATTCATATTTGGAAAAATTTAATGGATTATTTTTTTAAACTGTCATATTAATACGTTGATGGTGACAATGAACAAAAACATTTTTCATCAATGGAAAAATCATGTTGATTAAAGAAACATTTGTGACTTGAACCCTCAACACTGTACTTTTGGTATATAGGCTGCGAGGCATAACGTTGTGCCTTAACCACAAGAGTACTTTGTATTTCAACAAGTCCACAATAGATTACACATAACTCTTATCTCCCCTTGTTCACATTAAAATATGGTAAGGTAGTAGTGAATACGATTTTGTATTGATTTAATATTTATATGAAATATCTCTAGGATCTACTATTACTTTTGTGGTATGTAAAATGTCATAAAATATAATAGTTTTTTCTATTTCAGAATTTTCGGTTGTCCCTGAACTGAATTTTATTCACTTATTTTCTACATTTGTTGAGTTATAATATGGCTTTTTTATTTTACAGAATAATTTTATTTATATTTCAAAAACAAAAGAAATATATATTAGAGGCAATAGAGAACGACTCTTAAAATATAAAAGTAAATATAAAACCGGTAGCAAGCCATAATTTCAAATAGTTAATTAATCTGGGTCTATGTTCACCTACAAATATAAATTTGGAATATATAAATATAAAACACTGATTTAATTCACTAAAAATTGCAGTAGTTATTTGTTACTAGGATATTCATTTATCATCACTCAAAACAATTATATTTTCCCACATAGTTTTCCTTAGAAAATTGGTAAAACAGTATAAAATATCGTCATAGCATAAAAGTCATAAATCCACTCCAATAGAAAAATATTTATGAATATTGCACTATAATAGTTTTCCTTTCTCTTTAAATCTGAAAACTGTCGCTATCTAATTTTACTTTTAGAACATTCCTGGTAGTATATAATCTAACAAACATAGTACATATATATTTTAATTTAGTCTAAAAAAAACATTTTAGCATGACAAATTATCAACTACAAAACTGAAAATGATTGAACTAAGACTGATCATATTAAATAGCAGACATGATTCTTACTACTTTACTGTAATGTTTACAGATTAAAAGCAAACTACCAAGCTGTAATATGATATATACGTACGAAGACTGGCGGTGCCAGACTGGATTTTATTTCTTGCCAACGCAGAGTACTGAGCCCTTGCTTTAGCTCTCTGGGCAGCCTGAAGGTCTATTGCAGAGTTGCTTCTAAATCCTTTTCTTCCCGAATCTGTAATACAGCCATAAATTGTTTTACAACAGACTATATTTGTAACAATTCTATCTAGACATTCATCTACAATACTAAATACAGTGATGCCTTTATAATATCAATTCTGATTATTCAGATTCCTCTGTTATCTGAAGTGTATTCTTTTTCCATCTTGTACTAGCTATAATCCGGATTTTGAACGATTCAGTTATCTGAATGAAAAATGCATGTGTGGATCAGCTTAAAACAAAAAAGATTACGAAAGTGATTCTTATTACAAAGAGAAAAACATTGTGCTATAACTTCTGATATTTTTGCTGCAAATACAAAGCAGCTGCACATCAGACAGTATTATAATGACCATTTTCTTAAATGTTAACAAACGGGGATAATTGACAAACTTGATCGACAACCAACAGAATTGACTAAACGGGGCGATTCACCCATTTATGAGGCAATTGAGGAATGCCTGTGAACTTGGAGTAACATCAAATCAAATTTATAATGTTGATAGTCAGCTTTATTTTGGAAAATGCTGTATAATAAAACACTAGCACATTAAGGAACAATGTGCACTAAATCTTAAAATATGTAAGAAAGGCTTTTTTTAGCGGACACAAATGCAGATAGTCACTAGCGATAGTTATTAGGCATTACAGAAGCTCAAATTCCTAGATTGTTCAAAAATATGCAACTTCCTATTGAATATAAGTAAACTATGTAATAATGCATGGACATGTGTATTATTCAAGGAATGATTTCTTGAACCATTTGTCCATCAAGACAATATATTTGCAAGACAATATAATCTAAATGAAAAAGGATGGCTAATTATTAAGTTTCCTCACATGCAATAGAAAAAGAATTGGGTAAGAAAATTAGCAGATTATGACAATGTTTCATCCTCCAAATCCACCTGCCCTAATCCAACTAATGGATCAGAATGCAATTCAATTAATTAAGTTGCCCTACTGAAAAAGTATTCTGGCTAATACTATTTCTTCAAAAAAGCAATACAACGAATGTTTAAAGTCGATAAATTCAAGAAAAAATCTGATAATATTGAACTGATTCTGATGTTCTGATAACCTTAAAAAATCTAGAATCTAATGATTTAGTTCCCTTAAACCGTTTAAGAAGAAAAATTAAAATCCTGATTATAAAATACAATAAGACAGGAAATATAAAATATAAGAAATATAAAAGACAATACTGCTAAAATGCTTAATAAATTTGAAGTTTAATAAAATCCTACCACACATTTGAAAGTTGATCAATGAATTGACGCAAATGAAGAAATACTACCAACGTCTATAATTGTTCAGATGATGACGATACTGAACTCGGACAAGTTGATAACATAAAACATCAAATTGCTATAAATTGCATTAATCTTTGCTTATAATGGGCAGAAGAAAATAATTAATTATGAGAAGGCTGAATGAATGAGCCATAATGAAAATAAAACGACAAGCACCACTAAAAAACTTGATACTCACAATTTTTACAACCTGATTTTTTTAATAGTGTACAATTTCAAAATATATACGACGTTTAGAAATAAGCTATTTTTGTTACTTCATTTTAAATTGAGTTTATTTTGTAGATTTTATTATTTAATTTGTAAATTAAAAAATAAGAAAGACATATTTTATGCCAGGGTAACCCGACTTTTTTAATAATCGGGATCAGTCTGGATTTTCTTGATCTGGATTATCAAGACATCACTGTATATTAACAATCAATAGATTTTAATTATTTAGTTAAAATCTTATTATATTGACATATTTATAAACTAATGCCTGATAAAGCTTCAGTCTTGAGATGTAGGGACTTATGTATTTATTTTGTTTTATGAAAAGCATGTCAGATAAAATAAATTGAATACAAGAGAATGTTTCTTTTATCTGAATTTTAACAATGAAGAAACGAAGCATACTAACTTATAAGGGTTTTTTATATAAACTTGCGTATTATTTAAACTTCATAATTTGGGGTTTTGGATAACTATTTAACATCCAAGATGAGAAAGATTTGTTGGAGTTTAAGACAGTTTTTAAGTCAGATTTTCTGTTTTGATTTTTTTTTTTTTTTTGAAATTATAACTATATTTGACATGATTACTACTTTCAAATCTCACCATCTTGTTGAAATTGTTTCAAATCAACATAATTTATTATTTTCGTGATGTAGATTGAAATTTTTATGAAGTACATCTATCAATTAAAATATACAATGTATAAGTTTAGAGAGAAAATATGTTTTTACTTTAATATTTAGTATAACTTAAAAACAATTACTTGGCCCTTTTTATTGCAAGACATTCGAACCACATTTAGTGAAAAATAAAAATAAGTGTAAGAATTTTGACCCAACAATTTGAATCCAACTGAATTAATTATACAAGGTTTCAGAATAGTTTCTGGCATAACTTTAACAGGATAATGACCTCACACAATAACAGTACAATCTAAATCGTACATTTTAAGGCAATCCAATAAAACATAAAAAACATCATGTTTTTTCATGGATTAATAAATTGTTAGGTTCATAGTAAATACATCAGCGGATGATATCCTATATACTGCCGACTTTTGTTTTATACATTATCTCTCTCTTTTGTTAATCGAGATAGCATTTAATTTAACCAATGTTAAGACTGTTAGAGATGTTTCAAAACCTTATGAACCGCGAAATGCGCGAAAGGCGGGGCTTTTCCCATTATTCTACTATGTAAGTATGTTGTGAAAACAGGCACCGGCTGTAATTATGTTTCTGCGCATATAAAGGTCAAAGCTCATAAGGTATGGAAACATCTCTACTGCTCTGATGAGATGAATGAATAGCATACTCCAAACACTGATTAAATAATCCTAAGATTAAAACTAGTCCTGGAAATAGTCTTGCATATTTCCATCATGCAGCCCATAAACTGAAAACATCTGCATATTCCTGACAAGTTGCCACTTTTAATACTGCTAAATTTTAGTCATTATGATAATTGATGTGACCATATGTATTTACTAAATTCTATAGTTTGTGTTTGTGTAGATGATAAACTAGTTTTATTTTCGGGAATGAACACATCACACGACATAAACAATGTAAACCTGTTCACGTGAAAGCAATAATCGACATCACATGGAATATCATTCCTAACCATATTCGCGCTGAACCTATTTTTATAAAAAGATACTGACCCGATCCAGTGGCGTTTTGTCATAGGGGGCATGACGTATAAAAGTTATATCTAAATAAAAGTTATAGCTATATAAAGTTATATCAGGAACTATTCTGAAACCCTATATACATCAATATACTTGCCAGTATATGACTAATAATTATTATTTTTATTCTCTAAATGCGATAAGTTATAGAACACATTTACATATACATGTAGGTACAATACAAAAAGTACAACTCGATTCACATGTGGAAATATACACCCATTAAATTTTTTCTATATTTATATATTATATTTTTATTATTATTGTAATAAAGTCTTATTACCTAAAGCCTAATAGTACATTTTTTTTGTCTTGGTCAACTATTAAAGTCATTAGCTGTGTTTGTGTAACATTTCACCGTTCACAATTACTTGATCATCATTTATTATATTTTGTAAAATAAGTTAAAACTTTTAAGGTAGCTGATTAATTCTTTAATTCCTGTATCACTTAAGATTTTTTGGATTGCATATATCTGTTATAATCTAGGACAGAGTGAAAGAAGGTGTACAACAGTTAGCAGTTCATTGCACCACTAATATGTTGGAGATGAGTCTTTTCATAGGACGTGCACGGATGTTAAATATATGTGTTCTATTCTTAACATTTCTGATAATGATTTGTTCACGCCTAAAAAAATGAGATACTTTCCACTGGGTTACAGATGGCTTAACATGCTTTAGTGTAGTTGGTTCTCTTTCCTATGTACTGTCATTCTCTAGAAGTTGTTTTTTTTCCATGTTATAAATAAGTTATCTGGTTGAATTTTCGTTTCTGATGACCTTTTCATCTCAGTAGCTTGCCTTGCTTCGTGATCCTGTTCATTCATTTGAATGCCCACATGATCCACATAAAAGTAATGGTTTTGATTTTGTTAGTATTTTTAGTACCAGGTGATCTGAGATTAATATATAATTTAGTGAAATAGGCTGCTTCCCGAGTCTGAAAAGATGATAAAATATGAATCGGTAGATCGATGGCAATACTTCAAGACTATATGGGTAGCACGTAGTCCAGCTGCAAAAACTGTGGCATCTGGGTGTAGAGACCATATCGAAGTTCTCTTTGGTGTTATTGATGCACATCTTACGTCTTCCTTGGTATCCAAACCGTATTTGCATAGTTGGTTACAGGATGTATATTTAGTAAGGTGTTTTTTAAATGTGCAATTTTAAGTATGTCACTTCCAAGATATTACTTATTAATACCCATTAAATATTTATTAAGTTTGTTTCTATTTGAAAAACCATAATCAAATTGATAATTAAAATTTATATCACATGGTTACTTCAATAGCTACAAGTTGGTGTGTAAGACATATACATAGAATTTTATTTATTTATGGTTAATTACGTGACTTGGTACTGTTTCATTTATAAACTTTTTTAAAACTGGATATTTTAATGTGCATTATTCCAAACAATCTTGAATCTATACCTCAGAATCAATAATTATTTGCATTTTGTCACAACGAGCTGTTTACATTGTTTTTATGTAAAAAATTTTCTAGAAATACTTTCAGAAACTTTACAAAAACAACTTTTTACTCAGAATTCTGTATATGGCATATTTGATGATTTTTTTGTGTCAACAATTTTAGTAATAAGTACAAAAAAAAGATCATTAAATATCGTATGCAAATCTACTGTAAAACATTTTATATTCATAGTTTCAAATTCTTGTTCCTACCCTCATGTTCTGTAATTGGGTTTTACCTGTGGAAGTGTTCTCTAAATAAATAAATGAAAACAGGAGGCTAGGAAAGATTAAGTTATTTAAACGATATTTTACAGATATTTTTATATTTATATATCATGATTCTTATTTGGTGATCAATTATACATTGTTATATACATTTTGTTATGTTGTAGAGCAATTGTGGCTAAATTTGGTAGCCAATTTGAATTTCATCCCTACATCTCCAACATATCACTTATCCTGTAAAAAAAATGTCTGAAATAAAACACAGTACAAAAATAATTTTTCTGTCTTATATAAACAACTTCAACACCGACCACGTTTCTTCAATCTTATTCTCTCGATATCTACTACGTGTTAACATTCTCATATTAAAATATTTAATGGAAATAATCCTATATAACAGGCACTCACTTATTATATTGAGACCTATGGTATTGAAAATATAATCTCAATTTTTTTAATTTCTCAAATGTAATAGAATAAATTAACCCAATAGTTGATTGATTTCTATAACGTAGTACTAGGAATGTTATAGGCTTAATTAAACAAAATTATTGGTACAAAATTAGCAATATGTGACATCAAAATTTATTTTCAGAAGTCAGATATAACAATTTCTGTACTATCAAGAACTAATTGAGATACTAGCGATACATTCCTCTGAAATATAGGCAACAATGAATTAACTTTTGGAGATAATTATATTCTTGTCTACAAAATGGTTACCCTCTATGTACCAAAAGCAATGTTTAACTCAAAAATTAATTCACTCCATTCTTTCGTGATGGTACATTATTCCTATAGATTGATCTACTGTAAACTCTAAAAACATCAGTAATTTTTTTTGTCATTTACAGTATCTAGCGGTTCCAAACAATATGGCAAAATTAAATTCGGAAAATCGTGCATAACAAAAAATATAAAAGCTATTTATAGTTATATAAAATTACATACTTTCTCTGCTAAGTACAGGTATACCACTACGTTGTCTGTAGCTTCGTGGTAGTGAAGGTGCCCTATGCAGCCCACTACCAGTACCCGATAAGTTTTCTGTACTGCCTAATTATCCGTTAATAGCAGCGTAAGCAGAACAGAAGATGAAACATGTAATTTTTATCACTTTAGCAATAAACAGTGAAAATTGATGATGGTCCAATTTTAGACCATGAGAAGACTTTGAAGATTGTTGATGGATTTTTAGATTATTAAAATTAAATCTAAAAAGCACATAAGTCAAGGTTAATATTATACAGGACACACTAAATGTATTGCAGTGCTGCAGGTGTAATTGGACTATGTATACAAAATCCTTCAAATAACCAGATTTTTGACATGATCCATATGCATATAAAAAACATCTCCACATACTGACAACATTTGTCCTCTTGTCCTACTGAAATCTTAAGAAACCTTATTCATGGACATGAGAAGTAAGACCGGCAGTTCTTCGTCTATACTTGATATTCCAAGATATATATTCTAATTTTAATTGGCGCTTTAGTAATTTCCAAAATAATAGACGCCTTAAATATTTCACTGAATATATAACACTGGTAATTTGTCAAGTTAATGTGAATCAGCAGCAACTGTTCTAGATATTTAGAAATTAAATTTTGAAAGCTGTTGGTTAAAATCCATATATATGAGGAAATTACTTTTTTCTTTAATGTTTATTGAGGTAACGAAAACATATATAAAGGACATAGTTTTTCAGGGTTGTCAAGTTTATATTGTGTTATGCAAAGTAAACCCCTTTACCAATGAAAGAGGTATAAATAGCACAAACTGTTAGAAATCCGGGAATCCGTTAGAACAATATGCCTGATACACTAAAATCGTACCAGTACCACTAAGCTGTTGCCTACTCAGGGTTAAACCGATTTTGCACAGTGAAGATTACTGGGAAAAGAAATAGTAGCACGTGTATTGTAAGCTTGTGTTTTAATGATTATCACTATCGGTATATATTATTTTCATAATTAAAATTGCACTCTGCAAAAAAATCTATTTATCACCACGATGTATGAAAACAAAATATGAACCTGGAATGTACAGAGAACTGCTAATCTTTGTTTTAACATAAGAATGTTAAATAACCATATAGAAATGTTCAATAGGGGTAAAATTTGGAGAGTGATTCAGTAGTTCACTTCTACTTGAAAGGTAAAGTATGAATTTTGGCAAGATAAAAATAGATAACCACCACAGTTAATATTATACAGGGTGCACTAAATATGTTAATAACTATTTTGCAGCTGTAGCAAACATTTTACATATTAAAAATAAATACATGTTATTCTGACTAATAAAATAACTTCTGTCTTAAATTGAAAGCTATCGTTTTTGTTGAACCGAACTTCTAACCGAACCAAAGTTCTATGCTCTGAGGTGATTTTTAGAATAAATAAGTGCTACGTAACCCAGTAAGGTGTAAGGTATAGACGAAATGAAGACCATTCAGTAAGCTCTCTTCTACCTACACAATGGTGCAGAAGGATACACCAGAATATTAATATACATTTGACTAATAAAAAGTGTTCACACCCCTTTTCTTAGTCAAATATGTGGGGTTTGAATATTTAATTGCTATATTAATATTATTAAGAGCATTAAAACGTATGTAACACACTTAAACACGAATAAAAAATTGTTAGAATAAATCGCTGTATTAAAAAAAAATTAAAAACATACCTGTAACGGTTCGACCATATCTCGGTGTTTTAAACCCACTCGCGATATTATTATTTGAAGAACTGGCCGACATTCCATCCCCTTGCAGAGCTCTTCTATAGCTAGGCTCCAGAGATTGTAACAGAGCCTCTGCTTGTTCGGGGAAATGATCTCTGAAACCTCGAAAGGCCCTACAAATTGTACACAATTAGTATATACTTCGACAATTTCATTAACGTAAATTCCTTACTTTCTAGAGGTGACCCTGGCTTCGGGATCTGCATCGGCGATTCCCTTCTTAATGGCTTCCTGAAGTGCTGCGACGTGCCTCTCTAGCGAATGGGCAGGCCACTGTGTTAGCATGAGTTCCAGAAACTCACAACAAGATCGCCTAATATCTTTACTTTTCGATTTCTGAGCATTATTCGTTATGATAGGTATAAGCCTTGGGCTGTGAGTATTTTGGATAATAAATTTGACTGCGATTGTTCCCGACGTTGCCATAACCTACAAAATAAACTTACAATTTCAAATATCTTTTTTTACACAAATATTTACCTTGGCAGAATTCTGAATTAAATTAATTAAGAGTTGTAGTAGCATTTCCGCCGATTTGTCAAACTTATTGCCAAGCGTTTGAGCCACATACGATATCGTTATACAAGCCTCCCTCACAACTTGAGATCTTAAGTCCTTTATAGTACCTTGTAGTGGTATTTCTAAATTTCTCAATCCTACATAAAACTCTTCAAAATTCACAGCACCGGCTATGACTAGAGAACGTATTTTCTTTAGCTAAAACGATTTCATGATGTTTAAAATTATCAAATATTTTAATAATAGTACTTACTGCATCTACTCTTTTGTTCCATTCTTTATTTGAATCAGAAATAATATCCTGAATATTTTTTATCTGCTCTGTGACTTCCCTCGCAGAAAAAATTTGAATTGTCGGACAGTCTTCAAAGGATTTGATGAAGGAGTCTTCATCTACTGCTCCAGCTACAAACACAATAGTCATTATTAATTACAGATGAACAAACTAAATTGAAATAATGTAGCTTTTAAAAAAATGTATTAATTATTCTCCCAACAAGGCAAGTCTTTAAGGTATACATTTACATATTTTACCAATGGTACATTTAAATCTATACAACTGTAATAACAGTTTCTGACAAAATACAAAAAAAAAAACAGAATTGACAAATCAGATTTGCCAAATTTTAATAAAAACGCATCCTATCAGGCAAGAAAACCTTATATTTACTCCATTTGCACATCACACGTCAATACAACATTATTATTTACAGTAAGTAATAATGTACTAATAATAAATTATAATAAATTTATCACAATAAATACAGAATAGAAGCATGTTATAATATAAATGTTCTTTCTATCAAGTATTATGCCAATACATGAAACAAGATGTTTAAACCAACTTTATAAAAATTATTCGTTTACATTGTTCAACAATGCATATTACCTATCATCTGCTGTATTTGTTTGTACGGGATGTTATGAACTAATCACTATTATACCTTTGAATTCTTAGTTATGAAACCAAACAAACATTACACTGAAATGTGTTGACAGCAAATAATGTGTCAGTTCTGATAAGTGACAGCTGTCAATATATTGTTCCTGATTGACTAGAAAGGCACACGAATTTAGTATGCGGAGATGATTGTTTATAAATAACAAAAAACTCATTACCCTATTGGAGAGTTTTATATGTCATTAGGTACCTACAGCTATGTGCCAATTCAATGGGCATCTGAAAATATGTTTTAGAAAGCTAATGTTTTAACTGTCAGAAATGTGGTCGAGTTTCTGGATCTTTTTATCTCATATTATATGGAATTCATCAATTTTAGGCCATCTATTTTCAGCCAGAGCACTAAAATGTGGATGTGAAGATTTTGACAATGGTGTACGCCATAGGTATGTTATTAAATTGCATACACAGTCATATTCAATCCAGTACACACCGGGGATTCCCAAAATGCGAAGCAAGTGTTTCTAAATATTTAACATTCATTTATTCCATTAATGACGATATTCAAATACAGTTTTGACTACACACATTTATAAGGTGTGCCTACGGATTAAACCGTCAAAAATATATACAACTCAAAGATTCTCCATATATAGTGCATTGTTAAAATCAAATGTACATGACAATGAAAAATATAAATTGCAATTGAAAAGACTGTTTTTGCGAATAATTACCACCTTAACCCTTAAGCTTCATATTAAAATAAGCATAATTTGACTAAAATAATTTTATTTACAGTGTGTATGTTTCACCAGATCATTTAATTATATAATTTTAAGGATAATAAGCTATTCATTTTGAAGAAACTTAAAAAGAACATAAATTGAATTTCCAAACCATTACCAAAAATCCCTCTCATGTAAAGTATTGATAAATGGATGTTCAAAACATTTCATTATGTTTATATAAAAAAAATATAATACATTGGTTGCAAATTGTATTCTGCAAAATTAACTTATCAATTATAAGTCTATGTTTTAAAGATTTCTCCACAATAAAAATAATTGCAATACAAATTTTACTCTTAAATATCTTAGGCACAGCTGTATTCAAATATTAAAATCGTTTTTAATCAATGTTTAAATTAAAATAAGTAATTTCCCTTAAACAACCCCGGATAAAGCCTTAAGAATAGAAATAAAAAAAAACAGCCCATCCCTCCACCATCATATAGACCACCACCACCACGAAAGTTTATAAACTTACTTGACGAGGCGGAAATCTTTCGAATGGAACCAACTCGGCTAAAAACTTTCATGCAGAAATTAGGATTATTAATAGGTATATCAAAAAATAAAGCAATATTAGATAAATGGTCAGCTGAAAACATTTATATACAAGTTAAACATCGATTGAAATGAAACTCACCAGAATTTGCGCTGCTGGGAGTTGCAGCACTTCTCTGTTTCATCGCACTTCCCAGACTGGGTTTCTTCATTGGCACCAAAGGTTTCGCCATAACAGCTTTGTCTACTTCATCCGACACTAGAATAACAATTTTTATTGTCACGTATAACAAAAAAAAAACTTGTCCTTC
This sequence comes from Rosalia funebris, assembly GCA_037954035.1. Taxonomy (NCBI): domain Eukaryota; kingdom Metazoa; phylum Arthropoda; class Insecta; order Coleoptera; family Cerambycidae; genus Rosalia; species Rosalia funebris. The sequence goes on along the minus strand of JAZFAV010000016.1, from coordinate 17,670,284 downwards.
ATTGACTATTATGATAACAAGTTACTTAAAGTTTGCTGCAAGAGGCTTCAATGTAAAATACAAAATAGGATTGTAAAAGTAAGATTCTTAAAAATAATTCTACTTACAGTGAAATAATACCTAATAATTTTTTTAAATCAAATCGTGGCCCATTGTAAGGCATCAAAAAGCATATACTCGTATATAGTCGACACTCGTAGGAATATTTGATTTAGCATATTATGATTTCTGATATTTACGAGACTTACTTCAAGAAATAGGTTCAAAAAGAAAAACTTACAGTCGCTACTTTTCGAGGCCGTTAATAATAGCTCCCCTCTGCTTTTTGCCTCGTCAAATCTCGCAGACAAATGAGCCCATTTCGATTGTGGTACTAGATTACGTCTCTGCAAATCTATCCGTAGTTTATCACCAACATGCTTATAAAGGTCCACTAAAGTATTAAATGCTGTATCCCTCACTGTTGCGGTGGGATCGGAGAGCAAATTCACAATATCAGGAATGAATCTGTTTAAGGTTAACGAGTGAGCGCCATGTCTGAAAATAAAAATGTTCTTTGTTAAAACTCGAATTAGAAAATAGTAACTAGATAGATAGCTCAAACAGCAAGAAGTTTTGTATATTTTCAAGTTAAACATTCACTACTGTATTTCAAGATTTGTAGTGTGCTTCGCTCTCAAATAACATAGATAGATATTACATATACTATGTAGAATATTTATAACTTCATAAAATGCATATAAATTATTTGTAATTAATTATAAGGTGTCTATGAACTTACGATTTATTTTCAATTAGTGTAGTATGAGTTGTCACACAACTCATTTGAAGATGATCAAACCTGCTTGAAAATTAAACTATTTTAAACTATACAAAAATGGAGACTCCAACAATATATGTATATAAAAAAATATGGATAAACACATACAGTGTACATGTAGCTGAATGATTTGGATATGGCCTTTGCAGGTCAATTGGTCATGTTTGTATAATAATTGTAAAACAGTATTAACCCTATTTGGAGAGGGATTTTGATTTTGAGGGATTCTCTTCATTTTAATTAAGTTTTCTCTTATACCTACCTCTTTATAAATAGCATAGTGTCAAGTGCAGGTAACAGCATTCATATTTCTATTGTTATTTTTATAGCATATAACTATATAATGAATTAGCTAATATATTACATGATAAAAATTTACAAAAGGCTATCTTAAGTGAAAGTCAATTCTTGACAGCTGTTCCCAACATTTTTGTTAAGACATCTAAATCTTTATTTTTGAATTAAGTTTAATTCAAAAAGTTTAAAACACAAAATATCCTCTAATGTAGTTCTATTCCTAGATTTCCAGGCTCATGTCTTAAACGAATTTGTCATCTACCAAAATAAGAGTTCTAGATACAATCTTATCTAACAGTTCTTGACAGCAGTTCCCAACATTTTTGTTAACAGAACTGAACTCTAATTATTAAGAGCCTAATTTAATTTAAAAAGTCTAAAACACATGAAATATTTTCTAATACAGTTCTATTCCCAAGTTCATATCTTAAACGAATCTACCATCTACCAAAATAATAGGAGTTATGGATACAATTAATCTTATCTGGAAGTCAATTCCTGACGACAGTTCTCAATATTTTAACAGACGCTAATTTTTAAGCTCTAAAACACATAAAATATCTTCCAGAATAGTGTATTTTTCAAAAATTCTCAGGATCGGGTCTTAAATGAATTTACAACATACCGAAATAGAAATTTTGTTAAATTGCATGGACTATAAAAAATCTATAAATAAAATGAATGAAAACAGAGAAACGTACATTAAAATATTGAAAAACCGAAATATTAATCTAAATGTGATCAAATTATTATCCATTCACTATCAAATAATGATTTGATAGTGAATGTTTGAATGTTTTCATATTGAATGAATGTTATTGAATATGAATGTTTTCATATTGAAGAATCACCTGTAAATTCATTAATATTAACCATAAGGTTCTAAAATGTTATATATAACATATACATATTAATATTACTACTAACCTACTAACATTATTTCAAACACTTTATCATGGATGTTATAGAAACCTCCCTTGTAAAACCTTGTACTGCTATTTTCCATATCACCGGTATTATAACAGTATTTAAAAATTTTGATGTTTTAATTGTTGTTTGTAATTCACTTAATTACACACAGACGTTTGTGGCGATGTCAACGATTTGATCTTAGACGCATACAGACATGATTGAAAAAATAATTAGACAATGAAAATACAGGGTTATATACAAAATTTAGGACCAATATTTTATTGTCAATTAGTTATATGTTGGTGGTTTTTAATAATTACTTTACAGTTGGGTTAATTATAAATAGAAATAAATTCATGGTATGATAGGAAATTACTTCAGTATCTATTACCACGAGCCGCAAATACTTCATAACTCTAAAATATTAAAATTATGAGCATAATAACCTAATTAGCTGTAATAAGCCTATTATGCCTTTAAATTCAATTTTAAATTAACTAACAGTGATTAACTATGACCATAGTTGTGCTAACGACTATTCTAAGTGAATTTGTGTGAACATATGAATGAGATTTTGGCAATATATTTTTTCTTCAACCAATGTTATTTGAATAAATTAAGATCGTACTAATTAATAATAAGTGCTAATGTACCAATTACCAACAAAGTGTATTATTTTATTTTTATTCCTATCATATATGTTTTAAATCTTTAATTCAATTAAAGTTCTAATCCATTCTAATTCAATTGAAATAATTTTTACAAGTTCAACAAAAAATAAATACTATACACTACAAAAAATAGCAAGTATGGAGCAAGCAAAATATTCTAAAGTCTACTAATTATTTTGCTAGTATAATTACGATATATGACTATGATAGCCGAATTAACTTGAAATACTGTAAAATAACAGCAAAATTCTGCAGCAAAAAAGGTGCGCTCAGCACCTAGTTTTGCTGCTTTCTGTGTATATCATTTTCTTTTAATTCTTCAGTTCTAAAGAAGTTTGTGGATGTTTGCGGATACATTACAGTGAATATTTGACCAAAAAATTTGTTGACCAGAGTGTAGGGCCCTACCACAGTAGCTAGGGTCATCAAATCTCCCGAAAAGCGATCAAAGGTTTAATAGAATACTTAAATACTTGAAAATACTTCTCTAAAGAGAAAAAAAGATCTAAAAATCTGTTTACAGATAAAGAGCATAAATATATAAATACACTAGGCACAAAAATTAAGGGATGTAAAAAATCTTAAATTTTTCGGTGATTTTCAAAGAGCTGTAACATGGAGAAAAATAGTCGCAGACCAATTTTTTAAAAAAGGAAATTAAAGCTCCAAGTTTCTAGTTTTCAGATCTTGAAAATTCAAAATTTCTTAATGTTAAAAATTTTTTACTGTCAGCAGTTTTTAAGTAAACATAAGAAAATCATCGGAAAAAAAGTTATCAAATTCTTGCTTTCCATGGTCCGTGGACCTTTCAAAAGATCCACGGACTTCAATAAAAAAAATTCGGTGAATTAATTATGAATGTTTTTTAGATAATGTTATCCTCTTTAATTTAGGTCTAAAAGCTACGATGATTTTTCACTGAGTTATCATCGTTGAATGCAAAAAAGTCAGTTTTGAATTAGGTAAGTAATTACTCGGGAAATAATGATCGTACAGAAAATTCAAGCAGGATTTTAAAAACTGCTAAGTAGTCTTTACAAGTTGTAGTTATTGGATTTAATTATTGGATAAAAAAATCTTTCGGTACGAGAATGTTGATTGAAAAAGGGATAGAAAATTGCATATTTAGGGATATTCGCTTAACTTGGCATAACTTTGCAAATAATGGATAGACTAAGGATGTTGACTGTTTCTTTTCAACCTCAAAGTATCACAAAGAAACCCCGAAAATTTCAAAGCGCTGCAATTTTTTTTCCATTGTGCTCGAAATGATCGAATTTGTCGTTTTTGCTAAAAATCAATTGAAGGATGAATTTTTCATTTTTTAAAAATTTTTTGAGGTTAAGAAGGTATTTTTAGCAATAATCCATATTTTTTTTTTATTAAAAAGTATTACCTAATTATTATAATAAAAATTGTTGTTTTTTTTATTTTCCAAAAAAATCACTTAGGTGTTTTAACGGGCTGCAACTTGAAGAAAAATAATCGTAGAGCACTTTAAAAAAAAGCAAATTGAAGCTCCAAGTTTCTAATTTTCAGATATTGAGTTCAAAATGCTTTACCATCAACAATTCTTGAGTAATCATAAGGAAACCATCGCAAAAAATTTTTGTTTAGCTTTCAAAAGGTAAGCAAAACCTCAACCATCAACATTTTTTGAGTAATCATACGAAAACCATTTTAGGATGTTTTCACATCCCTTAATTTTTGTACTTGTGTATATTGCATGAGATTGTGTATATGACTGTATTACTATATATACTATTAGGTGAAATGTAAAAGTATAATCCAAAAACCTCTGCTACCAAAAATTCATTGAAAAAAATTCATTTAGTACTAGAAAATATCTAATAAACTAATTATCCAAAACGTCAGAACGATCTTTACAAGCAGAGAAATATGAAAATGACTCTAATTAGATGGACTGGCCATTACAGTCATTCATATTTTAATTGTTATTAGATTAAACTAAAATTTAAAATTGCCTCTCTCAATCGTTTTATGAAAATAATACTTAGGGATTTGTAGAAGATTCTTGATACAAATATAGTATCAAGAATATTCTGCATTCATAAAGTATTAAATTCAATGTCCTAACTTACTCGTTTAGTGTGTTCACAAGACACCGCAGCACCTCCTCTCTAATTTTGGCGTTCTTGTGCGTGAAACAAGGTTGGAGTTTTTCGATAAGCGTCTGAGGGGTGAGGACGTTTCTCTCCAGCAGTTTCAAGATAAGCAGCTGCGACTTCTCCCTTACGGTATCTTTGGCATCTCCCAGTCTGTCGATCACGTTTGGTAATACTGTCGGTAGATATGGCCTAAAGTCTGTTCCTAACCTATCAATAAGGTACGTCAAAACCTCGATGCCACTGCTTGAGACCTGAAAAGAAAGACAACCCTCTATTAGTATAAACTAGATTTTTGCCAGATTTACGGTTATAATTTTAAAACAATTCCCTTAAATTCGTATTTTATTGCAATAATAAATACTACTACTTTTACAACCGACTACTTACTTTCTTACAAAATAGTACGTAAACCAACAAAGGGGCGTATCTACTTCTCAAAGAATAATTATTATTCATTTTGCAAAGGCCGAATTAATATCAAAGGTATCACATACACGATTTACACCCGAACATGCAATGCAATATAATATTTCTGTTACAATAATAAACAATCCATATAATAAAGATATTTGCTGAAGCGTAACTTCTATATTTCATCCGCCGACCTACCCACATGACGAATTGGGAAACAATGGGGCACCAAGATATTTATTTAAGTTCCAAATTGACAGGCCAATAGTTAACAGAACTGTCACCCCCCAATAGTCCCCTCATCATAAGAGGCAGACTCAAATGAAAACTTTAAAAATGCACCAAATGGAATTTTGTCTTACAAATAAATAACACTATAAGACTTATTGATTAGCAGTTTCCATTGGTGTCATTCGAAATCTTAAAGATGTAAAAATACAGTTGCAATATATCAATATAGGGTCTTTCAATAAGGACGCTCGATTTCTAAACGTAAATAAAACAAGTTGCGTGTGAGATATCCAATATATATTTTTTTTATTTTAAAGAATATTTTATGGCATTAAGTATGGAATATAACGTAATTTAAATATTCGTCGCGGCTTTGCTTGGTGGCACGTATTCAGGACGTCCAATTATCGATGACTATCGCATATCGCATAAATTTGGTGGATTGCGTTCATTATGTTGACTTTTAGGACATCTATTGTTTGCGATTTAAGATATCCCCAAAAGAAATCTAAAGGCGTTAAATCGCACGATCTCGGTGGCCAGTTCACGTCGCCGTTGCGCCAGATAACCATGCCCCCAAATCGCTCGTGCAGAATGTCCATCCTGGCATGCGCTGTGTGGCACGTAACACCGTCCTGTTGGAACCACATGTCGTCGGTATCCATATCATCTAGTTTAGACGACAAGACGTTGGTTATCATCGATCTGTAGCGCTCGCCGTTGACGGTTATGGCAATGCCAGTTTCGTTTTGGCAGAAGTACGAACCGATGATTCCGCCAGACCAAAATCCGCACCAAACAGTGGCATTCTTCGGATGCATTTGGTGCTAGTGTATCTCGTGTGGATTGGTATCGTCCCAAATCCGACAATTTTGCTTTTTCACATATCCATTCATCCAAAAATAGGCCTTGTCGCTAAATATGATTTTTTTTGGCGAAATTCCTTGTTTCGTCATGCAGGTGATCTCATGCTCACCACCATTTTCTGATTACTTTTCTGGGATATCGACGCCCACCGTAGGTAACAACGATGTAATCCCCATCACTAACATTTTTTTCTTCTAATGTTGGCAGTATTCGATTGCTGTGATTGCAGTTCATAGAGTCCTTGACTTGTTGTTGGACCTGGTTGGCAGACTTGGTCCATCGTAAGCTGATGGTTTTCATTCTCTGATAATTGAAAATTTGGCAGCAGACTGTCTCATCACTTTCAGCATATAACACGTCATCACCATTCAAGCTTGAGTTTGTGGCCTTTTTTTCCTTGGCATCATATTATTCGCTTTCTGATAATTCCGAGTTTTTTTTTTCATTTCAGCAAAGGCTGTGGAGAGTAGATCAGTCGTGATCCCTTGTCTAAGCGGTATCATCAGTTTTTCTTTTGCGTTGTTTTAGTGCTACAGATTCACTACGAACAGTGTTGAGGTGATCCACAAAGCTCCACAAGTTACCCCGTTAATGTACATGTAAATAAACCTGCGTCAAAGTTATCCCGTCAACTGTTCAGACTTCACTTAATAATTTGTAGAAAATAGGAGAACTGACTTAAAGGAATGATAGAAAACGGAAAATGCTCCTAGATAGTTTTGCGATTAGAAAATAACTTACTGAAACGATGACTCTGAAAGTATCTTCCCGCCATAGGAGGTTTGGAAGAAATTTTGAAGACAGCTGTTATCACATATACAGAAAAATGGCGCAAGGCTTGTCAGATTAACCACTTGGAAAATATGCAACGATTGCGTTACACTCTACTGGTTATACATGAAATGATGAGACTAGTGGGAGGTCGCTAGCACCAACACTAAGCACGCCAGAACGGTTGGAATTAAAAAAAAAACCTGATTTTATAAAGTTACCCCGTCAGTTAGAAGGAACCCCGTTTTATGGTATTAATTCAAATCGATTTTAAGCTAATTATAAAATAAAATTAATCGTGTCTAAATTTAGATTAAACATAGACAAAAACAATAGACAAAAATAATTTTTATGGGATTCAGCAACTTCATTAAACTAACGATTTTTTTAACATTGCTGAGGATCGTTAGAGGTTTGGTTCGTGGTATCTACATTATTTGGCTCACGTCCCAGAAAATAAAATGTACATAAATACATACGATGAAGTTATGTATACGCGTGACGTAGATCGGTTATTTTTTCACAAACAAGGTTTCTAATTTCTCTTTATTATAAATTGAAATAAATCTACATAAAACGTTAGATAAAATGTGGAGATCGTATTAGTTTAATACGAGCTATAGGGAATTAACTATACAGTGTTGGATATGTGTCGAAACACCCACCCAATTTTTCGTAAATAATGTGTTAAAGAACAATTTTGAAAATTTTGTAGGTTATTTAACCCATCACTTTAATTTTTAATATTATCGGTCTACTTTTGTATAGGGTGATTATACACTGATTGACAAAATTATCGTACCGCATTAAAATTTTTAATGTATTTATGTTTATTCATATTTTGCACAAAACTATTTTTTATTGAAAAAATAAGTCATTTGAATACGAATTTTTATTAGCTGAAAAGAAAAAAGGTTAACTTCGAAAAAAAATATGCTTTTTTGTGTTCAATAGCGAGATTTTCACCTCTGACACGAATCACACCCGTTAAACGTCTTTAAATTGATTGAAAACGAGTTTTTTTAGAAAATTCTGAAAAATATTTTCCTATTCTTCGATAACAGCCCCTCCGAACTCTCCAAAGATGCTTAGACCTGGGTTCCGCCATCGTACACGTCGCTTAAGTTGGTCCCAAACATGTTAGATTGGATTTAAATCTGAACGCCTTAGTGGCCACACCAAACACTCGATTGTAAACTCAATCAGGTAACCATCACAATATATGTGCTATAATAGGTATCTGGCATTATCTTGCATTAACGAAAATCTCTCGATTCCCCGCCCGATGTAGGGCGCAAATTGCACTACATATTCCTCAATTATCTTTTCTATGTACCTCTGTGAGATTAGAGACCTTCCCCGCACAACAACCAACTCGGTATGAACATCGAAGGAAATGCCACTTCAGAACATCAATGAACCACCATGAAATGCCACCTGGGGAACCATACAGCAGCGGGCGTACTTCTCTCCTCTGGACGTCTCCACATGAAATTATGACCATCCGAAAATTTGAGACCTACTCTCACCTCATCTGTAATAAGAACTTTCTCCCAGTTTTCCAAGGTCCAATATCAAGTCCTGGCTACTTTCTGAGTTGTAATAAGGAGAGGTCCACGGGCAGGATGTCAGACCCTAAGGTTATATTCAGTAAGCTTTCTTACAGTCCTGCTGGAAATTGAAGCATTTCGGACTTGCCTTAAGAGATTTCGTTTAAGATATAGAATAAAATCAAATGAAATCAAAAAAGGAAACCAAACAAGTGAAAATAATTGTAAGTGTAGTAGTAAGAATGATAGACATAATGCTACTGTTTGTGGAATATGAATTAAAATATCGGTTATAAAAGTAAAGAAAGAGTTATTTACAGTTTATGTTTACAACGAGAACTTACATCAGTATAGTAACCAGTATAATAATAAAATCTTAAAATATATATAACAAAATATGTATAACAAAAAAATAGAAAATATTTATGAATTTTCAAAATTGCAGTCAGATGTTTAACAATGTCCTAATCTCATCTACATTTTTCTGTATTCGTCAAACAAAAAAAAGTTTACATATTATTTTTCCTGAAGACAGCTTCATATTATAATAAAATGTTCTTCTTGCCTTCCAGGAATATTTAAATAAGAAAGACCACATCATAGCAAAATAAAATACCAAAATTTTCCTTAGTATTTATATATATTTATATTTACATAAATATAAAAGTACATGTAAACATTTATAAACCCGTATAAAAATGAACGCCTCTGTTTAAAATCATTATAAATAAATATTCACCTCAGCACACTCTAGACTTTCCAAATATAATGCTTTGGCATAGCGAATGCCGAAACTAGTGGTTGAAAAATATGGTCATACACATGAACACACTATAGTCAGTGAACATACTATAATAGACAGCGACATATCGCTGACTTACTTATAGAACACGATAGCTGAAAATATAAATGTCAGTGAACAGACTTCTATAAAAAAAAAAATTGATCGGAGTTACTTCTTATACCAGCCTATAGTTTAGTCATAAATCGTGAGCTGCAACACAATTATTTGTCCAGCCCTGTATAAGCATAATACAAAATGTTTGAAATAACTTTCCTATCAACCATATAGTATTTAGAATGAGAATATTGGCAGAGACAAGATAACAATTTGATCGATGCTTGCTATTGTTCTCCTCGGACTGTCAGAAAACAGAGGAATAACAATAATTAGAAAATACGCCCGTCTAGAGTAACGAAACAACATGCGTATATTTGTTTGACGCAGGCAAATATGCCAACATGCTAGAAATTAATCTTCCTTCCTATTAGTTACAACCAAAACTTTCACCAAAAACGAGTTTCTTATTGTTTGTCCCTTATACCTTGTAATAAATCACTTAAATATTTATGATTCAAATTAATGAATTAAAATTTCAAACCCAATATCAGACAAATGTTGAGAAAGTGGATATGTTTATGACAATCTCGTGAATAAAATTAGGAAGTAGTTAAATACCTCACTTCTATTTATAGTTATAAAATGAAATAATTTGCTCACAGTAAACTTCAATTTCCCCCATATACGATGGAAATATATTTTATTAGAATCTTTTTTTATTACCAGGAAAATTATTGAAAAGGAAAAACAAAATAAAAAAGTGGTTACGATAATGAATTGTTGCGATATAAAATAATGTAAATAGAACTCAGTCAGCCTTATGTAAGTGGTTCGTTACTAATTAACTCGATGTATTCAAAACAGAAGTGAAGAAAGAAAAATGTTTTACCAAATATAAGAAAGTATTCCATTTACTCTGATATTTTATATTTTTTATAACTCACTTGGATATTAGTACAAAACGTAAAAAAATGTTTTTCGGTATTCACACAAACCACATGAACGCTAACAGTTACTCGCGACACTAATCGGCTTCCAAACAATATTAAAGTATGTAGGTGTAAATAACTATAGTCCAATGATTAGTCACTTATGTAATTAAATCAGTATATAATATGGAAACCTATAAAAAAAGTATATCTAGTAAGGCTGTAGTAATATGTTAAGTGAATTATTAATTTTTTTTTATCAAGATGCCAACGTATTTGGAATACATCTAGACACTTGTAACGCAAATTTTATTTTTGATTTATTATTCAGATCCTTTTTTATAATTTGCTAGCGTCTGAACTTTCCATGGTAGAAGAGCATATGGGAAAAAGAGGTGGAGTTCAAGCCGTACATATAAAAAATTAATGGGTAAAAAATTAAATAACATAATTTTATATTTGGTTGAAAACTATACTGTTGAAAATCTGCCGGGTTATAACTTTACCAGATTAAATGGTGTGAAATTTGTGTTCATCTATCCTAAGAAGCAAACATGATTAGAGTCATGGCCAAGTTTATTAAAACTAATAGATATTAGATGTCTGAAAAATGTGTTAAACTTTCACATAGTCGCTGGAGGATTTGGTTGTGTAGGTAGTGAAATGATATTTTATATCTGATTAGTGGACTTTTATTGTCCACTTATTGATAATAATACATTAATCTTATGAATAATGTACCCAATTATTAAATAATCAATTTTGTGACTACATTGTTACCACTACAGTAAAACAATTTAAATTTAAAAATTTCATTTTCAGTAAGGATCAAGTCAAGTATCCAAAGATATATGTCTATCGACGAGGTACATTTATTACTTATTGTCCCAGAAGAATATTCACATTAGGGTAGGATCAGAATAATTGGGAAATGCAAAGTAGTACTTCAAATATGATATCTGTTACTGCAATAACGAAATTAACTTTCCTGCTCCAGCTACAAACACTAGAGAAATACACTTAAAAAGAAAAATACAATTAAGTGTATTCCATTTCAAATAAATCGATAAATTGTCTCATTGTCAAGTAGTATCTAGTGTGCCGCAAGGGTCTATATTAGGCCCATTATTATTTACTTTATAGTGTCACTTTATATTGTACTTGAAACTGCCAGTTTTCGAGATTCATTATCATATAGTTCATCACACTTTTATGCTGACGATACGCAAGTCTACTATTTTTTCTAAGTATAATAAGGGCGATACCGCTTCTACAAGAATTAATGAGGATTTAAGATCTCTTGTACAAATTTCACAAAAGTCGTTGCTCACCTTGTAGTAAGGTTAAAGATTTGACTCACATAAGTATTAATGGTAATCAACTACAGATAACGGAGGTAGCAAGAAAATAGGATTATACGTGGATTTTTCTTTAATTTTTTTTTTAAGCATATTAATCATATTATATAAAAATCTATTGGAATAATAAAATTGAGATACAGCAATAGGAATGGACTTTCTATTCCAAATAGAATTTTATTGCGTGAATCTCTTGTCCTCTCGCAATTGAATTATGCAGATATTGTTTGTCGGCCAGTCTTAAATTTGAAAATAAGTGAAGTAAAAAGGTTCAGAATGCATGTAAAAGTTTAATATTTGGAGTGCGGAAATTCGAATATGTTAAATTTTCTACTCTAAAAATGGCTTAATATAAACAAGAAAGCATCTGCATATACATCTGTTGTTTTTTGAACAAAATAGAAGAGGAAAACGCCACCATATTTATATAATATACGTCGCTCCTTTCATATTGCTCCTTTTACTAAAATAAAATCTCATTTAATGTTTTAAAAAAATGTATATTTCGCAATTTAAGAAAAAAGTTAGAGAACAAATATTCCAAGATAATCTAAAATAACGTAAGTATTTTGTTGCAAATATGCTTATAATTAAGAATATTTCATATTTTTCTATTTTTTTGTATTTCCCTTTTCATTGTGTTAAATTACTTACACTTTTTTTTTGTGTATTTTATATGTATTTTATACAATTTTTTTACGTAAAATTAAATCTGTACGTGATTTATCGCTTACTACTTTTTTTTCTTTATTTATTATTGCTTATTGTTGAATATATTATTGAAGTTATTTACTTTTTTATTTACATCCTGCTGCATATTCTGAAGCTTACTAATATATTTGATATATAATTTGTTGAATTGAAATTAATATGTATTTGATGGATTATTAATTATATCATAAATAATATTATTATTATTATTATATCATGAATAATATAATAAATATAGTATATATTCTATGTTAATTACAGCTTTTGTGATATTAATAGTATCAAACTCCAGGTGAAGTGGAAGAGTGAAATTAAGTCTCTAAACTATGCCTTTTAGGAAGATATTGTATTCGGATCGTTGTATTGCTGTCTTGCTAATAAAAGCTATTTATTATTATTATTATTTACCATACGTGGGCGAGAAACTTGAAAATAATAATAAATTTCAAATACACAATAAAAATTGTGGTTGACTCTAGACAAGATTATGTATTTTAAAACCACTTTGTGGCCAATGTCATAATACGTACAGACCGATATCGGCATATTTTTTAGCCAATAGAAAAATGCACTAACGAGTCAATTCAGCATCTGGTTTTAACTCAGGACAATAATTTAAATATTTAACCCATCAAGTGTAAATAAAATACCGGTTATATAATGGTTATTATACAAATATAATAACCATTATAATACATATAAACTCATTCAGAAATATTTTAGCCAAATAATCATATAAAATAAAAAACAGTATACATCAAACTACAACTTACACAAGATGACCGGCACAAAGAACGATTGCAGTTTATTGCATTGAAACTAACTTCAAAGTATTTTTATTCAAAAGGTCAGAGGGAGATGTCAGTTTCAGCGCCCTACAATTATGAAGGTAATCGATACACTACTACAAAACACTATTTATATACACCTACTTTACATAAGCAGGCGTCTCAAGAATTACCTATTATCTGGGGATTTGACTAAATGATTTTAACATGAATAATGTTAATGACAAATTTTATGCGCAAATGAATAAAATCCCTTCAGTAACAGGATAAGCTGCCGAAATGAATCTTCCCGTAAAAGTACAGTTAATTAGAATTGACACGTACGTTTAGTCTTCCATGACGTATTTGTGACGCCGGTATTTCATTAAAAATCCATATTTTAGGAAGTTTCATAAAATATTCACATATAACTGTATCCCTTTATTACTTAAATCAAGTAAGTAAGTAGATAGAAGATATCTAAGAAAAGTGTTGTACTAATAAATACAACAGTATTCAATTGGCAACTGAAGAAAATTCGTGATCCAAATCAGAGCCCCAGAATTTTTGGATGCACTTGGTGCATCCAAAGTGGGGTGTGGTACTTAAAATTTAAAAATAATAAAATCTAAAATATAATGCTCCCATTAGTTATTATTTAAGCATAAACATTTATAATGTAAATACTATTGAAAATATACTGAGAAAAATATTAGTTTAAATACGAACAAACAAATTATTAATTAACTATTACAAATCTTTATAAGGAATAAACAAAGTGTCTACAGAAAACAAAACAAAAATAAATCAATGAACAATACTTATATATATTTTAATATATATTTAATATCTAAAATAATATTTAATATCACTCTTAAATAAAACTTATAAAATAATTACACTAAACTGACTACAAATTATTAATAAATAATTGTTTGTTAATCTGTATTCAGGCAAATGTTTGTCATTAAAAAAACTGTTTTCTCTGTGTACAAAAGTGTAATACGTGGGACGTAATATATTAATGACAATCGTAAAATACGAATGTAATTTATAATTTCATCCACGGAATATATTTTTAAAAAATCGTTAGCTTAATAACAATTGATTAAATTCCGAAAATTACGACCCGGGTTTTTATCGAGCAGTTAGTATAATATTAGGAATTGTCTGCAGTTAATTTAATAATTAAGACGTTTATTCCAGAAATAATTTATGTAAGACAGGTATTTGGTAGGCTCACAGGCATATGATATCTGTGTGTATAATAAAAGAATACCTTAAATTATTAACTACGTTAATGCTTGATTCACGAAAAAGTATATAAATCGAAGTGATGTACTTAGAACTAAAAATTATTTATTAAATTTATGAATTCATTATCAAAAACAACTGACATCTGTGTTCAATTAAATTTCCACTGTAAGGTATAATAACTGCAAGATGTACAGGATGTGCCGGAATATCTTGACAGTTATTATATCCGTTATTTGAAGAGATAAAAAGATTAACCATAAACTATTTAATATTATGTAAAATAAACCTTGCTGATTCGGAAATTAAAACCTTATTTCCTTTATCAACCCTTCGGAAACCACCCCAATTTTTTCTCTCAAATTGTATCTCTGCCTTTTCTTTGTATTTAAAATGAAATCATTCTCAAGACAGAAGTATAACGTGCTTAATATTTTCAGTAGAATTCTCCACAGAAAAAAGCATTATTTTAATAAAAATTATAAAGCATCACTTTAATAATAATATAAAAATATGGAGTACTTTATATATAATGAATTTATATTATTTATAACGAAATTAAGTTTCAGAGAACACATACAGTATTCTCTGAAACTTGTACTGGGGAGCTGATTCTTTTCAAATCTAACATTTTTGGATATAATACTATTGTCTACTTAATATTTTTTTCTTCTATGGAGGAAAGTAAAAATATTAATTATACTTCTGTGTGCGGAATGTACAGCGAATTCATTTTCAGTATAAAAAAGTAGGAAAACAAAAATTGGGGGTGGTTTGAAGGGATGAAAAAAGGAAGGTTTTAAATTCGTACACTCATAAAATACTATAACAAATGTGTCTTTAAGAATAATACTTCCTTGTATAGAGAAATGTAATTAAAAACATTTGATGCTTTTATACTTTTTTATATTATTGTAGAATAAAGTGGAAATTCAATTTCAATACAAAAAAGCAGGGGTACAAAAAAGTTGGGGTGGTTTCACAGGAATTGAAAAAACAAGATAGTTTGGGATTTAAAATGGTTTTTGGTAAATTTTTTTATATATTTTTTTTCTCAAATAAGGATAGATATTGACTACTAAAAACATTCTTAAACATTTTCCCCGGCTAGTTCATATAAAAATAGGCAACTGACAATTTCAAATATTTTTTTTTGCTGTAGCGACGCATTAAACTGGCGCATTAGCAAGGATAATGAGTGTGCCTCGATAGCTCAGCGGTCAGAGCAACCAACCAATTGGGAGAGCTGGGTTCGATTCCCGGCCAAGGCATAAGCACTTTAATCCTTGCTATCGCCAAATTGCAAATAAATGCTGACAAAACTATATTCATTCATCAAATATTCTAATAAATTGAACTATATAGCAATAATGATTTGAATACTCATATTTAATACGTTCCTACTTTTCTAATATCCCCTTTTTTTATATACAATCCCTAACATCTCGCCATTATGAATAACCCTTTACAAAGAATAATTGCTCGAGATATCAATCGAAATGTTAATAAGCATATTTTAATATACAAGGTGTCCTAAAATGTCCAGACCCATCGCTTATAATAGTTCGTCGCCTGTATCTGGTTCACTACCTCTTTCGCGACATTAATTAAGCTCCTTCAGCAAAATTAATCAAAACGTGGGTCGCTAAATTTGAAAGAGAAACCACTACCGTTAATAAAAAAAAAAACTAAAAGCAAGAACTGTCGAAAACGTCAAGCGTGTTTGTGCAGCAGTGACAGGTACACTTCGCCGTTCTGTAGGAAAACATGCAGCCGCCTTAAATATTTCAAAAACGACTGTGCACGACATTCATCGTAGCAAATTGGTGCCAACTTTGAAGGTTGAAGATTATCCAATTCGATTAGATTTTTGGCAAGAATTATTCGAAAACTTTGAAAATATCCTATTCACCGACCAGACACATTTCCAAAATTGTCACTACTGGTCTATATAAAATCGTCGAGAGAAGCACCAAAATTCCTTCTCTCGGTAATTAACGGGATGAGCGGCAATTAGTGCATATGGCATAATTAACTCTTACTTTTGTGAAAATGCAAACGGGTGTCGCACTCACCGTTACTTCTCTCCGATATGTCAGGGAATTTTTTGGCACCAGAACTTCCATATTTTGCTGGATTTAATGAGGACACATGGTTTCAGCAAGGTGGGGCTAAAAGCCAAAATATGTGAGGAAATTCAAAGAAAAAGATAATGCTGGTTCAAGCATTATGTCGGCGAGTTGATGCAATTCTGGCGAGTGAAGGAAGATACCTTGGCCATGTTGCTTTTCATACCTAGCTCATTTTCCCTACTTTGTAAATTTAAATAACAAATAGTGAATTATTTTAGTAAAGTTTTATAATTTTGAAGTCGGTGCCACACAATATTAGTAATGCGAATGCCGACCCTCGGCAAGTTTAAATGTAAACTCGTTGTTATAGTAGCAAGGTATATATTTTTTATGTTTTACATAGCACCGACTTCAAAATTATATAAAACAATTAATAATAATTACATAATAAACAATAACTTCTTAATTATATTAAACGGAACAACAAATAAGTATTAAATTGTTGTAGAAAACATTTATTTCTTGCTTTTTAGTTCAGTTACTTTTTTTTGAAGTCGTTTTCTTTTAACTTATTATTCCCATTTATTCACATTACACATAATTCGAAACTAAACTTGGGATGAAATAAAGGAAACCAGTCGCAGATTAACGCTTATACGGTCTAGAAACCTGTAAATCACCGTCTCCCTCTGGAATTACACGACTTCAGTATGAAATCACATCCCTTGATTTCCCAGATTCCCAGATTTTCAGATCGTTATTACGACCGCGTTCTAGAAATAAACTTTTCTTGATAAAATCTATATAGACATAAACGCTTATTCTGTGATAAATGACTTCGTACATTCATTCTACGGAAACCGTTATTTCCGAAATTATATTTGTGTCCAGCACAATTTGTTTCAAGATTATCCAGCGCAGAACAAAAATTCCGCTCTTCTCGAACTACTGATAACACCACCATTTTATTTCAATTTAATATACCTTCGAGAAAAATATAGGAGAATTTAAATAGTTTTGTGTTACGATGGTTGTCTCAAAAATAAGGTTCCCACTTTTTTTTTTTTAATAGACAGCATTGCTTATAATCAAAGTTATTTACATTGTTGTATAGCTTGAATATTAACCTATTTTTCTACATAATTGCCATTTCTTTCGATGTATTTTTGTAGACGTTCTTCCAACTTTTGTATCCCAGTGTCATAGAACTCCACCGCCAACCCGTTGAGGTAGGGATTGATCTTTTCTTTGACTTCATCGTCGGTCCGAAAGCGCAAGTCACCCAAGTGTTACTCCAATTTTGGGAACAGGTGGTAGTCACTAGGAGCTAGATCTGCACTGTAGGGAGGGTGGAGAATGACAGTCCAGCCAAATTTGCTCAGGAGATCCTGAGTGTGCCGAGAGACATGGGGACAGGCGTTGTCGTGCAACAGCTTGACTCCTTTGGTCAGTTTTCCTATCCGACGGGGCGACGGTTCTGGATGGCTCGTCACAGTTTTTTTAGTGTTTCACAATACCTCTCTGAGTTTATTGTTGTCCCAGGAGGCATAAAGTCGATGAGCAATATTCCCTTACGGCCCCAAAACACAGTTTTCCCCGCAGATTGCGTTTGCTTGAACATTTTCGGTTTATGCGAACTTGAGTGGCGTCATTCGCGTGATTGTTCCTTTTTTTCGAGAGTGAAATGAAACACCCACATTTTGTTGCCTGTGACGATGGAGTCCAACAATTCCTCCCTATTGTTGCCGCATTGTTGAAGAAGTTGGCAAGAATATTCGACGCGTTGCTGCTTGTGCGCATCTGTGAGCATTCGTGGGACCCACCGCGCGGACACCTTGTCGTACTGCAATTTATCGGACACAAGAGCCAGTTTACGGACGGTGATCGTCCGATATTCGAGCAGTAGACTCTCGACTTTTGCGACAGTATCATCGGAAATCGACGGTCGTCCGCTCCGGTCTTCGTCATGGATCGTCCGAGAAGATCCTACACCATTTGCGGATATGTTGAATGGTGATACACTTTTCACCATAAACTTCACACAACTGACGATGAATGTCTGTGGGTGGAACCTTTTTTGCGTTCAAAAATCGGATCACTGCGCGTATTTCGCACCTGGTGGTGACGGAAATCGGGAGGTCCATCGCAGACGGCTGTCAGGCCAACATTATGCGGCGTAGCTTGAGTCTTGACCAAGAAGACTAGAGAACAGGAGAAATAACTCGAGTGGTGGGGGTAGGACGAAAAACGTCTGCACCATGGCGGTCCTTGCGTAGAACCGAGCGAGGTTATGTTTATTTTTGTTTACTGTGTTTTGAAAGTTTTGAGCGTTTCCAGTTTTTCCGTTAAATATGTCAAAAGCGTCGAGATATTGTTGCGTTACGAATTGTTCCAACAAAAGCCCTGATTGTGTCATAAATAAACGAACAATTTTTAAAGTTCCTGAGGTAAGTCTCCCGATAAACAAGTATTAAATAGTAAAAGTGCAGTGTAATGTAGAAGTAAATTGTCAAATAGTAATTTACAACTAAATTTCGTTTAAGGACTGTGAGAGACGAGAAAAATGGTTGGAGGTGCTGTCACCGTATTACCTTAATATTATGCAGCTCAAGGCAAGAATACTTTATAATAGTAGAAAAAGAAAACTCTAAATACCAGTTTTCTTTCACTTAACGATAATGAATTTGAACTTCCCACAGAACGTTTCCGTAATAAGATTTTTGGTTATCATAGTTTTTTAATAACAGGTAGCATCCTATATTATTTTCTAGATGTCCTTCCAATAAATGAAGACAAGTACCTTAATCTTATGCAGCTCAAGGAAAGAATACTTTATAATAGTAGAAAGAGAAAACTCAAAATACCAGTTTTCCTTCACTTAACGATAATGAATTTGAACTTCCCACAGAACGTTTCCGCAATAAGATTTTTGGTTATCATAGTTTTTTAGTAAGAGGTAACATCCTATGTTATTAATTTTATATTATTATTATGGCCTTTTAGTTAAATTGAAAAAGTTTAACTACAGTTAGTTAGTTGAAGTTAGTTAGGTAGTTTAGTTTAGTTCTTTAGTTCAAAATTTAGTTTAGTTATTTTCATTGCAATGCTATTTCTTCGCTTACATTAGAATGCAACTTATAATTTAAATTATCTTGAATAAATAGTTTTGTGACATTTCTTGTTTTATTTCTGTATCCTTCAATTTATGTGTAATTACTAACGTTAATTCTGAAAAACTAATTGATTTTACATCACACACTGTTTCACTATTGCCTTCATAGTACACTGATTTGAATAAATTGTACTCTTATTGAATGCTTTGTTTTTACTGAAGCAACATACAAAAAGGTCGGTAAATATGTAATGTTATTACCACAAAATCGCAAATTTTAAATTAACCGAATATATGCAATTGATTAGTAATTGTTTAAAAACAACTTCACATTTCATACAATAATAGCTCACAAGCTAATTTCACAGGAAAACTATCGGTTACTTCTTGGATGTTTGAAATATCTTGTACAGACTTCGGCACATCCCATTCCATCCATTCCAAATATTCACTGTGTAAATACACATTCACATTCAACTTCTTATCAATGCATATGTTTAAATTGGTGTCCTAACCAGACTCAGCATACCATTTTTCGCTTGGCAATTCAATGGAGTGTCTGTTGCTTTGTAAACTTTCAAACAAAATATTTCCTTCCGAGATCGAACACTTCTTCATTTCCCCATGCAAAAGTGATCGCAGTTCGACCTTTTCAATTCCACTTGTGGCCATGGTTAAAATATGTAATCTTCCTGTGGATGATTAAAACTCGTTAGACTAAAAGCTCATTATATTATTTCATTTCCGCAAAGCTAAATTATCATCGAAATCCTACGCGTGGCAGACATAAAAGAAAATTATAATTGACAGATGAAAAATGCAATAACATTTCTTGCTCTAAAAGAAAAGCATTCAGAACTATTATTTTTTATACATACTATGTATTTAGGACTGAAAATACTGTATCCCAATTTTCATAGCGTGTTTTCAGCAAACAATTCGTAAACAACAATTGTAAAGAAATGCACGCGAAAATTGTTTACTGTTTACATAATGAGCACAATAGAACCCTAACCCTACATTTAAATAATGAAGACCCGCGATAGACGAGGATAAACGGCATGCGCACATGCGCAGATCCCGCGCGATTGTACGCGAGGCTGCCATATTGGCGCCGTTTTTCGTCCTACCCCCACCACTGATTTTTCGAGGAGCTATGTCTCCTTACTCTCTAGTCTTCTTGGTCTTGACAACGAAGGTGAGAAACGTCGCGTACGATAGTGTTGTCAGATTTCAACTAATACTTCTTTTTGCGGAGCTATCGCGATGGGAACCTTACTTTTGAAACAAGCCTCGTAAAAGGAAATACTTTATCTAATTTTAGAAACACCACTTCAAATACAATATATGTATATACAAGGTGCACTATTTAAAATGAAACATTTAAAATATTTTCAGAAAATCATATCGGCACTTTCTATTTGTAGAAGAATACATTAAAATATATTCCCCTGTACGCCATGCACAAATCTTTTAAGAAAATTATAATAGATTACATAGGGTCTTTCAATGGGGACTTTCGAAATTTGTTAGGGTATAGCGGTCATGTTGTTAAAGCAACACCTGTCAAATTTATTGTGAATTATTCAGTAGTGTTTGACAAATTATCATGGAAGGTTATAGCGTTCAACAACGTGTGCAAATCATCAATTTTATTTTCAAAATCAGTGCTCCGTTCGAGAAACGTTTCGCGCATTACGTAAGTTTTATCCTCGCTACAACCGTACTGTCGAGTCGACTATTTGACATTTGGTAGCCAAATTCGAGTAAACCGGTTTGATAAATAATCAGCCAACACCCGTACGTCATGTCACCGAAACGCAAGGTCTGCTGAAAACATCGCTACCGGGCGTGATAATGTACGGGAAAATCCGAGGCAGTCAATTTCTCGTCATTCACAAGAACTTGGCATTTCTGCGACTTCAATTTGGCGAATTTTGCGTCGGGACTTGAGTCTACACCTGTATAAAATCCAACTGACCCAGGAACTTAAACGACCATAGACAACGCCGTGTCATCGCTGATTGGGCTCTGGAGCAGTTGGAAGTTGACCCAAATTTCGCCAAAAAAGCCATATTTAGCGACGAGGTCCATTTTTGGATGAACGGATATGTGAACAAGAAAAATTGTCGGATTTGGGACGATACCAATCCACACGAAATACACTAGCACCAAATGCATTCCGAGAAAGTCACTGTTTGGTGCGGATTTTCGTCTAGCGGAATCATCGGTCCATATTTCTTCCAAAACAAAACTGGCATTGCCATAACCGTCAACTGTGAACGCTACAGATTGATGATAAGCAACTTCTTGTGGCTTAAACTGGATGATATAGATGCCGAGGACATGTGGTTCCAACAGGACGTGCCACACAGCGCATGCTACGATGGACATTCTACATGAGCGATTTGAGGGCATGGTTATCTCGCGTAGCCGCGATGTGAACTAGCCACAGTTCGTCACACCACAACGTCGTGCGATTTAACGCCTTTAGACTTCTTCCTTTGGGGCTATCTCAAATTGCAGGTATATGCGAATGAACCGCAAGCAATTGATGCCCTCAAAGTCAAGATGGTGAACGCCATCCAGCAAATTCAGCCAGATTTATGCAACAAAGTCACCGAAAATTGGACATCCCAAATACGGAATACGTGCCACCAAGCAAAGTCGCGGCATACATTTCAACGATTAAGATTCCATACTCAATGCCATGAAATATTCTTTAAAATAAAAAAAAAATTTGAGTGGATATCTCACAAGCAACTTGTTTCAGTTACGTTTAAAAATCGAGCGCCCTTATTTAATCTGAGTTTAGAATTGCTTTTAACTTGTGGCTGTGCATCACAAATAATTTAACGAGGCTTCCTTTTTGTATCTAAACTATATTATAAATGACTCGTGGCACTGGTATATTGGTACATTTCTTTTATTAGGTTGCTACAAAATTGACGTTTTTGTTTCTTCCAAAAGTGTCATAATTGAAAGAAAAATTGCCAAAGTGAAATGTATGAAAAGGTTTTTATAAAGCATCGTCTAAATTTTACTTTTCCGCACTCCACTATACGTGGAAAAGTAATGTAATCGTGTAAAGAAAAAGTGAAAAAACTAAAAAAATTTTGGGTTTACTTTTCGTTTTTTGGTCTAAAAACAAAAAGAAATGGTTTTTAAAATGTTTTTGCTGTGTGTGTGTCGTCGTTGTCGGCATTTATTCTTGTTAGCACGATAACTTAACCAAATCGTGTCGGATCGATTGGGTTTTGACTGATTCTGATCGGGAACGTCTCCCAGATGACACCTATTGATTTTGAGGTGGATAGGACACACCCCACCCTGTCCATGGGTCATGAGAAAGCACGACGGTGGACTATTTGAGAAATTTTTTTTGTTAACACGATAACTCAACTAAATCGTGTCGGATCGATCGGATTTTGACCGATTCTGATCGGGGGCGTCTCCCAGACGACACCTATTGATTTTGAGGTGGATAGAACATACTCTACCATGTTTATGGGTCATGAGAAAGCACAGTGGTCGACTATTTGAGAATTTTTTTTGTTAGCACGATCACTCAATTAAATCGTATCGGATCGATCGGCTTTCAACTGATTCTGATTAGTGATATCTACCAGACGACATCTATTGATTTTGAGGTGAATAGGACACACCCCACCCTGTTCAATGGTCATGAGAAAGCACGAGGGTGGACTATTTGAATAAAGTAAAACTGTCGCATAAAACAGATATTCTGCATTTATGTGTTAGTTTATTTTTTCTCGGTCACTCAATTTCGAGATAGAGATGTTCTACGTGCGGAAAAGTCCGTTTTAAGGTTTTAAAACTGTTTTTTTTTTTTTATCAGAGATGGATATCTAAGATGTGCAAAAATCTGCATATCGTAAAAAAATACTGGCTGTAGCTTTGCTGATTTGGAGCTAATTATCCCACTGATTAAAAAGTCGAAACATGTTAAAGCGTTTAAACGATGTTCTATAAAACACTTATGACACATTTTATTATTACCCATCCTTCTCAGAGTTATGAGCAGAACCCTAAAAATAAATAAGTAATTAGAGTAATTCAGTAATACAATCCAGATACGAATAGTGGGTCAAAATAACTTTAAAACTTCAAACCACGTTATCGACCATATCTTTACGACAAAGGAATGGTCCCACACCAAATTTTGTATAACGAATTTAGTTATTTTAGACTAGATTAGGTTTAGGCTAAAATATTTAACTAGGTTAAATATTCCTAGGAAAACGGCACTACAGTATCATTGCTATTTTACGTAAGTTCATGTAAAACCATAACTTTCCACATAATACAAAAACAGAAACAGCTGTTACATTTCAAATGATGTATCACTGGACCTATGCCTAGTCTAATCATTGATAACATTGGACAACAGCCAAAAAGTATCAGAAATAAAATCAATTAAAACTGACTATTTGTGATGTGCTAAACCCGAAAATAATTTTCTTTTTTTTTATTAGTTCAAGTTCTGAAGATATGTGTATGACTGTATCTTTAGAAAACCACTATAACCGTAAGAGCGCACGTGGAATATTTGAAAATTCTGTACAAAAGGATGCTGCAATTGACAGAGTAGGGTGGTATCATGTACAAATAACGCGTTTTCGTCATTATTTAGTTGATTACCAGACAGCATTCGAGTAAGATGTCTGGAAAGTGTGTGAATAATCCAGATAGTTTCTGTTACATTTGTAGTAAGGTGACTTTTGCGGCTCAAAAGCGCTCCATTACTCCAATGGTAAAAAGGCGTATCATCTGAATTTCGGCTGTAAAATATGCGATCAGGACAAGAACTGGGCCCCACACATCTACTGTAATGTATGTGCTTCAGGTCTGCAAAACTGGTTAAATCGTAAAAAAACATACATGCCCTTCGCTGTTCCAATGGTCTGGATAAAACCGAAACCAAGGGTTATTGTTGAACCACAGTTGAATAATTTTCCTTTGGTGGTCACTAATTTCTTAGGTAACTACAGGGCTGGCAATTGTGTTACCCTTGTCGAAAATATGTTGTTATAATATGAGAAAATGGGTTGCAATATGTCGTTGAAGATACATTTTCTACATTCGCATTTGGCTTATTTCCAGACAACTGCGGAGCTGTAAGTTATGAGTAGGGCGAACGTTTTCATCAGGAGATAGCAACAATGGAGAAGAGGTACCAGGGAAAATAGAATCCTTCCATTATCGCAGACTACTGTTGCATCCTTCTTAGAGATACCCCAGAAACAGTTTACAAGAGAACAGCAAAAAGACGGCGTACCGAGAGACATTAAAACATAAACATAGGTATTTTTTTTATTACGTAATTTAAAATGAAGAACACAGATGCGTCCTTGAAAACGGCAACTATTTTTTTAATTTCATTGTCATTTTCATCATCAGCATCCCAAAATTAATTGGATACCTAACATAAAAGATACAACATATTAAAATTTGTTGTCCAGCGTAATTTGTAAAAGATTGTTCTACACAGCAAGAGTTGGGAATTACAGATGAGAATTTTATGTGAAGTGTTTAAGTCTTTGGCCCAAAATCAATTTTTCAAAAGTTCATTGAGGAGATTTTCACTACATTAATATTATACAACATTAGTATTTTAACTAGATTACATAAATATTATCGTTTAAGTGAAAATTATGCAGCCTAATTTTGAAACGGCAATTTTCTTAAAAATTGTATTTTGTAATGTAAATGTTTTCAATGTTTTCAACATTTACTTCTAATCACAAATGTAAAAGTTTTAAAAAGTCGATATGTTGAAATCGACCTAAGGCAACTTTATGAGAGAATACAACAGGTCGCTCATGCATATACTAATTATTACAGACGCTGGTGCTGGAACAAACTCCTGACCTTCTCTGCGTTAGGCACTGAACTGAATGCCCGTTTTGATAGCAGTTGGAAATCCTGTAATATCCTTTACTTCGAATAAAACTCCATTAATCATTTCTGATCAATTTTCATGAAATGAAAAAAGATTGTATATATGTATGCGAGATATAAAGAAAAACATATAAAGAAAAAGGTGAACTATTAAAAGTAATTCAAAATTGTTTTAGAATATGTAACGCCTTGATGCTCTCGAAACACCGCGATATTTTTATTACAATTACGATATCATTACAATAATTCTTACGACTTCTATTAGTATATGGCAGTGGATTTATTAGGGTCACAGTAAATAGTTTCGTTCCCTTAAAAATGTACCTATCTATCATGGGAAAGGTCGAGTCGGCTGCATTTATTTCGGAATCATATCTTGCTGTGAATAACTATGTTGAGTGACACAAAAGCCGTCACCGTAGTGTCACAGCCAGATGTGAGGCACAGGCTATAAAACAGATAACCGAAAGCCGACCGTACGCATTGCTACATCTACTGCCTAACACGTAACTTAGGCATTAATCAGTTTTATAATCATTATACAGAAAGTTTTCTTTAAAGTGTTCACGTTGTTGCTTAGTTTTAATAAATCTATGTATTGAAGTAAACACCACTGTTTATTTCACAACCCTTAAGGCAACAACAACAGATGTGGTACAACAGTACGCCCTAGTGATACGAAACAAGATCACAATACAATTTTAATGTAACGAATATCACTGGAATTGATAGGACTCCTAGTTGAATAGACTCAAGCTGTGGATTCAAGAACTTATGTACGAATGCATATTATATATAGTACGACTGACTTATAAAGAATGATACAAACTTTTCCACACAAAGGAAGTGTAAAACAACAATTAATAAAATTTCTAGATCTGAGATAGTCTTCATCGTGTGCCACGTGAGAAATAAATAAAAAAGTAAGCTTGCCCATTTGCTAACTATTTTTGTACTATGTATTTTAAATTACATGCATTACATGCTTGACAAATACGTTTTTCAAATGAACACAGCCAACAATGCCAAAATGTGTTGAGAGAGATGAATTTGGATGAATTGCATTTCTAAATTTTTGATGGAAGCATGGATGGTATTCCCCTCGAAAAAAAAATCTAGTGAAATATCCACGTTAAAGCAATGCGAATTAATTTGCCTGAAATACTATAATTTTTTTTACGTATCCTATTGAACAGCAATGAGAACCGTAGCTCATTGCCAAATTAATCAAAATGGATTTTCTTTAAAAATTTCTAGTCACTATTGACTAGATATTGACTAGGATACATTATTTTAATTTTGCACGGGTGAAAGTGCACATTCTTAGGATTCATTCAAATCTTTTGTAAGAGAAAATCGGAACAATTGCATATTTGACAATGGAAAGAATGGAAAAGTTTTGAAAAGCTTCTCGTTTATATTTTGATCATGCCAATTTGTAACAGTTAGATCAGTAACATAGTTAAGGTCACCTAACACCTAAAAAAATTCAAAAGTGGCAATGTTGACGTGAGAAACGAAGAACATGGAAAACCACCGACAAAGTTTGAAGATAGCGAATTGCAAGCATTGTTGGATGAAAATGACGCTCAAACGCAACAAGAACTAGCGGATCAATTAAATGTGACACGAGAAACCGTCTTCATACGTTTGAAAGACATGAGAAAGATCCAGAAGATGGGAAAATGGGTTCCATATAAACTGAATGAAAGACAGCAGAAAAACCGAAAAACCATTTGCGAAATGCTGCTCGCCTGGATGGAATCGCTCTGTGCTTGGTAGGATCAGAAGGGTGTGATCTATTATGAGCTGCTGAAACCTGACCAAACCGTTAATACTGAATGCTACCGACAACAGATGATCGATTTAAATCAAGCTTTGCGTGAAAAACGACCAGGATATAAACGCATCATCAATCAAAAAGACAACACGGAGTGATTTTGCTTCATGATAATGCGCCGTCACACAGCAAAACCGACCAAGGAAACGATTGAGGCATTTAGTTGGGAAATACTTTCGCATACGGCTTACTCACCAGACTTGGCTCCGTCCTATTACTACTTATTTGCACCGATGTAACACGCACTTGCTGAGCAGGGCTTCACTTCTTACGAAAATGTACGAAAATAGCTCGATGACTGCTTTGCCTCAAAAGAGCAAGGATATTTTTTGGCATGGAATCTACAAATTGTCAGAGAGATGGGAAAAATGTATAACTAGCAATGGGCAATACTTCCAATAAAATATTGTTTATCATTTTCATACAATAAACGTGTATTTTCGATACAAAAAATCCCTGTTTCATATTTACATATGTATCTGGTATAAGAAAACAGTATGACAATTCACCAGATCTCACCGTAGAGATTCTAAATTCTACCTTATTTACGTCGCAAAAACTCACAGATCAATTTTATTGCCGTCTATTGTTGAAATGGGCGTGATTGGGGCAGCCATTAGTTGAACCCTAATTTAGCAATAACAATAATTGCATCGAATTTGTCGCTGCAGGAATGCTCTCGCGTCCTTGTAGATGCTGACTTTACTTTATCTGTGTATGTACGTACGTAAATGACGTAATACGTGTTTTTCATTTACGTACAATTTCTAACATTTATGGGTATGAATGCAAGAAATAACTGCAATTACTACCGCCCGGTATATTAATTTTTCATTTGATTTTAATGTAATATATGATTTATCATGATAAGTTTTAATAGAATCAGATTTGTGCCATATTTTATTGTGATAAATATAAAGAAAAATAAATTGTATTCAAAATTTGTTTCGAAGTATATTTTCTTTTGCCGTTGGGTGAAGTGTTTCACGTTCAATGTAAAAATTACATCAATATTTTTTTCATTAGAATTCTGAACAAAAAAAAACTAGGAAACAGTTATTAATATGATTGCCCTGTCGGTATGTTACAAACGAATCATGTGGCTTTAACCCTTTAACATTCTATGGCTATTTAAAAGACCACCTTCATTGCGGTGAAACTTCAGTACGTTTTAGTATAATAATAGTCTTAATGGTATTGCTGCAAGCTCTTTAAGTGCATAAAACGTTTAGACAACCACAATTTGTAATATGTTGCGCATGACAAAATAAGTGGTTTTCTAAAAAACCTATGACTGTTGTTACACCATGTCAGTTTGGCAGTTGTGCATTGTTAAGTTGTGTTTTGCAGTTTCTCATAGTATATAAAGGAAGTAAGAAAAAAGAATTTCTAGGAAATATTGCTAAATATAGATTTTTATTTTAAATTGCCAAATCACAGGTAAAAAACATAAGTTTTGGTTAGAAATTTGTGGTGACTGAATGAAAATGAATTTATTAAACAATTTGTTTCATTTTTTTTTATCCACACATGAATATAGACACATAGAGAATATAGTACACTCATGGCTTTCGTCTAATAATAATTATTTCACTAAATTATGAACAGCTTTCGAGATATAGCATTATACTTATAGGTGTTTGGTAAATTTCATACAAGTATTTCACGTGTCTTTAGAAATTGTTCCTACCGATTACATTTTGCTATTGCGTATATGTACCAATCATATTATACTCGTATTATTATAACAGGTGCAATACATAAATCTCTGTTACTTCATGGTCAGAAGCGTAACATTTTTTTAAAGGGGGCAATAATCTACATTTGCAGATGTATTCTAGTGTTCCATATAGGTAATTGGGGTATATTTTTTAGCATATCCGTAATATAAAAAATAATGGATTTAAATCTAAATAAACTAGCAAATTTACCGCAAATGGATTTATACGACTGGCTGGACGGGATACCCACGGAGCAAGCGTGTGATTCTGATATTGGTTGGGATAGCGACGCTGATAATGCACTGCCTCTAAATTCAAGTTATGCTTCACCATAACTTGAACCATGTTGGGTATCACTAGATCAGCGTCTAGATTAGGTAAATTCTTGACATGAAAAACTATTTACATTTTGAACACTTACATATTTTTTGTTTCTCTAGATATGCTGAAAAATTCATTTCATAACTCTTCCCCGACGAATGTCCCGCAAGTTTACCACACACCATAATGTTGATGCTGCATTAAAAACTTTTTTGTCATAATAAAAACTGAAAATGCACCTATTTATTTATTTCATATTTGTGGTTGATCTAAAAACCTATACACATCATATCAAATCACAGACTACAGACGATCATAGGTTGATATAAAAACCGCCCAGTTTTGAAAGAACAATGCATACATATTTTTTTTAATCAATTTTGTCTTCTAAAACAAAGCACAAGAAATAAGTTTTTGACAAAAAATTACTGGTTACCACAAGAAACGAGTTTTACACGTTGAAGGGTTAAACGATTTTCTAATATAGATTCATACGTAATATATGGGAGAGGAGAATATTTGCTTAACGAATTTGCTCGAGTACGCCGTACTGCTACTTATTAATAGTATTTATCATAAATAAGATAAATGGTTTCTCTGTTTTATATAAGCTATTCTTGGTTCTCGTGACCGCAATATCATAATTTGTAGCATTTCTATTGTATCGTTCTTTTTTATTTTAATAAAACATTTGGGAAATTTTGTTTAATTTCTTTTAATTTTTTTTTAATTAACATTAAAAGAATTAATGGAATAACCCGATTAAATATATCAATTTGGTTCACAAACAATATTTGTTCAATAATTTTGCCATATCACTAAGCAGTGGATTTCATCCTGAAAGCGTTCGAAATTTTATTCACAACGATACCTATTTTTTTTGTGTTGATACCCAGAGTTCTGTTTTCCACACCACAATACAAAGAGAAATTTCATCCCGAACAAAGTAATATATAGTATCCATATCAAATTAATAAAGCATCGATATTAACAATGTTTAATGAATCTCTTTGAAATTACTTCCACTCTTTTGTATACCATTTTCTATGCAATTATGTATTAACATTTTACTTTTAAAAAAATTTCGCTCAATTGCAAGTTTTTCACTTTTTAAATTATTTCACAAAAACAAATCAAGTGTAGATAAATCTAACAACATAATCTAGTAAATGGTACCTCTACTTTGAATCCATCAGCCGTAAGGACAGAATAATTATAAAAATCAAAAAGTCTAAGACGTCATTATCATCGACGGGGCGTCTTAAATCGTACTAGGTATGCTTAAAAAAGCACCTGCTAATAATAACTTATAGTATAGGATGTCTCCATTGGTACTATACGATTTGAATTGTGCGCGATTTGTGTTCTGTCAAAGATAGGGCGTCAATATTTAACGACTGTCATCTGCAAACCATACGATGTCAACATGTTCCACAACGAATATTTTATGTACAACTGCTTTATGAAAGTGAGCGAGCGAGCATTTACAGTTGTGTCAAGAAAAAATCGCATAAAATTAGGACAAAATGAAGCGTTTACAGAGTTAACAGTAAAAAAAATGCTATTATGACGTCACAACTCACACAAAATCTGAAAAAAAATCAATCTTACGTCGGTCAAAGGCATTTTAAAAAATTATATGGTTAACGTGTTTCATTAACCGAGTTTTTCAAAGAGTCATTTAGAAACAAAATTATGAATATTGTACGAAATTTTATTGGCATCCTGTATTATGCATTATATCTGGAAATAAGCCAATTTGAATAAACAGTTTTAAAACCTTAAAACGGACTTTTCCGCACGTAGAACATCTCTATCTCGAAATTGTTTTTCCAATAGTCCACCATCGTGCTTTCTCATGACCCATGAACAGGGTGGGGTGTGTCCTATCCACCTCAAAATCAATAGATGTCGTCTGGTAATCAGAATCAGTAGAAACCCGATCGATCCGACACGATTTAATTGAGTGATCATCAGTGGCGGCGCTAGCATTATTTTGCGGTTGGGCGAAAATAGGCAGGAAATATCTAGGGTGGGCGAGGGCGTTAAATATATTATTTTATGTGGGAATGAGTTATAGTGGTGTTATAAGAGGTTGGGCGAACAGAATATTGCCTGGGCGCTCGCCCACCCGTGCCCACTCCTGTCGCCGCCACTGGTGATCGTGCTAACAAAAAAATTTCTCAAATAGTCCACCATTGTGCTATCTCATGACCCATGAACATGATAGAGTGTGTTCTATCCACCTCAAAATCAATAGGTATGGTCTGGGAGACGTCCCCGATCAGAATCAGTCAAAACTCGATCGATCTGACACGATTTAGTTGAGTTATCGTGCTAACTAGAAATTTTAATGCCGACGACAACGACGACACGCAGACATACATTTTTTAAAAACAATTTTTTTTGTTTTTAGGCCGAAAAACGAAAAAAAAAAACGCTAGAAAAAATGTTTTTCCCATTTTTCTTTACACGATTACATTACTTTTACGCTCTGGTATAGTTGAGTGCGGAAAAGTAAAAATTGAAAATCCACATAAAAAGCCACAAACAGGTCTAGGTTGATATAAAAAGTCAACCAAGAAAAGTATAACATCCTGTGTTTTTAAACAATCATATTGTCCCTGTCTATTTTCTATTTTTCAAAGTTTAATACGACTACATTTTTTACGCAAAAGCGTAAATAATGTAGTCGCTAGCTCACTATGTAGAACCACGTAACGAGGCATTTATATAAAATCAATAATTCGTCTATAAATTACATCACTCATATTGCGGTAGGTCATTCCGACCACATTTACCCACTATATATGTATAGAACTAGTATACAACCAATGCCAACTCCGACATTGTAATATTTATAGATACCAGAAATATTTTGGTTTCCGTCAATACCGTTTCATCGCCTCTTTCTCATTCACGAACCTTCAAAAACGCCATTATCGATACATTGATAGATATCGATCCTATCCTTGCCAAGAATTCATTTATTTATGCACAAAAAAAGCCGCGCGTCTATTTCGGTACAACACTTGACGCACAGTCTGTCAAGAAAGACACATTCAACCAGCTAAGAATTTCGACGAATGTTATTTCTGATCGGCGACGACCACTTGGTCAACAGATCAATAAATAAAACGTCTTTGTTTGAACGCAAAGAGAGGAAAAAATCTCTAAACCCAAAATCGAGCCGTGGCATAAACAGTTGCTCAATAAATAATACGCTCCCCAGCGGCCATTAAAAGCAAATTATATACGTACATTCTGCTCGGGACTGATGATATCACCAACCGGTCTTATTTAAATAAGTAAATACTGTATACTGTCGCCCGCTGAGAAATATATTTAATGTCATACCTAGCCCGCACTAAAAATACACATCTATTTGCATCTAAGAGACAGCGAGAATTAAAAACAAGGTGCATTTCTCCCGCTCGTTGCCCGGCAACGCATCATAACAAAACCAAAACGAAATTTGCGCACGAGATGCGTCACGTGATCCGAATTTTTAAAAATAATATGGGGCTTAAGTAACGAGTCGGTGACTAAGCGGAAGTACGCATCTGGCACAGTCAACGTCCAAGGAATTTTGGAAAAAGAGGATTTCACCGGCTGAATTATATTAGATATCCGCAACCAGCTCAAGTGACCTCAAAGAGGAATTATACAAATATTATTTCATATATTCTCTTCATACAATATTCTTTCATGCATTTTTTTTTGACTTCCATAAAATGTGGTGTAAAGTTTCACAATAAATTCGCACCAAGCGAAGAATATGTACACACTACAATTTAGTGTAAAATGGACAGTACCAAAAAATCCGTGATCAAATTTGTCCACATATTGATATACATTTTGATATCTATACAGTAAACTCTTCCGGGATATGTCGTAGTTGTCATGGAAGTCGTCTTTACGTTTTTCTGATCATTTTCAGAAGAAGAAATGCAGAGACTGATGTTGTCTGCTGTTCCTCGTTATAATAATCATTCTGCTCTGTCGTCATTATGTGGTATGACGTCGTACTCGATGTAAAGGGTCCTTTAATAAGGACGCTCGAAATTTATTACAGCAGCTATGTTGTTAAAGCAACATCTATCAAATTTGTTGTGATTCTTCACTAATGTATGGCAAATCACCATGGAAGGTTATAGCGTTCAACATGTACAAATCATTAAACTTTATTTTCAAAGCCAGTGCTTTCTGCGTATTACGTAATTTTTATCCTCGCCACAACCGTCCCACCGAGTCGACTATTCGATGTTTGGTGGCGAAATTGGAGTCAACCGGTTTGATAAACAA
The DNA here is from genome assembly GCA_037954035.1 of Rosalia funebris. Lineage (NCBI taxonomy): Eukaryota > Metazoa > Arthropoda > Insecta > Coleoptera > Cerambycidae > Rosalia > Rosalia funebris. The sequence goes on along the minus strand of JAZFAV010000016.1, from coordinate 17,636,472 downwards.
TCAGCCAACACCGGTACGTCACCAAAAATATCGCTCCTGTGCGTGAGAATGTACGGGAAAACTCAAAGCAATCAATTTCCCGTCGTTCACGAGAATTTGGTCTTTCTGCGACTTCAACTTGACGAATTTTGCGTCTGGACTTGGGTCTGCACCCGTATAAAATCCAACTGACCCAAGAACTTAAGGTAAACGACCATAGACAACGCCGTGTGTACTGTTCGCTGATTGAGCTTTGAAGCAGTTGGAAGTTGACTCAAATTTGGGACGATACCAATCCACGCGCCATACACAAGCCACCAAATGCGTCCCGAGAAAGTCACTGTTTGGTGCGGATTTTGATCTGGCGGAATCATCGGTCTGTACTTCTTAGAAAACAAACTGGCATAACCGTCAACGGCGAGTGCTACAGATCGATAATAAGCAACTTCTTGTGGCCTAAGCTGGGTGATATGGATACCGATGACATGTAGTTCCAACAGGACGGCGCTACGTGCCACACAGCGTATGCCACGATGGACATTCTGCAAGAACAATCTGAGGGCGTTATCTCGCGCAGCGGCGATGCGAACTGGCCACCGATATCGTGCGATTTAACGCCTTTAGACTTTTCTTCTTTTAGGGCTATCTTAAATCGCATGTCTATGCGAATAAACCGCAAACAATTGATGCCTTCAAAGTCAACACAACGAAGGCTATCCACCAAATTCAGCCAGACTTATGCGAAAAAGTTATCGAAAATTCAACCTCCCGAATACGTTCCACTAAGCAAAGCTGCGGAGGACATTTGAACGACGTTATACTCCATACTTCATGCCATAAAATATTCATTCAAATAAAAAAATTAATGGACATCTCACACACAACTTGTTTTATTTTCATTTAAAAATCGAGCTATCCCTATTGAAAGATCCCTTACAATATATTCTGCAATATACTCGTGTTTTTAGAGAGTTCTGATAGGCAAATTAATCAGTGATATTTATACGCAAGAGCGATAGTTTTTTGGGCTTAAACTTAATGTTGTCACGAACAACATATACCAGGTTGGTTTTCCACGACTTATTAAAGAATAGATAGAACTCAATAAAGTTAGTATTATTAGACAAAATAATATGAGTATGCGTCTTGAATTATTAGACATTCAAACGCTAGTTGGTTTAGTTAAAACCCACAACTGAGAGTAGAAATCCATTAACGTTATTAAAATTTATAAAACACTTTAACAAAACGTTATTGAAATACGATATATATCCGATGTAAACCGGGTCTATTAACTTATGTCCTCCGATGAAATTAAATATTATACAGTGCTATTCAAAAGTCCTCCCCCCCCCCCCTCTTCTCTTTGGAACGGTTATACATAAACTAGTGAAATTTGGTAACTGAATATTAAGGGTTGTAAACTTCCTTACTAGTGATGATAGATGACGTATGCGTCAAAGATGACGTCACAAGGTCATTGTGACCAATAATTTTAAATGGAACCCTATGGCAAGCGACACCTCTTTTAAAAGGTATCGAAAAAACCTATTCAATGATACTAATATTGTGTCTGTTTACGGCAGTTTTGACAACTGGCTTTCAAAAATCGCAGAGCCGTGATGAATTAAATCAGCTAATAATAAAATTTAAAATTCAAGCTCCGCCACTGGATAGTTAGATAGTAAATAATCTGACGTTTTTGCAAGTCTCCCCAATTTGATGTTTTTTTAGCTGTCAAAGTTTTTATACATTTAATAATTTGTGTATTGTTGATCGAACGTTTAACTGTTTTAGTACCTTGTGGTAATTTTAAAATATTTGTACATTCAATAATTTGTTAAATTGTTGTGAGCTGAGCGTTTACGTGCTTCAAGCAGAGAAATGGTACGTTTTTTAGGTGATAAAGTAGCAGCGATCCTAATACTTGGTGAAACTGGAGAAAATATTCATGCAGCAGAACGCATTTTTAATGAAAGGTTTCCCGATCGCCCAGTTTCGAGTCTTATCGTCTTATTTGAGAGAGCTTCTTCGTAAGTTTAAAACAACGGGTAGTATTAATGATGCAAAACGATCTGGCAGACCACAAATTTCTGATGAGAAAAAAATTGATATACTGGCAGAAGTAATAGTAAATCCTATTTCTTCAACAACTCAAGTTGCATCAACCTGTGAAGTCAGTCAAAGTACAGTGCACAGGGTGTTGAAAAAAAACAAATTTCACCCATAAAAATTAAAAATGGTTCATCAACTCTCAGACGACGGTCCAGACCGAAGACTGCAATTTTGTGAAAATATGGAGACTAAAATTAACCAACAGCCAGACTATGTCAAAACAATTTGTTTTAGTGACGAAAGTACTTTCTATCTAAATGGAAATGTAAATACACAAAACGTGAGATATTGGAGTGACGCAAATCCTCACATGTTTCGTGAAACACATACTCAGTATCCCGAGAAGGTCAATGTTTGGGCAGGTATACTGGGAAACCACATCGTTGGGCCTGTTTTTTTAAATACCAACTTAACCGGTGAGGTGTATCTGCAGATGTTGCAAAATGCAATAGAACCGTTACTCCTTGAAATTTTGGAAGATAATCAAGATGAATTCGACATTTTGGAAATAACATTCCAACAGGATGGTGCTCCTCCACACTATTATGGTGCAGTAAGACGGTATTTAGATGAAGAATATCCTGGTAGATGGATTGGACGACGAGGTTCAATGGAATGGCCGCCTCGATCACCGGACCTCACACCTTTAGATTTTTTTCTGTGGGGGTATCTTAAATCGAAGGTTTACGCCACTCAGCCTGACAATATTGATGTTTTAAAACAACGTATTGTTACAGAATGTAGGGCTATTTCCGCAGACACATTTGAAAAAGTACGAGAAGAGTTTCGCAATAGGATGTTTTACTGTCAGGAAGTAGATGGAGCTCACTTCGAACAATTACTATAAGTAGGTACTGATTCTTGAATCTGTAATTAAAATTATTATCCAAGTTTACTGATTACTGATTTAATCCATCAAAACTACCATAAATACAAACAATATTAGTATCATTGAATACGTTTTTTCGATACCTTTTAAAAGACACCTCTTGCTTGCCATAGGGTTCCATTTAAAATTATTGGTTACAATGACCTTGTGACGTCATCTTTGACGCATACGTCATCTATCATCACTAGTAGGGAAGTTTACAACCCTTAATATTCAGTTACCAAATTTCACTAGTTTATGTATAATCGTTAAAAAGATAAGAGGGGGGAGGGGACTTTTGAATAGCACTGTAAATTGTATATAATGGGAGAATATTCATTTAATAATAATTTGTTTTATTACATTGTTAATTACTACTTTCTCTTATCAGCTATAAACTGATAATAAAATGTAATACTACATTATGTATTTTAAACACGAATAGGTATATCGTCACCGTTTTTTAACGTTTATTGTCTTCCAAAATTCCAAACTAAGATGATCATAAATAAAAGCTATTACAGGGAAAAAGGATTTTAATTAACAAATTATTTGTGTTGTAAACGTAAAAGCTTGGTAAAACGTAAAGGTTTGAAAGATTAAAAATATAATTATTTAAATTAATATAATTCTGTATTGAACCTGAAATAATATAATGCTTAGATATTAGAAACGATTCTCTCATACAACAAACCCATTTTTATTCAATGAATATCTATTAATCGAATGAAATAATACTCGAAACAACTAAGACTACAAATTCCAAAATGCAAAACAAACCTAATAAACAGTATACTGAAATTGTAAGGATGTGTGTTCCATTAACACAATAAGACCAATTTTTGAGTTGACGTAACCTGTTCATATGTTTTAGTTTTTCTCATTTCAATGAAGTTATACTTCAAAAAACGAGGAGGTTCCCAAAAGAAACCGAACTGATGTGGTGGGCGGAGTTTTTGTAGTACTGCGTTCTGCCGTTAGGAGAGCTAGAGCTACGTACCATTCCCGAGTCAGTAAGCCAAGAGTTATCGCTAAATTCCGTTCCTTGGGCTTGTGTGAATTGTTTAGTAAGAGTTTGTTTTGCGTGTTAGTCGTTTGTGCAATGGCTTATTCTCATGAACAGTACGCGGTCGTAAAGTTTTGCTTCTTACTCGGAAAAACTGGCACAGAAACTCTTGAAATATTAAGAACGGCTTACAAGGATAACACTATTGGAAAAAGTCGAATGTTTGAGCGGTTTCCCCGTTTTAAAAGAGGTGAAATGTCAATTGATGACTAACCTCGCTCTGGTCGTCCTTTCACGGCTCGAACCGATAAAAATGAAAAAATTCGCGTTATACACTCGTGCTTTCAAGCTTCTAACTTCTATTCATTTGCAGATGGTCTTAAAATATGTAGAACTGGGAAATCTGCAAACAACAGTGATAAATTACATGAAGATTCTTTGAACTTCCTGTTGAGCCTAATTTAAAAGGCGTACAGGAATCTAAGGGCGATATTACGTAATACTAGAATTTTCAAAAACCATGTTCAATAATAATTCTTAATAACGCTCTTGCAAGGGTTATCCATGAATATTGATATGTTTTAGACTCCTTATTATTTTAAATATGTGTTAGGCTTGAAAATAATCAAATGATTAAATGATTGTTTGATTGTAAGTAAATTTTAGCATAATTATATATTCTTTAATATTTCATTACAAATTGTTAACTAATCAAATGTGCTCCTCAGCGATTTTGAATAAGTTACACTGCGATGTAAATACCATTACGTTAGTTAGTTAGTTAGTTCTCACTGATTATTATGTTACATAAAATATACACGGTGTTTAAGAATAAGTGGATAGATCAGGTAAAAATAATTCCATAACTTAATATAAATTTATTTTTCCCAAGATGCATCCCGACGAAGATAATCTCATCCTTAAAGTTTATATTTTTTTAATATTATTATCGGTTCAAATTGGCAACATTAGGAGCACACGCGCAATAAATTAATATCGTTAAGATGGTATAATACATTTTTTGATAACCATTCAGTAGCGTCGGAGGTGCATAACCTGTAGTACTTCAACAACTCCCAATACTATCGCAGAACTATTAAGGGGGTGGAGAGTTAATAACTTTTAACAGTGCGGGGTATCTACACTGAACCCTTTAGAAATAATGTATTATTTCAAAATGGTTATACATTATTCCCTTGAAAGTTTCAGTTGAAGTGCTTGGGGTAGTAGTCCATCTCCTTGATACGTTACTAACGAGTTACTAAAGATTGTGTTATATTAGCCTAACAACTTAAATTGTTTGTACATGTCCTAAAACGACTGTCAATATCCTATATAAAACAAAAATGCTATTTAAAAAAATAAATATTATATTTTAAGATGTTTTATTTAAGGATCGTCATCTCAGTTAAACTGTATCCCATGCCCTGTTATATTTTCCACGTAGTCTGTATAATGGATATTTTTCACACATCGATTTACAAACTTTTCCTGTACTGTCTAACGACAATAAAGGGAAATATAGTATTGGAAATATAGTCTAGGGAAACTATAGTATAGGGAAGGTTTCCATTGTTTCTTCATTACTGTACTAGGTATGGGTAAACTGTATGTTATATTCATAAATAAACAACCTTATTTTAATGAAAAGAATTTTAGATTAAATATAGTTTTTACTTGAATTATAATATTGCAATTTCACGCAAATTTATCATAATTGGATTTAGTTGTTTAGTTTCCTTTTTTAAATTTAGTTTCCTGTCATTTTGTTTAATGTCATTATCTACGCATTATAGCGAATGTGCTGAAGGAATCTATTTTACCGATACGTTATTACACCGAAACAAAAATGGATTTTATTTTTAATAAATCTATTATTACTAATAAAAACCTTTTATATTTAATAAATTGTCTCCGACTAACTTATTTATCACTGCTATTAGTTTCAAAGGTAGTAGCGGTTCTATTTATCGTGAATGTTTAATTCACGAAAAAAAAAACATCCAACTTAGACTATCTCTTAATGTATCTGCATTGCTTGGACTGTTTTGTAAATATTTTCAAGTTTTATAAAAATATTTTAATTTTTTAAATATTCAATAATAATGTAAAAAAAATATCTAATTTCGATATCATTGTTAGTATAACGCCATTTGCTGATTAATTTATCTAAAACTAACCAATAAAATGTCTTCGAAGTGTAACAGGTAGTTTTTCAGTTGTTAAAAAATATTGAAAAGTGATCATTTCATTATTATTAATAGTAAAATTGAAGCGCTAGGGAGAAAAAGGTGATAAGCAACAATTCTTGTGAAATTGTGATTTAAGCACATTTAAAACCTTTATAATGGTAACAAGCCACATGAACATATTTCTTTTATTGAATACTAGATGACGACACTTATGCTTGAACTTTGTTTTCATTTCAATAATAAACAAGCATTTGTGTGTCTCAAAAACGGAATAAGCCACAATTAAAAGCATCATGGCGCCAACCCAATTGTCAGTGGTATCAGGAAACGTTTATTTTCTAGTAGAAATAGTGAAGACAATGACAGTGTTTGTTATTCAGATGACAGTGTTAAAGATGAGGATTATGTTTTTCCATCAAGTGAGTCCTTTGAGCCTGAAGATTCATCAGAATCAGTAAGTAAAACTTATTTGTGGCATGCTCCCTTTTATAGTTAAATTTATCTGGGCATATTCCTTTAGATATAAAATTTGCTATTAATCATATAGTCTTCAAAAACAGCAATTGAGTATACAATGAAATTAAAAAATAATCGCGGTTACACTGTGGAATATTCCCTTTTTGCTTAGTTATTTTTTTTTTTTTTTATTCAGGGAGAAGATCAGATCAAGTCGATATAGTGTTTTCACGCCAGAAAAAAGGGTCGTTCCAGATAGAGAAGTGAATACTGAATATAGAAAAAGAACAAAAGAAAGTAAAAGACTGAACTTAGGGTATGCTTATAAAACTTGTAAGGGCATAGAAAAATCATCAAAGGTCATGAGATTGCCATACAGCTGCAAAATAAATTAAGCTGTAGCTGTAAAAGAAAATCGCAAAAGCCTACTACACCCACCACAAAATATATTCCACCAATTTACCACTACTTTTATGCAATACTTGGTGTCGCTGATGTGGAAGCTGCTTTGATTTTAGATAAAATACCGCCTGAAATAGAATACTTCGATTTGGAGCTGGATGAAGAACTAAGCGAAGTGACGCAGACATGATATGAGTGATTACATTTTTCCTATGTTCCAATGATATTATTTTTTTATATGTAACCAATACTCTTTATGTTCGTCCAAAATATAGCCTATTGTGTCTAGTACAAAAAGGTGATAAGCCACATTTTCCAGTGTTTTTTCCACTTTTTTCATAAAATTTACATTTCACCTCTTATTTCCGTATAGCAATTCGAATTAAACTTAATTTTGAACATTATGTAGAAATATTATATGCAGACATCCTATAACATTATTTCAGGGTTTGATTGGAACTTTGAAATCCATTTTTCTCACAACTAACGTATTATGACTTACCGCCTTTTTCTCCCGAGCGCTTCAATTAATATTTTCATGTAAAACGATGATAATAATTAGCCTTGCTGTGGAGAAATCTTTATTTATGGAGAAAGTTGTATTTAAAAATAAACCAAATAGCTCCTAAAATACATGAGTAAACAAGGACAAGTTATAAAATAAATAAAATATTATGTATGACATAATTTACATTTCTTTTTCATTCTTTTCACACATTGTTCATTACCCATTATGGGTAATGAACAATGTGACAAAATAAAAAAAATATAAATTATGTCATACATAATGATGTTAGTAACTATTGGGAATATTATTCACAAGATAACTTTTAAATACATAGATAAAACAGTAGTTGATCAAAGATATATTATGAACAATTTATGTACAATTCATTTCATCGCTATTTGCCAAATAAAAAACTCTTTTATCGTGCCGATAAACGGAACAGTCTACCTGAGCCTAGCCATAAAAACAAGCAAAGGTTATATTTTGAGATTTTTTAATTTGGCAAATAGCGATGAAATAAACTTTTCGTATTACGTTTGTTATAAAATTAAAAAGTGTAACTATAATCACTGGTGGCTAGCGGAATTTACGATAATGTAACTTTGAAGAAAGAAAAAAATGAATTTCGTAATTATAAATTAATGAATTAAAAAACCTTTTCATACTGCAGTTGTAACTAGTTTAACTTTTTATAAAATAAATGCTGTTTTAAATTTATATATTTTTCTCCAAATGCACGGACATTTTTATAACCGTATAAAATTAAAAAGTTTTAATATCCTTTTAAATAACCTCAGATAAAATAACTACTTTTTTTATTTGCAACAGTTCCACAGACTGTCTACAATCTGTAGACAGGCTCATAAAAAAGAACTTGTGGTTCTCCTTCTATAAGTATCCGAATACTTTTGTAAACATCTAGTAGAAGTATATGAAGCATTATTTTAAAAATTTTAAAAATTGGTTATAAAAAACAGGACTTAGTGTTAATTAAAAGGAAAATCAATATATCCATATTAATAATCAATGACACGGTACTTTGTTAATTACTATATACGTATAATTATATTATTGGAAAGTACAAATATGAAATATATTATTAATAAATGTATGCGAAATATATACAAATAAGACTTAGTAAATAAAGCTGCAATATTGAGTATTAATAAATTAAATCAGTATAACATTAACGGTGCGTATAAATAAAATACATTATCGATGAAAATATGTATGTACATTAAATGTACATTATTTATAAATAACGTCTATTAAATATAATAAGTAAAAAAACCGACTTAAAAAAAATAACAACTAAAAAGCAAGAAATAAATGTTTTCTACAACAATTTAATAATTATTTGTTGTTCCGTTTAATGTAATTAAAAAATTATTATTTATTATGTATTATGTACTTATTATTAATCGTTTTATATAATTTTGAAGGCGGTGCTAAGTAAAACAAAGAAAAGTATATACCTTGCTACTATAACAACGAGTTTACATTTAAAATTGTCGAGGGCCGGCATTCGCATTACTAATATTGTATGACACCGACTTCAAAATTATATATAACAATTAATAATAATTACATAATAAACAATAATTTCTTAATTACATTAAACGGAACAACAAATAAGTATTAGATTGTTGTAGAAAACTTTTTTTTGTCGTTTTTTTTTTAAACTTATTAGTTTACAATTTTAAGTGATGGGTAGACCTACTAAGGATGCTTTGCGAATGAGATAACGACGGCTACTTTAATAAGCAGTTCCGTTTTATATCTTCGAAGTCCAAGGTCCAATACCAATGATATTAAGATCCAAGGTACCACCTTGGAGCTATACTGAATCCAACGCAAAAAGAATAATTAAAATCGGTTCATAAACACAAAAGTTATACCCGAACATACATAAAAAATATATGTACAGACGAATTGAGAACCTCGCCTTTTTTGAAGTCGGTTAAAAGGTGTAATATATATGTATATGCTATACGAGTACTTATATGAAATAAAGTAGTATTTCCCCATATTACATTCCTCACATCTGTACTGTATCGACTTTATCTAATTTGTTAAAATTGAGCTGTCAGGTATGAGAATAATATTGACTATTATTCATATTCAATTGATTATTATATTATAAATATATTGACTATTGACTAATAGGTACTGATAGTACCTATTGGGCTACCCACTATAAATAAATGAATAAATACCCAGTGTATGTTAAGATTTATATTAGTTTATGGCAGTGGGTTTATTAGGGTTACAGCAAATTATTTGGGCCCCTTGAAATTGTGCTTATTATGGGAACGGTCGGCCGATTTTATTTCGGAATCATATCTTACTGTAAGAAACTATGTTGAACTTTCACTGCCCTTAACTGTGTATTTTTTAATAATAGCCTGTTCCAGCCTGTTCCAGCAGATTCGATGGTCAAGAAAGTGACAGAAAAGTCACCACCGTCGCGTCACAACCAGATGTTAGGGACAGGCTATAAAACAGAAAACTGACCTATATGTATTGCTACGAAATCTACTGCCTTCATAACTTGGGTATTAGGCAGTTTCTGCAATTATTTAAACGTTTTATTTAAAGTGTTCACCGTTGTTGCTTATTTAAAAAAAAAAAATATGTATTGAAGTAAACATCTATGTTTATTTCACAACCCTTAAGGCAACAACAACAGATGTGGTACGACAGTACGTCATAGTGATACGAAACAAGATCACAATTAAAAGCAGTGTATCAAATAATTCTCACATAATTTTAAAGTAAATCAGAAAAAAAAGTAAACTAAATTCGGTTGCTCAACTTTATGTTCATAATTAAAACCTCCTTGAATAAAAAAATCACAGTTGGACTATATTCAATTAAATTACTTGAACTACGAGCCCGGGTTCATAATAGTTCGGCCAGGCATAATTTTACAACTTATATATTTAAATAAAAGTAATAACATTCTCAAAACTATTTTGTTAAAGACATTAGTAACAGAAACAAAGAAAAAACTTTTAACTTTTAAATAAGTGGCTGAAATGCTTATGTTAAATGTTTGTAGCGTTTTGAAACAAAATAGAATCTCAATTGTTGTCAAAGTGAAACAGATATTATGTGTTTTGGACGCGCCTGCTAAAATGTTCTAAAAAAAAAAAAAAGATAAAATGGCACGTGGCGTGGCATTAAATGACGATATGCGAAAATCAATTGTTATTGCTGATAAATATGGAATTTCGGCTCGGAAAATATCTGCTACGTATTCGCTGGTTAAATCTACAGTGCAAGCATTATCAACTTGTATAAAAAAACTGGACGTATAACCCAAATGAAGAAAACTGGCCAACCATCCCAAATTTCACGTTTAAATCAATATGCTCTGAAGAGGATTGTTATAACAAACCAATGATCCAGTAAAACAGAAATTATGGTACTATGGAGGCAAGCCATTAGAAAAATATTTCTGTATCCACAACTAAACGCTCAATAAAGAAAATAGGATACAAATTCTACAAGGTAAAGTTTGATTCTTTACATTTTACTTTTCAACTTACCGATTTCTCCTTCAGGAAAAAGAAGACCGAAAATTTAACAAAAATCAATCGGTTACGGTGGGCCGGAGAACATAGGCACTTTACAACAATAGCACCAGGTAATTTGACGAATCCAAATTATAAATAGTTTGGGCGATACCAGAAAACGTGTGGTAAGAAACCCACAGGAATTTTATCATCCTGACTTTTGGTCAGGAAAGTGAAGTTCCCTGCGTCTCTTATAATCTAGGGATGTATGGATGTATAAAAATAGCATTTCGTAGGTGGCACTATGATAGCAGAAAAATATAACCAAATTTTGACATACAATTTATTGCCGTGAATACCAATATATCAAGACACTGACGCGCAGTACATTTTCCAGCAGGATAGTGCTGCGTGTCACACAGCAAAAAATATCAAAGCTTGGTTTACAAAACATAATGTCCCTGTCATGGAATTGCCCTCTAGCACTCCAGATATCTCATCAATAGAAATATTGTGGCATAAAATGAAAAAACAGTTGCACAAACATCCATCCCGTTCAGTTAACGATCTACTCACCAAATTGCAAGAAATTTGGGACAGCACGCTTCCTGCAGAGTGCTCTAGGCTGGTAGATGCAATGCTTGCCAGGATTAAAGCTGTTATTGTTAATAAAGGTGATGTAACACAGTTTTGATGAAGCGGCCGAACTATTCCGAACCGCCAATCTCAATGTTTTTGAAGTGAATACTTCATTGGCGGCGTTCTGATATTTGACGAGAATGGAGAGTGAATTGGAAAAAATGTAACGTTTCGAGATTTCGTTACACGAGGGAGAAAAAAGATATAACGTAGAGACAAGGAGAAAGAGAGCTATACATTTGGTATACCTAAAACACAGGCTTCGTTACAGGACAGAGTACACAGATATATAACATAGAGAGAAAGAGAAAAAGAGCTATACATCATATATATCAGTTTACGCTATCCGCGTCTCCCTTTTGTGCGGTCCTTCGTCTTTAACGCCCACTCATACGCTGCCAAGTCCAAGGTCTAAGTTGCTTGAAGGGGAATAGTTTAGAAAGCATCGTACGAGCAAGAGAGAGAGAGAGCCACGTATTCATTGAATACTAGACAATAAAAGAAAATATAGTATGACGCGCATGCGCGCGAATACGTACAACTCTGACGCCACACGGGAGTGGAGCAAGAGAGAGCGATATAAACTCAGTACGAAGCGATAGAAGAGGATAGATAGATTGTCGCGCATGTGCGCGTTATAGATGTACGCGTCCAGACGCTATATATTAACAGCTGAAGCAACACGCGTGTATACCGAATATTTATCATTGTGTTTTGTAATTATTTACGTTATTTACATCTGTGTTCTGTGATTATTTGATAATATCCTTGAACCGTTTAACTTGTTAAAATTTAGAAGATATAATATATTTCATTCACCGCTCCCTACTGGTTTACAGCCACACAGGTGCAAATGCACTTGGAAGAGGCGAAGACAAAATCCCTTTGATTTTCGGGGGAGATTTCGATGTAAATTTCGGATCCAATGATTCTTTGACGTTGATTAACTTTCTTCGAGAAACATTTGATCTGCTTATAAATAACAATCCCAAAGAATCAACAACAAAATCCGGAACAACAATAGATGCAATTTTTACACGTTATCTAGAAAATATCGAATCACGAACATATATTTCATATTTTAGTTATCACAAACCAATCATATCAGTATTACCAATTGAACCACCAGCCGATGATAGTGTAGATAATGAATAAACCGAATATTTTTTACACAAATTTTATATTGTTATATTTCTTTTGAAATTATCCCTCTCCTTCTCTCTCTCCTCTCTCTCTCTCTCTCTCTCTCTCTCTCTCTTCAATCTCTCACTCTTAATCTCTCTCATTCTCTATTCTAAAGAAGTATTCACTTCTATCACGTGTACTGTGCTGCACATGATATTTTTTTTTATTAACAAACTTGTCACTGACACATCATAACGTAGTAATATTTGAGCGTATTTAAGTTAAAAGTTTATACTCTGTTTCTGTCACCACTATATTTCTTTAATAAAATAGTTTTAAGAATGTTATCACTTTTATTTAAATATATTAGTAGTAAAATTATTCCTGGCCGAACTATTGTGAGCCTGGGCTCGTATATTCAATTAAAATATGAACTAGAAATATTGTTCAACTTTTAATTCTTACTTGCAATCAGTGTACACATCAACTTCTATCCCGCGCTACATACTTCCAAATGTATTTTAAAAAATGAGGATACAAACTATTTTTTCCGATCTGGTTTTATTTTATTTTTAATCCGCTTGACCTGGGAACAGACATACCGACAACGAAAGGCCGGTAAAAGTTTTCAAACGCACACTGGATTTTTTTATGAATTCATAAGAATTCAGCTTATGGAAAATTACATGTATGCCGTGAGAAAACAAGTATAAACGAAAACTGCGATAATTAAAGCAGCAACGACCTTTTAACATACCGTAATTGCTTGGCTAAACGTGAAAAACGACGACCAGGCCGCATAAAATGTAAATCAAGCCCGTATTACGATGTTGCATTCTAGAGGAAATAGGAAAATTGAAAAAATCATAAAACTGTAATGCTATTTATTTGTATAGCGTTTACGGGCACTCTGAATAATGACCCATTAGAATGAAAAAACATAGCTATCTTGCTATTTAATGATCGATGGCTTAAATTTAAAGATCAAATCATTGCATAGGCAATTAATTACACAGCTGGAAATAATAACGACTAAAGTTAAGAAGATTCAACTATGAGACGTGATGATATATGTACATTTATACAGGATGGTTCATTCGTCTGATCAAGTCCAATTACACAGGCCAAAAAAGATTTTGTGATCGCATTTTTTTTTTTTGACTGGCTTAGTTACATACCATTAACTACAAAAGCACTTGTTTTCTTGTTTCCATCGCACACCAGTATTTGTAAATGTATATTGTACAATAATTTGTATTTTTAAAACCGAGGTTCTATGAAATTAAATTTTGCCTCAATCTTTGCGGCGCCCCTGTATTTAATCGGTTTGAAACGTACACGCAAGTGTGGGGAATTTACCGAAATAGAGTTGGCCGGTGGGGATATTCCGGTTTTATACTATTCGGGTATTTACATAGTCGCTGTACTACGTTTTTAATGTGTGTACGTTTACTCGTGACATTGTGTCGTGTGTTTTTATTTTGTTTTAAAAATGCCTTAAAAGTTGTCAAAATACACCACATATATTTTGTTATAAACTTAACAATAACCAGGTTATTGTTAAGTTCAAGTTAAGTTCAAAAAACGTAATTTATGCAAAGGTTGAGCGGAAAAAAATTCTTTCGTCGCCACCATATTAAATTAGTATTAATGAAGCAATATGTAAAAGCAAGCTATAGATAAAAATGGGAATTATTTTAAGTACTTATGTGGCAAATTTCCAGCTCTTTCTGAAGCAAGATTAAAGGAAAGCATTTCCGTAGGACCACAAATAAGAACATTAATGCAGGACCAACAGTTTGAACTATGACAGAAATTGAAAAAGAAACTTGGATATGCTTTAAAAATGTAATAGAAAATTTTTAGGAAATTATAAACATCCGCAGCTTGAGGAAATTGTCAACAAAATGCTGGATAAGTTTAAGTAACTTGGCTGTAATATGAGCAAAAAAATTCATTTTCTGCATGCTCATTTGGACTACTTTCCAGAAAATCTTGATGCTGTTAGTGAGTACCAAGGTAAAATATTTCATCAAGAGATGGAAAGGTACCAGGGTCAATGAGATGTGGCGATGATGGCAGATTACTACTGGATGCTGAAAAGAGAACGTCCAACGAATGATTACACAAGAAAAACTACAAAACGAAGTTTTCTGTTAACAAATTTTCAAAGAAAAAAAGGAATTAGAGACTCAAAACTATTTGTGTTACTTTTCACTATGTTTTTTAATGTTTATTAAATATATTTATTAAAATGTAATTTTTCCTTTACATTTTAATTTGTTCTGATCATTCAGTTGGTTAAAAACCTTACGTGAGGGGCAAAAACGAAAGGTAGATATGAAATCCGCGCAAATAACTCACTTATTATCACTTATCAAACCCAAATCAACTTTCAAAATGTCATAATTTGTAGACCTGTTATTACACATAATGTCATTTCACATACGAAAATGACATGATACTAACTTCGTATCATTGTAAAATTAATTTTAATTATACAGAATGTTCCGCAAAAAAAATGAGTTAAAATTGTTTTTCTGTACCCCTACAGATGTTTACGTTTTTATTACGTTCTAACTTCGTTTACATATTATACCTCTCCAATCTTGTTAAAACTTTGCACAAACGAAGGTTGTCGCAAAATAAGGTCTACATTTTTTATATGTGCTGCAACTTATTTTAAGGGGGTGAAAATGACGCCGTAAGCGTATCCCCGAAACGACTTGAGATACCAATGAATAACATAACAACCATAGCGTTCTAACACTTCTAATTGACTGGGCAAATAACAGCACTTCGAGTGGGGGATGGTGGGGAGCAATTTTTCACCATTTTGACTGCAGATTTTCATTTAGAGTAATAGTTGTTATATTACATAAAAACATAATTAAAAAATGTTGCGATTCTCCCATAGAAGTTTCCAGAACTACTCCTACTTTGATTTTGTGTAAGTCAACACATAATTTGATGAAAATGAATAATGTTTTTCTCTACAGTTTTTTTTTTGGAATAACAAATACTGGACCAGCACAATTACAATTTATTTACAAAAACTTGCATTTACACCAAAAATCATAAACAAAAATACACAGAGAAAAAAATTCTTTGGTTGGATAGAGTGCCTCAGTTGGAACTATAGGATTCGAATTGAGTACCATTTGTGTTCTGTCAAAGATAGAGCGTCAGTAACGACTGTCATCTACAAACCATACGACCGACGTCAATATGTCTGTCATAGCACTACCAACTTCATTTTCAAAGAAGCATAGTCCAATTACTCCACCACTTCAAAATGGGCACCAAACCGTGTATCTCTGTGGATGCATTTCTTTTTCTTGAACATGTGGATTTTCACCACCCCAAATTCGACAATTTTGTTCGTTGACGTATCCGTCAAGATGATGCTTAATCGCTGAACAAAATGTTGTTGCAAAAATCAGCATCATTTTGCCTTCATTTTGTCCTAATGTTTTGCGAATTTTTCTTAATGCAACTGTAAATGATCGCAAACTTTCATAAAACAGTTATGCACAAACTATTCATTGTTGAACTGTTAATCACGACATGTTGTCGTATGGTTTACAGATGACTTAAATATTAAAGCCCTATCTTTGCCAGTTCTAGTTCCAACTGAGACACCCTATATCACAGTTTCTCGGAATTTTACTTATTTCATTTCAAAATTAATTCTCTATTATTCGGATAAATATATATAAATTGTATATAACTGTTTTTTAGTGGAAGAAAATATTTATAATTTAATAATGTTCTACTCAGGGATATAGGAACAATAAGTAGAAACGTTAGGAGTCAATCGGGGGACATACTGATCGGAAGAGAGGAGAAAGCGGATAGATGGAAGCAGTACTTAGGAAATTTATACGAGGGTCAGGAATTAGGAGAGATATTAGAGGAAGAATCTAGCATCGATAGGGAAGATGTAGGAAAACCTATATTGAGAGAGGAATTTGAAATAGCACTAAGGGGGCTAAAGAACAATAGAGCGCCGGGTGTAGATAAAATACAGGCGGAAATTTTGAAATGTGCGGGACAGAAAGTAATAAATAGGATGTTTGAACTGGTAAAATACATATACGAAACGGGCGAGATGCCGGAGGATTATAAGAGGAACATTATCGTTACTACACCGAAAAAGAGAGGAGCCGACAAATGCGAGAACTTTAGAACGATTAGCCTAACCTCCCATGCGTCAAAAATCTTAACCAGAATAGTGCAGAAGAGGATGGAAAATAGAGCGGAGGAAATACTAGGAGAAGACCAATTCGGATTTAGGCGAAATAGGGGAACTCGCGAAGCTATTCTGGCGCTAAGAGTAATGTTAGAGAAAACAATAGAAAAGGGAAACAACGCTTATATAGGATTTGTAGATTTAGAAAAAGCTTTTGTTAATGTAAGATGGGAAAAAATGTTCGAGATACTAAAGAGCGCGGGAATGAAGTATAGAGATAGGAGAGTAGTACACAATCTATACAAAGAGCAAACTGCTGTTATAGAAGTAGAAGGGGAAAGAAGAGAAGTAAGTATCAGGAAAGGAGTAAGACAAGGATGTACGCTATCACCACTAATTTTTAATCTGTACATCGAAGAGGCGATTAATGTGGTAAAAGATAGAGTGGATTTCGGGATTAAAGTACAGAGACAGAAACTAAAAATGCTGAGATTCGCGGATGATATAGCAGTATTAGCATCTAGTAAGGAGGAATTAGAATCAGCATTGAACGAAATGGAGGCAGTGTTGACAGAGGAATATGGAATGAGGGTGAATAAAAACAAAACTAAAGTGTTAGTGTGCAGAGGGCGTGAGAGCAGAGCAAAAACGAAAATACAAATTAATAATGAAAGATTGGAGGAAGTTAAAGACTTCACTTATTTAGGAAGTAAAATAAATTGGGATGGAAGAAGCGATAAAGACATAAAACAAAGAATAGCGCAGGGTCGAGTAGCTTTTAATAAAAAGAAAGCACTTTTATGCTCGGGGGTAATAAACTTAGAAACAAGGAAGAGATTTTTCAAAACATATGTATGGAGCACGGCACTATACGGTTGCGAAACCTAGACGGTAGGGGAAGCAAGTAGGAAGAAATTAGAAGCTTTTGAGATGTGGTGTTACCGAAGAATGATGAAAATACGATGGACTGATAGGGTTAGAAACGAAGAAGTATTGGAGAAAGTCGGCGAGAAAAGAAGTGTGTGGAAAAACATAAAGAAGAGAAGAGATAGAATGGTAGGCCACTTGCTGAGACGTGGGGGAATAGTCCGCGATATTTTGGAGGCAGAAATAGGAGTGAAGAAAGGCAGAGGTAGGCCTAGATTATACTACTGCTCGCAAATAGTAAGGGATGTAGGTTGTAGCACAATTAGCGAAATGCGTAGGTTAGCACAAGATAGAAGCTGGAGGTTAGCGTCCAACCAGTCTTAGGACTGATGACCTCATGATGATGAATGTTCTACTGCGTAAAAGAAATTCAATCTTACACATTAAATAAATATAAGGTAGACATATCTTATTCGTACAACAAGGAACTTTATTGTCAAATAATTGTTTCTTCGAAAATAAATGCGAAAAAGTTTATTGGTTTAATTCACACACTTTATTGGCTATCGAAAGAAGTGATTTTGAAGGATAGAACATTTGTTTCAATCAAAGAATCCTCTTTCTCTGTGTAATGTTTTCAAAAATATAATAAGGAAATTTTAAATGAAATAACGATGTACTACTGATTGTACCGATATTGATTAACATAGTACAGAATTTGTGAATATTTTTTAATAAAAATTAAATAAAAAAAAATAAATTGCAATTAGCGTGTAATGGTGTAAAGTGCATCGGTGTAAATTCGTTATCAAATTGAATTTTATTTGGAGGATAGGTTTGCTTTGGCACATTTTTGTATTCCAACGAAACAGGGAAAAATATGGAAACAAGAAATTCCTCTTTGCTTTTACAGGCACAACTTCTAAAAAGTATTGGAGGGATGAAATTTGTATGGATACTGGATAGTAATTTATCTGAGAACCGAAATTGTTAACTGAAATTGTAAACGAGCGTGGTATGGTCTCTTTTTTTATGGCATACGTATAAGAAAAACTGTGACACTAAACTATAACCTGTGGATGAAAGAGTGAAAAATTGCCTCTCCTATCCCCTGAAGTGGGAGAGTTCTATTTATGCATCCAGTTGGAAGCCTTCGGCTGCCATTTTCATCCCTTTAACCCAAATATCAGTATATAAATTGATACATGTATATCTTATTTTTCAATTTCCTTCCTCTGTTCAAAGTCCTATCAAAATCGAAGGGGGAAAATTGTGTCGCTTTACTTTTTAGATGTTAGCTTTAGTTTCATGTTTTAAGAAATAGTCTTTCGATTACTCGTTTAGATACCTTTCGAATTTAATAAAACTTAAATGTACAGTAGGCACAAAAATTAAGGGATGTAAAAAACCCTACATTTTTAGGTGATTTTCAAAGGACTGTAACATGGAGAAAAATAGTTGCAGAGCAATTTTAAAAAAAGAAAATTGAAGCTTTAAATTTCTAGTTTTCAGATCTTGAGGCTTATTCAAAGTCAAAATTCTTTACCATCAGCAGTCTTTGATTAATCATAAAAAATCACCGGAAAAAATTCCTGATTTGTTCAAAGCAAAAAAGTCAGTTTTGACTCTTTTTTATAATTTTTTTATTTGTATTTCTTACAATAATTAACATTTTTTGATAAACAATATGAATCATTGCTAAAAAACATTTTCAATCTCAAAAAGTGAATAAAAAATGAAAAATTCATCCTTAAATTGATTTTTAGCAAAAACGACAAATACAATCATTCCGAACACAATGAAAAAAAAATCGCAGTGCTTTGAAATTTTCAGGGTTTCTTTGGAATACTTTGAGGCTGAAAAGAAACAGACAACATCCTTAGTCTATTCATTATTTGCAAAGATATGCCAAGTTAAGCGAATATCCCTAAATACGCAATTTTTTATCTCGTTTTCAATCAACATTCTTACATCAAAAATTTTGTTTTATCAAAAACCAATAACTACGACTTGTAAAGAATACTTTGCAGTTTTTAAAACTCTACCTGAATTTTCTTTAGGTCGTTATTTCCCGAGTAATTAATTACCAAAGTCAAAACTGACTTTTATGCTTTGACCGACGTACAAAAAACTTTGAAAAATCATAGCACAAGGCTTTTAGAGCGCTCAAAGAGGATAACATTATTTAAAAAAGCTTTGTGGTGAAATCACTGAAAAAATTTATTGAAGGATCTCTTGAAAGGCAAGCAAAAATTCGGAAAAAATGTGTCCGATGATTTTTATGATTACTCAAAATCTGCTGATGGTAAAACTTTTTTTTATCAAGATCAAGATATAAAAACTAGAAACCTGGAGTTTCGATTTGTTCTTTTTAAAATTGCTCTACGACTATTTTTCTCCAAATTACAGCCATTTGAAAATCACTTAAAAATTTTGACTTTTTTTACATCCCTCAATTTTTATGCCTAGTGTATTATATACGCATGAATTTCAGAAATAAATATGATATTCGATATCATGAAAGTGCCTGAATTTTAAACAAAAGTGTCTCGTATTATTATGTTTTTCAAAGATACTAGCAATTTGTGAAATAATGTTGAAGAGAGAATTTTAAGGGTCATTCATTAATAAACAAATCTCGTCATGATTATATTCTGGGAAAACTCGGAGAAGATATTCGATTATTTCGATAATAATTTCAAATATAAAATTGAAAGGACCTAAAAAAATAAAATTAAAATTCCTACTTACACTGTATATTAAGCATTTGACTCATAGTTGTGTAGCTAACTACTGAAATAAATTTAAGCAAAAGCTTTTTTGTTATCTGACTATTAGCCGTTTATAAAAACAATTTATTGTAAACCTTTATTCGAATACATTTCAGAAGTTGTATCATTTTGGAGATTAAAAACCTTTTCTTGTGTTCGCAATTTTTCTAATTAGTTCTGGATTTTTTTTCTATATGTTGTCTGTGCTTCTTTTATAACTGTAACTCCTAAGGTATTAAAATTAAGATCTTTAAAAAAGTTGTTCGCCACATTCCAAAAAAAAAACCTATTTGAATTATTTTTTAAAAAATAATGCAAAAAACTTCATAAAACATCCTTTAAAATTTAGGTTAATATTTTAACATACTGATGATCTCGATAAACCTAAAATCTTTAAAAAAGTTATCAACCATATTTCAAAAAATTCTTTTTTCATTATTCTCTAAAAAATAAGGCAAAGACCTTCATAAAATATCCTTTAATATTTCAGTACTTTGTGTAACCCTATACGAAATTTTATTTATTAATATTACGCAGAATTGCCTTATTGCCTTGTCTATTATCTTAATATCACATTAATAATATTTAAAAAGGTTTTTTCTCATATTATCTTCTCTAGTAATTTTTAATATCGATGCTATGCCGTTATTATTTTATAATTCATCAGTGCATGAAAGTTGTATCACATAAAAATTCTATTTTTTACCGATCGTAGTCATAGTCTAGGTAATCTATAATCCATTAGTTCACAAATTGATGCGAGGTTCCCGTTTGTGGGTAAATATTTCCCATCAAAAATAAATACATAGCATTTAAAATTAATTCTAAATTGATCCCTCTGACGTCAATCAAACGGAATATCAATCAAAGAAATTTGTGTTAGGGATGCCCCACGTATCTTCTGTATACAGGAAGACTCAAGAGCATGGAAAATGTAATTATGCCGTTGCCAATGTTGTTGAACCTCTCGAAATATATTTTATTCCGTCTATCTTAATTATTTCAAATTATTATTCTTGTTGTATTGGTAAGGATTTTATAACTGCCAAAACTTAGCACGCTGATTAATATTCAGTATAATAAGGATATAAATATATCCTTATTATCATCGACAAAGAATCTGAGACACTTTCAATACCGAGTGTCTCGTCAGTGGTGACTCAGGTGGTGAGCAGGTGAAGCATTTTTTGTTATTGACATTTCTAAATGTCAATAACATGTTTCGATTACCGGTAAATTTTATATTACAAGAGAATTATCCATATAATGTAATTTTAAACTCATTGAGAATCATCAGTGCAACGTACTCGACACCCGAAACTGGAAAAAAAAGATGTTGCAAATCTTATACATTTTTAAATTTAGAAATTGACAATGAAATTTCAATGTGTCTTGCCAAAGTTCTTTATCACAAACCGCACCTGGTTGAATCGTACACTACTTCAGTTTAAAATACGTGTTCTAAGTCTTAGTCAGAAATCTGTCAAATCATTACATGCCATTTTTCAATTCTCATCTGATCTAGTGGAATCCACTATAGATAATCCTCAGTGACATGCCACGCATATATTATCCTCGGTGTTTTGGTACTAAAACCATACTGAATCATTGATCAGTTTTTACCATTAAAATCCCTTTGATAAGTGATGATTGTGGGCGATTATGTTTTGATAATATTGTTTTATTTATCCCCGTTAATGGTTTATTAATAAATATGATCTATTTGCGTTATGATTGACTTCGTTATGGGCTATTTTTAATGATTTATTGCGATATACAATATACCCTACAAAAGATTGGTGAAGAGAAAACTAAATAATTTGGATATAGTGCATTAAGTACATAAGTAATGCAATAATATAAATTGCACATTTTTTGCATGTGACGTCATAGATGATTCTTTTTCTAATTAGCAACCCTAGTTTATTTTTTGCAACATTCTAAAGACGTGTTGGTAGACGTGTAAGTTATTATCATAACATCACTAAAAAATTTTGAAAGTTTATTTAGCCATACTTAAATATAGTAAACGACAGATTATTCTTTAGCATGCTTGTAATTTTTGAAAATTTGCGTTATTCAAATATTCGGTTTCAAGTTGATATTTTCAAAGGAATAAAAAAACTGTAGTAAACAGCTTGAACATCTTTACTTAAATTTAAAACCATTGGTCAAAGTTATTAGTTTAGTTGTTAGAAGTACATGGTGGTTGTTAGAAGTACATGTAGTTGGTTATCACTTGGTGGTTGTGAGTTTAAAGTCATTCGTCAGTTTAAAAAGTCAATATTAGATGATTTTGTGTTGTAAATTTGTGCAAATTACATATTTAACCATTGTGTGAAATTAAATGATTTTCAAAAAAATCTGATTCAAACATAGTATTATTCATGTCATCGCTATTTGCCAAATAAAAAATTATCTTATCTTGCCGATAAATGGAACAGTCTACCTGAGTCTAGCCATAAAAATAAGCCACGGTATGAGATAAGAGCCGTTTGGGATTTTTTATTTGGCAAATGGAGATGAAATAAACTATACCATACTTAACTAAATCCCATGAAATTGAAATTTTAATAACGGTTGGATACGGAAATAATATAAGACAAAACGAAATATTGTTTTATTCAAAAAGGAATATACCCATTTACCATTAATATCTCAAAAGTACCTACTGTGAACAAAAATGAACAAAGGAACAAAAAAAAAAACAGATACTTATCGACAGAATATGTTCAGCGAAGACGTCAAAGTAAATGCTTTAGTAAGTCAAGATGTCGTAAGAAGGCTTATACTTTAACCATCTGTAGGTTCTTAAACATTAAGGATTAACAAATTAAGCCACAATAGCTATTCCCCCGGCTATATGACGTCGGCGGGCGCTGAAGTACGTGACGAAATTTGCCGTATTTTATTCTAACATAGAAATAAAATACTGTGATTTGGATTGGTCGAAAACCACAAGGAAGATGTAAAGTATCCTCTATCTCAGAATACCGCTAACTGTAGACCGGTTTCGACATTATCTTGGGTCTCGTCAGTACAGTGTAAGCGAGTATGCCTTTGACAAACGAGGCTTCACATCTTGTAGACACCATTACGTTCTACAGTCGTAGATTGTAAAGCGTAACGAGGCGCCATCTCTCGGTAGTTTCGGAAACAATCCAAATCGAAATAAAACTTAGTCATCTACAACGACAGGAATCATCTTTAGTAAGTAGTTAAGAACACCTTAATATCATGCCCAGATAGTTAGATAGAGAGCAGAAAATTAGTCAATATTCAGTGATAAAGCACTTCTCTTCACTCTCCACAAAGCATAGAGATATCATCATTACATATTGACAATCCTCTAGAGACTATTGAAGATGATCTTGACAGAGGACAGCAGTTTTATGAACGAATGATAAATTTACTGGACATCATCCCTGTCCGCTAAATTTATCATTCATAGTAAACATAGACAACATAAAACATGGAAAACATTTTCTGTAATTAAACAAAGTTTATGTTGAATGGTGAGGTAAAATGACCATTGAGGATTATCGTTATTGGGCAAACCAGAATCCACAGTGGATGAGGGAAAACACACTCAAAGACCAAAAAAGTGGATATTTCAGCAGGCATTGTTGGTAACCGAGTAATTAGACCAATATTCGCCACTAATCTTACCGGAGCGAGGAATTCTTGAAGGTCGACTTAGTTCCAAATTCGACTATATTTGCTGATTCTATAATGTTTCGAATCGAAATATTTGGTTTCAATAAGATGGTACCCTTCCCCATTTTGTAAGACATCGGCATGTATATCCGATGTATTCCGATGTTCCGAATTCCGAGATTTTTGGAGCGGTGACTATAGGGTAATACACACAGGATCGGTAAATGGAAACGCGGGAGTAGGGATCGTTATGCGGAAGAACGCAGGACAGTGTGTAGATAGCTACCTACAATACAGCGAGAGAGTAATGATGGTTAGGTTAGATTCGAAGCCAGTGGAAACAGTAATAGTGCAAGTATACATGCCTACTTCTAGCCACAGCGAGGAAGAGTTAGAAGCCGTTTATTCGGACATAGAGCAGGTAATAGGATTTGTGAAGGGTCATGAAAATTTAATAATAGTAGGAGATTTTAACGCAGTCGTAGGTGAGGGGAAAGAAGGAGAATTTGTAGGGCCTTATGGATTAGGAAACAGAAACGAGAGAGGTAGCAGACTGATAGAATTCTGTGAGAAGCACAAGATGGTAGTCGCGAACACATTGTTCAAGAATCACGTTAGGAGGCGGTACACATGGAAAATGCCAGGAGGGATAGACAGGTATCAGATAGACTACACTCTGGTTAGGAAGAGATTTAGAAATCAAGTAAAAGACTGTAAGAGTTATCCAGGAGCAGATGTAGACAGCGATCACAACTTGGTAGTCATGAAAGCTAGATTAAAGTTCAAAAATCTGAAAACCCGGAAGGATAAGAAACGTATAAATGTAGACATATTGAGGGATCAGAATATGAAAGATAAGTTCCAGGAGAAAACAGATCAATTAATAAATAAAACGAGTAAGGACGAAATCAAGAACGCAGAAACTGAGTGGGAGGGTATCAAGAATAGTCTAGCTTCCGCGGCTACGGACGTTTTAGGACACGATAAAAGGGAAGCTAGGAAGCCCTGGATAACGGACGAAATCTTAAACTTAATGCAAAAGAGACGAGGCTACAAAAACAGACGAGACGAAGAAGGACTGAAAACGTATAAGGCAATAAAGTGGGGAAATCATTAGAAAATGTAAAAAAGCGAAAGAACAATGGATAGAGGAGAAATGCAAAGAAGTAGAAGATAAGTTGCAAGTAGGTAAGACCGATGAGGCTTACAAAATAATTAAGAGGAACTTCAGGGATATAGGAACAATAAGTAGAAATGTTAGGAGTCAATCGGGGGACATACTGATAGGAAGAGAGGAGAAAGCGGATAGATGGAAGCAGTACTTAGGAAATTTATACGAGGGTCAGGAATTAGGAGAGATATTAGAGGAAGAATCTAGCATCGATAGGGAAGATGTAGGAAAACCTATATTGAGAGAGGAGTTTGAAATAGCACTAAGGGGGCTAAAGAATAATAGAGCGCCGGGTGTAGATAAAATACAGGCGGAAATTTTGAAATGTGCGGGACAGAAAGTAGTAAATAGGATGTTTGAACTAGTAAAATACATATACGAAACGGGCGAGATGCCGGAGGATTATAAGAGGAACATTATCGTTACTATACCGAAAAAGAGAGGATCCGACAAATGCGAGAACTTTAGAACGATTAGCCTAACTTCCCATGCGTCAAAAATCTTAACTAGAATAGTGCAGAAGAGGATGGAAAATAGAGCGGAGGAAATACTAGGAGAAGACCAATTCGGATTTAGGCGAAATAGGGGACCTCGCGAAGCTATTCTGGCGCTAAGAGTAATGTTAGAGAAAACAATAGAAAAAGGAAAGAACGCTTATATAGGATTTGTAGATTTAGAAAAAGCTTTTGATAACGTAAGATGGGAAAAAATCTTCGAGATACTAAAGAGCGCGGGAATGAAGTATAGAGATAGGAGAATAGTACACAATCTATACATAGAGCAAACTGCTGTTATAGAAGTAGAAGGGGAGGAAAGGGAAGTAGGTATTAGGAAAGGAGTAAGACAAGGATGTACGCTATCACCACTAATTTTTAATCTGTACATCGAAGAGGCGATTAATGTGGTAAAAGATAGAGTGGATTTCGGGATTAAAGTACAGGGACAGAAACTAAAAATGCTGAGATTCGCGGATGATATAGCAGTATTAGCATCTAGTAAGGAGGAACTAGAATCAGCATTGAACGAAATGGAGGCAGTGTTGACAGAGGAATACGGAATGAGGGTGAATAAAAACAAAACTAAAGTGTTAGTGTGCAGAGGGCGCGAGAGCAGAGCAAAAACGAAAGTACAAATTAATAATGAAAGATTGGGGGAAGTTAAAGACTTCACTTATTTAGGAAGTAAAATAAATTGGGATGGAAGAAGCGATAAAGACATAAAACAAAGAATAGCGCAGGGTCAAGTAGCTTTTAACAAAAAGAAAGCACTTTTATGCTCGGGGGTAATAAACTTAGAAACAAGGAAGAGATTTTTGAAAACATATGTATGCAGCACGGCACTTTACGGCTGCGAAACCTGGACGGTAGGGGAAGCAAGTAGGAAGAAATTAGAAGCTTTTGAGATGTGGTGTTACCGAAGAATGATGAAAATACCATGGACTGATAGGGTTAGAAACGAAGAAGTATTGGAGAAAGTCGGCGAGAAAAGGAGTATGTGGAAAAACTTAAAGAAAAGAAGAGATAGAATGGTAGGCCACTTGCTGAGACATGGGGGAATAGTCCGCGATATTTTGGAGGCAGAAATAGGAGTGAAGAAAGGCAGAGGTAGGCCTAGATTAGACTACTGCTCGCAAATAGTAAGGGATGTAGGTTGTAGTACAATTAGCAAAATGCGTAGGTTAGCACAAGATAGGAGAAGCTGGAGGTTAGCGTCCAACCAGTCTTAGGACTGATGACCTAATGATGATGATGATTCCGATGTATAAGTTTTTCTTGAAAGATGTATTGATACGAGAGGTAGATCGTACCCCTCTAGATTACTTTTTATGAGGGTATTTAAATCTCAAAGTCATACTAAGACAGCAAAGAACTAAGACAGAAGATTTGGAGATTATTAAGGCGAAATAGAGAATGAATAAGCTTTATTTTTATATAAATCTTTTTTATCATATCTTGAACATGAATGGAAACAAAAAAAAACCTATTAGCGATGTACAAATTTTTAAATTCTTCAATGCCTAGTTGGGACAGCCTGTATAAATATTTTTTTATATGTGCAACTTATAATACCAATCGACATGTCCGAGCTTGTGTGTAAGGATGTGTGTTCCATTAACACAATAAGACCAATTTTTGAGTTGACGTAACCTGTTCATATGTTTTAGTTTTTCTCATTTCAATGAAGTTATACTTCAAAAAACGAGGAGGTTCCCAAAAGAAACCGAACTGATGTGGTGGGCGGAGTTTTTGTAGTACTGCGTTCTGCCGTTAGGAGAGCTAGAGCTACGTACCATTCCCGAGTCAGTAAGCCAAGAGTTATCGCTAAATTCCGTTCCTTGGGCTTGTGTGAATTGTTTAGTAAGAGTTTGTTTTGCGTGTTAGTCGTTTGTGCAATGGCTTATTCTCATGAACAGTACGCGGTCGTAAAGTTTTGCTTCTTACTCGGAAAAACTGGCACAGAAACTCTTGAAATATTAAGAACGGCTTACAAGGATAACACTATTGGAAAAAGTCGAATGTTTGAGCGGTTTCCCCGTTTTAAAAGAGGTGAAATGTCAATTGATGACTAACCTCGCTCTGGTCGTCCTTTCACGGCTCGAACCGATAAAAATGAAAAAATTCGCGTTATACACTCGTGCTTTCAAGCTTCTAACTTCTATTCATTTGCAGATGGTCTTAAAATATGTAGAACTGGGAAATCTGCAAACAACAGTGATAAATTACATGAAGATTCTTTGAACTTCCTGTTGAGCCTAATTTAAAAGGCGTACAGGAATCTAAGGGCGATATTACGTAATACTAGAATTTTCAAAAACCATGTTCAATAATAATTCTTAATAACGCTCTTGCAAGGGTTATCCATGAATATTGATATGTTTTAGACTCCTTATTATTTTAAATATGTGTTAGGCTTGAAAATAATCAAATGATTAAATGATTGTTTGATTGTAAGTAAATTTTAGCATAATTATATATTCTTTAATATTTCATTACAAATTGTTAACTAATCAAATGTGCTCCTCAGCGATTTTGAATAAGTTACACTGCGATGTAAATACCATTACGTTAGTTAGTTAGTTAGTTCTCACTGATTATTATGTTACATAAAATATACACGGTGTTTAAGAATAAGTGGATAGATCAGGTAAAAATAATTCCATAACTTAATATAAATTTATTTTTCCCAAGATGCATCCCGACGAAGATAATCTCATCCTTAAAGTTTATATTTTTTTAATATTATTATCGGTTCAAATTGGCAACATTAGGAGCACACGCGCAATAAATTAATATCGTTAAGGTGGTATAATACATTTTTTGATAACCATTCAGTAGCGTCGGAGGTGCATAACCTGTAGTACTTCAACAACTCCCAATACTATCGCAGAACTATTAAGGGGGTGGAGAGTTAATAACTTTTAACAGTGCGGGGTATCTACACTGAACCCTTTAGAAATAATGTATTATTTCAAAATGGTTATACATTATTCCCTTGAAAGTTTCAGTTGAAGTGCTTGGGGTAGTAGTCCATCTCCTTGATACGTTACTAACGAGTTACTAAAGATTGTGTTATATTAGCCTAACAACTTAAATTGTTTGTACATGTCCTAAAACGACTGTCAATATCCTATATAAAACAAAAATGCTATTTAAAAAAATAAATATTATATTTTAAGATGTTTTATTTAAGGATCGTCATCTCAGTTAAACTGTATCCCATGCCCTGTTATATTTTCCACGTAGTCTGTATAATGGATATTTTTCACACATCGATTTACAAACTTTTCCTGTACTGTCTAACGACAATAAAGGGAAATATAGTATTGGAAATATAGTCTAGGGAAACTATAGTATAGGGAAGGTTTCCATTGTTTCTTCATTACTGTACTAGGTATGGGTAAACTGTATGTTATATTCATAAATAAACAACCTTATTTTAATGAAAAGAATTTTAGATTAAATATAGTTTTTACTTGAATTATAATATTGCAATTTCACGCAAATTTATCATAATTGGATTTAGTTGTTTAGTTTCCTTTTTTAAATTTAGTTTCCTGTCATTTTGTTTAATGTCATTATCTACGCATTATAGCGAATGTGCTGAAGGAATCTATTTTACCGATACGTTATTACACCGAAACAAAAATGGATTTTATTTTTAATAAATCTATTATTACTAATAAAAACCTTTTATATTTAATAAATTGTCTCCGACTAACTTATTTATCACTGCTATTAGTTTCAAAGGTAGTAGCGGTTCTATTTATCGTGAATGTTTAATTCACGAAAAAAAAAACATCCAACTTAGACTATCTCTTAATGTATCTGCATTGCTTGGACTGTTTTGTAAATATTTTCAAGTTTTATAAAAATATTTTAATTTTTTAAATATTCAATAATAATGTAAAAAAAATATCTAATTTCAATATCATTGTTAGTATAACGCCATTTGCTGATTAATTTATCTAAAACTAACCAATAAAATGTCTTCGAAGTGTAACAGGTAGTTTTTCAGTTGTTAAAAAATATTGAAAAGTGATCATTTCATTATTATTAATAGTAAAATTGAAGCGCTAGGGAGAAAAAGGTGATAAGCAACAATTCTTGTGAAATTGTGATTTAAGCACATTTAAAACCTTTATAATGGTAACAAGCCACATGAACATATTTCTTTTATTGAATACTAGATGACGACACTTATGCTTGAACTTTGTTTTCATTTCAATAATAAACAAGCATTTGTGTGTCTCAAAAACGGAATAAGCCACAATTAAAAGCATCATGGCGCCAACCCAATTGTCAGTGGTATCAGGAAACGTTTATTTTCTAGTAGAAATAGTGAAGACAATGACAGTGTTTGTTATTCAGATGACAGTGTTAAAGATGAGGATTATGTTTTTCCATCAAGTGAGTCCTTTGAGCCTGAAGATTCATCAGAATCAGTAAGTAAAACTTATTTGTGGCATGCTCCCTTTTATAGTTAAATTTATCTGGGCATATTCCTTTAGATATAAAATTTGCTATTAATCATATAGTCTTCAAAAACAGCAATTGAGTATACAATGAAATTAAAAAATAATCGCGGTTACACTGTGGAATATTCCCTTTTTGCTTAGTTATTTTTTTTTTTTTTTATTCAGGGAGAAGATCAGATCAAGTCGATATAGTGTTTTCACGCCAGAAAAAAGGGTCGTTCCAGATAGAGAAGTGAATACTGAATATAGAAAAAGAACAAAAGAAAGTAAAAGACTGAACTTAGGGTATGCTTATAAAACTTGTAAGGGCATAGAAAAATCATCAAAGGTCATGAGATTGCCATACAGCTGCAAAATAAATTAAGCTGTAGCTGTAAAAGAAAATCGCAAAAGCCTACTACACCCACCACAAAATATATTCCACCAATTTACCACTACTTTTATGCAATACTTGGTGTCGCTGATGTGGAAGCTGCTTTGATTTTAGATAAAATACCGCCTGAAATAGAATACTTCGATTTGGAGCTGGATGAAGAACTAAGCGAAGTGACGCAGACATGATATGAGTGATTACATTTTTCCTATGTTCCAATGATATTATTTTTTTATATGTAACCAATACTCTTTATGTTCGTCCAAAATATAGCCTATTGTGTCTAGTACAAAAAGGTGATAAGCCACATTTTCCAGTGTTTTTTCCACTTTTTTCATAAAATTTACATTTCACCTCTTATTTCCGTATAGCAATTCGAATTAAACTTAATTTTGAACATTATGTAGAAATATTATATGCAGACATCCTATAACATTATTTCAGGGTTTGATTGGAACTTTGAAATCCATTTTTCTCACAACTAACGTATTATGACTTACCGCCTTTTTCTCCCGAGCGCTTCAATTAATATTTTCATGTAAAACGATGATAATAATTAGCCTTGCTGTGGAGAAATCTTTATTTATGGAGAAAGTTGTATTTAAAAATAAACCAAATAGCTCCTAAAATACATGAGTAAACAAGGACAAGTTATAAAATAAATAAAATATTATGTATGACATAATTTACATTTCTTTTTCATTCTTTTCACACATTGTTCATTACCCATTATGGGTAATGAACAATGTGACAAAATAAAAAAAATATAAATTATGTCATACATAATGATGTTAGTAACTATTGGGAATATTATTCACAAGATAACTTTTAAATACATAGATAAAACAGTAGTTGATCAAAGATATATTATGAACAATTTATGTACAATTCATTTCATCGCTATTTGCCAAATAAAAAACTCTTTTATCGTGCCGATAAACGGAACAGTCTACCTGAGCCTAGCCATAAAAACAAGCAAAGGTTATATTTTGAGATTTTTTAATTTGGCAAATAGCGATGAAATAAACTTTTCGTATTACGTTTGTTATAAAATTAAAAAGTGTAACTATAATCACTGGTGGCTAGCGGAATTTACGATAATGTAACTTTGAAGAAAGAAAAAAATGAATTTCGTAATTATAAATTAATGAATTAAAAAACCTTTTCATACTGCAGTTGTAACTAGTTTAACTTTTTATAAAATAAATGCTGTTTTAAATTTATATATTTTTCTCCAAATGCACGGACATTTTTATAACCGTATAAAATTAAAAAGTTTTAATATCCTTTTAAATAACCTCAGATAAAATAACTACTTTTTTTATTTGCAACAGTTCCACAGACTGTCTACAATCTGTAGACAGGCTCATAAAAAAGAACTTGTGGTTCTCCTTCTATAAGTATCCGAATACTTTTGTAAACATCTAGTAGAAGTATATGAAGCATTATTTTAAAAATTTTAAAAATTGGTTATAAAAAACAGGACTTAGTGTTAATTAAAAGGAAAATCAATATATCCATATTAATAATCAATGACACGGTACTTTGTTAATTACTATATACGTATAATTATATTATTGGAAAGTACAAATATGAAATATATTATTAATAAATGTATGCGAAATATATACAAATAAGACTTAGTAAATAAAGCTGCAATATTGAGTATTAATAAATTAAATCAGTATAACATTAACGGTGCGTATAAATAAAATACATTATCGATGAAAATATGTATGTACATTAAATGTACATTATTTATAAATAACGTCTATTAAATATAATAAGTAAAAAAACCGACTTAAAAAAAATAACAACTAAAAAGCAAGAAATAAATGTTTTCTACAACAATTTAATAATTATTTGTTGTTCCGTTTAATGTAATTAAAAAATTATTATTTATTATGTATTATGTACTTATTATTAATCGTTTTATATAATTTTGAAGGCGGTGCTAAGTAAAACAAAGAAAAGTATATACCTTGCTACTATAACAACGAGTTTACATTTAAAATTGTCGAGGGCCGGCATTCGCATTACTAATATTGTATGACACCGACTTCAAAATTATATATAACAATTAATAATAATTACATAATAAACAATAATTTCTTAATTACATTAAACGGAACAACAAATAAGTATTAGATTGTTGTAGAAAACTTTTTTTTGTCGTTTTTTTTTTAAACTTATTAGTTTACAATTTTAAGTGATGGGTAGACCTACTAAGGATGCTTTGCGAATGAGATAACGACGGCTACTTTAATAAGCAGTTCCGTTTTATATCTTCGAAGTCCAAGGTCCAATACCAATGATATTAAGATCCAAGGTACCACCTTGGAGCTATACTGAATCCAACGCAAAAAGAATAATTAAAATCGGTTCATAAACACAAAAGTTATACCCGAACATACATAAAAAATATATGTACAGACGAATTGAGAACCTCGCCTTTTTTGAAGTCGGTTAAAAGGTGTAATATATATGTATATGCTATACGAGTACTTATATGAAATAAAGT
This sequence comes from Rosalia funebris, assembly GCA_037954035.1. Taxonomy (NCBI): domain Eukaryota; kingdom Metazoa; phylum Arthropoda; class Insecta; order Coleoptera; family Cerambycidae; genus Rosalia; species Rosalia funebris. Next base: position 17,603,137 of record JAZFAV010000016.1, on the reverse strand, counting down.
AGTATTTCCCCATATTACATTCCTCACATCTGTACTGTATCGACTTTATCTAATTTGTTAAAATTGAGCTGTCAGGTATGAGAATAATATTGACTATTATTCATATTCAATTGATTATTATATTATAAATATATTGACTATTGACTAATAGGTACTGATAGTACCTATTGGGCTACCCACTATAAATAAATGAATAAATACCCAGTGTATGTTAAGATTTATATTAGTTTATGGCAGTGGGTTTATTAGGGTTACAGCAAATTATTTGGGCCCCTTGAAATTGTGCTTATTATGGGAACGGTCGGCCGATTTTATTTCGGAATCATATCTTACTGTAAGAAACTATGTTGAACTTTCACTGCCCTTAACTGTGTATTTTTTAATAATAGCCTGTTCCAGCCTGTTCCAGCAGATTCGATGGTCAAGAAAGTGACAGAAAAGTCACCACCGTCGCGTCACAACCAGATGTTAGGGACAGGCTATAAAACAGAAAACTGACCTATATGTATTGCTACGAAATCTACTGCCTTCATAACTTGGGTATTAGGCAGTTTCTGCAATTATTTAAACGTTTTATTTAAAGTGTTCACCGTTGTTGCTTATTTAAAAAAAAAAAATATGTATTGAAGTAAACATCTATGTTTATTTCACAACCCTTAAGGCAACAACAACAGATGTGGTACGACAGTACGTCATAGTGATACGAAACAAGATCACAATTAAAAGCAGTGTATCAAATAATTCTCACATAATTTTAAAGTAAATCAGAAAAAAAAGTAAACTAAATTCGGTTGCTCAACTTTATGTTCATAATTAAAACCTCCTTGAATAAAAAAATCACAGTTGGACTATATTCAATTAAATTACTTGAACTACGAGCCCGGGTTCATAATAGTTCGGCCAGGCATAATTTTACAACTTATATATTTAAATAAAAGTAATAACATTCTCAAAACTATTTTGTTAAAGACATTAGTAACAGAAACAAAGAAAAAACTTTTAACTTTTAAATAAGTGGCTGAAATGCTTATGTTAAATGTTTGTAGCGTTTTGAAACAAAATAGAATCTCAATTGTTGTCAAAGTGAAACAGATATTATGTGTTTTGGACGCGCCTGCTAAAATGTTCTAAAAAAAAAAAAAAGATAAAATGGCACGTGGCGTGGCATTAAATGACGATATGCGAAAATCAATTGTTATTGCTGATAAATATGGAATTTCGGCTCGGAAAATATCTGCTACGTATTCGCTGGTTAAATCTACAGTGCAAGCATTATCAACTTGTATAAAAAAACTGGACGTATAACCCAAATGAAGAAAACTGGCCAACCATCCCAAATTTCACGTTTAAATCAATATGCTCTGAAGAGGATTGTTATAACAAACCAATGATCCAGTAAAACAGAAATTATGGTACTATGGAGGCAAGCCATTAGAAAAATATTTCTGTATCCACAACTAAACGCTCAATAAAGAAAATAGGATACAAATTCTACAAGGTAAAGTTTGATTCTTTACATTTTACTTTTCAACTTACCGATTTCTCCTTCAGGAAAAAGAAGACCGAAAATTTAACAAAAATCAATCGGTTACGGTGGGCCGGAGAACATAGGCACTTTACAACAATAGCACCAGGTAATTTGACGAATCCAAATTATAAATAGTTTGGGCGATACCAGAAAACGTGTGGTAAGAAACCCACAGGAATTTTATCATCCTGACTTTTGGTCAGGAAAGTGAAGTTCCCTGCGTCTCTTATAATCTAGGGATGTATGGATGTATAAAAATAGCATTTCGTAGGTGGCACTATGATAGCAGAAAAATATAACCAAATTTTGACATACAATTTATTGCCGTGAATACCAATATATCAAGACACTGACGCGCAGTACATTTTCCAGCAGGATAGTGCTGCGTGTCACACAGCAAAAAATATCAAAGCTTGGTTTACAAAACATAATGTCCCTGTCATGGAATTGCCCTCTAGCACTCCAGATATCTCATCAATAGAAATATTGTGGCATAAAATGAAAAAACAGTTGCACAAACATCCATCCCGTTCAGTTAACGATCTACTCACCAAATTGCAAGAAATTTGGGACAGCACGCTTCCTGCAGAGTGCTCTAGGCTGGTAGATGCAATGCTTGCCAGGATTAAAGCTGTTATTGTTAATAAAGGTGATGTAACACAGTTTTGATGAAGCGGCCGAACTATTCCGAACCGCCAATCTCAATGTTTTTGAAGTGAATACTTCATTGGCGGCGTTCTGATATTTGACGAGAATGGAGAGTGAATTGGAAAAAATGTAACGTTTCGAGATTTCGTTACACGAGGGAGAAAAAAGATATAACGTAGAGACAAGGAGAAAGAGAGCTATACATTTGGTATACCTAAAACACAGGCTTCGTTACAGGACAGAGTACACAGATATATAACATAGAGAGAAAGAGAAAAAGAGCTATACATCATATATATCAGTTTACGCTATCCGCGTCTCCCTTTTGTGCGGTCCTTCGTCTTTAACGCCCACTCATACGCTGCCAAGTCCAAGGTCTAAGTTGCTTGAAGGGGAATAGTTTAGAAAGCATCGTACGAGCAAGAGAGAGAGAGAGCCACGTATTCATTGAATACTAGACAATAAAAGAAAATATAGTATGACGCGCATGCGCGCGAATACGTACAACTCTGACGCCACACGGGAGTGGAGCAAGAGAGAGCGATATAAACTCAGTACGAAGCGATAGAAGAGGATAGATAGATTGTCGCGCATGTGCGCGTTATAGATGTACGCGTCCAGACGCTATATATTAACAGCTGAAGCAACACGCGTGTATACCGAATATTTATCATTGTGTTTTGTAATTATTTACGTTATTTACATCTGTGTTCTGTGATTATTTGATAATATCCTTGAACCGTTTAACTTGTTAAAATTTAGAAGATATAATATATTTCATTCACCGCTCCCTACTGGTTTACAGCCACACAGGTGCAAATGCACTTGGAAGAGGCGAAGACAAAATCCCTTTGATTTTCGGGGGAGATTTCGATGTAAATTTCGGATCCAATGATTCTTTGACGTTGATTAACTTTCTTCGAGAAACATTTGATCTGCTTATAAATAACAATCCCAAAGAATCAACAACAAAATCCGGAACAACAATAGATGCAATTTTTACACGTTATCTAGAAAATATCGAATCACGAACATATATTTCATATTTTAGTTATCACAAACCAATCATATCAGTATTACCAATTGAACCACCAGCCGATGATAGTGTAGATAATGAATAAACCGAATATTTTTTACACAAATTTTATATTGTTATATTTCTTTTGAAATTATCCCTCTCCTTCTCTCTCTCCTCTCTCTCTCTCTCTCTCTCTCTCTCTCTCTTCAATCTCTCACTCTTAATCTCTCTCATTCTCTATTCTAAAGAAGTATTCACTTCTATCACGTGTACTGTGCTGCACATGATATTTTTTTTTATTAACAAACTTGTCACTGACACATCATAACGTAGTAATATTTGAGCGTATTTAAGTTAAAAGTTTATACTCTGTTTCTGTCACCACTATATTTCTTTAATAAAATAGTTTTAAGAATGTTATCACTTTTATTTAAATATATTAGTAGTAAAATTATTCCTGGCCGAACTATTGTGAGCCTGGGCTCGTATATTCAATTAAAATATGAACTAGAAATATTGTTCAACTTTTAATTCTTACTTGCAATCAGTGTACACATCAACTTCTATCCCGCGCTACATACTTCCAAATGTATTTTAAAAAATGAGGATACAAACTATTTTTTCCGATCTGGTTTTATTTTATTTTTAATCCGCTTGACCTGGGAACAGACATACCGACAACGAAAGGCCGGTAAAAGTTTTCAAACGCACACTGGATTTTTTTATGAATTCATAAGAATTCAGCTTATGGAAAATTACATGTATGCCGTGAGAAAACAAGTATAAACGAAAACTGCGATAATTAAAGCAGCAACGACCTTTTAACATACCGTAATTGCTTGGCTAAACGTGAAAAACGACGACCAGGCCGCATAAAATGTAAATCAAGCCCGTATTACGATGTTGCATTCTAGAGGAAATAGGAAAATTGAAAAAATCATAAAACTGTAATGCTATTTATTTGTATAGCGTTTACGGGCACTCTGAATAATGACCCATTAGAATGAAAAAACATAGCTATCTTGCTATTTAATGATCGATGGCTTAAATTTAAAGATCAAATCATTGCATAGGCAATTAATTACACAGCTGGAAATAATAACGACTAAAGTTAAGAAGATTCAACTATGAGACGTGATGATATATGTACATTTATACAGGATGGTTCATTCGTCTGATCAAGTCCAATTACACAGGCCAAAAAAGATTTTGTGATCGCATTTTTTTTTTTTGACTGGCTTAGTTACATACCATTAACTACAAAAGCACTTGTTTTCTTGTTTCCATCGCACACCAGTATTTGTAAATGTATATTGTACAATAATTTGTATTTTTAAAACCGAGGTTCTATGAAATTAAATTTTGCCTCAATCTTTGCGGCGCCCCTGTATTTAATCGGTTTGAAACGTACACGCAAGTGTGGGGAATTTACCGAAATAGAGTTGGCCGGTGGGGATATTCCGGTTTTATACTATTCGGGTATTTACATAGTCGCTGTACTACGTTTTTAATGTGTGTACGTTTACTCGTGACATTGTGTCGTGTGTTTTTATTTTGTTTTAAAAATGCCTTAAAAGTTGTCAAAATACACCACATATATTTTGTTATAAACTTAACAATAACCAGGTTATTGTTAAGTTCAAGTTAAGTTCAAAAAACGTAATTTATGCAAAGGTTGAGCGGAAAAAAATTCTTTCGTCGCCACCATATTAAATTAGTATTAATGAAGCAATATGTAAAAGCAAGCTATAGATAAAAATGGGAATTATTTTAAGTACTTATGTGGCAAATTTCCAGCTCTTTCTGAAGCAAGATTAAAGGAAAGCATTTCCGTAGGACCACAAATAAGAACATTAATGCAGGACCAACAGTTTGAACTATGACAGAAATTGAAAAAGAAACTTGGATATGCTTTAAAAATGTAATAGAAAATTTTTAGGAAATTATAAACATCCGCAGCTTGAGGAAATTGTCAACAAAATGCTGGATAAGTTTAAGTAACTTGGCTGTAATATGAGCAAAAAAATTCATTTTCTGCATGCTCATTTGGACTACTTTCCAGAAAATCTTGATGCTGTTAGTGAGTACCAAGGTAAAATATTTCATCAAGAGATGGAAAGGTACCAGGGTCAATGAGATGTGGCGATGATGGCAGATTACTACTGGATGCTGAAAAGAGAACGTCCAACGAATGATTACACAAGAAAAACTACAAAACGAAGTTTTCTGTTAACAAATTTTCAAAGAAAAAAAGGAATTAGAGACTCAAAACTATTTGTGTTACTTTTCACTATGTTTTTTAATGTTTATTAAATATATTTATTAAAATGTAATTTTTCCTTTACATTTTAATTTGTTCTGATCATTCAGTTGGTTAAAAACCTTACGTGAGGGGCAAAAACGAAAGGTAGATATGAAATCCGCGCAAATAACTCACTTATTATCACTTATCAAACCCAAATCAACTTTCAAAATGTCATAATTTGTAGACCTGTTATTACACATAATGTCATTTCACATACGAAAATGACATGATACTAACTTCGTATCATTGTAAAATTAATTTTAATTATACAGAATGTTCCGCAAAAAAAATGAGTTAAAATTGTTTTTCTGTACCCCTACAGATGTTTACGTTTTTATTACGTTCTAACTTCGTTTACATATTATACCTCTCCAATCTTGTTAAAACTTTGCACAAACGAAGGTTGTCGCAAAATAAGGTCTACATTTTTTATATGTGCTGCAACTTATTTTAAGGGGGTGAAAATGACGCCGTAAGCGTATCCCCGAAACGACTTGAGATACCAATGAATAACATAACAACCATAGCGTTCTAACACTTCTAATTGACTGGGCAAATAACAGCACTTCGAGTGGGGGATGGTGGGGAGCAATTTTTCACCATTTTGACTGCAGATTTTCATTTAGAGTAATAGTTGTTATATTACATAAAAACATAATTAAAAAATGTTGCGATTCTCCCATAGAAGTTTCCAGAACTACTCCTACTTTGATTTTGTGTAAGTCAACACATAATTTGATGAAAATGAATAATGTTTTTCTCTACAGTTTTTTTTTTGGAATAACAAATACTGGACCAGCACAATTACAATTTATTTACAAAAACTTGCATTTACACCAAAAATCATAAACAAAAATACACAGAGAAAAAAATTCTTTGGTTGGATAGAGTGCCTCAGTTGGAACTATAGGATTCGAATTGAGTACCATTTGTGTTCTGTCAAAGATAGAGCGTCAGTAACGACTGTCATCTACAAACCATACGACCGACGTCAATATGTCTGTCATAGCACTACCAACTTCATTTTCAAAGAAGCATAGTCCAATTACTCCACCACTTCAAAATGGGCACCAAACCGTGTATCTCTGTGGATGCATTTCTTTTTCTTGAACATGTGGATTTTCACCACCCCAAATTCGACAATTTTGTTCGTTGACGTATCCGTCAAGATGATGCTTAATCGCTGAACAAAATGTTGTTGCAAAAATCAGCATCATTTTGCCTTCATTTTGTCCTAATGTTTTGCGAATTTTTCTTAATGCAACTGTAAATGATCGCAAACTTTCATAAAACAGTTATGCACAAACTATTCATTGTTGAACTGTTAATCACGACATGTTGTCGTATGGTTTACAGATGACTTAAATATTAAAGCCCTATCTTTGCCAGTTCTAGTTCCAACTGAGACACCCTATATCACAGTTTCTCGGAATTTTACTTATTTCATTTCAAAATTAATTCTCTATTATTCGGATAAATATATATAAATTGTATATAACTGTTTTTTAGTGGAAGAAAATATTTATAATTTAATAATGTTCTACTCAGGGATATAGGAACAATAAGTAGAAACGTTAGGAGTCAATCGGGGGACATACTGATCGGAAGAGAGGAGAAAGCGGATAGATGGAAGCAGTACTTAGGAAATTTATACGAGGGTCAGGAATTAGGAGAGATATTAGAGGAAGAATCTAGCATCGATAGGGAAGATGTAGGAAAACCTATATTGAGAGAGGAATTTGAAATAGCACTAAGGGGGCTAAAGAACAATAGAGCGCCGGGTGTAGATAAAATACAGGCGGAAATTTTGAAATGTGCGGGACAGAAAGTAATAAATAGGATGTTTGAACTGGTAAAATACATATACGAAACGGGCGAGATGCCGGAGGATTATAAGAGGAACATTATCGTTACTACACCGAAAAAGAGAGGAGCCGACAAATGCGAGAACTTTAGAACGATTAGCCTAACCTCCCATGCGTCAAAAATCTTAACCAGAATAGTGCAGAAGAGGATGGAAAATAGAGCGGAGGAAATACTAGGAGAAGACCAATTCGGATTTAGGCGAAATAGGGGAACTCGCGAAGCTATTCTGGCGCTAAGAGTAATGTTAGAGAAAACAATAGAAAAGGGAAACAACGCTTATATAGGATTTGTAGATTTAGAAAAAGCTTTTGTTAATGTAAGATGGGAAAAAATGTTCGAGATACTAAAGAGCGCGGGAATGAAGTATAGAGATAGGAGAGTAGTACACAATCTATACAAAGAGCAAACTGCTGTTATAGAAGTAGAAGGGGAAAGAAGAGAAGTAAGTATCAGGAAAGGAGTAAGACAAGGATGTACGCTATCACCACTAATTTTTAATCTGTACATCGAAGAGGCGATTAATGTGGTAAAAGATAGAGTGGATTTCGGGATTAAAGTACAGAGACAGAAACTAAAAATGCTGAGATTCGCGGATGATATAGCAGTATTAGCATCTAGTAAGGAGGAATTAGAATCAGCATTGAACGAAATGGAGGCAGTGTTGACAGAGGAATATGGAATGAGGGTGAATAAAAACAAAACTAAAGTGTTAGTGTGCAGAGGGCGTGAGAGCAGAGCAAAAACGAAAATACAAATTAATAATGAAAGATTGGAGGAAGTTAAAGACTTCACTTATTTAGGAAGTAAAATAAATTGGGATGGAAGAAGCGATAAAGACATAAAACAAAGAATAGCGCAGGGTCGAGTAGCTTTTAATAAAAAGAAAGCACTTTTATGCTCGGGGGTAATAAACTTAGAAACAAGGAAGAGATTTTTCAAAACATATGTATGGAGCACGGCACTATACGGTTGCGAAACCTAGACGGTAGGGGAAGCAAGTAGGAAGAAATTAGAAGCTTTTGAGATGTGGTGTTACCGAAGAATGATGAAAATACGATGGACTGATAGGGTTAGAAACGAAGAAGTATTGGAGAAAGTCGGCGAGAAAAGAAGTGTGTGGAAAAACATAAAGAAGAGAAGAGATAGAATGGTAGGCCACTTGCTGAGACGTGGGGGAATAGTCCGCGATATTTTGGAGGCAGAAATAGGAGTGAAGAAAGGCAGAGGTAGGCCTAGATTATACTACTGCTCGCAAATAGTAAGGGATGTAGGTTGTAGCACAATTAGCGAAATGCGTAGGTTAGCACAAGATAGAAGCTGGAGGTTAGCGTCCAACCAGTCTTAGGACTGATGACCTCATGATGATGAATGTTCTACTGCGTAAAAGAAATTCAATCTTACACATTAAATAAATATAAGGTAGACATATCTTATTCGTACAACAAGGAACTTTATTGTCAAATAATTGTTTCTTCGAAAATAAATGCGAAAAAGTTTATTGGTTTAATTCACACACTTTATTGGCTATCGAAAGAAGTGATTTTGAAGGATAGAACATTTGTTTCAATCAAAGAATCCTCTTTCTCTGTGTAATGTTTTCAAAAATATAATAAGGAAATTTTAAATGAAATAACGATGTACTACTGATTGTACCGATATTGATTAACATAGTACAGAATTTGTGAATATTTTTTAATAAAAATTAAATAAAAAAAAATAAATTGCAATTAGCGTGTAATGGTGTAAAGTGCATCGGTGTAAATTCGTTATCAAATTGAATTTTATTTGGAGGATAGGTTTGCTTTGGCACATTTTTGTATTCCAACGAAACAGGGAAAAATATGGAAACAAGAAATTCCTCTTTGCTTTTACAGGCACAACTTCTAAAAAGTATTGGAGGGATGAAATTTGTATGGATACTGGATAGTAATTTATCTGAGAACCGAAATTGTTAACTGAAATTGTAAACGAGCGTGGTATGGTCTCTTTTTTTATGGCATACGTATAAGAAAAACTGTGACACTAAACTATAACCTGTGGATGAAAGAGTGAAAAATTGCCTCTCCTATCCCCTGAAGTGGGAGAGTTCTATTTATGCATCCAGTTGGAAGCCTTCGGCTGCCATTTTCATCCCTTTAACCCAAATATCAGTATATAAATTGATACATGTATATCTTATTTTTCAATTTCCTTCCTCTGTTCAAAGTCCTATCAAAATCGAAGGGGGAAAATTGTGTCGCTTTACTTTTTAGATGTTAGCTTTAGTTTCATGTTTTAAGAAATAGTCTTTCGATTACTCGTTTAGATACCTTTCGAATTTAATAAAACTTAAATGTACAGTAGGCACAAAAATTAAGGGATGTAAAAAACCCTACATTTTTAGGTGATTTTCAAAGGACTGTAACATGGAGAAAAATAGTTGCAGAGCAATTTTAAAAAAAGAAAATTGAAGCTTTAAATTTCTAGTTTTCAGATCTTGAGGCTTATTCAAAGTCAAAATTCTTTACCATCAGCAGTCTTTGATTAATCATAAAAAATCACCGGAAAAAATTCCTGATTTGTTCAAAGCAAAAAAGTCAGTTTTGACTCTTTTTTATAATTTTTTTATTTGTATTTCTTACAATAATTAACATTTTTTGATAAACAATATGAATCATTGCTAAAAAACATTTTCAATCTCAAAAAGTGAATAAAAAATGAAAAATTCATCCTTAAATTGATTTTTAGCAAAAACGACAAATACAATCATTCCGAACACAATGAAAAAAAAATCGCAGTGCTTTGAAATTTTCAGGGTTTCTTTGGAATACTTTGAGGCTGAAAAGAAACAGACAACATCCTTAGTCTATTCATTATTTGCAAAGATATGCCAAGTTAAGCGAATATCCCTAAATACGCAATTTTTTATCTCGTTTTCAATCAACATTCTTACATCAAAAATTTTGTTTTATCAAAAACCAATAACTACGACTTGTAAAGAATACTTTGCAGTTTTTAAAACTCTACCTGAATTTTCTTTAGGTCGTTATTTCCCGAGTAATTAATTACCAAAGTCAAAACTGACTTTTATGCTTTGACCGACGTACAAAAAACTTTGAAAAATCATAGCACAAGGCTTTTAGAGCGCTCAAAGAGGATAACATTATTTAAAAAAGCTTTGTGGTGAAATCACTGAAAAAATTTATTGAAGGATCTCTTGAAAGGCAAGCAAAAATTCGGAAAAAATGTGTCCGATGATTTTTATGATTACTCAAAATCTGCTGATGGTAAAACTTTTTTTTATCAAGATCAAGATATAAAAACTAGAAACCTGGAGTTTCGATTTGTTCTTTTTAAAATTGCTCTACGACTATTTTTCTCCAAATTACAGCCATTTGAAAATCACTTAAAAATTTTGACTTTTTTTACATCCCTCAATTTTTATGCCTAGTGTATTATATACGCATGAATTTCAGAAATAAATATGATATTCGATATCATGAAAGTGCCTGAATTTTAAACAAAAGTGTCTCGTATTATTATGTTTTTCAAAGATACTAGCAATTTGTGAAATAATGTTGAAGAGAGAATTTTAAGGGTCATTCATTAATAAACAAATCTCGTCATGATTATATTCTGGGAAAACTCGGAGAAGATATTCGATTATTTCGATAATAATTTCAAATATAAAATTGAAAGGACCTAAAAAAATAAAATTAAAATTCCTACTTACACTGTATATTAAGCATTTGACTCATAGTTGTGTAGCTAACTACTGAAATAAATTTAAGCAAAAGCTTTTTTGTTATCTGACTATTAGCCGTTTATAAAAACAATTTATTGTAAACCTTTATTCGAATACATTTCAGAAGTTGTATCATTTTGGAGATTAAAAACCTTTTCTTGTGTTCGCAATTTTTCTAATTAGTTCTGGATTTTTTTTCTATATGTTGTCTGTGCTTCTTTTATAACTGTAACTCCTAAGGTATTAAAATTAAGATCTTTAAAAAAGTTGTTCGCCACATTCCAAAAAAAAAACCTATTTGAATTATTTTTTAAAAAATAATGCAAAAAACTTCATAAAACATCCTTTAAAATTTAGGTTAATATTTTAACATACTGATGATCTCGATAAACCTAAAATCTTTAAAAAAGTTATCAACCATATTTCAAAAAATTCTTTTTTCATTATTCTCTAAAAAATAAGGCAAAGACCTTCATAAAATATCCTTTAATATTTCAGTACTTTGTGTAACCCTATACGAAATTTTATTTATTAATATTACGCAGAATTGCCTTATTGCCTTGTCTATTATCTTAATATCACATTAATAATATTTAAAAAGGTTTTTTCTCATATTATCTTCTCTAGTAATTTTTAATATCGATGCTATGCCGTTATTATTTTATAATTCATCAGTGCATGAAAGTTGTATCACATAAAAATTCTATTTTTTACCGATCGTAGTCATAGTCTAGGTAATCTATAATCCATTAGTTCACAAATTGATGCGAGGTTCCCGTTTGTGGGTAAATATTTCCCATCAAAAATAAATACATAGCATTTAAAATTAATTCTAAATTGATCCCTCTGACGTCAATCAAACGGAATATCAATCAAAGAAATTTGTGTTAGGGATGCCCCACGTATCTTCTGTATACAGGAAGACTCAAGAGCATGGAAAATGTAATTATGCCGTTGCCAATGGTGTTGAACCTCTCGAAATATATTTTATTCCGTCTATCTTAATTATTTCAAATTATTATTCTTGTTGTATTGGTAAGGATTTTATAACTGCCAAAACTTAGCACGCTGATTAATATTCAGTATAATAAGGATATAAATATATCCTTATTATCATCGACAAAGAATCTGAGACACTTTCAATACCGAGTGTCTCGTCAGTGGTGACTCAGGTGGTGAGCAGGTGAAGCATTTTTTGTTATTGACATTTCTAAATGTCAATAACATGTTTCGATTACCGGTAAATTTTATATTACAAGAGAATTATCCATATAATGTAATTTTAAACTCATTGAGAATCATCAGTGCAACGTACTCGACACCCGAAACTGGAAAAAAAAAGATGTTGCAAATCTTATACATTTTTAAATTTAGAAATTGACAATGAAATTTCAATGTGTCTTGCCAAAGTTCTTTATCACAAACCGCACCTGGTTGAATCGTACACTACTTCAGTTTAAAATACGTGTTCTAAGTCTTAGTCAGAAATCTGTCAAATCATTACATGCCATTTTTCAATTCTCATCTGATCTAGTGGAATCCACTATAGATAATCCTCAGTGACATGCCACGCATATATTATCCTCGGTGTTTTGGTACTAAAACCATACTGAATCATTGATCAGTTTTTACCATTAAAATCCCTTTGATAAGTGATGATTGTGGGCGATTATGTTTTGATAATATTGTTTTATTTATCCCCGTTAATGGTTTATTAATAAATATGATCTATTTGCGTTATGATTGACTTCGTTATGGGCTATTTTTAATGATTTATTGCGATATACAATATACCCTACAAAAGATTGGTGAAGAGAAAACTAAATAATTTGGATATAGTGCATTAAGTACATAAGTAATGCAATAATATAAATTGCACATTTTTTGCATGTGACGTCATAGATGATTCTTTTTCTAATTAGCAACCCTAGTTTATTTTTTGCAACATTCTAAAGACGTGTTGGTAGACGTGTAAGTTATTATCATAACATCACTAAAAAATTTTGAAAGTTTATTTAGCCATACTTAAATATAGTAAACGACAGATTATTCTTTAGCATGCTTGTAATTTTTGAAAATTTGCGTTATTCAAATATTCGGTTTCAAGTTGATATTTTCAAAGGAATAAAAAAACTGTAGTAAACAGCTTGAACATCTTTACTTAAATTTAAAACCATTGGTCAAAGTTATTAGTTTAGTTGTTAGAAGTACATGGTGGTTGTTAGAAGTACATGTAGTTGGTTATCACTTGGTGGTTGTGAGTTTAAAGTCATTCGTCAGTTTAAAAAGTCAATATTAGATGATTTTGTGTTGTAAATTTGTGCAAATTACATATTTAACCATTGTGTGAAATTAAATGATTTTCAAAAAAATCTGATTCAAACATAGTATTATTCATGTCATCGCTATTTGCCAAATAAAAAATTATCTTATCTTGCCGATAAATGGAACAGTCTACCTGAGTCTAGCCATAAAAATAAGCCACGGTATGAGATAAGAGCCGTTTGGGATTTTTTATTTGGCAAATGGAGATGAAATAAACTATACCATACTTAACTAAATCCCATGAAATTGAAATTTTAATAACGGTTGGATACGGAAATAATATAAGACAAAACGAAATATTGTTTTATTCAAAAAGGAATATACCCATTTACCATTAATATCTCAAAAGTACCTACTGTGAACAAAAATGAACAAAGGAACAAAAAAAAAAACAGATACTTATCGACAGAATATGTTCAGCGAAGACGTCAAAGTAAATGCTTTAGTAAGTCAAGATGTCGTAAGAAGGCTTATACTTTAACCATCTGTAGGTTCTTAAACATTAAGGATTAACAAATTAAGCCACAATAGCTATTCCCCCGGCTATATGACGTCGGCGGGCGCTGAAGTACGTGACGAAATTTGCCGTATTTTATTCTAACATAGAAATAAAATACTGTGATTTGGATTGGTCGAAAACCACAAGGAAGATGTAAAGTATCCTCTATCTCAGAATACCGCTAACTGTAGACCGGTTTCGACATTATCTTGGGTCTCGTCAGTACAGTGTAAGCGAGTATGCCTTTGACAAACGAGGCTTCACATCTTGTAGACACCATTACGTTCTACAGTCGTAGATTGTAAAGCGTAACGAGGCGCCATCTCTCGGTAGTTTCGGAAACAATCCAAATCGAAATAAAACTTAGTCATCTACAACGACAGGAATCATCTTTAGTAAGTAGTTAAGAACACCTTAATATCATGCCCAGATAGTTAGATAGAGAGCAGAAAATTAGTCAATATTCAGTGATAAAGCACTTCTCTTCACTCTCCACAAAGCATAGAGATATCATCATTACATATTGACAATCCTCTAGAGACTATTGAAGATGATCTTGACAGAGGACAGCAGTTTTATGAACGAATGATAAATTTACTGGACATCATCCCTGTCCGCTAAATTTATCATTCATAGTAAACATAGACAACATAAAACATGGAAAACATTTTCTGTAATTAAACAAAGTTTATGTTGAATGGTGAGGTAAAATGACCATTGAGGATTATCGTTATTGGGCAAACCAGAATCCACAGTGGATGAGGGAAAACACACTCAAAGACCAAAAAAGTGGATATTTCAGCAGGCATTGTTGGTAACCGAGTAATTAGACCAATATTCGCCACTAATCTTACCGGAGCGAGGAATTCTTGAAGGTCGACTTAGTTCCAAATTCGACTATATTTGCTGATTCTATAATGTTTCGAATCGAAATATTTGGTTTCAATAAGATGGTACCCTTCCCCATTTTGTAAGACATCGGCATGTATATCCGATGTATTCCGATGTTCCGAATTCCGAGATTTTTGGAGCGGTGACTATAGGGTAATACACACAGGATCGGTAAATGGAAACGCGGGAGTAGGGATCGTTATGCGGAAGAACGCAGGACAGTGTGTAGATAGCTACCTACAATACAGCGAGAGAGTAATGATGGTTAGGTTAGATTCGAAGCCAGTGGAAACAGTAATAGTGCAAGTATACATGCCTACTTCTAGCCACAGCGAGGAAGAGTTAGAAGCCGTTTATTCGGACATAGAGCAGGTAATAGGATTTGTGAAGGGTCATGAAAATTTAATAATAGTAGGAGATTTTAACGCAGTCGTAGGTGAGGGGAAAGAAGGAGAATTTGTAGGGCCTTATGGATTAGGAAACAGAAACGAGAGAGGTAGCAGACTGATAGAATTCTGTGAGAAGCACAAGATGGTAGTCGCGAACACATTGTTCAAGAATCACGTTAGGAGGCGGTACACATGGAAAATGCCAGGAGGGATAGACAGGTATCAGATAGACTACACTCTGGTTAGGAAGAGATTTAGAAATCAAGTAAAAGACTGTAAGAGTTATCCAGGAGCAGATGTAGACAGCGATCACAACTTGGTAGTCATGAAAGCTAGATTAAAGTTCAAAAATCTGAAAACCCGGAAGGATAAGAAACGTATAAATGTAGACATATTGAGGGATCAGAATATGAAAGATAAGTTCCAGGAGAAAACAGATCAATTAATAAATAAAACGAGTAAGGACGAAATCAAGAACGCAGAAACTGAGTGGGAGGGTATCAAGAATAGTCTAGCTTCCGCGGCTACGGACGTTTTAGGACACGATAAAAGGGAAGCTAGGAAGCCCTGGATAACGGACGAAATCTTAAACTTAATGCAAAAGAGACGAGGCTACAAAAACAGACGAGACGAAGAAGGACTGAAAACGTATAAGGCAATAAAGTGGGGAAATCATTAGAAAATGTAAAAAAGCGAAAGAACAATGGATAGAGGAGAAATGCAAAGAAGTAGAAGATAAGTTGCAAGTAGGTAAGACCGATGAGGCTTACAAAATAATTAAGAGGAACTTCAGGGATATAGGAACAATAAGTAGAAATGTTAGGAGTCAATCGGGGGACATACTGATAGGAAGAGAGGAGAAAGCGGATAGATGGAAGCAGTACTTAGGAAATTTATACGAGGGTCAGGAATTAGGAGAGATATTAGAGGAAGAATCTAGCATCGATAGGGAAGATGTAGGAAAACCTATATTGAGAGAGGAGTTTGAAATAGCACTAAGGGGGCTAAAGAATAATAGAGCGCCGGGTGTAGATAAAATACAGGCGGAAATTTTGAAATGTGCGGGACAGAAAGTAGTAAATAGGATGTTTGAACTAGTAAAATACATATACGAAACGGGCGAGATGCCGGAGGATTATAAGAGGAACATTATCGTTACTATACCGAAAAAGAGAGGATCCGACAAATGCGAGAACTTTAGAACGATTAGCCTAACTTCCCATGCGTCAAAAATCTTAACTAGAATAGTGCAGAAGAGGATGGAAAATAGAGCGGAGGAAATACTAGGAGAAGACCAATTCGGATTTAGGCGAAATAGGGGACCTCGCGAAGCTATTCTGGCGCTAAGAGTAATGTTAGAGAAAACAATAGAAAAAGGAAAGAACGCTTATATAGGATTTGTAGATTTAGAAAAAGCTTTTGATAACGTAAGATGGGAAAAAATCTTCGAGATACTAAAGAGCGCGGGAATGAAGTATAGAGATAGGAGAATAGTACACAATCTATACATAGAGCAAACTGCTGTTATAGAAGTAGAAGGGGAGGAAAGGGAAGTAGGTATTAGGAAAGGAGTAAGACAAGGATGTACGCTATCACCACTAATTTTTAATCTGTACATCGAAGAGGCGATTAATGTGGTAAAAGATAGAGTGGATTTCGGGATTAAAGTACAGGGACAGAAACTAAAAATGCTGAGATTCGCGGATGATATAGCAGTATTAGCATCTAGTAAGGAGGAACTAGAATCAGCATTGAACGAAATGGAGGCAGTGTTGACAGAGGAATACGGAATGAGGGTGAATAAAAACAAAACTAAAGTGTTAGTGTGCAGAGGGCGCGAGAGCAGAGCAAAAACGAAAGTACAAATTAATAATGAAAGATTGGGGGAAGTTAAAGACTTCACTTATTTAGGAAGTAAAATAAATTGGGATGGAAGAAGCGATAAAGACATAAAACAAAGAATAGCGCAGGGTCAAGTAGCTTTTAACAAAAAGAAAGCACTTTTATGCTCGGGGGTAATAAACTTAGAAACAAGGAAGAGATTTTTGAAAACATATGTATGCAGCACGGCACTTTACGGCTGCGAAACCTGGACGGTAGGGGAAGCAAGTAGGAAGAAATTAGAAGCTTTTGAGATGTGGTGTTACCGAAGAATGATGAAAATACCATGGACTGATAGGGTTAGAAACGAAGAAGTATTGGAGAAAGTCGGCGAGAAAAGGAGTATGTGGAAAAACTTAAAGAAAAGAAGAGATAGAATGGTAGGCCACTTGCTGAGACATGGGGGAATAGTCCGCGATATTTTGGAGGCAGAAATAGGAGTGAAGAAAGGCAGAGGTAGGCCTAGATTAGACTACTGCTCGCAAATAGTAAGGGATGTAGGTTGTAGTACAATTAGCAAAATGCGTAGGTTAGCACAAGATAGGAGAAGCTGGAGGTTAGCGTCCAACCAGTCTTAGGACTGATGACCTAATGATGATGATGATTCCGATGTATAAGTTTTTCTTGAAAGATGTATTGATACGAGAGGTAGATCGTACCCCTCTAGATTACTTTTTATGAGGGTATTTAAATCTCAAAGTCATACTAAGACAGCAAAGAACTAAGACAGAAGATTTGGAGATTATTAAGGCGAAATAGAGAATGAATAAGCTTTATTTTTATATAAATCTTTTTTATCATATCTTGAACATGAATGGAAACAAAAAAAAACCTATTAGCGATGTACAAATTTTTAAATTCTTCAATGCCTAGTTGGGACAGCCTGTATAAATATTTTTTTATATGTGCAACTTATAATACCAATCGACATGTCCGAGCTTTTCTTTGAAGACAATTTTGTGTTTGCTATACCGAATTTAGTGGTTCGCACTGTATATACCAATAAAGTTATATGTACGCATAACATTATACATATATACATATAACAAAAATCTATATTTACTAAACGGCTGTTTTCGTGTGTCACGAAATTTTTAGGTCGATGTACGAAATGCTTTTCGTTCGAATTTCGGCATTTTGACAAAATCAAGATAGTAAATCGACCATTCCGAACAACGTGGTAACTTTTGTTTTTTGATCCGAAGCCTCTGGAGGCATGCTCCAGATGTGCCTTCGATACGATATAATAACATAGTATCATTTGTTTTTGTCTAGTTTTTAAACCCCAAATCATTAGCCAAATGTCTACAATAAAAAAAAAATTAAACGTTTTTTAAGAATAAAAAATAAAGAATTGAGTGATAATAATTAATTTAAACAACATACTGTATGGAGGGTAATCCTTCATCACTCGACGAAATCTCAAACGAAATAATAGAAGGTAAAAATAACCTGCTCCACTTCACACCTACATGTCATACATAATATACCTACATATATAATAAAATAATTATTGATTCAAACAGACGTCGGTTTTGCCGACCTACGTGAATAGTACTCATTATTATTCGGCATTCGTTTAAAGTTTAACAACTACGGCATTGAAAATATTATATAATGATGTGATGTGTAATGCTAAGCTGTAATAACTCCAAAGCATAAATATAAAAAAGGATATCCGTAGTTCAACTACGATATGTATGCATATATCAAAATTAAATAAAACATAAATAAACCATAAAATTAGACAATCCCCCAAACGCAATGCCGAGTTATGAGGCTAAATATATATTGAATAGATGCTGACAACATCCATTCCCACCGACAGTACCAGTGTCGACGCTTGGATTCGAACCAAGTCACGACAGTTAGAGACTAGTCGGATTGGTCACGTAACATACCTCTAACCGACTAAGCTACCGTGATAATATATTATCAGAAGTTAATAGAACATGTACAAATTAAATTTTCATGTAATTGTTAATGACTAGAACTTTTTTTCAATGGCTTTCCGATTAGTACCTATAAAATATAAAATAATAAATGTTGACCTGCTGATAGTCAAGTAAGTCTCGATAAATTGAGTGGATTGCGACAATCCGAGTCTAGCAAATTACTTATAATTTTAGAAGAGGCAGAAAAGAAATACCTTTTTTAATTTTACAAATTTTGAGAACCGCTGGAGAACTTCTTGCCAGAGTGTTGCTTATAGCAGGGTTGCCGAATCCTACACAGAGAAAAGGGCTTCTTTAATTCCGAAATATCAGTTTCTCCGAATTTTACTGCCTTCAATTAAAATATATTCTTTGGTCGAATAAAGTCCATATATTGTATTAAATAAATCGTTTCCATTGAATATATGAATTTTTGATTCAAAGAAATATATTATAGGGTAGACATGCTTCGTTAAAATACATACCCTTTATTAATTTCACTTAAATAAGGCATTCGTTTCAAGGAAACATTTGTTTGAATAAAAGAATCCTTTTTCTTTGTGCACATTTATCACAATATTCAGAATATCGATATTCAAAATTATCGATAAATAGTTTTTTCTAATCGCACAGAATACACAAAACATTAAGTATTAACATACACCTAACAAGGTTAAATTGCTCAATAACCACAGAAATTTACAGGATCTCATTTCACCTCTCAGTAAACTTACATTTCAAAACATTCTATGTATTTTTCTAAATGTTAATTAATACTCTCCGAGTCATAATAATCATCTTATGTAATTTAATACACACTTAGTTAATACACAATTTAATTTACTACCGTGAAAGGAGAGACCTTTGTCTACTACTAAAGAATAAAAATATATCTTTTTTTTAGGTATTTAATTTTGCTTAACTTTTTTTGTTAAATAACAACACAATTCTGATACCTAACATATATGTTGTTGTAGATGCATCAAAATATATTAAGATCAATGGTATTTCACAAATAAAACAAAATTATACACTGAGAGAACAATTTATTTATTGCTAATGGATTACGTTTATGGCAAACAAATACTTTTAAAATACGACAAAACCAATATAACTGATTTTCGCTGATCGTTGCAAACACATTAGATGTCATTTAACATATTCCTTTGGTAAACATATTTATAATGGGTTTTCATAAAGAATATATTTCTTATGTAAAATAAATATTTCTTTGAAATATTTTTAATAATATTTAACATAAATAAATAAAGGACTGATGTTTAAATAAATTTCTCTAAGTGAAACAAATTCTATGGTTAAAATATTTAGATGATCTTGTAAATCAAAAGTTATCATGCACAAAATCAATGCCATACATCTATTTCAGTTCAATTATGTCTCGTTGAAATACACAAAATAAAAAGGAAACGCTTTCAACTTATTAAAAATATTTTAGTACACATTCCATTCCTAAATTATATTCCACGTTCCACTACCGACGGTATATAATACATTATTTAAAATGTTTTCAATAATCATATAACAAATATGATAAAAAATACTGGTAGTATTCATTTATTATGAACTCATGGAAAATATATGTACATTACCCTAATTATGTATCTGAATTAATTTAAAAGCAACCTATAGATCAGGTAATGTATACGATCCAGAAGTTCAACCACTTATAATATTATATTAACCGTTTGTATATATGTAGCCCCTCTTATACGAGTATTAAAATAAATAGTGATTTTAATACACAAGACAGGAAGCCAGATGAATACTAATATCAAGTAAGTATCGAAATGACTTGTCAAATTTAAAATGATACTCTGTGCTGTCAAAGAAATATCTGTTCACATGAATGAATAGTAGGGTTATACAAAAAAAAAATCTAATTATCCTAAACCATAATTTTACAATGAACAAATATTTTCCTTATAAGGTATTACGGAAAAAAAATACGAGTATGCAGCTAAGTTAGCTATGCTAAATTAGCGATAATTTTATTCAATCCAATTTATTCAACTATACTTAATTTAGCGTATTTACATTGAACGAATAAAGGTCACATAAACGCCTTCTCTTATAAAGAAAATAAACTATTCTCTCGGTGTAGAAAAATCAATCGTAATTAAAATAAACTAGTATTATGTATATAAAGGGGTAAGTAAAGCAATATTGACAATATATTATCAATAATAAGTATCCCAATTTTTCACAGCAGTTACCAATAAGTTGAAGCGTTTTTATTGAAAAACGAGATTTTTCTTTTCTTTCATGTTCGCCTTTGCACTATACAGGATGTCTACACCCCGGCAAACGGATCGGCAGAGGAAACGACGTTCCCATTTTATGGTCACCACGTACGTCTGATTTGAGTCCACACTAAAACTTACTAAAATATCACCACGCCATGAGAGACAATAACGTTTAACCTCAAAACTGTTTGAATATGATAACCAGCCTTCATAAAATCAAATATATTCGTAACTATAGCTGGCAGGTAACCATAATTACATATTCTGTAGGTGGTACGATTCTTGTGCTTCTGTGACTGTAGCAACATGTTTTTGAATAAATGGTATAGAATGTGTACCACCAAGACCCGGAGGAATAAAAAAAGGTGGTACACTTTATGTACCACTTAGCCTGAAAGAGTTAAAGAGGATAAAATTATCTAAACACGTTTTATAATGAAATTACTGAAAAAAAATGTATTGAAGTCCGTAAGCCTTTTGAAAGGTAAATAAATATTAGGAGTTTTTTCCCCGTTGTTTTCTTATGATTACTGAAAAACAGCAAAAATAATATTTGTAAACACCCCATATTTTGATAAAGATTGTGTTAATCCACTAATCACCTTGAACTTAAAACTCGCTAAAATATTTAAAACAATATATAAACATTGACGCAAGACCATTTATTTAATTACTGTGCCTTGCAAACACGTACAACATTTAAAAAAATCGGCGCGATTACGCTAAATTTCGAGAATTACTAATTTAATAATTATTTGCAACGAATGGCTCGATCAGCCTATTTTTTTAATGCAGCTGCTGCGAGCCCTAATTAAGATTGATAAATCCAGTTAACTTACAGGGTCAACCACTGAGGCATTACCGTCAGCTACAAGAGTTAATCACTTTCCAGATAAAATCTAAAGTACATGGGAGCGCAACTGAAGTGAACCAGATGTAGCGGTGATCATCCTCAGGCGGTGAATTATTAACACTTAAGTAAAAATAAACAACCACGTTGCTTGTGGCGCACAATAAAAATACGACTTGTTTCGAGTGCACATAATTATTTTGAATCCTGCGAAAAAAATTGCTAGAAGGAATTAACTACATTACATGTTATGTGAATTTATTTACGATAGTATCGGAAAGATTTCTCTGTCCTACTTCGACTTTCTCAGATCAGTAATTAGTATCTCAATACAATCGATATCGATACAATGCCGATGTCCGTTTCTATAGCAACGACATTGCCACCGCAGGTTACCGAACCGCAACTACACCATGAAAGAGATATATTGACCAGGTATTGCGAAACATTCGCAACCACGTTGGGGACAATTTTGTGTACTTCATTATAGACGAAACAACTGACGTATGTGGACGATCAGTGGCAAATATTTTAATCGATGCAATAAAACAGTGCAGTGCTAGCGGCAGCCATTTACCAGGTATGTAAATGTGAAACCGAAATTTGCCCATAGATGGCCAAGCTGTTAATCTAGTTACCGTCATACGGCGTCATTGGCACCATTTTCTTGTTTTGACATCTGATAAAGGGTTCTATCTCACAACAATACAAGTTTCATACAACAACGTCGTTTTTAATAGCGTTGAACATGTCGAATTTTTTGCCTGGAAACTACGACTTGCGGACAGCATTCATTTTCTGTTACCATTTGAAGAAAACTGTTGCAGAATCGCATCAAATGCTTGTCGAAGCCTACGGTGAGCATGCTCTTGGTAAATCACAGTGCTTTGAGTGGTTTAGGAAATTCAAAAGTGGCAATTTTAACGTGAGAAACGTAGAATGTGGAAGACCACCGTAAAAGTTTGAAGATAGCGAATTCTCATTGTTAGATGAGAATGGTGCTCAAACGCAACAAGAACTCGCGATCAATTAAATGTGACACGAGAAGCCGTTTCCATACGTTTGAAAGCCATGGGAAAGATCCAGAAGATGGGAAAATGGGTTCCACCTTAACTGAATGAAAGATAGCAGAAAAACCGAAAACCATTTGCGAAATGCTGCTCGCCAGATACAAAAGAAAGTCCTTTCTCCATCGAATTGTGACTGGCAATAAAAAGTGGATATATTTCGAGAATCCTAAGCGTAAAAAATCATGGGTAACTCCAGGCGAACCATCGACATCGACTGCAAGACCAAATCGCTATGGACGGAAGACAATGCTCTGTGTTTGGTAGGATCAAAAGGGTGTGATCTATTATGAGCTACTAAACCCTGGCGAAAATGTTAATACTGAACGCTACCGAAAACAAATGATCGATTTCAATGAAGCTTTGCGTGAAAACGGCCAGAATATCAAAAAAGGCAACATAAAGTGATTTTGCTTCATGATAATGCGCCATCACACAGCAAAATCGGTCAAGGAAACGATTGAGCCGTTTAGTTGGGAAATACTTTCGCATACCGCTTACTCACCAGACTTGCCTCCATCCGATTACTACTTATTTGCATCGATGGACACGCACTTGCTGAACAGGGCTTCACTTCTTACGAAAATGTACGAAATCGGCTCTATGACTAGTTTGCCTCAAAAGAGCAAAGTTTTTTTTTGGCATGGAATCCACAAATTGTCAAAGAGATGGGGCAAATGTATAGCTAGCCCTGGGCAATACTTCGAATAAAATATTTTTTATCATTTTCATATAATAAACGTGTATTTTCTATACAAAAAAATCCTGTTTCATATGTGTGTCTGAGTGCTTTCACTGTGTATGGCCAGATAAAGACATCTCAGAAAGTAATTCATCTCAGATTAGTAATGCTAACGGATGCACAAGATTGGTCAGAAGCTGTAACTAATTATGATAAGCATTTTGAGGAAAAATCGTATATGTAGGAAAATCAACAAATTATAGGGGATTGAGCATCCCCAGTGATGCATAGATACAATATGGGTAAAAAGGAATTATACGATACGTATATCTCGATTAAACTCCGATTAAAAATATTGTTCTGGAATATCTGTTAAGTTTGGAAAATGACAAGGTGAAATTGCAATTTGTTATTAAATATTCCATTACACGGATTTCAAAAATACAACAACGTAAAATAAATGTCATCGTTTATATTTAATGTATAATAAAAACTGATACGCGATCAAAATAAATGTTGACATAATGTCATAATTATATATGTATATTTTATTGGTTATTGAACGAACAAATCAAATTTCAGGGGTCAAGTATAATAAGTTCAGGGATAAGAATATATATGCAGTGATATCGCTGTAATTAAAACGATATTATTTTCATACTCGGTGAATTCAAACAAAACGTTTAAAAAACAAATAGAGAATAATAAATAAAAATTGAAAAACAGAGAAAACTTAAGGAAATTATAGTTTCCATATAATGATTCAACGAATTCGGAACGGTGACGGTGTACGAACATAAGTCTAAATGTGGTTATTTTTAATCGATTTATTCAACAAACTAATGCTTTATCATAATAAAAATATATAAAGATAAAAAATGCTCGAAACTTAGCTCACAAATCACACTTATAAATAAATATGAATGACTTTATGTAACTACAATTATTGAAATATTGGATGGCCCAAAAAAGCGAATTTTTATTTTTCTATGGACACCCTGTCCATAGTCAGGATAGTTTCTGGAATAACTTTTGTACAGTGACTCCATTCTTTTGGAGCACACTATAGATAATGCGTTTTGAAACTCCACCAAAATTAGCGTAACTTTTCATAGACAATTTAAAAAACTAAGTCTTTGTACAAAAGCATATGGGCATGGAGTCTTAAACAGAATACTCGTTAAATGAACTATTAAAGGTAATTAAAGGGTGGTCCAACCATAATGCACGATGTTAATTGTGAGTCACACCTTAACGTCAAGTTTTTTGCCCAACTTAATTTGACATTTCTTTGTTTCAGTGTTTGACAAATTCAACCATGGAGAGGTACACAATTGAGCAGCGCGTTAAGATTGTTGAAGCCTTTTACGAAAATGGGCGTTCAAATCAAAATTCATTTCGTGCACTTCGTGACTTTTTTGGTCAGCATAATCGACCAAATGTGTCCACAATCGGGAGAATTGTGCGCAAATTTCAGCAAACCGGGTCTGTAGAAAATGTGAAAACACCTGTGCATGCTCGCCCAGTTCGTTCTGCGCAAAACATTGCTGTTGTTCGCGATAGTGTAGCAGAAGAGCCGTCAACCTCGACTCGTCGTCGTGCCCAACAATTGAACATATCACGAACATCACTGATGCGAATTTTTAATAAAGATTTGAATTTACACGCTTACAAGGTTCAATTGACTCGAGAGCTGAAGCCTACTGACCATTTCAAGCGTCGTCAATACGCCGAATGGTTGGTTGAACAGACAGAAGTGAATGGTGACTTTAAAAAGAAAATCATCTTCAGCGACGAGGCAATCTTTCACCTCAGTGGATTCGTTAACAAGCAGAATTGCCGCATTTCGGCAAATGAGAATCCACGAGTGATTGTTGAAAAGCCGATGCATCCACAGAGAGTGACTGTTTGGTGCGGTTTATGGGCTGGCGGCGTCATCGGGCCGTACTTCTTCGAAAATGAGGTCAGCCAAGCAGTTACCGCGAATGGTGTTCGCTATCGCGAGATGATAACGGACTTCTTGTGGCCATAAATTGAGGATATGGACCTGGACGATATGTGGTTCCAATAGGATGGTGCCACTTCCCACACAGCCAACGAAACAATGGCACTTTTGGGCGAGAAATTCAATGGCCGTGTTATCTCACGTCATGGCGATGTTAATTGGTCGCCACGATCATGTGATTTGACACCGTTGGACTTCTTTCTTTGGGGATATTTAAAAGAAAAAGTGTACGTCAATAAGCCAAGAACAATTCAAGAGCTAAAGGATGAGATAATTCGGCACATTAACTACATTGAACCTCAATTATGTCTCAGGGTCATTGAAAATATGGACCATCGGATAGAGGTATGCCACCGAAGCCGTGGTGAGCATTTGGCCGATATTTTGTTTCACGCATAATTGTCATAGATCCTTCTATCATAATAAAAAATATTAAGATAATTCTCTTAAAACTTTTTGTTTTATTTACAATTAACATCGTGCGTTTTGGTTGGACCATCTATTAGTTTTATATGTATTGAATATACAATTCATTATTTATTTACATCATCATTATTTATGTCGGCATTATCATATGCTTCAATAATTATGACTTATGAGAAACACCAATAAACGACTATATTGAGAACTTGAGAATATTTGATTTGGCATATTCTATTCTGCCCTTTTGTTAGCTACGCCACTAAATTTATGTCAAATTATTAAATATATCAAATCGTGATATCTAAAAAATCATGGATATACATGTACCTAATACCTTTTAAGGTCATTAAAACGATATATGTATGTGTATAAACTTAAAAATACACAATAAACAGTGACCACCGTTAATTATCAATTAACACCGAGATGATATATAACCGAAACCATCATAGTTTCTGCATATCTTCGTAAGTAAAATTCCCAAGTTAGTTCAGATACTTACTTGTACTTCGATTATAACTTATAACAATGTCTAGAATTACAGCTTTTTATTGGTAAAGTTTCGCACAATATTTACAATTTTATTAAATGTCTTTTTTACTCTGAAATATGATACATCAACCTTGTTTTTTAAAAACATCGACTATCAGAAATTTGATTTTTTTTTCATTTATAGGTGTTCAGCTTAAAATAGTAACTATAAAGTTTTGTAACTACATAGATAACTCGTATCAGGGGTCTACTAATAATTTGACTAATAATTAACTTAAAGCTTGTTGTTTTTTCTGATGAAGCAACTTCGTCAATATGACATCGTCATAACTGCAGATATTTGTCTCGAGATAATCTTCATTGGATTCAATAATCACATAGATATGTGCATCAAGGTGAAGTAAATGTATGAGCTGGAGTGAAAGGAGGGACAGAAGAAACTTTTAAGGGCTTATTTTTTTTATTTTTTTTTAAGAAATTATTATTACTGCTAAAATTTCTACTTTAGTTGCAGCTTTATAATATCGTTATCCAAACAATGAGGATCATTATGTACCTACTCCACAAAAGAATAAAAAAGGTGAAGGTCCTCATCATTTTGGTGTTAACGGTGTCTTTATTTGTTGACAAGATTTCTTTTCTTGTAGATGGGTAGAACGACGATTATCAACTCAATAACAATAACGTTCACCTGATTTGACCCTCTTGGATTTACTTTTATGAAGTTAATTAAAATATTTGCTAGTCTATTTTGATTTTAAAATAATGTAAAGGATCTGAAGGAATGAACTCGAATCAAAATGGGATATATCATCAATAGTAATGGAGGATATTTTCAACAACTGTAAAATTTTTGTCAAAAGTCGTATTTGCTTTCAATATTTAGCGCCAAAAAATACCCTCTATATTACAAAGGACAATAGGAAATACGAAACCCCTAATATCAGATACCATTATATTCGAAAAAATTAATTTTTGTTAAGAAAAAAAAGAGGGGGTTGAAATTAAAAAAACCTTTGATGCCACAACTCAAACACAAAGTCTAAAACAGTTTACGTCAGTCAATATATTTTTTTTATAAGAAGAATGTGATCCTCAGTTTTCCAAAAATTATTTATTAACAAAATTACGAATATTGTGCGAGACTGCGTAACCACCTGTATATTATTTACACAGCCTTAACGAAAAATATTGTCAACGCTTTTAAAACACTATATCTCATGATATTTGATGATAAGTATTATTTTAATTCTGTAAACTTTTTACATTTTATCTTTTAACATATTTATGATATATATGAAGTTTTACATCGCTTTTCACACTACATATTTAGAACGAACGGCCATTTTAATATTGCCACAGTCAAGTCTCCACCAATGAGCTTTACACGTCCTTAACTTTCAGGGAAACATTCGATCAAACATTAGTTGATGAGATCTCTAACCAGATTAAAACCGTTATAACCTTTATTCATGCTAAGGTCAAACGAACTGTGGGTTTCTACATACAGTAGTATCGTAAAGTAATGGATAAATTCGTTAGCAATTCATGGTTAAAAACTCTTGGGAAAAACTGTCGAACCCGTCAAATCTTATTTGTAGTTGCGCATTTTTTAAAATATAATTAATTATACATTACACAGTGATTCTGTAGGAGATATGACGTACCATCGAGTTTTTTTAAATGGCAACCCCCTTTTTTAATAAGCGCACATTGTGAAAGAGCACATTTTTTATATACGCTACAGTAATAATTACATTAGCGTGACTATAGGTTAGATACAAAAAAAATAAGAAAAACCATATTTCAATTTCAAAATGGCAATAATCTTAAAAAAATTAAAGTAAACGTTCAAATTATGCACCGTTGGCTGCCTGACAGTAATCTTAGCAATAGATAATGTTTTTGTTGCTGTTAGATAGACTTGAAATCGGACCGTGAATCTCCAATAGATGATGGGAGTATCACACTCAAAATCCTCGGAAAGTGAATTTGGGGTGCGGCATAGTCGATGGAAGAATTCTAGGTTCTTATTTATTTAACGCGAATCTAATTGGTGCAAGGTATTTGGATTTTCTTCAAGATTACCTTATTTCTGCACTAATAATTTTATATCCAGATATAGAGAAAACTGATCTACCGAGAGAAATAACTTTTTCTCTCAAAAACATAGTGCACCTCCCCATTTACAACACATGTCAATACTTATTTAGATGGGAAGTTCCTAAATCGTTGGATAAGGGAGATGACCGATTGAGTGGCCAATAAGATCGCCAACCAGCCGATTTTACACCCCTAGATTATTTTTGTGTGGGTACTTAAAAAGCAAAATATACGTTCCTAGGACGGAGAATTTAGGAGATTTATTTAGCGTATGTAAAAAAATGTGGTTTCCATTCATTACTAAAAAAAAAAGGAGGTTGCCATTAGAAAAATATCGATAACGTCATATCGATAACGTCATATCTCCTACACGAATTACTCTGTATGTTTTAATTATATTTTAAAAAATGCACAACTAAAAACAAAATTTTACGGGTTCGACAGTTTTTTCCAATTATTATTCCTTGAATTTTAACGAATTTATGCAATCATCACTTTACGAAAGCACTCCATACTCATGTTCTACATTTTCACGTTTTGTTCATATTCCGTTTAGTGCAGCGACAATTTTTCAATACATAATAAAAATAAAGCAACTTGTTAGATGTTGTCCAACTGCTGCCCAGCTGAATTGGTGGACAACAGAAAGATATTTTTATGATGGATCCCCTGGCGTAGATCTGAAGCCTATATTTACTGATATGATGAATGATAGCAATATGCTAGTATACACTCCGTTCCACAAGTAAAATGAACCATGAGTAAAATAAAAATATAACACAATTTGAAACGGGCCCTGTGAATGATGAAAAACTCAGGTCTGTACAAGAAATTAAATGGCGATTTGAGACTTACTCCAATTAATGCTCAATTTAACGAAAAGTACAATTAATTCGATAGGAAAATTAGCTCACAATCAGCAATTAAGACGTTTCGGAACTAACAATTCATCATTATGTAAAGAAATGTAAAAATTGGTTTCCATTTAAAATAAATAAAGTTCAGGAAACCTGATGAAAGTGACAGGATACTCGAATTCTGCGAAACTTTTTACATTATGTACTTTTCTCTAACGAAGCTACATTTTACCTTAATGGCAACGTAAAGACAAGACAAACGACAAGATACTGGGATAACATAAATCCTTTTTGGATACAAGACACTCACTCTCAACGACAGTAAGAAAGTCAATATTTCGACGGGCATAACTGGTGATAGAATTTAAAACTCCGTTAGACAACGGAGATGTGTATTTTTGTGATGTCGAAATATGACCGGCTTATCTCGTTTTGTTCCCGCATGATGAACCTGGTTCAGTCCCAGCAAGATGATCCTCGGACACATTATGTTACAAATCCTAGAAGAGTTGTAAACAAACTGTTTCCAAACAGATGGATATACAGGTGAAGATCTGTGGAATGGCCTAAGGCCTTCCGACATACCAGCTTTAGATTTTTATTCACGTTACTTGAAAAGTAGGGTTTATGTAAATCATCCAGGACGCATTAAGGAACTGAAGATTAGAATAAGGGCGGCTATTAGTGAACTTCTGCATGACACAATTAGTTCTTCTATAAATGTTGTCCAAGATGGAATATATTTAGTCAAATTCAGTGTAGACTAAATATAGGCAAAGTTTACAGAATAAATAATTATTTATTCTGTAAACTTTGATATAGGCTAGGCCTATAGAATAGGCTAGATTCAAATTCGGGCTGTTGTTGTAAAAAATGTTGTTGATGTAATCTCGTTGTTCGTCATGGTACGATTAAATTATGGATCATTTTGTTGAATATTTGCATTAGTGATGCAAATATTCAACAACTTCAACTTTTTCAACTTTTTTTTTTAATTCAACACAAGAAATATTTTAAAACGAGTATCATGTGGGGTATATTTGTATTTGGAATCGTAAAAGTGGCTGTTAGAACCATTAAAATTGATGGATGATTATTTTTTTTGTTGAGAATGAAAACAACCCCACAAAAAAAAGTGCTATGTGCGGCATACCGAAGTATCTTATCCTTATGAATTTTGATGCGCTGAACACAGATCTGAAATCACATTTACTTCATCATGTCATGATGTTTTCCTAACCTCAAAAAACATGCCCGATCACTGTGTCATGTGACTGGAAATCAACTTAATCTGATAGGGATTCTTGGCAATTTGGTCTTTATAGACTTTTAAGGTCACTGATAACGTTTTGGATTAAAGCTTTCAAAACTCAAAACGGCGGATCCAATATAGCGGACGAATTTTTCAACAGAACTTTGTACGTCTACAAAACTTAGTATCTGGGGGTTTCTTAGGTCACCGATAAAGAGTCTGATCAATATCCGAAGTTCAATACTCAAAATTCAAACTAGCTGATTCAATGTGACACGCAAATTATACAACATTTTCCGGATGTCTACAAAACTTAAAAACAGATAAATTAATCTGGAACTCGACTTCCAAAATTCAAACGGCTGATTCAATACGACCGACTAGTTTCTAAACAAATTTTGGGAGCTCTACGAACCTTAGTATTTTCAAACCATTTAAGGGTCACTGAAACTAGGCAAACTGAGCTGGATCTAACTTTTAGTTCTCAAAATATGAAATAGGTAGTTGGTATATAATACCTATAGGTTTTTGAATTTATTCTTGAAGCTTATTGCTATTATTTATGTATTTCAAGAATTCATTAAATTTCTAGTAAAGAGAGTAGTCCTTTGGTAAAAAGTTATAGATCATGAATTACAACTTTTGGCAATCCTAATTTTCAAATTGAAATTCAGTGCCCTTGTTTTTCGTATACAAAGTAATAACATACTTTTGTGGTCTGCTGTTATATCGGCTGAACCAAAACTATTATTCAACAATGCTAATCCTGCTACTTCGATAGAAATATAGTAGACGATGACCACAGTCCCGAAGTTTGTGTAAAATGATTCACTTTCTATCTACCTTTTTAATACAAAATAGTTCGCTACCATAAAAAAAAACATGAATAAATCTGGTATTTCAGATATTTCCATCAAAATCGTAAAAGTTCTGAAGATTCATTGTCAGTGTCCTGGAAAACACCTAAATGCCATGTTTTGTAAAAATCCGGAAATTTTTTGTAAAATTTGTCCGCCTTATTGGATCCCCCGCATTGAATTTTGAAAGTATTACTCCAAATTTGTTAACTACGACCTCAAAGGCCTATAAAGACCAAGTTCCCGACTGAATTACCAACAGATTTTGTTAATTTCATATCACATGTTTGATCGGTCATGTTTTTTTGAGGTTAGGTTAAAAATCCTGACGTGATGGAGCAAATCTGACTTCAGATTCGTGTTCAGCGCATCAACATACATAGGAATAGGGTACTCGGGTTCCCCGCACATGGTACTTCTTTGTGGGGCTATAAAATCGACGTGTCTAAGGAGACTTTTATTCAAAAAAAGTTAATTTTGATATGATTTTTTTCCGAGTTTTAGGGACAATGTTCACACATATTTATGAATTAACTCTATCATAGCACTTAAAGAGGAAATTCATCTTATAACAACACTTATGTACATATTAACTGCTAAAATGATGAAGTCATCAAAAACTTATTGTTGTAAATACAAGACTACAACCTTAAATGCTGTATCCTGAGGCTACCAAAACTAAAATATTTAAATACAATCAATAAACAAAGTTAATCTAATCAAAATCTCGAGCATTTATTAATAGATATTCTCCCACTCCTGTAATTATTTATGAAAGCACTTGCGAAAGAATACTTATTGTTAAAGAATATGAGACGCAATTGCCAACAAAAACAAAATCGGATAAGGTTAATGCTTACAGATTCTGGCGCAATTAAATAATCAATAATAAACAGAACAGCGAATTACATAAAAACAAATGCACGTAATCGCGTAATTATAATAAACTATAAATAAACACAACTGAGACATCCCGATAAAAATATAAAAACATTTATCATATATGCAATTTTAATTTCGGATTGATGTTCGATAGGTCAAAAATATAGTACATTTGCGAAATTAATGTGTCCTTTTTAATAGAATACACATTAAACAACAAATACATTGTAAAAGGTGCGTAACAATAGTAACAACACTTAACCATACACAAAAATTTTCGAAAGTCTCGATAACTGTAAGAGATAAGGCAGAAGAAATTCCTATTCGTGAGCCTTTTATGATATTGATTTTGGATATAACAAAGTAAATGTAAGTTCTTCTTACAAATAAGAATTTAATGTTCTCATTTATTGGGCAATAACCCATGTCATGTGAAATAAATATTACTCTGGGCATTAAACTATTGGTTAAGGATAAAATATTTAAATCCACCTATTTAAATCTAATATTTATGTAAATAAACATATTTCAATTCATACTGTTGAGAATCTGCCGTGGTAAAATTACCACTTTTAATGATAATGAAATGAAAATGGTGTAAAAAGTCACTATTTCTGATATAAAACTTAACAACAATGTGATATTTACATATATATATATATATATATATATATATATATATATATATATATATATATATATATATATATATATATATATATATATATATATATATATATATATATATATATATATATATATATATAATATAAAAATTTACACCACCACTGCCTCACGTCAGCAAAATATAAAATGCCTCACAACGTATTTCGATAGATTTTTTAGACAATAGATACTCAGCGCAATAGGTACACAGATACCTCTCGTATTTTAAAATGAATGATCATTTCAATTTATAAGAGGGAGACAGATGAATAGTAAAACCAAATTAATATCAGTATTTTATGCTTTCAAAGAAATATCAAAAAAGTTTACAAAAAAAAATGGTACAATAAACTACACAAATATAATAGTAATCTATGTTATGGTAAAATATAATTTTAAAATGAACAAATATATTTTTGATAAAGAAAATTTGCCCAAATAAATATATTGCTGACTAAGCTTGTGATCACCTCATGTACATTACATGAAGATTACATAAATATGCTACAATCTGACATATTCACTTTGAACAAATGAAGGTCGAATACACACCTTTTCTTGTCAGACAAACTGTTCTCCCAGTTTAGAAAAATGACAAACTATTTTCTCGGTGTATATGTCTATACCTAGGTAGTCTGTTGAATTAGAAGTAATTCTTCAGCCATGAAACACATTTTTTTCAAACATAAATCATGGTTAATTGTACTTTGAACACATAATTAAAGCTTATGAATTTTTAATAAAATTAGAATAAAAACATTGATTTCCATTCTCATGAAATAAAAATTGTCACTTCTTATTTACTTATTATTTTTTTTTTGTTTTGTTTAAGATAAATATTGTGTATAATTTATTGCACATTTTGAAATAATAAACAACGTACATTTATAAACCTAAAATGTAATTTTAATTTCTTGTTGAAATATTAATATGTCGTGCACTGTAACATGAAAATATACAATTATGTAAACGAGAATTTACTTTTGACATTATCTGGTTATACTTTTAGAGACAGATATTGCTTGGGTAATATTAATAATAACGGTCCGGGTAGATACTGGGATAAAAGTTTTAAATTACTTTGTAATTGATTCAAAACAGCCGACGTTTATTATTAAGTTCTTATGTAAGTTTTACGTAAACACCTACTGAAAGGTAACCGGCTTTTTACTTGTCTTTTTGCATATATAAAAGTAAAATATATTTATATAGACTTTTAGACGTATTTTCCTAATAAATATATATTATATTCAAACAGTAGAATACACTTTTCGCGAGTTCCCTTCATGTCCTCCACGAATCCACGAGAAAATGCCCTTCCAGTTAAGATTTGAGAACAAAGTTCATATCCTAAAACTGATAATTTCACACCAAAAGATACCGTAGTAATAAACGGTGAATGGAATATAATTGAAGAATGAGAAAAAACATTTGGGTAAAAAACAATCGGAGAATATAATACAAAATCTGCTACTTGATATGGGATACAGCATACATCATTATGAACTGTAAATTGAAGGGGCATTGGCTAGACATTTGGGATATTGGCTAGACACTTAGGACATTGACACACCTAGATAGCACTAGCCCAAAATTTACAAATCAAATTTAAATATACAGCAATCCAAACCTCTAAAAAAACAAACAATCAACATACTTGTACCTCGAAGACAGTTAAGTATGTAGATTATATGAACACGAGATCAAATTTAATAATATTGTTAGTTACATCCCACTTCTGTTTGGAAATACACAATAGCCGTATAAGACGAGGAAAAGATATAGAGAAATATGATATATCCTATATTCTGTAGAGCACCACTGTGAGAGCTAGTAAGTAAGGGAAGTTATTGTTTCGGGTAGCAAGTCTCAGTGGGTTTTCATTCGAGAAAATATGATTATTTTCCATTTCTACTCTAGAGGCTTTTCCGCACAAACAGTTTAAGGTCTGGATACACAGTACGAGCTGCTGACGTGATAGTAAACAGCTACTGTCACTGTATACTCGCATGACAGTAGCTCGACTGACCTCGACCGGTCATACGATGAGAGTAGCTGCTATGACACAAGTAAGCAGGTATTGCCTGAGAGACTGCAGTCAAGTGTGAATTTCCTTGTGTGAAATGTACCGAGCATACGAGCTACTGACATTTCGCAAAATCGTGTGAGTTGACGTCCGAGTCGCATGCGAGCTGCTGCCTTGTGGGAAGGCGATGGGCGAGTAAAAACAAAAAATGTTGCAAAAAATAACTCGGATGCAAGCTGCTGGCCGACTCGCACATGACAGTAACTCATATGAGGCGGTCATACGGTGCGAGTAGCTGTACTGCAGTAACTGACTAGGCCAGCTCGCATGCTAGCTCGCACTGTGTAACCAGGCCTTTAGGCTGTTTGGGGCATGATACATCAAGAAAACATCGATATACATACATACCCACAATTTAACGAGTGTATAGTCTATAGAGGAGGTCACACCTTGCCATAACGACTCAAATTTAGCAGTAAGCCCAACATAACCCAATTTAATATATAGAGTGTTATAATCGAACACAACTAAGCAGGTATTCCTATTGTTATCACAGGCTCCTAGAATACGTCAGTAACATCCAGTAAAGCCGTAGTTATACTGATTTACCGAAAACGAGATTGCGTGGAAGAAAGAATATCGGAAGTTGTGGTGTGGCTACTTTTTCTAAAATTTTAAAAAGTGGACGCAAATGTTGAATAGCAATAGGATTTGCATGTCTATGTATTTGATTCTGTTTAACTTCATAAAAAACGAGGCTTAGAAAATATAAGCTGCAAACTTGCAGCATTAAAGAACTGAATTGTGGGCGAAATAATTGCTACTACCCTATAGATGTTAAGTAAACGGAAGAGCAAAAATTTAATATCGATTCAATTCCTAGAAGAGGGTTAGAACTTACAATGCAGCAAACAAAAACAGAAGACCAATTTTCCACAACCATCGAAACAACATACATCGTTCGACGGGAATTTCGTCAGCCAGGTTGCCATTATCGGGAGATGATTAAAATTGATTGAGGATTAATTTAATCATCAAGATCATTATGATCTTGACGATTAAAAGATAATTAGATTTAAGGTGTTGGCTGAGTCGAATAATCAGCGTCGTAATCCCAAAACGCATGTGGCCGACATACGTAATACAGGCGCCACAAATTTTTGTTCTCAGCTTATGGTGCATTATATTAGTTAAACTATATATAATTTACGGCTCTCGAAAATGTATTCGTTTCGCTTCAGTTTTTATTCTAAAAGTCACATATCTGAATATTGAATACCCATGAAACGGGCATGTTATTTATATCAACGGTTAACCATTTTGATAAATTTTGGGCAATTTAAATTGCTACATGCTACCTATCGCCGGTTATAGAGTTCACTAGTTCCACACACTATGTGCAGATTCATCAGAGGGCAATCAGCAGACTACAGAACGGAAGTTTATCGAAGGGATTATCTACATGGGGAATCGTTAATTGCTTGATTAGCAATTAGTAAACAAACGTCCACTGTATACTAATAATAGGACGGTATTAATTAATGTTTGACCTATTTTTGATGCTTAATTTTTATCAACTCGTAGTCAAAAATATATAAAGCAAGATAGTACACACGGACAAACTGAATCGACTAGGTAATTTACAAATACATGCTTCTATTGTTAGTTATTATGACATACTATTATTAGTTATACGATTAAAGCCAAAACTAAATAAGTGTCTCTAACGACAAAAAGGCTACACGTCCTAAAACTTGGAAAAAAAGCACAAGCAATTGGACAAGCAGGTGTATGGATCTGGAATTGGCCCATTTCATAATGTAAATTTGACTCAACTGACTCACGCTAAATAGTAAATAGCTAACCATCTACACCGAAAGGACAGTTTATTTCTAATCATCATTTATTTAACCTTTTTTTCTTGTTTATTTGTTCAACGTAAATATGCTAAGTTGTATTTGATCTAATGTATCATTTTATACTAAAATGATCGTCAGGTTAGTCAGCAAAATATTCTTTATTCGGGTAAATTTTCTCTATCAGAAATATAGTGACTTCATTAATGTTCACAAACCACGTGACCTCTTGGTTCCCTCTTAAATAGTAGTTTTGTAGTTTCTAGATAAATTAGTCAAGTTAATATTTTCAAAAAATCCTAACCTTGCAATAGTGGTTAACCTGGTTAACTGATGTGCTTCATGTTAATTGTTAAAATCGAATGCAATTTGCAGATGTAACATGAGCATATTCTCTACAATCATAACTAAAAGATATAAATTCATAACCTCTTAAAATTTAATGTTAGTATGTATTCTGTAAAAGTTATTCAAATGTTATATAGTTTGTTTACTGTTTGTTCTTTACTGTTTGTAATTATTATCAGAATCTAAAGGCAATTACCTTCAACCATTGCTATTGGAGTTGCTCCAAATGTTAGAGTTCAAATAATAAACAATTTTATTTGATTATTTGGGAAGAGTTTTCCTTTTATTGGTAATATTTAATTCATCGCAAAAACCGGAACTCGCTTTCTCTAGAGCTAACATCACATTTCAATAATTTGATTCACATTCATTTAACGTATTTTTTAGTAATGAGTTCAATATATTTAGTTTCTTACTAATTTGACATATTCTATATATTTACATAATTACAAAAAAAAATGAGAGGAAACCCTACGGTTTATTTTTTTATTCATATCAGCAGCTCTAAAAATAATAACCACAGCTCAAAATGTTACCAAGATATATTGTGTGCATTGTACAATTCCCAAAACCCCCATACCCGTAATTAAAGGAGCTACGAGGGTAATCCCAGAAGTACCCGAACTGACATATAGATGGCAGTTGTTGTTTGAAAAGAATGGCTATGGTAGAAAGTACCAACCTTATAAAGCTTAAGTTTGAAGTTTGACGATGCTACGCTGTTTAGTATTTGTTTGGCAGCCATCAATAATGAACGCTCTCAGTGAATTTGTAAATATGGAAAAAATATGTCATCGCTATGATACAGTACTTTCATTGACCTCAGTCCAACCGATATCAAAGCGGAGTTAGATTCTACCCTGAGGGAGTTTGCTCCTTTGTTTACAACAATAAAATATTAGATAGCACAGTTTAAACGAGGCCGTACAAGCTGCCAAGACGAACATCGCTGTGGTCGACCAAATGAGGTGACCACGCCAGAAATGGCGAAGAAAATCCACAAAATGGTATTGGATGACCGTCGACTGAAAGTGCGCGAGCTAGCAGACATGGTAGGCATTTCAAAAAATGCTGTATATCGCATATTGACTTAAAATTTGAACTTGAAAAAGCTGTGCGCTAGATGGGTGCCGCAATTACTTACAATGGAACAAAAATGGCGTCGTGAGGATGTTTCAATCGAGTGTTTAGCAAAGTTGCGCAGGAATAAAGCCGAGTTTTTTCGTCGATTCATAACCGTAAATGAAACATGGGTCCATTACTTCACATCTGAGACGAAGGGATAGTCAAAACAATGGACTGAAAGGGGAGAATTGACTCCAAAGAAGGCGAAGGTTCCATCTGCAGGCAAGTTCATGGTGTCAGTTATGTGATGCGAGTGGGATAATTTTCATTGATTATCTTCAGAAAGGAAAAACGACCAAGGGCGAGTATTATAAGAACTTATTGCAGCGCTTGAATGATGAAATCAAGAAAAAACAGCTGCATTTGGCGAAAAATAAAGTTTTGTTTCATCAAGACAATGCAGCAGTTCACATATCCGTTATCGCGATGGCCAAAATCAATGAGTTAAAGTTCGAATTGCTTCCTCGCGCACTCTATTCGCCAGATTTAGCCCCCTCGGATTACTTTCTGTTTCCAAACTTCAAAAAATGAATCGGTGGTAAAAGATTTGTAAACAATGAAGAGGTGAAGTTTACTACGGTTGATGGCTATTTTGAGGAGCTCGATGATTTTCACTATAAACAGGGTATCGAAGCTATTGAACATCGCTGGGAAGTGTATCGAGCTAAAAGGAGCTACGTAGAGAAATAAAGATATTTTTTCCCAAATTTATTATTTT
This sequence comes from Rosalia funebris, assembly GCA_037954035.1. NCBI lineage: Eukaryota > Metazoa > Arthropoda > Insecta > Coleoptera > Cerambycidae > Rosalia > Rosalia funebris. The sequence goes on along the minus strand of JAZFAV010000016.1, from coordinate 17,563,656 downwards.
ATTTGGTAGATCGGGTACTTCTAGGACTATCCTCATATAGGGCGAAATATAAAATATGAATTTCCAATTTTTCATTTCATTTTCCGGAAAACCATAAAAAAACAATTTTATAAACCGGATCCCAATTTCACTTTAGATTCTCTAAAACTTGTCCCTTTGAATCGACTTTATACGAGGATGAATCAAATATAAACGATCCTTCTTTTTTATTTTTTTTATTTGAACTTGAAAAAAAAGAATAACAGCTCATTTTTCTACATAATCTCATGATCTGGAAACACATTTTTCCCAGCGTATAGGTAATTTTGTAATGCCCTGCTGGTAGAATGAAGTTGATTGTGTCTACAGCCAATTGCGCACATAGGCCTCAACCTCCTCATCGATGTTGAATCTTTGCCCTCCCATGGCTTCCTTGAGAGGACCAAAAAGGTGAAAGTCGCAGGGCGATAGGTCGAGGCTATAGGGAAAGTGTTCAAATGTCTCCCAGATGTTGTCGCTGATGCGAGGTCGGCGGTCATGGTTCTCATTTTCAACTTTCTCGATCCTCCACAAACTGTTTATGCCATGCAAACACTCTTGCTCGGGACAGTGTCTCTTCCTTGAACTGCGCAGTCAATATCGTCAGGATTTCAGCTGGTTTTACACCTTCCGTGGCGAGAAACTTGATGATAACACGCTGCGCAATTGACGAAGGCACCTCCTGTTCAGACATCGTCACGACAGGTACTGAAAGGAACGAGCGAGGTCGCCCACCTGCTCTCCCCCCTCCTGACATCCCTACCCAACACCCCACGAAGCAAGAACCCTCACGCGTTACTATTGCATACCCAGGACCAAAAGTCTCGTTTATATTTAATTCACCCTCGTATCTCTGGTGAAGCGAAATCCCCATGCACACAACTCAAATCCTAGACATACTGTATATTACTAAAACGTATACCAAATGGTTACAAAAATTACGCGTTACATGGTTTAGATAATCAATTTAGTAATCAGCAGGGTCGGTTTGGTAAGGATCGTCCCTGTGGCCGTGAACAAAATTCAAATTTGTTGACCAGACTAATTTGCCTTCTTGAAACGATTTATCAAATGATTACTCACCTTATAATTGCTACTCTGCATCCACGGTATAAGTCCATCGACGAACTGACCGATGTCCTGACACACGACAGGATTGGACGGCTCGGCCAGAAATGCCAAAAGATCGGCCCCTACTTGTTGTCGGAAACGGGTGTCCGCTTTCGACAAATGGGGCATAAACCCATCCAGATCCTTTGGACACGTGTACGCCATGTCGGCTTAACTGTAAAAACAAAAGAAACCGTCGTATAGTCGATTCGAATCCGAGGTTCAGTAAGTGTACATTCTGTGCAAGCGAATGTTACCAGGGCTGCAATGAGGACGGACTATTACTTCAATATATTTATCAATCAATTTTATCAAATCAAAGCCTTGGTATGCCGCAAAAGCAAACACGCCGTTGTTTAAGATACTCTGAAAATATTTATATAAAATACAACAATCAGACAATAAGATAATTGGTTTAAAACGAGGCAATGTAAACAAAATGTTGCACTTCTAAAAGTATACACCTGTATCAAACTACCAAAACCGTATCGTATTATAACAAAGTGTGCAATAAAACAATCATAAATAAATTAAAGAACACCAAATGCAATCCCAAAGTTGTTTTGTTATATTTTGACATTTAAGAAAAAATCCGTTATATTCTAAGACTTTTTCTGAAAATGTTATGCCATGAAATTTGGCTGTGTTCAGTAGCTGTTGGAAGTCAACGTACGTCACTGAATAGATTAAGGGATAACACCACTGTAATACTCTAAGAAAAGGGATTTTTTGACAATTTTCTTTTTTTTTTTTTGATAGAAGAAATGGTAATAAGATAATAATACTTAAGGAAGTTATTAGGCATATATTTAAGTATGATACAAAAAATTATCAAATTATCAAAAAATATTCAAAAATGGCGACACCGGGCCATTCTCCACTGGAACCACTGGAGCCAGTGTAACTACTACAAACTTGAAAAAAACCACTTAATCTACACGTCTATAACTAGTGAAATACGTAAGGAATTTTGAAAATATTGATTTTTGTGTCATTAGCAAATATCTAAATAAAAAACGTTAAACTTTTGACAAAAAAGGGCAATATGTGTTAATAAATAATGTTTAAATTAACATTAGGAACATTCCGTACGTATTTCACTTCGAAATGTTATTTTAAAGATATCGTTAAAAATTTGCATGAAGAGAATGAAAATTGTTGGAATTATGCTGCGTGTCGTTTTGAAAAATCATGTTTCGAGAAAAATGCGTGGTTTAAAAATGTTTACCATTGATCTGCTACCCCAGGGCCATAAAGCTACCCTTCTATATGTAAATATAATTCCTGATTCTCTTTCCTCGAACATTGTTAAAGATCTGTCAAAAACATCTCGGCGTACTTGATCCGCTTAGAATAGGCTTCTAGATAAAAATTGTATGATTGGACGCTAATATCCATCTCCAAACCTTTCACAATTCGAAGAATATTAGTCAGACCATCATTAAAAGTGCACACAGCAATATCAGTCGCTATATTCAAGACATTTTTGCCACTTGAATAAAATGTTGGACCCAATTTCCAAACAGTAGCATTGAAACTTTCATTGTTATTTTGCGTGTAGCCTCCCAAGCACCGGTTTAGCAACTCGTCTCGGCTCAGGTCCTCATAAATCGGTTTGATGGATTTAAAAACTTCCTTAGGAAGCGGCGGCTTATGATGGAAGATGTCCAAGGAATCCGCTGCTTGCGCCTTCTTCCAGTCACACCAAGACACTGAACACTTCTCGTGTTGCGGATTTTCATCAGTTGATATGAAATAAGGTCCTATGAAATAGATGACTTATGAAATCAGGTCGTCTAGATTTCCTTTTTCATACTTTCATCACAAATCAGCACTACACAAAAAAAAACGTGATTTCGAGCGAAGAAATTGTCTTTTTTGTATATGTAGTAGCGTTATACTAACGTACTTTTATTTGTAAATGCTTCTGACTAAAGATAAACATATTTTAATGATATCAGTTGTGTATTAGAGAAGTTAGAAATCATAAGGTAAAAGTTTAGGATGTACCATTTGACGCAGGTGTCGTTTCCGCGCAGTTCGACGTGCTCAGGAAAGAGCGCTAAACTTCAATGAAAATGATTTTTTTAGGAAAAAAAATTTCAGCTCCATATCCTAAAAGGTTCAAAGAATTTTCTAAGCTAAAAAAAAATCGATTTCTTTGGAAAATTTACAGTGGTATTACCCCTTAAAACAGCTACAATATTTTTGTATTAATTTTTGAAACTAACTTATAGTTTAACCAGAAATTAGGTGTATGGACACTTTTGCCCAACCCTGTATATCAATAGAGATATCGAGCTTCATAATGCTGTATATCATAACGAAAACGGTACATGTAACATGTAGATCCTTTTCGTCAAAAATATTTTATGTCGATCGCATGAGTGAGACGCCTAGGTTGTGACCTAGAACAAAACCAACTTTCCTAATCGAAAAAGTTGTCTTGCACCAGCGCCCCATATCTGCACTGCTTTACCGTTTTCCCGTAGGTTTGAAATGTCGACAAAACCCCGACTATTTGATCAGATACGATTCCGCATCGTATCCTACTTCGGTTATTTTATTATTTTCTCTTATAAAAAAAAAAGGCATACCTACACCGAATTTACGTCTCAGGTTACTGACCTTGCATCATTCCGCAATGACCGGTGTTTCTAACAACTACTAAAAATAGACGCTGGTGTACAGTGCATATTGTTATTATTCCAGTTTGCGCAAGTAGCTTCCATTAATTATCGATATTAATTACCAAGCGGCGGATTATGTTGGTAAATAACGCTTCAGAAATAATAATTAATAATTGTGCGGTTGGAACTTAATGTGATAAAGCGCAAAAATTAAAAAAAAATGGGTCATGGTGGTGTTTTTCGAGGTATTCTTATTCTTACTTGACCTGCTTTGCAGTTACTAGAAGCTTCGATTACTTTATGTGTATACTAACCTGTGATCTAAGAATAATAGTAGAGAGCTCCGTCGCCGAAAATGTGTCACCCCGTGGGGGTTTGAATGTAAAAGCTGCCACTGGTCTTATTTAATAGTTCATAATTTATTATCTGTTTGTGTGAAGTTGGCCGAAAATTGTCATGGGAAAAAGGGCGTTATTCAAAATTTTCGAGTTATTGACACTACATGATTGTTACAGTTGACATAAATATTGTAACGCAAAAATAATCCCAAAGTTTGTAGCCGTTGCTTCAAAAAAAAAAAATTTAACAAACGAAAAAGCATTGACGCATATGGCGATTCAAAACTTTGAACGTCTATGTCTCGGTTTGAGAACCTTTAAAAATTGTAATTTTTCGATGCATTTTGGTATTTATCAACCGATATCTCGAAAACGCGACCTTAAATCAAAAAACACTTCTCTTGCAATACTGTGAACTGAACTTTTGCTATTCCAACGGTATGTCCTTTATAATTTTCTGACGTCAGATAGCTGAGCAATTTAATTAAACATAAAGCAAATCACAGATTTATTTTCGCACGGCAGCCGACCGTCGATCACCCGCCCGTACGTTGCGCGTCCCGCGCGCTGCAGTTGTCTACATTCTGGATAGTATTTATATTACAAAATATGGCCATAGTATCTTTTATTAAGGGGCTGTTTTATCAGTTCCAAATAGGCTCTTCTGTAGCAAAATGACTAAGATTTCGTGTCTGTGATTTGTTTTTAGTTTATAGTAAAGTACCTACATACATATTTCCAGATAGTGCCCAGGTAAGTCCATTGTTGAAAACTTATGAATGATATTAAAAACAACATAACAGACATCGTTTGAATACAACCTGCCATAAAGAAAACTGAAAATGGATCAAAGTGGAAGTTCAGCGCCTGAAAGTGAGATCGAGTCAACTTCCACGTTTTACAAACAAAAAGTATTTAAAAATGTTTAATTTGTGGGAAGTCTTCCGGGAATTTTGCAAAGGGTTCTGATAAAACGTTAAGAACTATAAAACAAACGCTACAAATTAGAGACAATATTTGTAAATCTGCCAGCACCAAGTCGTTGCATCAAAATATTGCCAGCACTGAAAGTGAGGACAAGAAATTGTTAATTTGGCATAAGTCTTGTTATTGTAGTTATATTAGCAAAAAACGTATGGAGCTTTTACGTCGCAAATCAGAAAATATGCATACGGAAGAATCGAACATTTCTGAAATCGGACCTTCGGTAACACTACGAAAAGAAAAATTTCGTATAAACAAGTGCGTATTTTGTCAAAAAAGGCGTAATCAAAAATTATCGCAAGTGGTAACTACGAAATATTGAAACCAAGATAAAAATAATAGCCCAAAATGATAGCTCCATTATGAAATGTATCGGCGAAAATGATTTGATTGCCATGGAAGTAAAATATTATGCGATGTGTTTTTTAAAGTTTTGGAGGGTATTAAAAAAAGTAGGGATCCCCAAGTACCTTCTAAAGTGGAAGGCGAATATGTAGATCCTGTAGAAGCATTGCTCTTATCAAGAATTAATTGCTGGATTTGAAAAAAGGAAAGGACTTTCTGTTATATTCTGTTATTCGTCTATATATGCTAGATATACAGATCTTGGAAGAATATTATCTAAAAGACAGTTAATCGAAAAAGTAAAAGGCTCATTTTGGTGATGACATTCAGATCATCAATTCTAAAAAGGCTAACAGATCAGACATTATTATGTCCTCGAAATTTTCATCAAAAGATGAAATTTTACATTCATTTATGGAAATTTCGAAGAAGATACTAATCCACCACAAATATTTACGGAATCGTCGGAATATTCCGTTCTGTATAGTGTTATTAACAATATTAATGCTTTTTCGTTTGTTAAATATTTTTTTTTGAAGCAACGGCTACAGACTTTGGGATTATTCTTGCGCTACAATGTTTATGTCAACTGTGACAATCACGTAGTGTCAATAACTCGAAAATTTTGAATAACGCCCTTTTTCCCATGACAATTTTTGGCCAACTTCACACAGACCGATAATAAATTATGAACTATTAAATAAGACCAGTGGCAGCTTTTACTTTCAAAACCCCCACACATTTCATTTTTAAGAGCAATTACGCCTAGCGAGCTCTCTACTATAATATGAACATATGTATGATCATCGATCAGTTCTTTCAGACATCCTGAAAAAAATAATACCGTAAATTACTAACCTCTGCTAGAATAAATATACAGCATAATGATAAAAGTTCGAACAGTCATAATTTTTTTAACTTTCAAACATGCCAACTTTATTTTTTAAACAGATATTGACTAGTATACTTAATGATTGGCATACGAATTTAATTTTTTCATATTTTGTGTTTGAGTTGTGACGTCAGCCTAGGATTTTGCAAAACGCAATCCCCTCTTTATTTAACACAACATAAATTCCTTTAAGTTTTCTGAGTATAACAGGACACCATATTAGGGGTTTCCTATTTATCGTTTATAAGATAGAGGGTGCTTCACTAAAAAAAGAAAAATACAAATACGAATTAGTTTTAACAAAAATTTTAAGGTTGTTCAAAATACCGTCCATTAACATTCTGATATTGACATAAAAATAATCTGTTTTGAACGTTTAATAATTTCCAAGCTGATTTCCATTTCGATCGAATTCATTACTTCAGATCATTTAATTTGTTTGGCCTATTAATATAAACCCACAATTTTAAGTAACATTACAAGACGATATCAAATGGGGTAAAATCAGTGAGTTTGATGGCTATCCAGTTGATCCTCGTCGCAATGTCCATCTGTTAAAGAGAGTATCGTCAACAAATTGTCGGAAATGAACAACAAAATAAGAGCCCTCGTCTTGTTGAAACGAACTTCTTTTGTTGAAAAATATCATCAACTGTTTTGGATAACAAACCGCTAGAACGGGAATTAAGTCGAAACGCTTAAACATCTTTAAACATCTAAACTAAATTCCAATAAGGATTATTAATAGTTGTTAAAACTTGAAGCAATATATCTACCAGGTATGTAAATATGAAACAGGATTGTTTTTGTATAGAAAATACGTTTATTGTATGAAAATGATAAAAAATATTTTTTATATTTGACCTTGCAGTCGATTTCGATGGTTCGCCTGGAGTTACCCATGATCTTTTACGCTTAGGATTCTCGAAATATATCCACTTTTTATCGCCAGTCACAATTCGATGAAGAAATGCCTTTGTTTTGTACCTGGCGAGCAGCATTTCGCAAATGGTTTTTCGGTTTTCCTGCTATCTTTCATTCAGTTAAGGTGGAGCCCATTTTCCCATCTTCTGGATCTTTCCCATGGCTTTCAAACGTATGGAAACGGCTTCTCGTGTCACATTTAATTGATCCGCGAGTTCTTGCTGCGTTTGAGCGTCATTCTCATCAAACAATGCTTGCAATTCGCTATCTTCAAACTTTTCGGTGGTCTTCCACGTTCTTCATTTCTCACGTCAAAATCGACACTTGAATTTTTTAAACCACTCGAAGCACTGTGATTTACCAATAGCATGCTCACCGTAAGCTTCGACAAGCATTCGATGCGATTCTGCACCAGTTTTCTTCAAATGGTAACAGAAAATCAATGCTGTCCGCAAATCGTAGTTTCCAGGCACAAAATTCGACATGTTCAACGCTATTAAAAACGATGTTGTGGTATGAAACTTGTATTGTTGTGAGATAAAAATCTTTATCAGATGTCGAAACAGGAAAATGGCGAAAATGACGCGGTAATTCCGGTTTCATATTCATATACCTGGTATTTATAAACAATCAACTTATGCTCAAATGATTGTATATCCTGAAAAGCAAACATAATCATCGTCATGGCCAAGTTTTTTAAAACCTATAGATATTAGTTATCTGGAAAGTATGTAAAATTGTGACAAATTCACATGAAGGATTTCATTGGGTAGGTAGTTCATCAACAAAGCTCATTTATTACTTATTAACCAGGAAGAACATTTTAAAACATTTAATTTAAAAAATTAATATGAAGTACTATTTGAAATTATAGGAATTTTTAAATTTTGGAATAGATTCACGAATATATAAGTATTTTATAGACTTGCACTATCACATGCATATACATCAATATTTCATTAGTGGAATAAACAAATTAACTTCGTATATTAAATAGAAAAGTATTTTTATTATTATATTGTATAGGTTTGGGCCTCATCAGCCACTGATCGTATGGGTAGTCCCTTGGCGATCTCCTCTTATCCGGGTCACTATCCAAAAATGCTATCTCATAAAAGGAGCAATTTAGGCACGTCCCCCGCCTTAAGCCTCGCCTCCTCTAGGATAACAGGGGTCCCTAATATAAGATACCTCATCTCCTCCAGTGCGGGGCAGGTATATAGAAGATGAATCGAGGTTTCCTCGTGTTCTTTACAGTATCTGCAGGCCGGGCTATCAGTCAGCCTCAGCTTGTGCTTATATACATTCAGGCTACTATGGTGGCCCGTTATGATTTCCACTAGGGTTCTGACTTTGTGCATGTTCAATTTAATGAATTCTTGGGCCCATTTCTCAATCTCTGAGTATTCGATGAAGAGTTTGGTTATTCGACAACCCGTTACTCCTCTCCATCTTTTATTGTGCTGGTCTCTTGCCCAGCCATTGATGCGATCTCTGATCAGATTCCGACTTATTCCCACTGCAGGTTCTGGTCCATAGAGGTTTTTCCTGGTCCCTAGTCTGGCAAGGTCATCTGCAATTAGATTTCCCTTAATGCCATTATGCCCAGGTATCCATAAGAGTTCCACCGGTCCCTTCCCTGCCAAGTGGTTCATAGAAAAGTATAATAAAGTGTATTATATTTTAAAGGTATTTTACTTTCCTTCATTGTATAACGAGGACAGTAGTAGGTGTAAAATTGAAATAAAGTACACCTAACAGGTGAAGTTTACACCAGACTTCGATTGATTTTACTCCATTACTGGTATGAAAATTCACGACAGCAAATAGTAAAATGGTGGGTCCTTCTACGTACCCCGTTTGGTGTGAAATTGCTGTTAAATTTTACACCATAATTGGGACAGTATCTAATTCCATCCCAGGCAATTATTTTTCCTTAAATCCTATGCGGATTTTATTCAGACCAATACTGTTCCATAAAGAAAATTAAATATATCCCTGTTACTGTAAAATAGCTTAATTTTGCAATATTTTACAAGGTTTATAATAAGATACAGTTGTACTTGGAAATTCTTAAGGAATTCATTTTTTTTAAAAGAGCGAGTTATAATTTAAAAATATGTCACATATAACTATAAGTATTGAAATTGCTCAACATACATATGTTTTATTCTATTTCCTTAGGTGGCATTAACCTCAACACATCGAATCTAATTAGGATAAATTGCTATATTAATGAAATAACAGTTTATGATTCATTGAAATATATTTTAATATTAACGTTAATAAAACATTAAGCTATTTCTGAAATATTTCATAAATAAATTACTTGTGCGTTTTTCGTCACTCTTCCGAGTTACATAAATGTTTTTAGTACCCAGAAGATATACGAAATGAGGAATCTATAAACAAAATTATGTACATAAGGTTAAGTAAAGAAACCTAGAACAATTTTTCTACTGTATATTAATTATTTTTATAACTCTCTAAAGTAAGAAGAAAACATTTACTATTTAATTTTGTATGAATAAAAATAGGGCACCCTGTATTTTCTACATTTTAATGTACGTTAAAAGCAAACAAATATTAAAGCTAAATGAATTATTCAAATTAAAAGCATTTTTTCAATGCACAATTATGTTTGGAATAAATCTTACTCCACCATTTTGTTAAACGTCTACTTCAATCTCATTAAATAAACGTTTTTCATAATTAACAATAATTATATTTCACAGCCAGAAATGATCACGAGCGTGTAATAATTGCTATATTCCTGGGCATTTTATGCGGCTCCTAATGAGTATATCAATGTTAAGGTTTGTATCTTATAATTACCTGTCTTTAATTTTTTTTTTAATTGTTAATGAAATAAAGTGGCCAAGTAAAGGGTGGTCCAACCATGTGGCGATGATAATTGTGAGTCACACCTTAATGTCAAGTTTATTGCCCAACTTAATTTGACATTTCTTTGTTTCAGTGTTTGACAAATTCAACCATGGAGAGGTACACAATTGAGCAGCGCGTTAAGATTGTTGAAGCCTTTTACGAAAATGGGCGTTCTAATCAAAATGCATTTCGTGCACTTCGTGACTTTTTTGGTCAGCATAATCGATCAAATAATTTTGCGCATAATCGACCGATTGTGCACACAATCGGGTGAATTGTGCGCAAATTTCAGGAAACCGGGTCTGTAGGAAATGTGAAAACACCTGTGCATGCTCGCCCAGTTCGTTCTGCGGAAAACATTGCTGTTGTTCGCGATAGTGTAGCAGAAGAGCAGTCAACCTCGACTCGTCGTCGTGCCCAACAATTGAACATCTCACGAACATCACTGATGCGAATTTTAAATAAAGATTTGAATTTACACGCTTACAAGGTTCAATTGACTCAAGAGCTGAAGCCTACTGACCTTTTCAAGCGTCGTCAATACGCCGAATGGTTGGTTGAACAGACAGAAGTGAATGGTGACTTTACAAAGAAAATCATCTTCAGCGACGAGGCACACTTTCACCTCAGTGGATTCGTTAACAAGCAGAATTGCCGCATTTGGGCAAATGAGAATCCACGAGTAATTGTTGAAAACGGCTTTTCAACAATTACTCGTGGATCTACAAAGAGTGCATCCACATCCACATCCACATGCATCCACAAAGGGTGACTGTTTGGTGCGGTTTATGGGCTGGCGGCGTCATCGGGCCGTACTTCTTCGAAAATGAGGTCGGCCAAGCAGTTACCGTGAATGGTGTTCGCTATCGCGATATGATAACGGACTTCTTGTGGCCAGAAATTGAGGATATGGACCTGGACGATATGTGGTTCCAACAGGATGGTGCCACTTGCCACACAGCCAACGAAACAATGGCACTTTTGCGCGAGAAATTCAATGGCCGTGTTATCTAACGTCGTGGCAATGTTAATTGGCCGCCACGATAATGTGATTTAACACCGTTGGACTTCTTTCTTTGGGGATATTTAAAAGAAAAAGTGTACGTCAATAAGCCAAGAACAATTCAAGAGCTAAAGGATGAGATAATTCGGCACATTAACGACATTGAACCTCAATTATGTCTCAGAGTCATTGAAAATATGGACCATCGGATAGAGGTATGCCACCGAAGCCGTGGCGAGCATTTGGCCGATAGTTTGTTTCACAAATAATTGTCATAGATCCTTCTATTATAACAAAAAGATATTAAGATAATTCTGTGAAAACTTTTTGTTTTATTTACAATTAATATCGTGCGTTTTGGTTGGACCACCCTTTATTTAACCAGATATTCGATAATAAATAACCTGCTGCCCACTAGTCTGTAATTTACTACTTTAAATAAAACCTGAAACATGTCAATTTTTAATTCTAAAAGTGCATTATTTTTGCAGAATTTTGTCTCGTCCCTTCAACTTCTTTAGGACAATAATTTTAGGTAGTATAAGGGTGCGTGTAATGCCGTATTTGAAAGTGTTTTAATCGATATTCAAGGATACATTTTTTTTTATTTTGTGTGCTCCTTATCAAAAATATCTGTCTATTAACCTTGTCTATCAAATCTGACTATTTTTCATATTATATGTAGATAAACATTTAATGTAAAAACTATCATAATCGACTATAAACATTTCGTTTAACATCGTTTTTTGTGGTATTTGTGTGTGAAGGTTTATAATCCAGTTATTTATAGTTTATTACTATTATAAATCTAGCTATTTTTTTTTATTTTCTACATCTATGGGAATTTTTAATCTAGTTATTTGTCGTTTATTGTCAAATTGGTATACTTTCAACCCAAAACGTTAAAGTTATCAGGATGTGGTGATAATATTATGTGGTTAAACATATCCGGATGTGGTGGTAAAACAAGAAATAAGGACGTAAACGAAATCTTCAATTATAAGAATCCTTATTGTCGTCTTTCTTAATCTCGGGTTGATACTCGTAGAACAAAAAATATTTCATTCGATCTGATACGAAATTTACTTTAGACAATAAAAATATATCAGACATATTGATAAATAAAGGGACTCTCAATAAGGACGCTCGATTTTTAAACGTAAATAAAACAAGTTGTGTGAGATATCCACAATTTTTGTTTTATTTGAAAAAATATTTTATGGCATTAAGTATGGAATATAACGTCGTTCAAATTTCCGTCGTGGCTTTGCTTGGTGGCACGTATTCGGGACGTCGAATTTCGATAACTTTGAAGCATAAATCTAGCTGAACTTGCTGGACCGTATTCGTTGTTGACTTTGAGGGCATCAATGGTTTGCGGTTTATTCGCATAGACCTGCGATTTAAGATAGCACCAAAAGAAGAAGTCTAAAAGCGTTAAAAACACGATCTCGACGGCCAATTCAGGTCGCCGCTGCGCGAAGTAACCATCCTCTCAAATTGCTCGTGCCATGTGCTGTGTGGTGTACCGCAGTCCTGTTGGAACCACATGTCGTCGATATCCAAATCATCCAGTTTAGGCCACAAGAAGTTGCTTCTCATCGATCTGTAGTGCTCGCCGTTCACGGTTATGGCAATGCCAGTTTCGTTTTGGAAGAAGTACGGAGAAGTTCCGGCAGACCAAAATCCACACGAAACAGTGGCTTTCTCGGAATGCATTTGGTGCTAGTGTATCTCGTGTGGATTGATATCGTCCCAAATCCAACAATTTTGTTTATTCACATATCCATTCATCCAAAAACATACCTCGTCGCTAAAGATGATTTTTTGGCCAAATTTGGTCACCTTCCAACTTTTCCACAGCCCAATCAGCGAACACACGGCGTCGTCTATGGTCATTTACCTTAAGTTCCTGGATCAATTCGATTTTATACAGATGCGGACCCAAGTCCTGACGCAAAATTTACTTAGTTTAAATAGCAGAAAGGCCAAGTTCCTGTAAACGACGAGAAATTGACTGCCTCGGGTTTTCCTGTACACTCTCACGCCCAGCAGCGATGTTTTCAGCAGACCTTGCGTTTCGGTAACGTAAGGGTGTGAGCTGATTATTTATCAAACCGGTTGACTCGAATTTGGCCACCAAACGTCAAACAATCGACTCTGCGGGACGGCTGTGGCGAGGATAAAAATCACGTAATACACAGAACGTTTCTCGAACAGAGCACTGATTTTGAAAATAAAATTTGATGATCAACAACGCGTGCAGCGTTGTTGAACGCTATAACCTTCCATGATAATTTGCCATACACTACTGAACAATGCACAACAAATTTGACAGATGTTCCTTTAATAACATGCCCGCTATAACTTAACAAATTTCGAGTTTCCTTATTGATAGACCTTGTATATAAAGAGAATCCACATAATCCTACAAGATGCCTCTAAAACATACATACCTCATCTACTTACATACATCTAAAAAAATAAAAATATCACCCACATAAAATTCTTGTAGTTCAAAAAGTGATATAAATAGATGCCACCAGGAGTTGTCATTCTATTCTTCTTCTATTAAAGAAGAATTTGTCTTAACAAACACAACTATATAGACTGGAGTAGATCCACGCACATCCACAATGATGGAGATCCCCACTAAAATATTTTAAGAAAGTAAATCTGAGCAGGAATTATAAATAATCAAAGCGTCGGGCCAAATTTATAATTCAAATAATAGCATACATTATTTGAATTTTTTTCCCAGAAATTTAAGTAATGCATACACAATTTCTTAGTTCCAGCGTTAAAACTTTAACTAACCCTATATAAATTGAAATTTGGTATCAGTATTAAAAAGTCACACAATAGAAATGCAATCTTCTCCACTAAAAAATTAGAATTAAAAAATTATAATAGTTGAATAGATTAGAAATTCCTTCAATTGAGGTATCATATGCCTTACGAAGGTTACATAATGGAGAAGAGGTATAATACTGTGAAAAAAATATTTTAGAATTAATCATTGATATTGATTTTTTTTAGAATTTTCGTTTTTTCAGAATTTTACCTACACAAAAAAATTAATTTATCCGTTATCTATGGACCCCCGTATACATACATTCCACATGTATAATTCATATATTTTACTTATCAGTTACTTAAGAATTACTCGCTCTTGTGCATTTTAAACAATGAAAGGAATACACTAAACTTCTAATATGTATATGCATTGGTACGAGGGGATACCCAAAAGAAACCGAACTGATATTGTGGCGAGCGTAGTTTTTGTAGTACCACGTTCTGCCGCTAGGATCGTATAGAGCTACCATTCCCGAGTCAGGTAAGCCAAGCGTCGTCACTAAAGAAGGTTGCATTTGGCATGTGCGAATTTTTTTGTGAGTAAACAGCACACGACCGTGAAGTTTTGCTTCGTGCTAGAAAAAACTGACACAGAAACTCTTGGAATATTAAAAACGGCCTACAAGGTTGATACTATTGCGAAAACTCAAGTGTTTCAATGGTTTTCCCGATTCAAAAGAGGTGAAATATCAATTGATGACAAACCTCGCTCTGGTCGTCTTTCCACGTCTCGAACAGGTGAAAATGTTGAAAAAATTCGCGAAATAATCCTGGAAGATCGGCGACGGACCATTGACGAAGTTGTGGAGCTATCTGGAGTGACTTGGAGTTCAGTTCAGCGAATTTTAACGGAAGATTTGGGGATGAAATGGTGGCTGCCAAATTCGTGCCTAACACAACTCTGTCTGTACGACAATTTTTTACCAACAATCGCATGACCCCTCTGTCCCATTCCTTTTATTCACCCGACCTTGCCCCTGCGACTGTTTTTATTTCCCCAAATTAAAAAGGCATGAAAGAAACGCGTTTTTTCGACGTTGCTGAGGTGAAGAAAAAAACGACGGAGGCGCTGTCGGGCATCACAGAAGACGAATTTTAAAAATATTTTGAACAATGGAATAAAATATTAGACAAGCGTACTAATGCCAGTGGAAAGTGCTTTTAAGGGGATTGAAGGTTTCTTGCTTAAAAATTATATAAATAAATTAAAAAAAATTATTTCGGTACCCCCGGTTTCTTTTGGGTACCGCCTCGTACTACCCTCATTTCAGTCCCACTTATAAACCAAAACATATTGATGCATGGTAGTTTTTTTTTTAAATACGACATACGAATTGCGGTAATAAAAAAAATATAAACATAAAACGTTAAAAACGTGAATATTGAAAAAAAATTATGATTAAACCCTTCTCTAGGTGTAACATCAACCGTCAAATTATCATAAAAAACCTTTAAATAAAATTTATTTCAGGATCGCCAATTGAAAAATTATAAACAATTTAAATGTTATAAATCTGTAAGTGAACCACTCTTTATTGCCGTTCAATTTTGTTCTAAATAATATATTTTTAAAGATTCCAGATACGGAAATATAGCCAAAGCAGTGTAGCATTCCTCGGCCCAAAATACGATTTCCGTCATATATTGGGCAGAGTATGTAAGTATGATATGAAGTAAATAGCAGGGTATTTCTTCATACCAGAATATCAACTATTATAAATTCGGGCATCTATCATAGAGAACAACGCCATTATTACATTATCATCAGCTGACATCTGTCGATGAGGCCTATTCAAATATAACACTATACCGGAATATGTGCATTCCAGGATGCATTCCGCATATTCACGTACCCCGTTACTGTTATTAGGAATTGCATATTAAATTCTGCTCTTACGACGGGCCACCTGTCCATATTTGCAAAGGGTGTTTACAAACTTGCAGATTTATTTTCAACAGAATGGAATTTGATACAGTAAGTCCATTGCCAGAAATTTATAATAAAAAAAGTGCTTCAGGAAAGTAAAATAGTACACAATATTATATGAGCTCTGTTCTTTCTATAAAAAAATGTGTTTTTTTTTTTAGTAATACGTCGTGTTTTCCCAAATACAAACTGTCTGAAACATTTTCAACCGACAGTATCCACGTATTGTTAGCTGTAAATTACATAAACTAAATAGGATCGAAATTATATTAATAAAAAATGAGATAGAAATACATTGTTTTAAGTTTTATTCTACGAAAAAAAAAACAACAATCTACGACTTCAGAAATGCTATACGTATTTGTTATTATTTAACATTAAAAACATAAACTGGACGGAAGAAAAACTAATTTCACAGGACTACAAATTTTGACATTTTGAAAGTTGATTTGGGTTTAATGAGTGATTATAAGTTATTTACGCTGATTTAATATCTGTCTTCCGTTTTTGCCCCTCTAATAAGAATTTTCACCAACTGAATAATCAGAATAAATTAAAAACTAAAGGAAAAATGACATTTTAGTAAGCACTATATTTAATAAACATTTAAAAACATAGTAAAAGCAACAACACAAATAGTTTTGAATCTCTAATTCCTTTTTTCTTTGAAAATTTCTCCCTTTTTAACAAAAAATTTCATTTTGTAGTTTTTCTTGTGTAATCATTCGTTGGATGTTCTCTTTTCAGCTCCAGTAGTAATCTGCCATCATCGCCACATCCCATCGACCCTGGTACCTCCTTTCCATCTCCATTATGTCTTGATAGAACCTTTCACCTTGCTCCTCAGTAACAGCACCAAGATTTTCTGGAAAGTAGTCCAGATGAGCATGCAGAAAATGAATTTCTATGCTCATATTACAACAAATTTGCTTAAACTGATCCAGCATTTTGTTGACAATTTCCTTATACTGCGGATGTTTATAATTTCCTACAAAAATTTCTGTTACATTTTTAAAGCACATCCAAGTTTCTTTTTCAATTTCTGTCATTGTTTCATCAAACTGTTGGTCCTGCATTAATTTTCTTATTTGTGGTCCTACGAAAATGCCTTCCTTTAATTTTGCTTCAGAAAGAGCTGGAAATTTGCCACATAAGTACTTAAAACAATTCCCATTTTTATCTATAATATATTTTATATATTATTTCATTAATCCTAATTTAATATGAAGTGGCGCGAAAAGATTTTTTGCGGATCAACCAAATTTGCATAAATAACGTTTTTTGAATCAGGTGTTAAGTTTATTACAAAATATATTTGATGTATTTTTACAACTTCTAGGCATATTTAAAACAAAATAAAAACACACAACGCGATGCCACGAGTAGACGTACACACATTAAAAACGTACTACAGCGACTATGTAAATACCCGAATAGTCTAAACCGGAACATCCCCATCGGCCAACTCTGGTTCGGTAAATCCCCCACACTTGTATGCGTGTACGTTTCAAACCGATTAAACACAAGGGCGCCGCAAAGATAGAGGCAACATTTATTTTATAGAACCTCGGTTTTAAAAACTATAAATTATTGTACAATGTACATTTACAAATACTAATGCGTGATGAAAACAAAAAAAAAACAGTGTTTCTGTCTAAAAATAAAATCTCCAAAATCTTCATTAAAGATTAATGACAAATAATGACAAGAAATAATTAATACCAAATATTCTGGCAGATAACTTGTAAATTAATTAATGAATCGTTATTTCCTTCAATTATTTATTAAAATTGAAGGAAATAACGAAAGTGAAGTTAATTTGTTACGGATCTTCCTAGAACTAATTATTCTATAATTGCTGGTCAAAGAAATATATTGGTGGGTATATAATCGATAAGCATTCCTCTTTCATTCTGAAGGATGTATTTTACCCTCCTCGACTAATGAACAATCGACAAGTCATATTCTTATTACATAAAACAATAACAATATGAATCGACTGAAATAAACTAGCTTTACGGAATGAAACATTGTAGGTTACCTCTTCATAATATATGGTTAATATCAATAACCGCAGATTACGGATAAGGCCAAAAATAATCAAACTCCTAAGACACATCAGACTCCAGGTACCAATAGAATGGCCAGTAAGTCCTTCGGATCTATATCCCCTCGATTATTTATAATAAAACAGAAATTCAATTCACGTTGCTAGTAAAGAATGCACAATATATTAAACAGTACCTTGAGGACACATTTATTACGTTTCTCTTAATCACAACCGATATTTTTAATACACCGATATATATGTATATATTTCAATACGTATCTTGGGCAGCAGGATATATTGTGTAGTGTTCGAGTGCGAACTTGACACTCAAGTAACTTAAAACATTGGTTGTGGTTAAGCGGAATGTAATAAAATAAATGTGTTACATTTGTAAAAACCACATAAACATTGTCCAGTACAAGTGCTTTTTAGTGCTTTCTAGTCTTTGGATATTGTTTGACAGGGTCTTCTTGAACCTCCTACAGGGGGAATGTGATATACAACAAAGAGTGTACCATTAAATATTCAGATACGTATATATTTGTTTTATTCATAGTAACCTACCAGTTTTTTGTTTGTTTTTTTTTTTTATAATCAATCCATCAAGAATACTCATTATTTGATTTGACAAATGGATTAGTGACATATAGGGGATTGCCCTTTAAGAATATTATAATTTCTTAGGAAATATATGTATAATTATATAGAATTCAGACAAGACAGTACGTGAAGTTAAAAAAAAATGGATGAAATACGGGTCGAAATATAAGAAAATGGAAGCTAAAAAAGAGGTATTTTCGAGGACATGATATTTAAAATAAGTGTCAACTATATCATTGCTCTAACATCGACCACATTAAGGATATTTTCGCAATATACTAGGTAAGTTGCGGTATGTATTATTTCATTATGACATCACTTTGGTATTCTCCGATTATCATAACCCTTAAAGTAAGTTTTATTTGTGCAATTAAAAAATGGATTCACATAAATCAAGATTGGCGAAAATAACTATAAATTATTATAACAGATATGATACATAAAATTCTGTTGTGAGTTGATTTAAAAACAGCAAATTATTTATATTGTATCTATTAATTGTATTTAAAAATTTTAATGTACTAAAAATGTACTTGTTTTGCTAAATTCAGAGCAAATAAGAAATTATGTTTCAAAGTGTTTTTATATATCTATGGCCAAAATATGTACTCGATCCCTAATAAATAAACATGCATGTATAAGTTTATGTTTTATCCAAAAGAATTGAAAAAAATTACACAAAACTCGTTAGTAAGTTTCCAATCATCATATCTAACAGATACTTTAAAATACTTTTCTATCAAACGTATTGGGATCCGATCTTTAGCTTTTGCAGTAATCATTGTATAATTTCTTCCACTTTATTAAATCAACAAAATCCCAACAACAGGCATAAAGCTAAATTAGCAGATGGGACGTTCTTTTTTATCATTTACGTGTTTAACTTGTAGATGTAGGTACTAAATTATTGTTCCTATAAAAGTTAGGTTAAAGCCTAAAAATTCAGCAGTCATGAAGGTCATGAACATATTTACCTCACTGTATTCGCGACATGTAGAGTATGCCTTATTTTTTGTAGTGGGAGTAAAACTGCAACTAACCGCTATATTAGTTACCAGGTATATCGCAAAAATGTCCTTTTAACATAAACATAAAACAATAAAAACAACATGGTTGATGTTGACGATATACCTAACATTTACGTATTAATTTATCATAAAAATATAATCCTGATTCACACCTGTTAATATCTAGTTAATTATTGTTATGCGACCGTGTGTTATGTACATCCGATCCACAAAAAAAAAAAAACTTATTTTGGCAAATATTTCCACGCCTTTCAACTAAATCATTTTAATTAAAATATTTTGAAATCTTAGAGAATACCTAGTTATCGTACACATTAAATTTTAGCCACTTATAGAAAATGGCATGCGAGATGCATGATTATGCCTATGGTTTCAAAAATAAATTACAAAAAATATTGAAGGGAAGCTTGCAACTGGTATGACCATAGGTATGCATGTAAAAAATACAATCAGAGTTAGAATCTATGTTATGTAAAAAGACTGGGTTTTGCCAGTATTTAGATTTCACAAACTATGGTATAGCATACATACAGTATATTCATAAATGTAATATGTTATTAAGTCAGTTGGAGATTAAATGAATGAATATTTTATCAGACTAAGATCTATTATAGTTTATATTCTCCATACATTAGTGAACTAACAACACTTTTTATGAATCATTAAAATATTTCATCGTCGTCTTAACTGTTAAGATATCAAAGTATTAAAGAAACCATATAAATCTACAATAGAATAATCTTGTAGGTCGTTTATCTTATATTAATTATGAACATATGTATAAAATACAAAACGAACAATCTTTATAACAATCAATATATAAGAAAACATGCAACTTTTAAACATTAATATAATAACATACATATAATAACAAGTATGTATATTCAAAACAGCATTTTACATGCTTATTTACAGTTATTATTAAGCACCTACAAGTAAATTTAGAAGGTGGGTTAGCACATATTTTATTTACATTTACTATCAGCTGTGTTCTTGGAGTAATGGTAAAAATTACATCAAAATAAAAAGTGATTTAATTTTTTGTCCAAGAGGTACCTACGTAGGTGTTAAAGGATTATAAAAAGAAATGTTTAACTTACATAAAAAATGCTGATATGTATGTCAGTCCCAACTTTGCATATAAGGACTGTCCTTCAAAAATAAGTACTAACTATATAAAAAGTTGCTTATAGCAACATATACTACCGGCTAACCTATAATTAGTCAATTAAAACAGTTAAAATAATAACGAAATTATATACAATCAAGGTGAAAACAGAAAATTCAAGAGGCAACTGACACTATTTTCCCAAATATGACGAACTTGCGAATTAACTTTTATAAATCCTACTTACATTTTACGTAATATGAACTATCATGGACCACTCACTTCACCAAAATTAGCACTTACACAAAATAGTATATTTATCACTTTTTCGCACTATCCGCTATTTAATAAAATTCACGCAGCCATATTCTTTTCATACATGTCAGCACGGAGAACAACCACTTATGAAGAATGAACCACCGGTATAACCGACAAAACAAGGATTCTTGTACGCAGCCCCATCTTCTGTCCTTTAGATTAAAAATACCAGGTTTGTTCGTCATATAAAACATGTTGCATAAGTAGATTAAAGTTGAATATCTTAAAATATACTTCGATGCAATGTCGATAAAATAAATTCTTTCGATATAAACTTAGTAAATATAGATTATCTACTTAATTGAAATTGTTGCAGTTCAATTGTTAAATTGTAGAAGTTTAATTCATGATAGTGGTAAAGATTATTCCTGAAGAAATCTTTACCTTCTCATTATCTTTCTAAGAAGGGATATTAAAATAGAGTGTTTACTACTCAAATTGAATTCAACTTCTATATTTTACATACACGTGCATTTTTCTTTAATTTCTTGTGAGCATTACACGTTTGTAGACTTATTTTGTGTACTATTAATCAAGTAGTCAAAATTAAGAGAAATTTTGAATACCCGTGTAGTTGTAGCGTTTTCCAATGACCACAGTGGAACCCGTGAAGAGTCGTGTTGAAAAACTAATAACGATCTAAAATAAGATTACATCTGCAAATGCAATATAGATATTTGCTTGTTTTAAATTTTTGACTGCCTTATAAAATCTTATAAACAAGTTCAAACTGAAATAGCCATTAAAGATCATTAAAAGAATTATGTATTACGACTGTAAGAGTTATCCAGGAGCAGATGTAGACAGCGATCACAACTTGGTAGTCATGAAAGCTAGATTAAAGTTCAAAAATCTGAAAACCCGGAAGGATAAGAAACGTATAAATGTAGACATATTGAGGGATCAGAATATGAAAGATAAGTTCCAGGAGAAAACAAATCAATTAATAAATAAAACGAGTAAGGACGAAATCAAGAACGCAGAAACTGAGTGGGAGGGTATCAAGAATAGTCTAGCTTCCGCGGCTACGGACATTTTAGGACACTATAAAAGGGAAGCTAGGAAGCCCTGGATAACGGACGAAATCTTAAACTTAATGCAAAAGAGACGAGGCTACAAAGACAGACGAGACGAAGAAGGACTGAAAACGTATAAGGCAATAAAGTGGGAAATCATTAGAAAATGTAGAAAAGCGAAAGAACAATGGATAGAGGAGAAATGCAAAGAAGTAGAAGATAAGTTGCAAGTAGGTAAGACCGATGAGGCTTACAAAATAATTAAGAGGAACTTCAGGGATGTAGGAACAATAAGTAGAAATGTTAGGAGTCAATCGGGGGACATACTGATAGGAAGAGAGGAGAAAGCGGATAGATGGAAGCAGTACTTAGGAAATTTATACGAGGGTCAGGAATTAGGAGAGATATTAGAGGAAGAATCTAGCATCGATAGGGAAGATGTAGGAAAACCTATATTGAGAGAGGAATTTGAAATAGCACTAAGGGGGCTAAAGAATAATAGAGCGCCGGGTGTAGATAAAATACAGGCGGAAATTTTGAAATGTGCGGGACAGAAAGTAGTAAATAGGATGTTTGAACTGGTAACATATATATACGAAACGGGCGAGATGCCGGAGGATTATAAGAGGAACATTATCGTTACTATACCGAAAAAGAGAGGAGCCGACAAATGCGAGAACTTTAGAACGATTAGCCTAACTTCCCATGCGTCAAAAATCTTAACTAGAATAGTGCAGAAGAGGATGGAAAATAGAGCGGAGGAAATACTAGGAGAAGACCAATTCGGGTTTAGGCGAAATAGGGGAACTCGCGAAGCTATTCTGGCGCTAAGAGTAATGTTAGAGAAAACAATAGAAAAAGGAAAGAACGCTTATATAGGATTTGTAGATTTAGAAAAAGCTTTTGATAACGTAAGATGGGAAAAAATGTTCGAGATACTAAAGAGCGCGGGAATGAAGTATAGAGATAGGAGAGTAGTACACAATCTATACATAGAGCAAATTGCTGTTATAGAAGTAGAAGGGGAAGAAAGGGAAGTAGGTATTAGGAAAGGAGTAAGACAAGGATGTACGCTATCACCACTAATTTTTAATCTGTACATCGAAGAGGCGATTAATGTGGTAAAAGATAGAGTGGATTTCGGGATTAAAGTACAGGGACAGAAACTAAAAATGCTGAGATTCGCGGATGATATAGCAGTATTAGCATCTAGTAAGGAGGAACTAGAATCAGCATTGAACGAAATGGAGGCAGTGTTGACAGAGGAATACGGAATGAGGGTGAATAAAAACAAAACTAAAGTGTTAGTGTGCAGAGGGCGCGAGAGCAGAGCAAAAACGAAAGTACAAATTAATAATGAAAGATTGGAGGAAGTTAAAGACTTCACTTATTTAGGAAGTAAAATAAATTGGGATGGAAGAAGCGATAAAGACATAAAACAAAGAATAGCGCAGGGTCGAGTAGCTTTTAACAAAAAGAAAGCACTTTTATGCTCGGGGGTAATAAACTTAGAAACAAGGAAGAGATTTTTGAAAACATATGTATGGAGCACGGCACTTTACGGCTGCGAAACCTGGACGGTAGGGGAAGCAAGTAGGAAGAAATTAGAAGCTTTTGAGATGTGGTGTTACCGAAGAATGATGAAAATACCATGGACTGATAGGGTTAGAAACGAAGAAGTATTGGAGAAAGTCGGCGAGAAAAGGAGTATGTGGAAAAACTTAAAGAAGAGAAGAGATAGAATGGTAGGCCACTTGCTGAGACATGGGGGAATAGTCCGCGATATTTTGGAGGCAGAAATAGGAGTGAAGAAAGGCAGAGGTAGGCCTAGATTAGACTACTGCTCGCAAATAGTAAGGGATGTAGGTTGTAGCACAATTAGCGAAATGCGTAGGTTAACACAAGATAGGACAAGCTGGAGGTTAGCGTTCAACCAGTCTTAGGACTGATGACCTAATGATGATGATGTATTACGATAATGAAATATGTTCTAACCATTTAAATAGGGTCGATTTTTTCTAATTCTATGATACATGTAAATGAATTCTATGTAACGATGGTAACTTATAGCTAAATAATAATAATAATAATAATAATAAAGAAAAAAGAATGGAGAAATAAAATACTTACGTTACATACTTTCTTTATCCTATACACATATTTAGATATAATAAAAGCTTATATTATTAATTTGTAAATATGGTCATTATGGGATCAATAGTATTATAACTATCAATATTGCTTTCCATTTTATAGGGTCACATTAAACACATTACATTATGCCTTGACAACTCATTGAATAGGATTTGAAATACAATAGGATATAATTTTGTAGGCCTGGGGCACCAATCATTAAATAGAAGCAATACAAGTGCGTGGCTACACCAAGGTTCATTCAAAATCTCCAAAGGTGAAAATAATAAGTAATATTCATGTATAAATAATAAACATACAACTAAGGCCTGTGGTCTTGGTGCTCAAAAACTGAAAGCCCTCTTTTTAAACACTAATCAGATAAAACACTCAATGATGCTAGAGTAACAGTTGTCATTCTATGACAAAATTCACTCCTTTGATAAATTTTTGTAATTTTGTGATGATTCTAGGTTTCATAGAACGTTCAATAATTGAAAGCATGGAATTTTACTGTTCGATGAATAACCTTGACTGCAGCATATACATAATTTGCGTTCATCCGAGTTGAACGCTACCGTCAAATATTTGCCACTCAGTAGATGCAGATATGTAAGACTAAACGTTGATAAAACTTTGTTTTGTTTATCAATGACCTATAACCTTTCATTTCTTAAACCCCATACCGAGCCGCCTTCCATATAGACCTTAAAGTCAACAAATACTGATTGTGTCCATGACTTTGAACCATTTCTGTCTTTTTGCTCGTAGGAACCATTGTTCTATGATGCACAGATTACCCACCTATGATGGTTACGTCAACAAGTGAATATAAGCTTTAAATGGAGAACCACATAGTTAAAATAAACAAACCTGACAATGCATCTTGAACGAAGGAGGGTAGAAATCAATTTAATTTCAATGTCAAATAACAGAATGTCTATTGTAAATAAAACTTAAATATCCACACCTAAAGTGGGCTTTAAGGTGTGGGCAAATGAATGTTGACCTATATACAGCAAATATTTTGGTTACAGGTAGGTAATTTGTATTTTACATCTACACAATTTTTATATCAATGACGCCCATTTTAAAAGCACTTGAAAATAAACTATTGTAACAGAAGTTTAAATTAAATACTAGATTAGACTGAATTTTATTTTCAATCTAGCAAAACCCCAGAATTATGACTAGACAAGACAATACAATTAAATATTTTCTAAAAACTCTAGTTACTTTATACTACATTTCGGGAAAGAAGAAATTCACAAAGTTTTTCATTTTATTTCAGGTATAAGGTTATTTATTAAACAAATGACTTATTAGCCAATAAATATGTTTGGATTAGAACCATGTTTGAGTTCAATATATACTCCAGTTCCTGAACATCAATATATACTCCAGTTCCATAGTTGTGTTACTACAGCAGAACTATGGTAGGTACGGTCATGATTACCTAATATGGTATGAGCCACTAAGCACCAGATTTGTTACAGAATCCCTTTTGATAAAACACATGATCTCAAGTCATGGATAAAAATAGTGTTTTACAATCTGATGCAAAAGAGTACAGGAGAGCCTATAAATTTCTTCTATGAATTTTTTTATATATAAACATTTAAATAAAAACCTGTTACATCATGTTAAAATGTTATAAAAAAAACTTTAATTCTTCGAAGATATTTTATTTAATCAAAATTCAAAAAAGAACTCAGTTTTAGGCACATTTTAAAATGAAATTTTTTCATACCTAAACCTGTATTATAACTAAAATTAAAAAAATACTCATCTAATTTAACGACACAGTTATATTTTATTGGAAATAACGCATAACTGTATTGATACCTTTTTCACAATTATTAATCACATAGGTTTTATCTATTTGTATTGATTATTTTAAATATTAGACATTGTAAAAATTATGCATATAAATTACTCAGGATCATAAAAAATATCATATCCCTATAAAAGAAACAACATAATGATTAATTCTTTTTATGAGCAATGTCCCAAGTATGTTTAACTTCAAGGGGACCCTCGATCTTAACCCCTTCCTCTACATCAATCGAACCTATTAAATACTTATTGAAACTTCTAGCATCTCGGTAAAATAATACTTCCATGCATTTCTCTATTAAAGCTTTGGCCTCTTTCTGAGTGGGGTTTGGATGTTTGTCTAAATAATCACGAAGCAATGGGGTTGCAATATGAGCTCCGTAACCTGTGCAAATAACTTTATCAGCATATGCTGTTCCCAATTTATCTACCGTTCCTAAGAATGGTTCATCATCCTAAAATATACAAACCAACACATAGTCCTAAAATGTTTCTATTTATTGAATTATCACACGAGCTAGAAGTATGAAAATACATTTATTTAAAAATAAAATTTACATACCTGCACACCTGCTATGACAAGGTTATTCCAAAAAGGATCGAATTTACTTCTGCGTTGGTACATAATCCTGGTTAACCAGGAATACAAAGATTTTGGTTTAAGTGGGAGTCCATCATCCAAGCATTCAACATCAATGCTAGAATTCGAAGTGATATTAGAAACATTAGTAAGGTAAGAGGGTTTTTTTATGTTAATTGATGGTTCATCCTTATCCCTATTTTCCTCTTTTCGGCTCAACAATTTGAGTTACAATTCACAATAAAATTATGATTGCAAGGCAATTAAACCACCTTTACTGCATTAATTTATATGTGTATAAATGATATACATACAATGTAATTACTGTTCAATCACAGGAAGGACAAGAACAATTCACACATAACCCTACCCTAACATCAATCTTGATGAATATTTTGTGTTGACTCTGTTGATGCATCTCATTTTATTCTTTGCATTAGAATTAATATGAAAATCTAATAATTCAGTACTAAAATTCGACAACGTTTTTAATACAATTATTTATTAATTAATAGGAAATTTAGTTAACTGGCATAATCCAGCAAACACTGATGCAGCATACTGTTTTTTAAATTGTTTGAAATTAAAATATTGAATTACAAAATAACTCCTAATTTGGGTTAATTTATGTATTGATTATTAAAAAATATAAATAACAATTTAACTTCAAGAAATAAAAGACAAAATTAAATAAAACCGGCAACATTATTTAAGCAGCTTTCTTTGTTTTCTAGTGAATTATTTTAGTATTGCCGTAAACGGCGCAGCAAGTGGATGGGTTTTTAAGTCTCTCTGCGAAAGTCGAATATGTCGCATAAACACTATGCAATTTTTTTGACACAATGTTTATTTTATAAAAAATTGAACAATTTCAATTCTCACTGAAAAAATAATTCTTTAAAATAACACAAAATACCAATTTTAAACCTACGGAAAAAATATGATTTTAACGTAAACATTTACCACACTAAACGTAAATTTTAATGTACTAAATATACAAACAGACCTTCCTGATGGGCTAACCAGTATTCCAAGCAATGTTAAAACCCTTGGCAGACGTTGCTTTTCATACAGGGGTAGGTAGACACAATTCCTTTGTGTCAAAAATTTCTCTAAACAATTATTAATTAATAAGCATTACAAATATTTCCTTAGTAGCAAATATAAAAACATAACAGTAGCGTTTTGTGGCATTTATTTTTCAATCGACTAATTGTTTTTATATAGTCTGTTATCTAGTGTTTTATATAACACTGACTGAATTTTCCATAAAATACCAAAACATTACACTCAACGCGCATTTCCCCAACAAAGTTGGCATCATCTGGAGATGATTAAAACTCATTACAATCAGTAGTTTCACTCGTTTTAGTCACTCCAGATGATGCCAACTCTGTTAACGAAACGCACGTAAAGTGTAGTGTATAGTGTTTTGTGGAAAACTAAGTCAGTGTTATCTTCACGCCAAAGGTTACAACCTACTCCAGTATATAGTATAATTATGATATTTATATAGTGACAATTCTAGTTAATCTATTGTTTTAATATACTGGTCCACATCAGTTTGCCATTCCATATAAAAGATCATCCATTGTTCTGACGTTAAGAAGCAAGAACAATTTATTTCCATTAAAAAGGTAATTAGCATATTAAAAGTTTGACGAAATATGCAGTTTCAATATTAATTCACTATTAGAGTTGATGACATCATCTAAAAACCTCGCTTTTTTTCGTAAATAATAATACTGGAATTATATACAGTATGTAAATTCTCTAGTGGTTATAAGTCTTTGGGCTACATGGATATATGTATATACTGGCACATGTGAAGTTTACTTCACTACGGGTTAGATGATAGTTCACCATTACCGCCAATAAGAGTGGAGGGCCGACTCCACTCTGAACAGCAATATTACGGTACAATACAATATATATATATATATATATATATATATATATATATATATATATATATATATATATATATATATATATATATATATATAGGTATATATATATATATATATATATATATATATATATATATATATACCTATTTTACTCAAACCTTTTTAACCATTGGAGACTTTATGTATTGTATAGAATACTATTATACTATAAATACATACATTTTCTGTTGAATAAAATCTCTAACATATTGAAAATCAGCATAATCTCCACTCGCTCCCAAAATAATATTTTCATTAATTTTTATTATCCTTGGGCAATTTCTAAATCGAGCCAAGGAACCGTATGATGCAAGTAGATCTCCAGCCATCACAACACCATTTCCATAAGCAACTGCTATAACCGAAGTAGCCGTTGTTACAGGAGACCTAAATAAAGTAGTATATTATAAATTATTTAATACATACAATATTATTTCTGTTTTTTAGCCAAGTCATGTAATTATTGTGAAAGTTAGGTTAACTTACTGAGAATGTGTAACAAAATCATCAGGCTTGGTATGAGTCCCCGGAAAATTGTAAATTAATCCTGGTGTTGGGCCATTATGCCATAATGGAGATGGGAGAAACGAAGAATTAAACATTTTTTAATCTTGTAATAACTAAATAACTTATAAAATGATTACAAGCCAAAACCACAGACAAATAGAGATGTAAGATGTACATCTGTCAGAATTTATATGTTCATCAGAATAGAAAAACAGGAGTCTGTTCGGTTCGGCTTACTCTCTTATTCAATAGTTTGGTAATAGACAACTGTTAAATACGATTTAAAAAAAAAATTGACAATTTTTTTTAACTCTACCCTGTACATTGCCTTACTGAAACCGAAATCAATATCAATAATATTTTCGCAGTATTTTCCTGTGTTAGTTTTACCCTTATTTCTTAATAAATAAATATTAGAAATACCTACTAATATTTTTTAAGCTTGTACTTTCATACGAACTTACAATTTCATTTTTAACCATTCACTAAATAAATTAATAAACCCAACTGTTCTCTTATTAATTACTCAAATGACACCCTGATATTAATCGCTACTCATTTTTGATAAATACTATGTAATAACTGATCAAACTATTAACTAACACATAATACGATTGCAAGAGTAATAACTGAAAAACTGTTAATCTGAGTATTTGACGAACACATCTTCATAGAAAATATCCTGCTCCTTGACCTTGCAGGAATTTCATACATGCATACCAACTGTTACAGGACAGTATTAGAACACAAGTGTGTGCATTGTTTCAGATCAGGTAGACTGTTCCGTTTATCGGCAAGATAAGAGAGTTTTTTATTTAGTAAATAGCGATGAAATGAATAGTATATGAAAGCAGAATAAAAAATATCCTTTCAATATAGTTGCGCATTAAGACCCGCCAATTTAGTAAAATTACATTAAGAAATTGGCGAATGTTTATATTTCAACTAAAGTAGTATAAGGAATCTACAATTTGTATATAAATATGTTTCATGTTACTTGTGATATTTTATTTGATACGTGTCAAGGTTGAATTTGAGACATGTTTTGCTTTGATCGTTTTTTCGTTATTTATTTGTATGTGTAGTATAGATGGGAAAATATTGGTGTAAATAAATTTTTTTAATATGAATTATTAAAATACTTGTCATTTATAAATTTTATAATACATGAATTTGCAGTTGTAACTAGACCCAGTTATTAAGTCCTATCCTGTATTCCTGAATGTTTATTTCCTTCTGTGGTCTCCCTGGAAAGCATTCTGTATTTACCCATGTATATGTTTTGACAATTTTTATCTTATCTTGTTTATTTTGATACTATTTTTTTTTGTGACTGGGTAATGTTGTTTCTGTACAACATATTAGTGTATTAATCTGAGTTACTTTTGAAGAAGAACATGACATTCATGACAATTCTTCGGTTGGTTCAAGCAGGAATATGTGCCCTTTTCGGTTATTCGGCATTTATAGCATTCATTGTACTGAAAAACTACCCATCAGCTATACTCGGACTTATCTCAGGTGACTACAATTTAATATACACATTCTTATTATTCATAAATTAATATTAAGTACTGTCTCAATTTTATATTCATACACTTAAAAATAATTTATAACAATTTTGGACTATATAACATTCTATACAAATATATAAAACAATAATTAACCCACCATTTTCCCATCGTGTCTCCTGGTACTGTCTAGAAGGGAAACATGGTTAAATGGAAAAAATGGAAATACCCTGTACCTACCCTGTATCTCACGGATTATTGTGATAGGTGTTCTGATTGAAGTCTAAGAGTGAAGATTATTTGTATGTGTTATCCTGTCCTTCCCAACAAAAACACTTATGTTATCTTACAAAAAAAAAAACGTAATTAACGAACTGAATGTCTTACTTAACTTTATGGACAAGTGTCACTAAATGTACTATTTGGCTACCAATCTATACTCTATAGAAATATTTTGCCTATATATTTATTAATATACATATAATTATATGGCACTAATAGTTCCTTTTATGCAGTTGTGAATTTTCTCCATTAAACTATTTAAAAAAAAATATCGCCCAACGTGGGGCTCGAACCCACGACCCTGAGATTAAGAGTCTCATGCTCTACCGACTGAGCTAGCCGGGCGTTACGAAAAACTTCTCAAATATTCTCAGGGTTTTATTCTGTGTACAGTTTATTTCATCACTGCTAAATTAAAAATTTCAAAACATAACTATAGATAGGTACATACAAATTTATTATAAATAATAATTTTTTTTCTTGAAAAAGCATGTTATTTACAATTTCTCACAAACAGTAAGTGCACAATACTTCTTCATAAACATTCAAAGTGTGGCAAAAAGCATAATTTTCAATATCCACATAGAATGTATGTACCTAAGTAAATATAGGTGTCTGAATAATGTATATTGGAGATTCATCTTTACAGATTTTAGTAACATTTATGAATCAAAAATAATTTGATAAAAAACGTATTGGATTCTTATAAAAACAATGTAATCTCCTAATGAGGCCAGTGACCTATGTATGTTATTAATTTGCAGAATACAATAAATATACTGTTCATAGTACCTATATAGCATAATTTATTTTTATATATAGGTTGTCAAGAATAGGAACAAGTCTCAAAACTGTGATATGAGACCACCCACGAGGTATGCAGACCTTTGCACACCTCGTGAGCGGTCTTGTGACTATCGAGTATGTATGAATGTACACAGAGCTCGATCTGGCCGCGCGTAAAGTGTATTCTTTTTCCTCTAAATGCTGCCTCACTCATTCCCCTGCGCATACATAGAGAATCTCACATTTTTTCCTATTCTTGACAACCTGTACCTGCCATGTTAAGAGGTGACCTTGGCTCCTATATCAGTTTAAACTGACAAAATATGTATGAACTCAAAAATGTCGAACAAGGGCTAACAATTTACATTAATTTGGTTGATTAAACATTGTCGGATACTTGATCTAGTGGATGCTGACTATAGGTTTTTAATATTTTACAATATTAAATATGCCTCAATGAATTTCTGCAATTTTGTATACAGTGGTGTGGTATTTAAATCAAACACATTACTCAGTATTGCAGCAAATGTAATTTTAATTTCATAAGCGTAGCCCATAATAGTTATTTTTGTATTAAGTGCGCGAAATCAGTGTTTTTTCGAGACGCGAGAGTGTCATCTTTGAAAAATTCGTGCAAATATTGCGTAAAACCGGAATTTTTCTACGAAATACAAACAGTATTCTTTGTCTAACTGCTCAAAAAATAACGTCAATAAGTATTTGCCATTGTATATTGATTTATTAAAGTGAATTAATGAAGTGAAGATAAAAACTCGTAATGCCAGAAGATACTGATAGATTTATTAAAGATGTCGATGATGAGATTCATTTAAGTAACAATAACAGTTAAGGTTAAGGAGTTAAGAAGGTAATAACAATTTTAATAAAATATTCGAGTATGGTTTGCCATCTATACATTTGTTATAGGTTGTGCTAATTTTGGATATAAATAGCTTGTCTTTGAATGTGTAGCTTGTAATATTTGGAGTAAGTAGCTTGACTTGTCCCCGTGAAGAACTTAACGTAAAAAGGAGTATAGATCATATCGACCATTTAGGAAATATTGGTATGATAGTTAAAGTACCCAAATCTAAAACTCATTGTAAGAGAATTTTTACTGTTTCATATTCGGAACATATTGAGATATACCGAAAATAGGCAGCTCTACATCCGTCTTATACCACAAGTCATCGAGTGTTCATGAAATATGGGCAATGCAATAGGAGAGATGCCTAGTTTGATCGCAAACTGGTTGAGAAAGGAAATGTGTAAGATTACTAAGATCTATACGGGTCACTGCTTCAGAAGAACCTCTGCTACTCTTCCATAATTCAAAGGGGACATGACTTTTATTAAACGCCGAGAGTAAAATTCATGGAGGAAGGTTATATAGAGGATAGCTTAAATAATAAAATAGATATTTTAAATAAAATTAATATTTTAAATAAAATTTTAGACTTCCAGCCATCTACTTCGAAACAAGACAACAATCATATCGATATTTAGGCTTCAAAAATAAATGACCAATCATCAGCTTTAACAATGTCTCTAACACGCAGTTACCTGAAATTCCATGAGTTTCCTTCGGAAATTAATAAACGAAACAATTGTTCGAACTTTATATTTAATTATTATTTTCATATCGAGTAATAATTTTGCGTGCTAGTGATATTACGCCAAGTGCTGTCCTGTTTTTAGTTTCCAATAAATGATAAATATAAACAAATTTTTCGATGATTTGATTCGATGTTAGCGATTTTTATATTAAATATCCAATATCACACTTTACATTCATGTCATTGAAATAAAATAAAAAAAATAAGGTAAAATCCATATAAGACAATTATATATTTTAGGTAAATTAATGTATTTACCGGATTTAAAATCACCGATAAATAGATTGATAATTTTGTAAATATGTATGACTAAAATTCCTCTAGAATTAATTTAGGCTGATAAGGTTAAATAAAATCTCGTCATTAGTCCGTGATAAAAAAAAAAAAAGAAATATGAATAAAACGCCGGAAAAATATTATAGCTCTGTTGGATATTACAGCTCAAAAAATGGAATATCATTACAAGAGATTATATTACGGTTACATTAAGATTTACGGGAGAAGTTGGAAATAGGACATATTGGAATTCAATTAAATTTTGGAAAAAGTCTATTCCTGTCATTATGAAAATAGAACTGTTTTCGTTGTGAACGTAAAATGAAAAGAACTAATAGATAAAGGGTGTCTCATTTGGAAATATAAGATGTGACTAAAACTGATAATATTTAACAAACAGGTTTTTTTTCTTCAATATAAAACGGAAACGATACGGTTATAAATGGAAAAGAATATCATTCATATGACCGGCTCGACTCATCTGGCTGGCATGATGTCATTCGTATTCCTGCAGATATTTCTTTAAAATCCGATGCGTGGTGACTCTTGACAGATTAAATTTGTTGTGCACGACGTTGAATTGATGTATTAGGGTACTCCCGTTCACTTTCTCTCACTGTAACAATATATTTCATCTGGCCGACCACAACGAGGAATTATCAATGTTGCCTTATGAATAACAGAACCCGCCTCTTCAAATTTCTTGATTAAGCTGCGAACTATTAACTCATCATCATTTTGTCCTAATTTTGTGCTAATTTTTCTTAACGCAACTGTAAATAATCGCTCACTTTCAACTGTTCTAAGAGGCATGTCGACATCGCATGATTTGTAGATGACAGTCGTTAAATATTGACGCCCTATCTTTGACAGAACACAAATTGTGTTCAATTGAAATCGTATAGCTCCAACTGAGACACCCTATATAAGTAATTGTTTTAAGTTAAGTTTCTCATTTCTCCCGCCATTCAATGTAATGAGCTAATAATTAAAATAATAAACTAATAATATAAAAGTTGATATAAATAAAAGTATTATATCTTTATGACACGTAAATATATATTTATATTTTATCAATCTTATCATTTATATATATATATATATATATATATATATATATATATATATATATATATATATATATATATATATTTACTAATATATTTATCAATATATTTATCAACAGTTACTAATAAAAAACAAAATCAAACTTCATTTGATATACATTTGTTTGTTAAAATAATAACTAAGATGGTATAAAAGTGTCAGATAGGTACTAAATTGCATTTAGAAGGACTTTTACTAGGTCAAACTCGATTACAAGAAAAAGGATCTTTTGAGATTTTTTTTTGAGAAGGAGATTTTGAGATTTCGTGTATAAAACAAGAATTGTTTGTGATAGATTTTTTAACAGTTGCTAATAGAACATAAAATGTCGTTTGATATATATTTCATGTAGTCATTTAAAAATAAAATAAAAAATTGTCCTTTAATATGCAGTTGGTAGTTTCTTGACATAATGAAACGTCTCTTATCAGGAATTTTTACCCATCCATAACAGTCCGTTACAATACTTGTAAAGATATCGAGATATCAAAAGCAATCTTGGTCAAAGGTGGATCATGTGACTTTCAAGATGATTTAACATGAAACCATAAAATTAACACGATTGAACTGGAGTGTTAGTTAATGGAATTTGGAAATACAATTAGCGTTTATGTTTGGAAAATTTTCGAGAGTATTTCCCAGACTTACCAGGGGTACCAACACAAAATAGGATTTGTATGCGTACTTTAAAAATTGTGTTAGTGTGTTTCATGAAACTGTCTGCGACTCACAAAAAGTATGTTAGAACGAAACGCCTATGTCAAGAAGTTAGATTTTCTTACGGAACATGTCAAACGATTTTAAACAACTTGAGCATCCATATGCATCCATATAAGATGTCATCATATTAAGTTATTTTTCCGGCAGATCACCCAGATGGCTTGCGTAATGCGTACTACCAGTAGTTTGTTAATAATTTAATGATGAGCAGTCTGGGCGGGAATAAATCTGCTGGGATATAAGGTAAATTAGCACAAAGAAAAAAATGATATGGTATATTATTCCCGACAGGTAGATAGGTGATACTTTGCATCTTCCTTGTGGTTTTCGATTAATCTGAATCGCTGTATTTTAGTGCTAACTCTGTTAAACAGTATACGGCAAATTTCGCCATTTAATTCAGCGCTCGTCGATGGCATATAGCCAGGACAGTGGCTGTTTTGGCCTAATTTGTTTAGTCCTTATTATGTAAGGCATTTGTAGATGGGGTGGACATGGGCGCCGTTAGGAAATTTTTCAGGGGGGGAAAATTTTTTTTGTAGTAGGTTAGGTTAGGTATTTGCGCGAATAAACAAAAAACAGCATAATGTGAATATATAATAAAAACAAACAACAATACTTTACAATGCATCAATATATTCTTGTATCAAACATATATGGCGAGTTTAAAGTAGCGGGCAATAAAAGTGGAATATTTTTGCGTTTCAAAAATCCAGGGCGAGGCAAGCGCCCCCCTTGCCCATAGATAACGGCGCCTTTGGGGGTGGAATATAATAATCGCCTTGCTTCAGTGGTTTGAAAATTACCCTCTGCCAAGTAAAACTTTGCATTACATAGGGCTATATTTCGTTATATATTTTTTTTCTGAGACTACCTAGATAAATAATTGAAAACAGTTTCATTTGACACTTAGAATGACACTGTCACTAATATTGCAAAACGATGATTAATTAAAAAATCAACTAGGTACATTAAATATTAAAATTATACATCGTTGGCTGTCTGACAGTAGTCTTAGTGACCACTGATAATGTCACCAAGAATCCCTGATGGATGATGGAGTATCACACTCAAAATTCCAGGAAATTGAATGTGTGCTGCGACATAGCCGACGGAAGAATTCTGGGTCTGCATTTCTTTGACGTCGATTACTCTGAACCTAACTGGTGCAAGGTATTTGGATTTTCTTCGAGACGACCTTATTCCTGCACTAATAATTTTGTATGCAGATGTAGAAGAACCGGATCTTCCAAGAAATTACTTTTTCTTTCAATAAGAGGGTGCACCTCCCCATTATGTAGCACCTGTTTGCGATTATTTAGATGAGACGTTCCCGAATCATTCGATAAGGAAAAAGGGGCCGAATGAGTGGCCAGCCAGATTTTACACCCCCTGGATTTCTTTTTGTGGCGATACTTAAAAAGCAAAGTATACGGTACTAAGCCAGAGAATTTAAGGTTTAAAGCAAAAATTCGTCACCAGACACAACGTATACCTCCTAAAATGTTTAAAATGAATTATTAATAAAATTATCTTGGCTGTTGTCAGGCAACTAACGGTGCACAATTTGAACTTTTATTTTAGTTGATTTTTTAAATAATCATTGCCATTAAATTTAGTATTTTGAAACTGAAAATTTATTTTTCTTCATTTTTTTGTATCTAGCCTATACGTTAATGTACCGTTAATTACCGTAACGTATATAAAGAATGTGCCCTTTCACATGCCGTAATAAAAAAGGGGGTTGCCATAAAAAACATAAAAAATATCAATAACGTCATACTTCCTACATTAGCCACCTACACATGTATTAATTACATTGTAAAAAATGCACAACTAAGAATAAAATTTGACGGGTCAGAGAGGTTTTCCCAAAGTTATGCCTTGAATTTTTAACGAATTCATTCATAACTTTAGGAAGCAGTGTATATTATATTCATATTCTGGATATCCTTGTATGTACCTTTTATTATAGACAACGGTAAATATCAGATTTAATGAACTCTTTTAATTAAAATTGTAAAAATAGTTACATACAGTACACTATATAGTATACAATACTAGTTTTTAATTATAAAATTTTAAAAATAGTAAAAGTAAAAGATAAAATGGTTTCCATACCCAGTGTTCCACGTTGTGTACTAGTTAGTAAATTTATTGGCGGAAAAAATTAGAGGTTTGAGGGTAGGTATGGAACGTTCCTTCAGTTAAAGATGGATTTCAGAAAATAGCCAGTTTTCTTCTAAAAAAAACCGTGAAAGTATATTTTTATAAACTCTAGCCACAAGCAAGCTAAATAAAAATTAAAAGAGAAATAAGAGTAGAAAAAGAGAAGAAACATTCATTATTATTATGAATTACGAGAATTAGTAACACATTTGATATCCATACTAATTTTTACACACAAGAAAATAATTAGGTTCAGATATATTTTTTTTTAAATTGTCTTTGTGAATTGATTTTTTTCTGTTTTAAAATTTATTTATGGTTATAATACATCATTATTATTAGTATCATCGTATCATTATGTACATCATTTATGTACAGCTTGTCAAGAATAGGAACAAGTCTTAAAACTGGGATATCGGACCGCCCACGAGGTGCACAGTAAATAGTCTGGTCTTTACTCAGTCACATTGAGACCTTTTCAGAGTGAATATCGAGTACAGCTGATCAAGAATAGAAACAAGTCTCAAAACTGCGCTATCGAACCGTTCATGAGGTGCGTAGTAAATAGCTTGGTCTTTACTCAGCTGAATTGAGACCTTTTCCGAGTGAATATCGATGAATATATATTGAATGTGAATGTACACAGAGTTCGATCTGGCCGCGCGTAAGGTGCAGCCTTTTCCATTCGAGTGCTGCCTCGCTTTTCTACGCATACACAGAGAATCTCACACTTTTTCCTATTCTTAGCAAGCTGTGCATGATGTAGTACAAACATAAGATAATGAAAAAACCAAGGCAGCAAAAATGAAAGTTACAAACTAATAACTTACTTTGTACATCAATTACATATAAAATAAGAAAAAGAACGCCCAACGTGGGGCTCGAACCCACGACCCTGAGATTAAGAGTCTCATGCTCTACCGACTGAGCTAGCCGGGCTTGTGTACATTTGTTCTCATAATTTTTTGGTCCCCCGGCAATAGTCTTAAATCAATGAGAGTGGGGCACTCTAGCGTGTAATATAGTTTTTCACAATTCTTCTCTCTTTTTATTTAACTGTTTTTTTCTTGTCAAGGACGCGTACAATTAGAAGTATAACCGAAGAAGAGAAGGAAAGAGAAAGCCAACCATTGTCGTAATTTAAACACATTTTTGTTGATTAGTTACACTTCAGTTGCAGTCGTTCTATTACATAAGATGATTATATTGGTAACGATCGTATTAGTAGTAAATTACATTTTTACTATACATATACTGTATATCATTGAGTTATTTCTAACAAATAATTTAAATTTTGCCATTTCCCTGGATCTGCAATTATGTAACATATTATGTAACACATAGTAGAATATTTTTAACTAGTCATACGAGTATAGAAAATGTCTATAGGACGTGAATAATAAATCCAAAATATGAAATAATTTAAACTCAAAATATTACCCACATGAAATGAACAAGCAACTAAAGACTTCAAAAAACTGATAAGAGAATACAAATAAGAGAATACAAAACTATTTAGATAAGAAGTATATAAGTGATTACTCATTATGGAAGGCAACTAAAAAAATGAAAAGAACCAACTAGAAATTCCCCCCATAAGAAAATTAAATAATAAATGGGCAAAAAGTAAACAAAGAAAAAGCATATAGATTTGCAGAATATTTATCAAATGTCTTTAACCCGTTCCCAAGTGAAACAACTATGGAACAAGAAAAATCAGTTGGGAAAACTCTAGATTCCCCACACCAAATAGGCTTATCAATGCAAAATTTTACTTTACAATAGGTCAAAAATGTTATAAAGAACGACATAAATCCAAAGGAAGTACCTGGTTGTGACCTGTGACCATAGATGAAATAGGCCTTCCTCTTTTATCACCATGTGATAAAACAGGAAGTCTTACAAGAATTGCCAGAAAAATCATCAAAGCAATAGTTCAAATATTTAATGCTATAAATATAAGACAAATATTATTTTATAAGTTGCTGTTCTATTACTATTTGGCAATAGGCTATTTACTAGATACAAAGTGAATTTATTTCGAGGGTCATTAAACACCTCTAGTCACAATATATTAAATATTTTAAAAAATGTTCTCCATTTTTACTTGTTGACAATAATCTAATCTATAGTAATACTCCCATCCAACTTTATCTAAATCGCGCGATAAGATATTCTTGATTTCTGTGAAATAATCAATGTTATGTTTCGGTGCATACACTTTATTTTTAAGATATCTTATGTACATAGGTGATTACTCAATAACACCTCGTCATAGAATCTATTGTCTATCGTATTTTCTTAATTACAGCATAATGGTATTGTCACGTCTTATTGAAACTGAACGGTATCACTAGGTAGGATCGGATTTAGTCCATTTAGACCTAAGTTTGCTGGAACAGGACCAGTATTTAAATATAGATACTAGCCCAAATGTTAACATTTTAGAGGTAGGGATTATGTGCTTACCAATATCTAAAGTTCTGATGGTTTACTTTCCCATTCAACTTGAAAGCTCATTTGTCTGAGAAAAGAATCGAACTAGCTCAAATTCTATTGAGATTAAGCTACCTCAGTTTCTTCCAGTTTATTCATCATTTCTTCGAAGAAAATAACTCTTCTGTTGGAAATGATTTGTTAGTTCTTGGGCAAATATCATTTTATGAGGATGAAGTTCTTCTTTATGGAGATACCTCGTAACAGTTGTATGTAACTATAGATGGCGTTATTTTCTAAGGCATTTTGCCGTTATTGTCGAAAATGCCTACTCTCACATCGTATTCTATGAAATAAAGTTTTATTTTTAACGGCTTAACATGTCTAAATCCCCTGAACCGTGTATGAATGTTAGACACGGCCCCTTGTGATATTTTAGGCAAATCTGATTTAAAATGTCAGCAACTTCCACTTGACTTCTACACATATCATCATGAGAATTTCTAATCGATGAGTTTGTGTCTAATATAGCAGTATTTATTAAGTACAAAATGACTTTTCGTGTAACAATTTATTAAATATTTAGAGAATCTCTCTTAGAATTAGAATACTTACTGACTTTCTTTTATTGTGTAACATTACCTAGGCTGTTTTTATTTCAGGGCAAAATATTCGTAGCTCTATCTTATTTATCCATTATAAATTATTCATTATAGTAATTCAATAGTATAAAAATATTTAAAAAACGCATCTCTTGCATTACACTCACAGAAATCACTGTGTAAATTTAAAATTTCAGTTAGGAGATTCATTTAATTCAGGCTTTTAGATTAAATATTAATATGTCTATTAATAAAACCTTTATTTCTAAATAACGACACAAATAATGTTGACCACATGAGTGGCACTGCCCTATATAATAAGGTCTGGTGAGTTCAATGTGAATAATGTTGAATCTTGTCTCCGTCTTCGACCAACACGAAAAAATCTACCGTGTTGTCACCTGGAGAGCGAGGTGGTCATTCAGTAGAGTTACATCGTTGAGAAAAATAGTCGAGTATGAATAAGATAGTAGAGAAGAGATGCACTATTTGAAACCAAAGTTAAATTTATTAGTTGTGTCTGGATCATTTTCGTTTAGATATACATAAATGTATTAGCCGTTGTTTTAAATATTTAGATTAATAGAGCTATAGCATAAATAAGAATTTTAGTTCTATGTTTTCTTTCTTCTATCATTATGTCATTTGAACTACTAACATTTGTTTGATTGTGAATTCGATTATTATTCAGTTATTATAGTATTTCGTCGTATTATTCAGTTTGCGTATATATCGATCAACTATTCAGTAATAAATTGAAAATTTACCTTAAAGGTTTATATTTTAATTTACTATATATAATTTTACTATTAATATGTATTTAATGTTAATATTTCTCATATACAACCTTATAAGTTAAAGTTTGTGTTTGTTTGATTTTATTGGTGAAAATAATTATTATACTATTTAATAAATATAATAGGGTAAAAAATATTTCCCATATTATATCTCGATGTTTTTATGCAATCTAACAAAGTTTTATGCATCAAACTAATTTATAATAATTCGAAACATATGTACTTGTTCGAGTCATATTTCTGATTCTGAAATAATTCTGAGAAGCTCTACTTAAAATAACAAAATTATGTAAATAGTGAAGGTCAACAGAACTTAAAATAGTACACTACCGGAACTCGCAGTGCATCCTATTTACATTTAACTCTAATAATATTATACCGATTCTTAAATAACCGCAGATATAATTTAATGAAATACAAATCATTTTGTTTATATTTAGTTTTTCAATACAAAATAACTTAAAAAAGAACGCCCAACGTGGGGCTCGAACCCACGACCCTGAGATTAAGAGTCTCATGCTCTACCGACTGAGCTAGCCGGGCCATATTTATTTCATTCCATGGGCGTCGTTAAAATATTTTAATGCGGGGTTAAAAAATCTTCTACATAAACAAATACATCCCATACGCAAATAAACGTGAAATTAGCTCGTGTATGAAGATAAGGTTTTATATTACAGTTAATTCCTATAAAAATGTAATTTTCTTTTCCATTTTTTTAGGCATTACGTATAGTATTTTATTTTTTTGCGCCACTTGTTTCGTAAAGCTATACTTCGTTATACTTATATATGTGTAAAAAATAATCAAAAAAGCGCCCAACGTGGGGCTCGAACCCACGACCCTGAGATTAAGAGTCTCATGCTCTACCGACTGAGCTAGCCGGGCGATGTTTACTTTATTCCATGGGCGTCGTTAAAATATTTTAATGTGGGGTCAAAAAATGTTCTACATAAATAAATACATCCCATACGTAAATAAAGGTGAAATTAGCTCATATATGAGGACAATGTTTTATACAACAGTTATATCCTATAAAAATATTATTTTCTTTTCCTTTTTTCAGGCATTACGTATAGTATTTTATTTTTTTTGCGTCACTTGTTTCGTAAAGGTATACTTATAACCTTATATGCGTGTAAAAAATATTAAAGAAGCGCCCAACGTAGGGCTCGAACCCGCGACCCTAAGATTAAGAGTCTCATGCGCTAT
Organism: Rosalia funebris; assembly: GCA_037954035.1. Classification (NCBI taxonomy): domain Eukaryota; kingdom Metazoa; phylum Arthropoda; class Insecta; order Coleoptera; family Cerambycidae; genus Rosalia; species Rosalia funebris. The sequence continues at coordinate 17,521,104 of JAZFAV010000016.1, read as the reverse complement.
AGACTGAGCTAGCCGGGCGATATTTACTTCATTCCATGGGCGTCGTTAAAATGTTTTAATGTGGGGTCAAAAAATGTTCTACATAAGCAAATAGATCCCATACGTAAATAAAAGTGAAATTAGCTCACGTATGAAGACAACGTTTTATACAACAGTTAATTCCTATAAAAATGTTTTTTTCTTTTCATTTTTTCAGGCATTACGTATAGTATTTAATTTTTGTTTGCGTCACTTGTTTCGTAAAGGTATACTTCGTTATAACCTAATATATTTGTAAAAAATATTAAAAAAGCCCCAACATGGGGCTCGAACCCACGACCCTGAGATTAAGAGTCTCATGCTCTACCGACTGAGCTAGCCGGGCAATGTTTACTTCAAGCCATGGGCAATGTTTACTTCAAGCCATGGGCGTCGTTAAACTATTTTTAATGAGGGGTCAAAAATGTTCTACATAAACAAATACATCCCAAACGTAAATGAAGGTGAAATTAGCTCGTGTATGAAGAAAATGTTTTATACGACAGTTAATTCCTATAAAAATGTAATTTTCTTTTCTTTTCTTTTAGGCATTACGGATAGTATCTTATTTTTGCTGCATTACTTATTTCATAAAGGTACACTCCGTCAGTGGTATGACCAAACAGATATACGTATTATCTGCCGTTACGCTATTTTTGTTGCCACAGTAGGATTACTTTGCCTGGGATACTTTACTACAATACAAATAATGTACAAAAAACGTAAGTAGCCGACGTAGAGATTTTAAATTGTAAAAAAATACTAGTTTCCTTGTAGCAATACTACCAATACCAGACAGTTGTGTTATTACGATAGTGTGGGCATTCGTAGCCATGAGAAGTGGGATATTTTTGATGTATTATTCAATATACTACCAGAGAGTCGATGACCATGAAAGAGAACCAAGATTATTAAATGAGCCAGTAGAGAATTCTGTTGAGGAGGGGATGGATGGAACAGATGTTAACCCAACTTCATATGCAAGTAATGAACAATCGTAGTTCATTTACTATGTAAAATTTTCGATTTTAAATTACGGAACTGAAAGCTAAACTTGTATGGAGAACATGGGAGACCAAAAGGCTGACCCAACAACAAACTGTGTTATTAAAACATACAGCTTTAATAAGGATAATGTAATTAATGTAGAATGACTGTGGAGATAATTAGTAGGTATCGAGTGTGTGAAACAATGTGACAGTATATAATATAAAATAATATCTCGCAAATGTCATTAACATTGATTGTTTCATATTAGAGTTTTAAAATTAGGAATGACATGAAATCCCTTTGAAAAATACTCTCAAGTTTAAGGAATTGATCTTTCAAATATGCCGAAAATAGTGAACTATATTAACAGAAATTAATACTTCGTATGTATTAATCCTCCTCTTTCTGTTTTTTTTTTTTTTTTAATTAAAGTAAACTATATTTTTACATTTTTTATATACATGCTGTATATTATTCAATTTTCGTTATACTTGGATTTGATATATTTTTCTATTTTGATCTTCCGAACTTTGCAAAGCAGCTCACAGTCATGTCATCGCTAGCTTACCACTCTTCCAAGTTTTGAATAGAATTTTTTTAAATAAATATCGTGACAGCAATATTTAACTTGAGCCATTGAGACCACTAAATATATTATTTAATCTATTATATCTTGATTGACCAAGAAATAATCCATTAAGAAGTTAAGGTAGTTTCTCCGGAAACCCACTTTTCTATAAAATTTCATCAAAACACATAAAGAATAAACTTCCCGAAGGAAATTGCTTAAATGAAAAATTTTTGCCTGTACAATAAAGGAGATATTCACCATCAAACTTGTGGCATGGTTTGAATGTACCAGTTGACTAAAAGTTACACATTTTACATAATAGCGTGAAAACTTTTCAATACATTTTTTCCTAAAACATTTCATCTACACATTGGTTTATAACGAATATTTTGGATTAAAAAAATCGCGATTTGTTGAAAAGATAAGCATTTTTAAAATATGCCAGTTTAAGCTTTCCTCGGTAAGTCGAGAACTTGTCAATTGGCGTTTGGCAACTCAGCGGCATGCGTTTTACCAGTCGCCACTTATGTTATTACTGCACATTCATCACAAGCAATATCTAAAATTGAATTTAGCCCTAAAGGACTTTCCTTTTTTATTTTTTCAAGTGAAAGGACGTTATTACATTCACATCTTAAATGTTTGCCAAGCTCGCTCAGTTCAATAATACGTCGTGTCGTCCAACGGTCGAGTTAGTTACTATGTTTACTTTTCGCAAGATTCATTTTTGCAATATAATTTAAACGTTTCTGTATTACTTTCCATTTTGCAATTTTTTTTATTGTCCTGCAACTGACCACGACAAAAATTCATTTTTAATTTTTCTAGAAATTTTCTTTCACGCTCCCAAAAAGTTTACGAAGTCAGGTTAAGTTTGTATAAGACATACACAATCACAATAGATTAAAATACGACACAACGCAACGTTGCCATGTCTTTAGTTTCAATTTCTAAACATTACATTCTAAACTTAGTTGTGTGTATACCGTTCTTTCATTTTTTTATTAGACAGCAAGTCAATCGGTCGATTTCGTATAATGTGTAGGGAGGGGACGCGGTACGGTATGCCCTACTTCAGGTTGTCCAGTGTCGATAATTAGCGGCGCTACGACAGTCACGTTCTACACGTGAGGGAGTGTACATCGTATTTGTAACGGGGAAAAACTTTTACGTGGGAAGTGATGTTGATGGGTTTACTGTTAAAAGATGATCAAGGTATTTAAAGAAAAACTATCTTGGCCATATTTAACAGCAAACTATGATCTATTTTGCATTATTTTTATAATTGGTTATGCATTAAAAAAAGTGCCTTCTAATAAAACGTTTAAAAATAAATAGATTCTCTTAAAATAATTAAAAATAAAATACAAACTCTTAAAACTTAAAAAATATTCCTTGAATAAGAAAAAAAAATTAAAGAAAATTTTCGAAGATGCCTCCGTCTTGCGCCAAACAATAACCCAACCTGTCGTGAAATTCTGAACGAACGTTGGTCAGCATAAGAGGGCTAATGGTTTAAAATAAATTTTCAATATTAGCCCTCAGTTGATTTAAATTATTAACTCTTTCATGAGGATGCCTGTATAACTTTGATTTAATATACCCCCATAAGAAAAAATAATTAGGGGCCAAGTCTGGCGATCTTGGTGGCCATTGAATTACGCCTCTCGTAGATATAGTTCTTTGGGGGAATATCGTATTCAAATAGTTAATGACTATTCTTGAGTTATGGGCCGGACACCCATCGTGCTGGAACCAAACGTTGTCAAAATTGGGGTTAATGTTTGCCAATGCAGGAACAATTTGGTTTTAAAGAAGATTCAAATAAGTCTCCCCATTTAAATTTCCATCAATAAAGAATGGTCCAATAATATAATTCCCATAAATACCAGCCCAAACATTCAATTTTTCGGGATATTGTGTCCTTGTATTTAACAGGCGATACTGATTTTCAATAGCCCAATACCGTAAAATTGATGGATTGTGCCTACCATGTAACGGAAACGTGGATTCATCGGTGAACACGATGTTATAAATAAAATTGTCATCCGCATTTGCACGTTCCATTACCGTGTTACAAAATTCCATTCTACGGTACTGGTCTTCATCGAAAATTTCTTGATGGGCTTCGTATTTATAGGAATGATATTTATTTTTCTTTAAAATTTTGTGAATTTTACCCACACTAAAACCAGTCTCCTCGGAAATTTTTGGGATAGAAATATTTGAATCTTCTTCTACCATTTCACACACCATTAATTCCTGCATTTCAGCATTCTCGTTAATTCTAGGTGTCTTGTGGCATTTACAACCTAAAATGCATCCCGTTGACTTAAACTTTTCCACTACTGTCGATATTGTGTTCAAGGCAGGGATCGGACGATTTACATACTTGACTGAGAAATGGTCCCTTATTGCACGTAATGAATGTCCTTGAAGAGACCATGATATCAAATCAATTTTTTCCTCAAGTGAGTACGTCATAATTACTAGGTTTTAATTAAAAGAATCTATTTAAAATTACACGTATTACTACGAAGTTCACTCGTCTAAATGCCAAACACGTATGCGACGGTAAATGTGAAATCTAAGTCGTCGATCATCACGGCGCCGGCGTACGGCTGGACTCCCCACCTGAGCGGTGGCTAATTTTCCGAGAAGGACCGAACGGTGGAACCTATGTACAGTTTTAAAATGAATGCACGGTATATAAACATGCAGTGTCTTGAGTATAGAGTACAGTCTCCGAACAAAAATAATGTACACTAGACTACTCATATTCCAACTATTTTACGTTTACCCGGGCATTTATTTTTGAACCGGACGCGGACGGTACCAGAGAAACTACCTTAAGGCTTGAAGAAAAAAAAAAAATAAACAAAGGACAGATTTTCAGTCTATCCGCTATAATATTTTGCATTTTAATAAATTTAAATAAATAACCATTACTATGTTTTTCAGAATTATTATTTAATTATTAACTCTCAATTTACCGCATTAAAGAGCCTTTTGGTGAAATCTTGTATTGTTGGTGTATTTTTTTTCACCTAAAAGAATCGGCTAATTATTAGTTTTTAGGTAAAATTAAAACCAACAAAATATCGTAGAAATATTATTTTATAGTTGTCAGTGTTTTCACATACGATGAATACTATTTTTTTTAGATTTTTAAGAGCAAAAACGAGAAGAAATATTCAAAAATATTCCTATATTCTCGAATATGTCTTCTCTCATTCTCTTCTATAACTAGATCATTGTTAACTTATGACGTTGATGAACCTATAATTTTTTTATTTCAAATTTTAAGATCTATACCATGTTGAATAGTTTTTTATTTATAATAAAAAAATAAGAGCAAAACAGACATGATTACATGTATATCAGTAACGGTATTTGTAGCTTGTAGTTATCAGATTATCAGAAATCTCAGTTATCACTGTTATCAGATGTTTTTATGATTATTTTGAACACAAGAAACATTAAGTAAACATTTTGTATGTGGCTGTGGTAGTTCTCTATATTATATTGTATTCTATGAAATGACTTATTTTGACATTTAATTAGGCATTTGTCGGACCACTTTTGATTTTAATTAATTACAATTGTTTTTATTTGACTGGTGTATTTATTATAACCTTTTAAAAGCGATTTTTTTCGTATATTAATAATGAGAAATAAGTAATATTACGCTTTGCTTTAGTCGATATGCTTTTTATATGAATTTTATAGTTAGCGGTGTCATACTACAGTTTCTGCAAATAAAATATTGTTATTAACTTGTGTGTTTTGTTCATTCTCATTACTATTAAGTTGCAAGCCTTTTTTTGGAAAAAGTAAAACAGAAAGTAATATAACAGGTTATTGTTAAGAGTAGAATACGGTAGATACTATACAGTAAGTATATACCAGGTATGTAAATATGAAACAGGAATTCTTTTGTATAGAAAATACTCGTTTATTATATGAAAATGATGAAAAAAATATTTTATTCGGAATATTGCCCATTGATAGCTATACATTTTTCCCATCTTTCTTGACAATTTGTGAATTCCATGCTAAACAAATTCTTACTCTTTTGAGGCAAGCCAGTCTTCGAGCCATTGTCGTACATTTTCGTAAGGAGTGAAGCAAGTGCGTTTCCCATCGATATAAATAAGTCGAACGGAGCCAAATCTGGTGAGTAAGACGCATGCGAGAGTATTTCCCAACTAACGCCTAAATAGTTTCCTTGACCGGTTTTTGTGTGTGTGACGCTGCATTATCATGAAGCAAACTCACTTTGTGTTGCCTCTTTTGATATCCTGATCGTTTTCACGCAAAGCTTGATTGAAATCAATCATTTGTTGTCGGTAGCATTCAGTATTAACGGTTTAGCCAGGTTTTAACAGCTCGTAATAGATCACACACTTCTGATTCCACCAAACACAGAGCATTGTCTTCCGTTCATAGCGATTTGACCTTGCAGACGATGCCGATGGTTCGTCTGGAGTTACCCATGATCTTTTACGATTAAGATTCTCGAAATATATCCGCTTTTCATCGCCAGTCACAATTCGATGGAGAAGTGACTTTCTTTTGTACTTGGCGAGCAGTATTTCGCAAATGGTTTTTCGGTTTTCCCGCTGTCTTTCATTCAGTTCATGTGGAATGGATGAGAATAAGAATGAATGTCATTCTCATCCAACAATGCTTACAATTCGCTATCTTCAAACTTTTTCGGTGGTATTCCATGTTCTTCGTTTCTCACGTCAAAATTGCCACTTTTGAATATTTTAAACCACTCAAAGCACTGTGAGCTTGCCAAGAGCATGCTCACCGTCGGCTACGACAAGCATTTGATGTGATTCTGCAGCAGTTTTTTTCAAATAGTAACAAAAGCAATGGTGTCCGCAAATCGTAGTTTCTAGACACAAAATTCGACATGTTCAACGCTATTAAAAGCGATGTTGTTGTATGAAACTTGTATGGTTGTGAAGAAAATGGCGCCATGACGCGGTATAATGGTAATTACATTAGCAGCTACGCCATCTACGGGTAAATTTCGGTTTCATATTTACATATCTGGAAAGGTTCATCGTTACCAGGTAAGTAGAAGAAAAATGTATATAAATATATTTACACACATTGCCGAGCTCTTTAATAGCCGAGTTTTGTTCACCCAAAAAGAGAAAAACATTCCTGGACAACATGTTAAAATATGAAAATTTTCTGTCTCCATTCATATTCCTGTTATATACTTCCCTTATTGAGTTTTTTTGTTAATATACAGGGTGGCGCAATGGGTATTGATGATTTTTGAGACACCACTATCCAAATATGAGTAAAGTGCAGGGGATATTCAACCGCTTAAAATGTTCTGCATGTAGTAGCCATGGATACGTGGCCAGTGAATCAACGTAGCTTTTGCGTTAGGGCGTATCACCGATCGGAGTCTGTTATTGAGGTGCAACGACAGTTTCGGCGTGAATATAACATTCCAAGGCGTGGTAGAATTCCTTCGCGCAACACACTTTGGCGGTGAGTTGCAAAGTTTCGCGATCATGGAAGTGTAAAAAATTAATTTGTCGGTTCTGTCACAACTGTGCGTACACCGGAGAACGTAGAGCGAGTACGGCAAGCTGTAATAAGGAGTCCAGTTCGTTCAGCAAGGCGTCAATCAGTAGCATTGAACATTACACGAAGAAGTTTGGGTCGAGTTTTACATGAAGACCTACGATTTCATCCACTTAAAATTCAAGTTGTTCATAAAATGTTATCGCAAGATTTACCAGCACGAATACAATTTTGTAGAGCATTTCTTGATGTACTGATTTCTTGATGGTCTCAACCAACAAATTCACGTGCAACAACCTCTGCATTCCGAAAAAGTTACCGTCTGGTGCGGTGTGCTTGCATTCGGAATACTAGGCCCGTACATATTTGAAGAAAATGACCATACAGTGACTGTAACTTCTCAACGGTATTTGAAGATGCTTCAAAATTTTTTACCTGCTGAATTGCAACGACTGGGGGTAGAAAATAACGTCTTATGGTTCCAGCAGGATGGAGCAATAAGCCATACTGCGCGAATTTGCATGGCTGCTCTAAGAAACATGTCTCCTAGACGACTTATATCCCGTCATGGTGATTTTAATTGGCAGCCGAGGTCACCACATTTGACCAGCCCTGAGTTTTTCTTATGGGGATATTTGAAGGCTAGGGTTTTCGAAAATATACCTCAAACGCTACAAGCTTTAAAAGACAATATTACTCGAGAAATCAGAGCGATAAACCAGGAGATGCTGCTACGAGTTACAGAGAATTTTCAATCACAACTTCAGGAATGTTTAGAAAAACGTGGTGACCATTTAAGACATTATTTTCAAAAAATAATTATAGTTGTAAAACTGCATTATATGTGTAATAAAAATATATGTTTTTGACCTTGGTCGTTTCATTAGTATATCCATAATAACACTATAAACCGTCAATACCCATTGCGCCACCCTATATAACTATATGTGTGTATCTGCATCTATAAGGATATCTATTTTTGTTTTGGTGCTCAACCTCCATATTTAATTTGATTTGCGATTGCTATTCAATTTATTATTTTGGTGCATCCTGTCTATTCATTTAATACATTGGCTCACCCTATATACTTATAAGATTTGTCCTTTTGGGATAAAAGGACTTTATCCCTATTTTCTATAAATCGTCTTCCCCTCAGAAATGAAATCAGAAACCCAGGAAAGGTCACGAAGACTAAGCTACCAATTTCGATGTGTGATCGAATACGTTCCACATCCCTTCCATTTACCAGTCTTTCTCAAAATTAGTCTTTTTGATTGTAATTGATGCAAGATCGATCGACCTCAAGATGTATCATCAATTAGAAATCGTCTTTCTCTAAAATAAGTAAGAGATTGGCAGTGAAGTCGGTCAGTCAATTGGACCTGTGTATTATAAACACATTCCGGTTGACTTTTTGTAGTATTGTCGTTAAAGCGTACAGTTATTTTTAGTTTGATCCTGACCTTCGCAACGTCACGCCAGTGACACAATAGGCTAGTTGTGTTATTAATAGATACCCACCTATTTGTCAAAGGCAGACGTAAGCCACTGGAAGAAGTCCCGTAAGAACTGTATTTGCCAGGTAACGCTACGTTCGCTCACCTGTCTCGCAGTTGTGATTAAACTGAGTTATAAACTCGAACATTTGCAGGAATAATAGGCACATCAAAAAATGCCATACAGATCGCAGAATTCGTGACCAATCAGACTCGTATTGATTCTGTTCGACTCGTGAAGTTTTGTGTTCTACGTGCTAGAGTATTTGAAAATTGATCGTTCGTAAGGTGAGTTTTTAATCGATTTTGTCTTATGAAAACTAATTATTATAAACTTAGGTCTTTAGCGTTGGTCCTTGAATATCGAAAACATGTTTCCGTTAGAACAGATTAAGTTATATCGAAGAATCAAACGTTCAATAATTGACTCATCAAATTAAGATACTGGGTATTAAGTATGAAAAATTCAGTTACTTAAATAAAAATTTGTGTTTATTGTTTGCAGTACTTTGGTCACAAGTTTGGTTCCCACAGTATAAATTTTTTTTTAATATTTCGTCGATATTTCTAAATTATATAAGCAATATAATAGAATAGTAAAAAAAACTGTATACAAAGTTTTTATTTAAAAATTTGCCACCCTTATAACTCATCATCTTCATATGATTTTGGGCAAAGACACATTGATTTTGCTTTTGAGAAAGAAGTTGAAAATCGCTATCGTTGAATTATACTCTTGTGTTCTCCATTAATTCTTAGCCACTTTTACGGTAATATTTGCACAACTCCCTTTTGGCATGAATCCTGTGTTAGGTAAATTTTCTATTAAATCTATTTATTATTATTTTGCGCTCTTTTCTTTCTTTTTAACAAAATGACAAGTTTTTATATTTTTCATTAGAAAATTCTTGAGTAAAAGAAAATTAATATATACATTTTTTTGTTATTAGCATAAGCAAAACATAATTGTGCTCCTAAATTTTAAAATACTGAATATATATGCTTATACTATTGTATACTATAAGATATACTGATTACTGAAGCTTTGTGTTTATTAATTTACTATAAAAATAAAGATATAAATTAAATATTAAAATTAAATATAAAGACCATATAAGACATGTATTCTGATATAAAAATAGCAAGTTTATCCACATAATAAGATAGATCTCAAAGATAAAGGGCAACCTTAAGTAATTCGTTCCTCTTTTATAAGTAATTTAAGAAAACAATTTAAAAACACGCAATATTTATTTTTTATGTACGTTATGAAAATTATCATATTTCACAATTTTCTTGGGGTGAGAATTCTCCCACTCCCTTACTACAAGATGCGAATCACTTGTCAACTCCGTTGATGTGGATCCGTTTGTGTGGTATGTTGGGGTTTTTTCTCCATATTGGTATCTTAAATGGATCTCAAGATATAGAGATATTCAGTTAACTACAAAAATGCAAAGTTATCCTTCATTACATACTCGTAGTAGGTAGGTTTCTCGATTTCCGACTTATATGTTACTGACATAGATCGTACCGATATAGATGTATACCCCACAAATTTCATTCAGCATTTGTCCTGGATCGGCGTACCGTGTACGGCACTGATGAGGACTAGTAAGTTCGAAACAGCTGTATGTCGTTCGGTTCCAAACCGGGACAAATATCGAATCCTACCTGTGGCGGGTTTTATTTTTTTATACGCGTAGTAATATATGATAATTCTATTGGTGGTACAGTTTCAATACATTCTGAAGATGTTAAGGCGTTTACTTTGATGATAAACTATCGTTCTCTGGGCATATCAATGATGTGGGTCTCAATGCATATAAAACCTTTGGTTTCTTCATTAACACACAACATCATTTAATAGCACTTGCTGCCTTAAAATGTTTATATTTTGAGTATATATCGTTCGTTCGAAATTCGTATATTATAGCCTTATTTGGTATCCCCGGTATCTATGTCATATGAACCTACCTAAAGATGTTCAGCGACTTTTCCTGAAGTATTTGTTATTTCGCATAGATAATTATTATCCAGTAAGGGGTTATGATCGTACACTGTTTTTACAAAGATTTGACATCCAGTCATTGAACTCTAGAAGGGTGCTTTCTGGCCACTCAGTTTTATTTAAACTGTTCCATAATAGTGTAGATGCACCCCCATTACCAAGCACGTTTAGTATATGCATACCTACACTAGGCTCTCGAAAAGAAAGTATGTTTTATTGCCCTGCAAGAACTAACCAGCTGTTAAAATTGTCAGTGTTTGTAATATCACAAAATTTTAATGTAAAATTAAAAGCACTTGCGATTTGAACAATTGTACGCATGAGTTACCATCTTTAGAGAAACAACTTCTTACTGTCCTGTAAGTTTTTAGTAACTGCACACATATATACGAGGGATGAACAAAAAATATAGTGAATGATTTTATCATTAATAAAGAAATGAGCTTATTTCAAATTTGAACTGATCTTCCTCAAAATACTGTCCCTGGCTAACGATGTAATTATTCCAACGTTGTTTCCATGATTAGAAGCATTTCTGGAAGGCTTTTTTTGGAAGGGCCTGCAGCTGCTCCGTCGTCACCCATTCAATGTCGAAAATGGTGTCAAAACGTTTTCATTTTAGCACGGCTTTGAGTTTTGGGAGGAACCAGAAGTCACATGGTACAAAATCCACAGAGTAAGGTGGATATGGACAGACAGGAATCTTTTTTTCAGCCAAAAACTTGCGAATCAGAAGCGAGGAGTGGCACGGCGCGTTGTCGTGATGCAGAAGGAAGTCGTTGGCCCGTACGAGAACGTTTTTCGCTAATCTCTCAAATACTCAATCGCCTGTTTGTACGAATTATTTTTATCACTTTAGAAATGTTTTCGTGTGTTTTTGAGATCAAAGAACGTCCCGACCGTTGCTCGTATCCAACCGACTCATTTCTTCTTTTAAATCGCTCATACCACTTGTAAACAGTCTTCAGAGTCACCACATTTTCACCATATACTTATTTCATGAGATTCTTTGACATTTTTTTGTAACTCAAAACAAAACTTAATGTTAATGCGTTGTTCGAAATCAATGATGCGCGACAGACACGGTAAACACGACCTTACTGTTTCGGCACTGGAAGTCAACTGACAAGTCACAACTTGTTCAAACTTGACACTGACTATCTCAATGGATCAGGCTATCCGACGCATTATTTCACTCAAATGTAGCTCAGCAGTTTCTGCTATAAAAATTCGTTCACCGTATTTTTTTTATCAGACCCCGTATATATTTATTTGTATTCCATTTTTTTTATCCTAAAAATGAATTTTTTTTCTGTTGAATAATAAAAGCATTATTATTATAATTAGTACATATACAGTGCATTAAAACGAATGAAGGACCATTTAATTATACATAAAGGTAAATATAATATGTACAAATAAGTTAAGCAGCAACTGAAGTACTCGTAGTAAAGTAACCTCGTTGAATAATTATAAAAAACACCCAGTAAATGTACGTACAACGAGTTTTTTCGGGCATGTTGTACAATAATTAATCACTATAGTTTGAAAATAAATGCTAAACAAGAACTGATATACAGAATTGATGGTGACACCTACGAGTAAAGAGACTTTGTATTACTTCCGTACACCTTGTATAATAATGTGTACGAAGTTGTGTATTGCTTTCCTATGGCCCTATTCAACCAAAGTCAAATGTATAACATAATATGGCAACATAAAAGCCTATATATCCATGCCATCTGTACTCTGGTCTATAGATTCCAGTAACATCTATCGAATTATTTTCAGCGACTGCTGAAAGAATAATTTATGTATTATAGCAATTTAATGTGAGTCCAGTATGCAAATAACCTATAGCAATAAATCAGAACATAATGTATTCCTTTCTTATGTTTTTTTTTCGGTAGTACTTTGAAAATCGGCGCATTATTTGCGAAAGGAACGAGATAAACAATCTGCATTCGATTTGTTTCGCAATATTTTGAATTAAAACCAGCGTACCGCGAAAGCATATCCAATAAATCACTTAAATTACGGCAAAGTGAAGTGAAAATAAAATTGCAACCAGCTACATCGTCGAGTTGAATGTGCGATGTACCTCGATAATTGTCTAGATAACACATTACAATGAAGAAAGTTCACTTTTTATTTTCGTTTCAATTAAACAACAATTCGTTCCAATTAGCAGTTGTTGCGTTCACTTCTATGCGGGAGCAGTCGCCAAGACTACATTCGGAAATTTTAAATAATTAATAAAGTTATACAATGCGGCTGTAATTGTGTACGCGATTCGTTTCTTTGCGAGATCGTTAAATCGTTTCAGCGCTCATTCCGATTACACATTTTGTACGGTAGTGTAAATTAGTTGTAATCATTTACCGTATCGATATGTGACTGCTCTTTGTTAATAAATTTCTTAAATTTTTGTGTTTACACCGATAACGTAAGAATTGGTCGCAGTGTCGTAACTCGCCGGATTGTCATAGTAGGTAAGAAGTAATTTTGGTGGCTTTATAATTTAATACAATTTCTATCGGATGCGTTAAGCTTTATATAGGGTGTCTCATTTGGAACTATAGGAATGTGATTTATGAACAAAGACATACACATAGACTAAAGACCAGGCTATTTACTGCGCACCTCGTTAGCGCGGCGGTCCGATATCGCAGTTTTGAGACTTGTTCCTATTCTTGATCTTGATTGAGAAGATACGGCTACAAATAGAAAATAATATCGTTCATATGGTCGCCTCCATTCATCTGGCATGATGTCATTCGTTTAGCAAAGTTGTTCATAACACGGACACATAAAACTGGCTCTATTTCCCAAATAACACATTTAATGTTTGCTGTGAGGTCAGTGATTGTTGCTGGCTGAGTGGGGTACACATTTCCCTTGACATAACCCTATAGAGAAAAGTCCAGTGGTGTTAAATCACATGATTCTGCAGGCCAATTATTGATGTCAGCATTCCGTGAGACAACATGATCAGGCAATTTGGTATACAACAGAGTTATGGTTGCACGTGCTGTATGACATGTTATATTATCTTGATGAAGCAACGTGTTGTTATATGTTAATTTGATAGAAAAATACATTGTTTAACATGTCACGATAGCATTACCAGCGTTCCGCATTTACTGTGCTAGCATTACCAGCTTAATTTTTAAAGAAGTATAATCCAATTACTTCATCGCTCCAAAATATGCACCAAACCGTGCATCTTTGTGGATGCATTTCTTTTCCGAACAACGTGGATTTTCAGCACCTCAAATTCAACAATTCTGTTGGCTGACGTATCCGTTAAGATGAAAATGTGCTTCATCGCTGAAGAAGATTTTATTGCAAAAATGAACATCACCTTCTTTATTTTCTAACACCCAATTAAAAAATGTGCGACGTTGTAAATGGTTTGTAACTTTTAATTATTGTGTCAACTGAACTTTGTATATTGACAGATGCAGATTTTTAGTGGAGTGCAGATTGTGTGATGGCTCTTGAGATTCAATTATTGTACAGGACATATTAATGCAAGTGTTGTACGACTCACTGCAGCAATATTTTCATCTGATCGACCACGATAAGGACGTATTGATGTTGCCTTATCAATAATATAACCCGTCTCTTAAAATTTCTTGATTAAGTTACATACTATTAACTCTGTAGGCGTTTTACTTTATCCTAATTTTGTGCGAATTATTCTTAATACAACTGTTAATGATCGCTCACTTTCATAAAATAGTTGTAAACACCTATTCGGTGTTGAACTGTTGACGTCGTATGATTGGTATGTGGTAGTCGTTAAATATTGGCGCCCTATCTTTGACAGAACACAAATGGCGCCCAATCCAAATCCTATAGTTCCAACTGAGACACCGTATAGTAATTATTTCAATATTACATTCCATACAAACAAAGACGGACTATTTATAAAGGTCACACTAGAACGAATAACGTACACAATCGTATTTTCGTTTGTTATGCACATCGGCAACCAACAATCTCTGTATGTATTCCTTATTACGTCAGTATTTTAATGGGGATATCAATACTTTGGGAATCTCTCGTTAGGCTTCTTAATTGCGATTTTTAAGTGCGCGGTTCTAGTGCTTTTATTCTATACGAGGGGGTACCCAAGAGAAGCCGAAATGACGTTGTGGTGGGCGGAGTTTTTCATAGTACCGCGTTCTGCCGCTAGAAGCGTATATATCTACCATTCCCGAGTCAGTAAGCCAAACGTCGTCGCCAAAGAAGGTTCCGTTCGGCTTGTGTGATTTTTTTAATGAGAGTTGTTTTAGGTGCTCGTCGTTTTTGTAATGGCTATTTCTTGTAAGCTTGCAGAGCGCGGCCGTGAAGTTTTGCTTCTTGCTCGGAAAAATTGACACAGAAACTCTTGCGATGTTAAAAACGGCCTACATGGATGATGATATTGGGAAAACTCAAGTGTTCGAGTGGTTTTCCTTTTTCAAAGATGGTGAAATGTCAGTTGATGACAAACCTCGCTTTGGTCGTCCTTCCATGGCTTGAACCGATGAAAATGTTGAAAAAATTTCTGGAAGATTGACGACAGATCATTGACGAAGTTGTGAAGCTGTCTGGAGTGACTTGGCCTGATTTGTGGTAGTCGGGCGACAGGTTTTACCACGACGATAACGCTCCTGCTTACACAGCCCTTCACAAAAAATGGCATGACCCCTCTGCCCCATCCCTGTATTCACCCGACCTTGCCGCTATGACTTTTCCCGAATGACAGCGTTTCTTGTTCCGGAAAAGAGACATGAAAGGAAACCGTTTTGCGGACATTGCTGAGGCGAAGAAAAAAACGACGGAGGCGCTGTCGGGCATCACAGAAGACGAATTAAAAAACGTTTTGAGCAATGGAATAAAATGGCACAAGTGTGTTAGTGCCAGTGGAGAGTACTTTTAAGGGGATTGAAGGTTTTTTGTTTAAAAATTAAATAAAAAAAAATTGTTTATTTTGGGTACCCCCTTGTACGTTTGAGTATAATCGTTTTAACATATAATTTTTCATGTCCAATTACTTGATTGGTTGGTTGATTATAACTCATTTTGTATCTTTATAGTTTACCTTTAAAGTAAAGGAATATTGCAATATTTATTACACTACAAATCTTCATCATAATTGCCATCGTTTATGATCCCATACAGGACATCCACATTTGAATGGCTACAACGCAGTGTAGTCATTCTATTACATACTGACCTAAAGAAATCTCTTAAAAAACTTCTATGCCTCAAATGCAGCTAGTTGGCCTTGGCTCTTTAATGACCTCCGGAGTAGGTACTTACGCAAGTCTTACAAGATAAGTACCATTTTAGGCACAGTGGCGTTGTTAGTGCACAAACTGTATTTTGAGGGATCGATTTTAATAAAATTGATAGTGCCACTTACAGGATCAACACATAAATATTATTTTTAGACCACAAATGTTGGAAATGTTGATTACATATGATGGATATTATTATGATTGCGTTAAAACTATGCAATAATAAACAAAATTCGAAGGGAAGAACTACACGAATTAAAAATACGTGTGATTTTTAGGCACAGCGGCGTTGTTAGTGCACGAACTGTATTTATCTTGAGGGATTGATTTTAAAAAATTAGTAGTGCCACTTACAGGATTTATTTCAACACATAAATATTATTTTTAGACCACAAATGTTGACAATGTTGATTACATATGATAGATATTATTATTAATATATCTATCATATGTAATCAACAACATGCGTTAAAACTATGCAATAACAAACAAAATTCGAAGGGAAGAACCAAGCGAATTAAAAATGCGTGTGGTTTACAAATTAATCTTATTTCATATTCGATGGAATTATCTATGTAACACTCGGTGATAGTTCTTCTGTTTTCAGTCATATTTCTTTGTTATTTATTGTCTTATTTATTTTTTGTTAGTATATAACAAATATATAGAACTATGTGTATGTATATCTTGTTATAAGAACATATTTTTGCTGAGCTGCTGTATCTATAGAATGCGCATCTAATGTAATCCCCTTTAACTTTGGATTTCAAAGAACGAAAATTAGCATACATTAAAATATACAAATACTATTTTAGTTAACAAACAGTGATATAATCATAATATAGCGATATAGCGCTGCGGCGTCATTTTGAAAATTATTTTTTAAAGACAGTGCCCAGTAAGACCTAATTTGGAAGCTGCTTCAAGTATCTACTAAAACGTTAGTTTTATTTGGCATCTATCTTATGATTTTGGAAAAAACCGATTGAATTGAATAGATAGATAATGATAAAGGTAAAGAGAATGATAAAGGTAAAAAATAATTCCAAATATATTTAAAGAATTTTGAAATGAATGCTAAAAATATGCAGCTACTTCTTGCTGACAGTACAACATCTTGGTATGAAACTCTTCTCTAACTTGTTCAGGTGTTTCTGTAGAAATTAACCTAAATTCTTCAATAATTCTTTAATTAAATACTTCGATGTTAGCGGATTGCGTGGAGTATATCTGAGATTTTAAGTAATCCCAAAATAAGTCTAAGGGCGTTAGATGTAGAGATCGAGTAGGCCGCTCTATTGTACTCCGGCGTACAATCCACCTATTAGGATAATGTTAATTTGAGATAAACTCTTACTGCGCCATAATAGTGTGCAGGAGTACCATCCTGTTGTAATATTGATCCGGATCTTGAAATTCATCAGAATTGTCTTCTAGAATATTCATAATTAGTGGCTTAATAGTATTATATTACATCCAAATCTAGTACATCTAAATACACCTATCCGGTTAAATTTCGATTAAAAACCACAGGTTCAGGTGATTATAACAATTATCCAAGATGTTTGCCTACACGTTAATTTTTTTTTTTGAAATTGTTTGTGGCTCTCACGAGCAATTATATCACTCCAGTACGTTAGATTTTGAAAAAACGTAGATTCAACGGTAATACAAATTGTTATTGAAAGTTCAAGTGGACAAACCTCTTAAGCTATTAGATTTTCTATATTTTCTTTATAGTCTAGCTCATGGTTATCTAGATTTTTCTTTTGGTTTTCGTGCATTTACTTTTATTAATTCGTTACTTGCTTTTATTTTACCCTGTAATATTACTCATATATTCATTTATTTTTCTTGTAGGAAAAAATAGTCTTAAAAACTTACTTTAAACAATTTCCAAACCCAGTTGTTTTCTTTAACGAGGCTACTTTTTGTTTAAATCTCTCTGTGAACAGAAAGAACTCCAGATATTGGGCCCCTGGACATTCATCATTAGATGGGATGGGATTAGATAGGGATGGGCTTAGAGGAACTATCATTAGATGACAGAGGACACAATTCATTCCTGCCCACACGTTTTCAAAAAACTGTGAGCAGGACTTGTTGCTACCACAGCTGTATGCTGAAATGTATTTGGGGTTCTTAAAGTAGCACATAATTTGTCTTATTTGTGGCATCTTCAAATAATAGTCTCTATCTGTGGCATTTATACTAGTCAATATGGTATCGGTGTGATGGAAAGCCACTACGTTATTCACGAATTGTGCGTGATTACCTGAAGACTATCTTTTCCAATAAGCGAATTGATAGAAGAACCATTGAGTGGCTAGCTAGACCTCCGAATCTAACCCCGCTGGAGTATCTTTTATAGAGTTACCTTAAATCCAAGGCATATCTTAATGGACCAAAATCCTACTTAGGCACTGAAAGACAGAAATCAGACTAAGCTATACAAATATTTCAGACAATTTAATGACTCGATTTAATGGTGTTTCTTTGTATTAATTATTATTTTTCATAACATAGTTCTGATTAATTTGCTAATATATGTTTTGTTTATCGAAACAGTTGCTGTTTAATGTACTCCTTGTCAAGAATAGGAAAAAGTGCAAAATCCTCTGTGTATGTGTAGAAGATGTAACAGGTATGGTGGTATTAGGAAAAAAACATGACGTCATTAAACGGGTTACCATACCTGTTTTAAACCGATACACACCTGTTTTATACCTGTACAGACCTGTTTTATACCTGCGCCAAGAGTTCTTCAGATCAACAATGACCACATACCATCCGCATCAAATGTCCGCGGACAAATCCGAGGGTGGCCTGGTACCCGCTTTGCTATACTACTGACTGTTTTATCTTTGTTGATACCTTTCATTTATTTTTAACATTAACTGGTAGTAGTAGTAATAGTAATAAGATTTTTCCGAGCCAGGGCTAAAACTTGACTTTGGCGCCCCTCCCCTCCAGCATTTGAGATTAATGATTTAAAAAAACTCACAAAACAAGTATACTGGGTGGGATTTTTCTTGAGCGGGAGAATAAAAATCCTTAAATTAATTTGCACCCTTTATTACCCATTTTCTAATAACTTTTCCTTATGTGTGACATTAATAGAAAAGATACAACCAGTGTAGACAACGAACAAGCCAGACTGTACACACACCTTCAATCCTTAGATCCCAGTAAATTTTATTATCTAATCTTGCTACAGCTTTGCAGGTCGAGCTTTTCTTTCCGCGAAAGAATCTATTACCTCATCAAAGTTCGTCTTATAGGCAGTCTTATTTTCGATGCCTATGATCGCGAGGCCAAAATGACGTTCTTGACTCATTGTTGAACTCAGGTAGGTTTTAAATTATTTTTAGTTCCCTGAAATTTCGCTCACAGCTTGTAGATGTCGTCGATAATGTGCAGTATATGCTTAAGGCTATACTAATATTGGAAAAAGCTTCTTACAAGTCATGTTTGCACATATATTGCAACAAGTCTAATGCAGTTATCGTTTCATTGATTTTTGTTGCAAGTGGAGTTTGCTTTTTCTGGCAGAAATCAACTGCGTTTAAGCCTGGAATATTTTCGACCTAAGTCGGCTACATTTTGCTGCAGATCTTCAGTGGACATATTTACAAACGCGTGGCCACTGAGAAAGGCGACATTTTTATTCAAGTTGTTCCCGATTTCTACCCTTGTTCCTATTTCTGTTAAAATTTGTAAAATACTACTTTTATATCTTTGGAAAGCAGCTGAGTTGGGTCTAGTGTTCTTGATTCATCCTCGCGCATTTCGTTGTGTTGCCTTTTCCTTCTAGAAATTCGTTTGCTTTTGAGGACTGGCACGATTCCCAACTTTTCCGATAGAGGTAGGTGCAGCTTCTTCGATCCAATATTCTATCGGTTTTTCTCTCATTTCTTGCAAGGTCTTAATAAGCTCTTGCATTAGTGTCACAGAATGTGAAATGATTATGTTCTCTTTCTGTATTTCGACGTTAGCCGTATTCATCTCTCGAAGTATAGTAACCCAAAATGAATATTAGCCTCCAATGAACACTCGATAGTACGACGCGCTCTGGATGTTAGGCGCTTTGGTGAAACAAGTTTTTTTCAAACATATGAATTTGTTGGCACTCCCTTAAATTACCGCCCAGGGCAGGTACCCCAGTGTGCCTCCCCCCCCTCCTAGATTCGGGACTGGGTTTACATAAGGTAATATCAAAGTAATATGCTTCTTATATATGGAGAATATCGAGAAAATACCATAAACGCAGAAAAATTGTACCAGGAACGCTTTCCAGATCGTAAATAATGGTGATGTGAATGTTAATGACAATGAAGGTTTTATAGTTAGTGAAATAATCATTAATATAATGTACATCGATTCGGATCATACTCCTTCCATTCGGGATTTAGGTATGCATTGCAATACTTCTTGTGAAATTGTCAGAAGAAAACTTAAACAGAACTAAATCATTTAAGTACCAAATCTATCATCACCTATGTGAAAATGACTTCGATTGATGACTTCAGTACTGCAACTTAACATAAATCCGGTATATTTTACACATGAAGTAAAAACAGCAATTAGTATAATTGGTATAAGTACAAAAATAATATAGAATACTTAATCAATAACTTGCGGGAAAATGAAAATCTAATTTACAAATAGTATATAACAATTATTTGAATGGACGATTTGGTGGGAACTGGTAAGGTATCAATGGACCAATATGGTTCCCACCAAGATCGCCCGACTTCACTCAGCTGGATTTATCGCTATTATGGCGTTATATGAAAGAAGAAGGGCATGCTTCTACTCCACCGATACTAGAAATTTAAAACAGAATTAGAGGGGATTTGGAAAGCATCTTGGAAGAGAATTTCCGAAAGCTACTCATCTAAAATATTAGGACATCAGAGACGCCTTGTGTCTAAACCAAGACAATCAGCGCAAAGAACAATTGCATGATTTTTTTATTAATATTAATTATTATCTACTCTAATTCATTGAATCGATATTATTGTTTAGTATAAAAATACTCT
Source organism: Rosalia funebris (assembly GCA_037954035.1). Lineage (NCBI taxonomy): Eukaryota > Metazoa > Arthropoda > Insecta > Coleoptera > Cerambycidae > Rosalia > Rosalia funebris. Next base: position 17,500,132 of record JAZFAV010000016.1, on the reverse strand, counting down.
TTAAAAGAACAAGAAAAAACAAAATTACATGTTATTCCGACTTATATGTTACTGACAGAGATCGTATCAATAAAGATGTATACGCCATAAAGTTCATTCGGCGTTTGTCCTGAATCGGCGTACCGTGTACGGCACTGATGAGAACTAATAAGTTCGAAACAGCTGTATGTCGTTCGATTCCGATCCGGGACAAATGTCGAATCCTACCTGTGGCGGGTTTTATTTTTTGAAACCTTATTTGATCGTGCAGAAACACGAGAAAGGGGTCGAGGATCGCTTCTGGGTATAGTTCAATGCCTGGCGGGGCTTTAACCCGAGGAGTAGTTGTTTCCTAGAGCGATTATGTAATAGATTTGCTATTCGGGAACTACTTTGATAACCGCTTGGCGGCTTGGTGGTTGCTTTCTCGATTTCCGACTTATATGTTTCTGATCATGTTAGGCAATTTTCTTTAGGTAAGATGCTAGACTAGCCGCCAGACTTTAATGCTAGTACATATTTAGTAAATATTCCTGTTCCTATAATATTCAATAATTGTTATGTAATAAAACCTTTAATTGTCATGAATTAGTAATATGTTGTAGATAATTCACTTCAGAAACTAGAAGTAAATTCTTATAAATATATAAAAATTAATGCATCGTGAACACAACTTGTGGAAGTCTTCGAGAAATGATAACTGAGTTATTATATTAGAATATGAATTAACATATTAATAATTAATTAATTTGCTGAATAAAGGTACATTTTTAAAAGAAAAATAATACATTCGCACATTAATTTAAAACAAGTCTAAATTATCATATTTTCTCTTGGTTCCCAGAACTCTCGTCATTCTTAAACGATCAACAAATGAAACAATGAGATTTACTGAAATTGTTTAAAACTGATACAATTAGTACGAGTACAAGTGAAAGTAAAATTTATTAGCGTTATAAAAATGGTTTAATTAATATTCCATTGTTCAAATGTTTTGCACAATCCCCTTTTATACATTTGTTAATAATTTAAAATTTGCACACCTCTTTATTTTCCTTCCTTGTGTCTGATCTAGCTTGGACATTATTTAACGTTCGAACTTATGTTATCTTTACCAAATAGAATAATAGTTTTGTAATATTCTGTTCAGATATGTGAATTAAGACACGAGGGAAAAATATTGCTTATTAATACATTCACGAGATACCTCTTTGATTCTTCACCTTTCAAAATTCTTCAGCTCACCGAAATTACTTTTTTCACAAGAGTTAATAAAATATACCTATTCAAATAATAATGACGTTTCTCTAAAATATAAAAAAACTATTTACTATCATATTTTTATGATTTAATATAGTTTTAATTTAATAATGTAATAAGGTTTAACAATTTTTTTAATTTGATCAGCAATTAAATATCCTTACTTTTTATATACTACAGAAAATGTAACTGAACACAATGATACGTCACAAATCTGTAACATCTAAAAAAATGTAAAAATTCTTGTGCCGTTTATAATTTATACTTTTTGATTTTATTAATGAACAATGCATGAAGCTGGAAAATATTTGTAATGGTTCACTGAAACTAAATAAAGTTTTGGTATAAACAGAAACTAGAGATAGTTTAAAATTAATTTTAATCATCTCCCGATGATGCCAACTTGGTTGGTGAAACGTGCATCGAGAAACAGATAACATTTCGGTGTTTATGGAAAACTGTATGAAAGAATAACATATTTTTTCCATCATATATTAATTATTCATCTACTGGAAAAGATTACATTAATTAAATGTTTTTGAAATAAAAAATATTACAATCAAAGAAGTTAGGCAAGCCATTCCTCATGGTTTAAATCCGAAGAAAGCACCAGGCTTTGACCTGACTACAGGAAAAGTCCTAAAAGGATTACCAGGAAAGGCCTTATATTTTATTACCTTACTTTTTTAATAGCATTCTTAGGTTAAAGTACTTCTCAAATCAGTTAATAGTTGCCAGATAATATACTCAAACCAGGCAAACCACCAGAAGAGATGGCCTCCTATAAACCAATCAGTTTATTATCCATATTGTCGAATGTTTTTAATTGAAGAGAATATTAGTAGAAAAAAATATCATTCCAGAACACGAAGCATTTAAACCACAGCACGAAACTCTAGAACAAACACACAGGCTTGTGAATCAAGTTAATAATGCTATAGAATTAAGGAAATATTGCTCAGGTACATTCTCTGATGTAACTCAAACCTTCAACAAGGTATGGTATGAATATGTATTCTATAAAATAAAATTATTATTGTGAAATTTAAAAATCACATTTGACATGCAGATACTTCATAGTCGAACAAAAAGATGAGCAAATCTCATGATTCTCTATAAACGCAGGGGTGCCACAGGGCACTGTACTTGGGCCTGTCCTGTACCTTTTCTATACAGCTGATCTCCCAACCCACAAGACTGATAACCACAGCTACTTTTGCTGACGATGCTACCATATTGGTTATTCTCGTAGATACCTACTAAAATCGCATTACCATATCTACAATATAATCTAGATTTGATAGAGAGACGGCTTACTGGATAGAAGATCAAAGTAAATGAGATAAAATCAGTCCATGTTACGTTCACTCTACGCAGGGATAATTTCCTGCCAGTAGCAATAAATAATAAATAAGTATCACAACAAGAGAACGCAAAATATCTTGGTATCCACCTCGATTGTAGCATGATCTAGCAAAAACATATATTTTCTAAACGTAATGAGATACAAATTAAATTTAGGAGAATGTACTGGCACGTGGTAGAAACTCTTAGAATTTTCTTTAGAAAACAAGGCCCTAATATGGCATACATTTATGGGATCAGCTAGCAAATCGAACATCGATATTATTCAGCGTTTCTAATCAAAAATGCTCCATGGTATGTGTCCATGAATGATGAAATAATACATAGGGATTTAAAAATATCATAAGTGAAAGAGGAGATACAGACGCAGAGCAGGAAATATAGTGACCGAACTAAAGTGCATCCCAATAAGTTTGCAGTCATAGTGTTAGACGATAAAGATACAGGGAGATGACTTAAATGGTTTAAGCTTTCTGACCTTTGTGTTGTTAGATTTACTTGTTTATTTTACTAAAGGAAAGGTTCTCCTCAAAGCTTAAACCTCAAATGGTGTAAGCTTTCAGACCTTTGTGTTAGATTTAGTTGTTTATTTTACTAAAGGAAACGGTGTCAGTTTTTAAGATTTAGTATAAGTCGTCAATAACGAAGCGTTATTATTAGAATGGATAAATTACTGGAATTATTCCCTTACATGTCAAGTCAATGTCCAAACATTTTATTTGTTGCCTATTCCTATATTGACAGATTGTAAAACTATATAGTAGATGTAAAAAAAATATACTAATAATAAGGAGCCACCTTAATAAAATATGAGACCAAATTATTGCAACCACCATCATGCCACTTCATTAACGTTTTTAATTTTTCAGATTCCAATGACATCATGACACCACCTAGGCCACTGTGTATATTTCAGGTGCTCGGTGTGATGATATTTCCTGTTTGGTCGGCGTTTCCTCACAACTTAAGGTATCCACTTCCGGCGGCTATAAACAAAATTGTCCATATGAACTCGACGTGTGACTCAGAAAATGTTAATATTTCCTTGGCGCTGCGAGCTCCTTTTAAGGGGTTACTTTTTACTAAAGATTTTGCTCAGGAATGTAAATCAGTAGGTAAGATTTTTACGTTACGATCTTAAATATTTTATTAGTATATTTTGCTATAGATTTTCCAGTTGTCATAAGTTAAAAAGTTAGTATCATACGCATACTCTATATTATGTAAATTGTATAAAAGCTCAAGACATAAAAACAACCAACAGTTATTTAATAAAATACAATGAATATGCTGTTAATGTTAAAGGTTGTTGCCTTGTATAGAAATTATTTCTCGGTTCTCCCGTGATCACTGAAACCAGAGGTGCCAACGTTGGAGCTAAGGTTTTAAAGAGTTCCAAAGACAAAAAGCTTTTGAAACCTAGAACAAATGTGAAACCTTGTCAGTATGAACAAATGTAAAACTAAACAAATGGTCGACCATGGTAGAAACTGGAAGAAGTTTCTATATCAAAAAACTATTTATTATTATTACCATATTATTATTTCTTTTCTACAACATTCGATGCAATACTCCAAAAATTATAAACAATTAAGAACTAAATATAAAATGAAAACTATAACTGAAATAAAAGGTGTAATTTCCAATTACAACATTTATCAAAGTATCGTTATAAAGAAATAATTGTTGAATAGGAGATAAAACGGGTTGTTCACTAAGATGATAAATGTGGGTATGTAATGATATTTCGAAAACCTTTGAAAGATTTGACAGAATAGTGATTGGGCGATAATTTTTTTATTTCAGATGGATTGCCACTTTTGAATATAGGGCAAGTCCTTGCTACTTTCTTTAGTGCGAGAATGTTGATTGAAAAATACGTAACAAATTGCATATTTAAGGATATTTGCTTAACTTGGCATAACTTTGCAAATAATGGATAGACTAAGGATGTTTTTTTAACCTCAAAGTATCCCAAAGAAACCCTGAAAATTTTTACTGCGCTGCTATTTTTTTTATTGTGTTCGGAATGATTAAATTTGTCGTTTTTGCTAAAAGTTGTATTTTTAAGGACGTATTTTTCATTTTTTTATTAATTTTTTGAGGTTGAAAATGTTTTTTAGCAATAATTCATATTTTATTTTTTTTTTACAGCAAAAGATGTTAATTATTATTAGAAAAAAAATCTGTACGATCATTATTTCCCGAGTAATTAATTACCAAAGTCACGACTGACTTTTTTGCTTCGAACGACGATAACTCAGCGAAAAATCATCGTACAAGGCTTTTAGACCGCTCAAATTAAAAAAGATAAAATTATTCAAAAAAGTTTTACGATGAAATCACTGAAAAAAATTCATTGAAGTCCATGGACCTTTTGAAAGGCAAGCAAAAATTTCGAATTTTATTTTCCGTTGGTTTTCCTATGATTATTCAAAAACTGCTGATGGTAAAAAATTTTGAACTCAAGATTTGAGAACAAAAAACTTTAAATTGCTCTTTTTTTTAAATTGCTCTACGATTATTTTTCTACAAGTTACACCTAAAAAGTTACGATTTTTTATGTCCCTTAATTTTTGTGCCTAGTGTATAATATACGCAATGGTTGAACAAAAATATATCTGAAATCTTTAACTAATTGTAAGAAACTTCTGGATCTGATCATGCCCTGACACCATCTTACCTTATAATTTACTTAAAACATCAAGCTTTTCATTTTCAGAAAATTAATTGAAATGTCAAATAAGGATATTATCGATTTTGATACCAGATAAATCTGTATTAGTAGACTATCAACTTTGGTGTAGCAAATACAAACTCACCATTGGATAATCTGTGTGGTATTCTATCTGGTATGTTCTTTTTTTTATACAAACGTAATACTAAAATTAACTGGGATTATTTTTTAACTTGTGTTCAACATCAGCCTCGTATATTTTAAGGTGTGTTTTAAAAAGCATACGTTTTAGAAAATTTTTAGAAATTAGGGAATTAACAAAATACTTATTCTAAATAATCGAGTGTTTTCTTAATTATTCGTCAATTATTTGTTAAATATCAATTATTCCTACACAACACGTATATATTGTTTTGATAAAAATAAATAAATAGTACTCCTACTATTAATTAAAAACTTAAAATGTTTTGGTTTGTGACTATGTAAAGTCGTTACCATTGCATGAGCGTCGGTGTTTGTTTTTTAACATTCAACTATAGAGATAAAAAATGTATGTAGGTCTTTTAGCATTGCAAATGAAACACCTAATGAGAATTGAAATCGTCGTTAAATAATTGTATGCTTTCATAAAAAAATCAAACAACTCATGCTAATTTGAATAAATTTACGAAGTATTTTTGCTCCTCATTGTATGATAATTGCACTAATTAAAATACTTTGTGTAAATAAATTTGTGTACGTGTTGGTTTTATACATTAACAAATTTTGTGAGTCACTTACAATTCTGTAAATACCAATTAAAAAAGAAATAAGGAAAGTGTAAGAATATTATTACTTAATGAAAGTAGTGACAGGAATTAAAAATCTACACATATTTTGAAAGTGTATTCTGACGAAAGGATGCTCCTGATTGCACCTTTATTTTCCAGGGAGTTTTTCCAATTCTGTCAATATCAGCCTGCCCACATCCGGATGCGGTGTACGACTCAGTTCTTACGAAGACGAGAACGGATCCGTTCAGATGTTCTACCATGTTAATTTAGTGATACAGCAGGACAGATATTTAAGGCAAATTTCAGATCAAGAGAAAACCATACAATGTGTGCTAAAGGACGACGCGTTTCTCGTTAGGAGTAAAGCGGTGGAAAACGCTTTGAGAAACGATATAAAAGCAGGACAGACCAGCCATAGGTAGGAGGTAAATGTAATATTTGCGATATACAAATTAGAAAATAATGCGTGTTGTAAACTAATGTAGGTCAAAAATTGGCGTTATGTATTATCATGAAGGAGTGTAATGAAATACTTAATGAGGCAGCGTACTCCGTTCATTGTCGGACCTACGCTATTCGAAGTCAAGCAACGAAATGCTCGGTTGCGACTTGGATGGGTGACACGTGGTATCATTCTCATGCCGCGGTGGTTCTGACTTGGTATTTGGTAACAGGGCGGCAACTGGGCCAAATACTGGGCACATTGTCTGCGTGAGTTCGATTCTCATCAGTGGAAACTTGGCACGTCCCTCAGGGCTGAGTGTTTGTCCGCGTCTATATGTGTAACCTCTCCCTACTCAAGCCTACCTGTAGGCTTTCTGGGGAAGGTAGTCTACTTTCTGTGTGTCCAAACAAACAAACATTGTGTCCAAACATATTTCCCTGTCCTCCGTGGCTTTGCGAGTTAACCATGCCCTCAAATCGTTCGTGCAGAATGTCCATCATGGCATGCGCTGTGTGGCATGTAGCGCCGTCCTGTTAACCACACGTCGTCGGTATCCATATCATCCAGTTTAGGCTACAAGAAGTTGCTTATTGTCGATCTGTAGCGCTCGCCATTGACGGTTATGGCAATACCAGTTTAATTTTGGAAAAAGTACGGACTGATGATTCCTCCAAACCAAAATCCGCACCAAATAGTGACTTTCTCGGGATGCATTTGGTGCTGATGTATCTCGTGTGAATTGGTATCGTTCCAAATCCGACAATTTTGCTTGTTCACATATCTATTCATCCAAAAATGGGCCTCGTCGATAAAGATGATTTTTTTGGCGAAATTTGGGTCAACTTTTAACTGCTCCCGAACCCAATCAGCGAACGCACGGCGTTATCTATGGTCGTTTACCTTTAAGTTCCTGGGTCAGTTGGATTTTATACGGGTGCAGACCCAAGTCCTAACGCAAAATTCGCCAAGTTGAAGTCACAAAAAGGCAAAGTTCTTGTGAACGACAAGAAATTAACTGCCTCGGGTTTTCCCGTACACTCTCACGCACAGCAGCGATGTTTTCAGCAGACTTTGCTTTTCGGTGACGTACAGGTGTCGGCTGATTATTTATCTAACCGGTTGACTCAAATTTGGCCACCAAACATCGAATAGTCGACTAGGCGAGACGATTGTAGTGAAGATAACAATGCGTAGAACGTTTCTCGAACAGAGCACTGATTTTGAAAATAAAATTTTATAATTTGCACACGATGTTGAACGCGATAACCTTCCATGGTGATTTGCCATACACTGTTAACCAATTACTTGAGTATTTAGTTAGTTAGTTTGTTTTCTAAATAATTTACAATAAATTTGACATGTTGCTTTAACAACATGGCCGCTGTAACCTAACAAATTTCGAGCGTCCCTATTGCAAATTACCCTGTACAAATTGTAAAGCTCTTGTCAAAAAATATATAAATACTGGCGTATAAAGATGTTGGGTAATAAAATATTATACTTTATAACAAGACATAGGGAATATTGGTATACGATAAAGAATTGTAATAAAAACAGAAAATAACAATAAACAGATTTTAAAGTATATGCATGTAGAGAGCAGTCTCTCTACAGCTCATCGCTGTAAACCTCTATCAATAAATATATCTCAATCTTAGACTCTCTCTATACTATTATTTATTCTATCAAAGTAAAGCCCAATTGAATTACATATGTAAGTTTATAAGCACCCTGTATAAATACCTATGAAAAGTCTGATAGAACGTGGATTTTTTGTAAAAATTAAGCATCGAATTTTATTCTTGTCATAATATAATTTCTTTCACATTTTGCCAATCTTAAAGAAATCTTCCACATTCACATGGCACATGATGAATAGAAGTGAGTTCTAAGAAAACTATTACGGCATTATAGACGGTATAATTCTAAAGATCATTACTAAGGATTCGTTGTCTTCCTTTGATAAATTATACACGACACCAATGCGGTATCAAATTGTAGATTCGATTAATACGAACTAATAAAAGTTCAAACCTTTTCTTTTACTATAATTAGAAGCTGAGAGATATGAGAGATTAATGAATGTTCATGTAAAAGTAATATAGTTAGACGTACCGTTTACCTAGTTACCAGAACATATTTTCATATACAGTAACGATAATTATGCCAAGAATTTTATTTTACGGCGTCTGACTACGACTAGTAAAACGGTACACGATAAAAGGACATTACAGGCTTATTATGTATTAACATGATTTGTTTGTTTACTGTTACGAATGCCAGAGACAGCCGCAATAATTGATATGAACGGTACCTAGATGTAGCCTGACCTTGTCAAACAGAAGATAGAACGGATAGAAACGTGATTGAATAATTCGGCGGAAAATATTCTATGGCCATTCTATTAATTAAATATTTTATCCAATATGTTTTAATATTTCTGTGCATCTAAATTATATTAATAGATATGAACTGTACAGCTTGGCAAGAACAGAAAAAAAATTCTAATGTATGCGTATATAGAAGAAAGAGTAAGGCAGCATTAGAAGTAAAAAGGATGCACTTTACGCGCGACGAGATCGAACCCTGTCGATACATTCACATTCAATACATATTCTTCGATATTCGCTCTGGAAAAACCTCAATGTGACTGAGTAAATACCAGGCTATTTACTGCTAACCTCGTGGGTAATCCGATATCCCAGTTTTAAGACTTGTTCCAATTCTTGACAAGCTATATCTAAATGCAGCTTGATTTTGTGATATACAAAGTCATTGATCAGGAATGAAATTGATTAATTCAGCAATACATATTCTAATTCTTAATAAAATGAGAATGAGTTTTATAAGATCATTTTCCCTAATGCATCTAAATGGATTAGTATTGTGAACGGGAAATTCACAATGTTAACCGGATCTATTAGATGGATTCTACATCATCAAAGAGAACTAGTACTTCTCTGAAGCTGGGGGTATTTGCAGATGATCCACACCAGCATTTAAGTCGCGCTAACTGAAACTAGAACTGTCATATTCATATATGTAGAAAAATACAGTAAAATACTATTTATATGTACAAAACAAGGACAGGGGTACGTCATAGCCCAAAGACTTCTTTGGGCTATGATATTTTTGAAATTTTTACGTATTTCCAGTAAAATAGCGGTACCTATGCTGCTTCGAAATTTTTTCGTAATTGGGTCCTTGACATTTATGTGTCCCAAATAGTGACAATGGCGGTATGTAGCAACATCTAAAATTGCTGTTGCGGATGTCGGATCAACAGGAACCGACAGTTTTATTGCCCACAAAAAATATATTATAACTATTATGTAGATATTAAAGTGGTAGATAAAATATAGGAATTTACAATAACTATGTCGATGTTCAAAATTCATCAAATGAACACGTTAACTTCCATTTTCTTTATATTTATTAATTTATCAATTTATATCCTTCAAAAGTAAAGTTGGTTTCGAAGGGGACGAAGAACATTAGCAAAACTCCTTCTGTTAGAACACTAAAAAAACAACGTCAAATGGGTTAAAAATTTGTAATAATAAGTGGTTAATATTTTAAAATATACTGGAAGGTTTATATTAGCGTGTGGTCTATAAAATAGGGTAGAAAGTACTGTTTTTTAACTAAACGATCCATACATTCAGACGCTTCCTTTGTAAATGCCTTGTGTTTTCAACAATATACCCTAATATTCTAAGTTATGTCAGATATTATATCCACATTTTCTTAGAGCTGATAAATGCAAGCAAATTATGAAGTGCCAAACCGTCTCGATCGTAGATTCGAAAAGAACAGGTCTTTCTATTTTTTCGCAAATATTTATTTAGTGACAAAAATCGTCAGTCGTTCAGTGCTCTAGTATTAATTCATCTTCTTATTTTGTTTTAGAGTTGGAAGAATGAAAGACGAAGGTTGGTCAAAGGAGCTTGAAGGCAAGCAGTTGGAGGAGGAATTAAATGACGCGTTGTCGGCATCAAGAGCTTGGATGGAAATCATTCCCGAGAAAGCAGAAGAAAGGCCTTCTGGAACGCTGCAAGTTGGAGAAACTGCGTTGCTTACTGTCAAATCAACGTTACCAGGTGAGATAATTCTTAAATAATTTTCTTCATAAATATATGAAGCAAATATTTCATCATTTATTCATATTGATTGAGTTTTCAACTACCTTAAGTCTATTTTTATGTTGGAAAACAAGACATGTGTTATGCTACATATGCCCAAACCTGTACAACAGCATCGTTTACAATAAGCTTAGATAGGGCAGCTATTTAACCTAAAATAAAACTGCACTAAAGGGTTCAATATGCGGGATACTTCATAATATGTGAGACAAACTTCAAAGGGGTGATTGAGAACCTCGAAAAAATACAAGAAAATCCCATCAAACATACGTCCAAAACCCTTTTATTTTCGAGTTATATGAATGTTAAAAATTTTAAAAAGAATTGTGATGCTTTTGACGGATAAAAAAATAGTTTTCACATTATGGTTTTCAATATTCAATGCTCTTTGCATTTAAGAAAAACTTCGTTTCAAATAAGCTTCGTTTCTTTAAATAAAATAAATAGACTTTTGTATCAAAAAATCATTTCTTTTTAATATGGAATGCCTTTTTGATCAATTTAAGTGTTGATATACTACATCGAAAAATGTATAAAAAAGTTAGTTTCAAAATTGTGCTAGAACGTTATCATAAAGAAAAGAAAATAATTTCGGAAAAATCGCCGGTTTCTGATGATTGTTATGAAGATTATGAGCTGATATTTTTCCCAAGGATAGCCGTTATTCACTTCTATAATGTATCCAAACTTGATTCAAATCGGTTAAGCCGTAATTGAAAAAAACGTATTTTATGATTTTTCGCTTCTTTCGATTTATTGAAAAACAAAAATAGATAGAAACTTGCAGGATCAACGTATCTCATTAGCTCCAACATACTTTCAAAAGATGATCTAGATATCCCTCTGGGGCCGATTCATTATGCTCATCGTCCTGTGGCCTTTATGTTGGTAACCTGATTGATGAACAACATATGCTTCAGCCCAATAATACGGATTGTAAGGCAGCTTTATCAGTAAATAAAACATGACAGAAAATTAGACTTGGAATGTAAATTGTAAAAACCAAATGCGATATTCTTTTAACGGGGGAGTGGGGGGACCAAGTTCTTCTAGTGCCCTCACAGAATGTTGTAAAAGAGTGGAAGGTTGTTGTTGCTCCAAAATTATACATACTGCAGAATGCCCGATATTTTCTTGAGTATCGAGTGCTGATGCTTGGGCTGGTACCCTTGAACCGTTTTATAGTATATTTATAGTATGGTGGCGTGTTATACAATAGATTGTACTTTTGCGCCATCTTCGTCTGGACTATTTTCATCACCTGATTGTGTCTTCCCAGATATGCTGAAATTTGCAAAGCCGCACATCCCCAATTATATGGTCGATTATCTTTCCTGATCTATTGCACTTAAGACACTTGTCTTCCACCTCCTTTTTTAATGTATATATCTCTCGCAGTTGCTAGTAGGTATCGCGCCGTCTTGGTCTGTTACAATGAAGCCTTCGGTTTCCGAGTACGAGTGTGAACACGCACATTTTATTGAGGCATATTGTTAAGGACATAAAAGGTACATTCTTAAGATATGTTACTATCCAGCAATATATCTTCTGAAACGACACAACGACCTTTAGTGTAATTCTCTCTCACATTACTAACATTTCGAAATATTCCTTCTATTTTACTAATAGTCAACGATCATCGATCGATTTAGGAGACTTTAAATAACTTACAAACATCAACTTGTGTACGGGTCCTACCTTCATAGCCATCCCATCATCACAAAATATCTATCAGTTGTGTTTCACTTAAATGCACCATATTTTGAAAACTGTAGCAATAGATAAGTAAAATTTTTACCCTAACCAATCGATGCAAGTGATCAAGTAAATTAAAACAATACAACATTTGAGAAAGAGTAGATAAATACTCAAAAAAGTCACAACAACATTTAAGAACGGAAAAATGTAAAATTATCAAAAATGTATCTAGAATCTATCCTGGAGTAGGTTGGAACCTTTGGTGTGAAGACAACACTAACTGAGTTTTCCACAAAACACCAAAACACTATACACTATACTCGACGCGCGTTTCGCCAACAAAGTTGGCATCATCTGGAGATGATTAAAACTAATCTTATTCTAACAATGTATCCTATTTATACCTAGATTACTGACTATAGCTCAGTGAATCCGTACCTTTGACTACAGTCAAAGGTACGTAGGACAGACCAGACGATCTATTCAAACCAGGTTCAAAGAGCACATGGCGCATCTCAAATATGGTAGAATATATAAGTCTAGTGTTGCCCAACATGCCTTCGAGAACAACCGTAAGATAGATGTTAGCAACTTAAAATTAATTAGGAATGTAACAAATGCAAGACAGTTAGATGCATTTGAAAGTTTAGAAATAGAAAAATGTAAAAATAGTATGAATAGTTACAGAGGGCCTATTCCACATAGCCCGCTTTATTGGCTAGTTACTCACGATTCACTGAGCCGCGGCCGTGACGGTCGTGGTTGATGAGCCGCAGCCGTGACGGTCGTAGTTCAGTGAGCCACAACCGTGACGGTTATAGTTCGGTTTCAACCCCCCCCCCCCCCCCCCAGTGAGGATCGTGGTACTGTTCTTACTTATTCTTGGAAAAGGCACAAGGTAATAGTAACAATTTGTATAATTGTTACCAAAATAATTATTAGAACATTAAAATATGTGCATATTCTTGTATATTTTGAGAAAACTATATAACAAAATAGATTTTAACATTGCACATGTAATAAAAATAATTTTCAACAATATTTTATTATTTTTGACACCATAAAATGATAATCGCGATATTCTAAAAAAAAGTAACCGAATTTCAAAATCCAACCCCCCCCCCCATGGTAAAATTCTAGATCCGCCACTGTATACATAGTATACTCTAACTCTACTCTATACTATATACTATACATAATTCATTATACATACATACATATACTTATTGGGAAAATCTTCAAATACAACAAGGTTGAATTACAATGATACAGATACATAGACGTAATTAATGTAAACATTATAATGTTATATTATGACACAAGAAAGCCGACATTCATTTCATTCGTACCGACGAATCATTGGTACCAAGAAAATCAGAATAATTACTTTTTAATTAATTTTTAAATTGTAATGTGATTTTTAAATTTCTTGTAGTATAATACCTCTAGGAGAAATATAACACTGGCTAAACAATTACCAATTACTACAAGAAGAAACGCGGGCTTCAAGTGGTTTAAATTCAAAAAGACGCTTCGACTTGGAATATTATTTCCACTGGTATCATCGGTATACTTCGTGCTTTGTAAAATATTCTTTTGCCATATATCCATCAAACCTGCAGCCAGAATACGATGTATCATTCTATTCATGTCCTCGTAAAGTGGAAACCCTTTCCGCATGTATCCGTTTATACGAAATGTAACGATTTCACCGAAACAATATATGGAAGGTATATTTGCTGAATTATAATTATTATAAACAGATTTGACATAACATTTCTGGAAGCAACCAGCTGCGTTTCGTTGAACCACTATTGAATTTAGACAATTATGTTTATTTGTACAATCTATCCAACGATCAAAAATAATATGTCGATTGGGATGGTCCTTAAAGTATTTCTTACTCATAGGTGGGAAATACGTCTTCAAGTTGTATTTATAAATCTTCTCCATGGTGTCGTATTTTTGAACGTAATGTGACTTTGTTAACACGCTTATTAAAAAAGTCTGATATATCAAAGTAGTGTATATGTTGTAAAATAACAAATTGATGACAAGAAATCGTACTAATAAGGTCCTTGGGCTAGGTACTGAAATTCCGACACATAAAGAAAACACATTTTGAAGTACGTTTATTATATTTTTGTAGCATCGTCTTTCGTTTTCGGACCTGTAACTTGCATACCAAATCACGATAGTTGTAATGGCATTAAAAGATTGCATCAACAACAACGTTTTCCAATTTGCGTGAATATGGAATTCACTTAACACTAAAGAGTATGGTACACACCACTTTAGGCTATCTTGAACGTAGCTCATGGAAGCATCGTAACAAAAGTGCCTTTCCGGATTCGCAAAGTAAGAGCCTAAGGCTATATCTATCTTGCCTTCTGATAACAGTCGCAAATTTCCGGTTGCGAAGCCATTTAAATTCGCATTTCCCCAGCCACCTGAAACGTTAAATATCTTATACATGACTTTTACATGCAAGCGATTTGCTACTAAATTCATTAAATTAATTTCAGTTCCTTGTTTCGCATAATAATCATCTGTATCATCCACAGTATTATTCTGTAAGTTTTGTATATAAGGAGGAATAATTATAACTCCTACTGTCACTACCAAGTTCTTAGTCAATTTGGGCTTTGAGAATAAAGTTGAGTTTGTATAGTATTCGCCAAATGAGCAATGACCAATAGTTTTTGTAAACTTTTCGTAGTACTGGACGTCAATGGCCTTGAAATATTTCGGTTTAGTAATATCAAATACGTAAGGATTTGCAGCACTTGGTAAGAAAACAACTCCATTCAATATTCTTTCCTGCCAAACCTCTCTGTGGATCTTTGCTACAACTTCTCCTGATTCCTGAAAATCGGTTAAATATACTAACAAGAACTTTGTATTGAAATTAAATTGTTTTAAAGTCCTCAAAGTTGCTTTAGCTTCTATTAACTTTCTGAATTGTACTATAAAAAGCTCGGGCCTTTTTAGTGTATATATATAGTTTTTATCGTTAGATAAACATCCGTTCTGTTCTCTGTTTTCAACTATAACGCTCCATTTTGTATTTTCCATAAGGAATGGAAGAAGTTCATGACAGAAATCAGATGCATTTTTTATCGAAATTAATATTGTGCCACTCTGCCTAAATGTTTTATTACATATCGAAGTAATGCAAAGACTGAGGGAGTGTTGTATTGTGATACCAGATGGTAACACAAAACACAAACTTATGTTTGCCAGTAGAATAATATATCCTCTTAACATGTCTATGTTAAATCTGGTACACGTGAACTAATGAAATGAGATATTGTAACTATGTTCTAAATAAAAATAGTTTTTAATATTTTTTAGAAAATCCAATTTTAATAACTGCATTATTGACATAATTATCAACTACAATATATCATTTATTCTAACGATATTTTAATGTTAGTGTATCTTTCTAATTTCTATCATTATCGAATACAACGTAACTTAACTAACATTTTGTATTTCTCTGTTACCTGCATTATTTATACAAATTTACTATCTATTTAAATACATATTAATTCGAAATATGTATGATTCCATAACAGAAGACAATATTTACACAAAATAATTATCTCTTAATTATAGTCTTAAAAAATACTTTGAAGATAGGCCTCATGATCTAAGGAAATACGAAATAGATGCAAAGAAAAGTATTCTAAAAGCCGTTGCATTTCGTAAATATGACAAAAGTATGACCAAAACATACACAATAAAAAAATGGTTGAATAAATTTTATGGAAATTTAGTCATGTTTACTTTCGAGCTCAATGATATTACAATAATTTATATGGAAGCAGCATAAATTGAAATGAACGACTGACAATTTTGAATAACTTAACATAAATAACTGTATGTTAAGTAACACAGAGTTACTTAACATATAGATCAAGTGGGCCTGTACAGGTCCACAAAATGAACAGTTATATAACAATCACTGTTAGAAGTAGTGACAAATATACAGGAGACCAGTTTTCCATGGATACTGTGATTAAAACTGCAAGTTTTAATCGTCTCCTGATTATGGCAACTTGATTGGCGACACGTGCGTAGAGTAATGTATAATATTTTGTTGGTCGTGGCAAACTGATTTCCTGTTTTCATTGCTGCATCAAAAATTTCAGCCCTTTCCCAAAGATATTCCAGGTTATAGTAAGCTTAAGTTATAATAAAGTTATAATTAATGTTTAACGACATTGGGTATTAAACATAGACAATACTGAAGAACGATGTGAATGGGAATAAGTGGCAAATGAAATTACAAGTGTGATTAATTACTACACAATTATATAATATTAAATAGCAGACAAAATATAACACCTCGAAGTAGTTGACATTTATTGATGGAATTCTGTATACATTATCACTCCATTTTTAAATAAAATTTTTAGGGGCTTAGTTTTGGTTAATTTATTTATTTTATATTTTTGTTATCAAAAACAATGTCCACAGACAAATACGTAACAATTTTACTTAACATAATGGGTTTGAAAGAGATAGCATCACGTGAATAAAAGTTAACCAACTGTAATTAGATGATGTTGGCCGGATGATGGAAGTACCGGACGACAAAGATACATTATAGAGCATTTTGTCTACAAACATTTCTCTTTCGTACAAGGATGTATTTCGTCTACATTATAGCATACGATCACTCATACATATAATTAGCCTGCGCTATTATAGAGAGTGGGGCATAGGAACCTGACCTTCGGTTTTTGATTGGCGCATATTGGCGACTGGTTTAGCTGAGGTTGCGGAGGTTAAGTTAGGGGATAGCATATCTGGCGCCATTTCAGTAGCCATGGATCAGTAGACCGGGTAACATCATACGTTCATAATTGATACGTTTTTTTAAGAACGGTGAATCAGTTATTACAACTCTCAATAGACTATTTCATTTCTAAAACCGGCAGGTTCCTATGTCCCACCCTGTATATACAGGAGGTTCTACATCCCATCTTTCTTCCATTTCTAAAAACCTTAGCCAATCCTATACATCAGCAATATAATGCATGACCATATAAAACAATAGTAATTTTAGGCTTCTTGGAAGTTTCTCAACTGTTTCTTCATGATCACTACGATCCCGAACATTTCCAGTTAAACGTACAACTCATCAATAATAGGGAAAAGTGTGAGATTTTCTGTGTATGCGTAAAAGAAAATGTTAGGCATCGATCGGATGGAAAAGGATGCACTTTACGAGCAGCCAGATCGAACTTCATTCCAGATTCACATTGCACATACATCACTCTGCAAATGTCTCAATGCGACTGAGGAAAGACCAGGATATTTACTGCGCATCTCGTGGGCGGTCCGATATCGCAGTTTTAAGACTTGTTCCTATCCTTGACGAACGGTATATGGAAAGACGAGAGAGGACTGGAGAAATCTACTCCACTTTATGCAAACTCTAGAAACTCTTCGGTGTAAGGTTTACGTCGCTGGTGATTGATCATCTCACTCAATCCACGACGGGGACTTAATGAATGCATAGTCCATCGAGGAGAGTTCAATTCACTATTGGGTTTTACTTTTCAAGTTTCTTTTTTTTTATCCAGCTTGTAATTATGTGTCTTCAGTTGGTAATTTAGTATATTATCGACTAATTAGTTAATACAATGAAATAAGAATATACTAAAAATTAAAACGAATACTTGAGCCCAAAATTATTATCTGTTTATATCCTGTCGCTGATCCTTTGGCCTTGTGCCAATTATTAGTTGAACACTTTATTGGAGCAAATTCCAGATTCCAGAACATATGTTAAATCAACTTATTTTCATTTTTGATTTACGTATACATTCTTGTTCATCTTTTATTATTTAATTTATTTATTCTACACAATCTGAGGTCCATATGTTATTAATAAATATCCTGGCCTATGATGAAACATTCATTATTATTACAGGCGACTATTAAGAGTTCTGTTCAATCAGAAGCAAACTTTTTGAAGAACATATTTGTTTTTGATTGGGTAAAATTTTTAAAAGCCACACTTTTGTAAAACGTAAAACAAATTATCTTAAGTTCTTCAAATATATTTGACATAATGATTCAAATTATCATCATCAATTCATCACTTATTCTGTGATAAAATACATAATATTTTATAAAATATCAACCATTTGTACGCATCAAAGACGGGCTTTCACGGTCTAATAGTATTTTTCCTTGGATTTTGGGCAGATCTTGTATCAAACTGAAACTTGTCGACTTTTCGACGTTTCCTGAATTATTGCAAGTCTTCTTCAGGGCTACTTACTAACTTAAACATTGCTTATTATAATCTGGGTGATATTGCATGTAGATCGTTTTCACTCACGGATTAGTGATTTCCAAATATCCACAGCTTGTGTTACAGTTGGAGTTACTTTGAATATTTAGGAGTTTCTACAAACTCCTGATTATTATTTGAAAATGTTCAGGTTCAGATTAGGAGTTTAATTTGATGGAAGAGGAGGTTTCAAAAAGAGATGTTCAGCCACTTCGGAGCTGCCAATATTACGAAGATAAGTACAATGATCATGCTCTTTGACTCTGGTGGTAACATAATGACCTGCCTCACCAATATGGATTCTGCCATATAAGCACACGATACCATAAATATCTTCTGTACTTTGTAATGAAAGTATGTCTTTGACAGGTTTCATCAACTGAATTTACAATTTGCAAACGTAGAGCAATTTCAAGAACCTTGGAGATGCATTCTATAACATTTTGAACATATGGATTCATAAACATGTCATATATCCTAAACCCAATCAGTAATGAGTATAGTATCTTCTGAAAATGCATTGCTATACAATGCATTTGTCAATGCATTGCTATATAATTTGTAAACTAAGCAACTTTCAAGTATTCTCTGTGTACGTCATAGGCACAGTTTTTTCTCTGCCCACATGTGAAAGAAGTATACTTATAAACTCTGTGAATTTCTCTTATAATAAATTAATTCCAACGAAAATGTAATAGCTGCTAAAGTATTTCCAAGCAACAATAATAAGAAGGCCGATTTTAAATTGGCAAAATTTAGAAAAACGGTCTTACTTCGGTCGTTATTTCTGGAACTGAACACGTTTACGTTCCTTGTACGAAGCGAAATATTTTCTCGCCATTTTTCGATAAGTCCTGCAGCAATAATGCGATGTATCATAGTGCTGATATCTTCGTGTAATGGAAAACCTTTCCTCATTAATATATTCACGAAAAAGGGTATTTTATTAAAACAATGCAACAAGGGGGCATTTTCTTCCGAAATATATCTAGTGGAAACATAGTCAACGAAGAATTTTTGTACACAGACAGCTGATTGTTTTTCTCTTGCCACTGTATTTACGCATATAGATATATTCCTACAGTCTCTTGGTTTATCCCAGATAAAGTGGCTATCCTTGTAAATACCTTTTAAGTATCTTCTACTAATCGGTGTGAGATATATTTTCAAATTGTGTTTATGAATTTTCTCTAAATTGTCATATTTCTGCACGTAGTCTGTTCTTGTCAATATACTAGTTAGAGAAGTTTGATAAATCAGTGAAGCGTTTATACTCAGGAATAATACAGCCGTAAAGAAAATTCTCACCTTAAGTGTTCGTGGGGCAGTGACAGGCATTCCTACACTCAATGCAAATACATTCAGAGAAACATTCGTTACGTTTCTATATAAATGCAATTCGGTTGTAGTCTTATTACTTGTATACCAGATTATCAACGTTATTACTAAATAGAACATTAACAATAATAGATAAATTATCCAATCTGAAATCATATACAGTGTCGTTGAGAATCTGCTTAAAACTAAGGAGTATGGTGCACACCATACAAAGTTGTCTTGTGTGTAAACCGGGGAAGCATCGTAACAAAAAGATCTTTCCCAAGTAGTGTGGTAGGCTCCCAGAACCATATCAGTTTTGCTCTCCGTTAATCGTTTCAAAGCTTCCGTCGCACTGCCGTTAGAAAATACATTACCCCATCCGGATCGGTCGCCAATTATATAAATCACTTTTATATTCAAAACACTTGCTATTAGATTGATTAGATTCACTTCTATTCCTTGGTTTGCGAAATAGTCATCCCTTCTGCCGGCAGTGTTGTTTTCCAAATTCATTACAAATGGTGGAATTGTTTTGAAGTCTATTGTCACAGTAAGATTTGCTGAGAACTTTGGTCATCCCCTAGTGAACAAGGTCGTTATGGAGTTTTTATAATATCGACCGAAAGAACACCAATCCGTTACTCTACTTTTTTCGATACTATAACTATGTTTTATTCCTTCAGAAAAATTTGTTGTGTAGACACCATATATCTGGGGAAATTTAATATTTGATATTAGAGAAACTCCGTTTACTATTTTTTCTTTCCACATCGCACCGTTGATCTTCGAAGCTATTTCTAAGGGGTTTTCGAAATTGACCGACGGCGACGGTACGACGATATACTTTGCCTTAGGGTTGAATTGTTTTAAGACCCTTAGTATTATCTGAGTCTCGGTAGTATTTCTAGGATTTACTATAAATAAGTCAGGTCTTTTCAGGATATATTTTGAATTATCAGCAAAATTGTTTTCACTAGTCGCATTTTCAATTATTACATTCCATTTTGCGTTACTAGAAAAATATATAAGCATTTTATTTAATAGAGACACATTTGAAATTGAAACAAAAATGATCCCACCTTCTTTTAGGTATTCTTTGCATATTGTAACAACGCATTGTGCTAACGATTCTTCTGATTTTAAATCACCTGTTATTATAAAACCCATGGCAACATTGACAACAAATATAATGAAGTATATTTTGAAGATGTCTTCCATTATTCTTTATCTTTGGTAATAAGTATGTTCAATAAAGTATATCACATTAACCTCCAGTCCTTTAGAAAAGTCAAAGGGTGTCGGGCACACATCTACTATTAAATACAACCATGGTCGATGTTTTTCAATTAGTTTCTCGACTACTAAAAATAACGATATGAATTGGAATATGAAAGGCTAAAATGACGTATCAAAATATGGTATAATGAGAATTTAATGTTGTTTACTTAATATTGTAAATAACAATTTGCATGTGCTTCTACGTGTTTGATTTAATAATTTAGAAAAATTCCATTCTTAGATTTGTTAAGAAAATAACAAACGTTTCCGTCATTTTTACGATTAAGGGGGTTGATTTTTTCAATGAAATAAATATCTTACTTAATTGAATCTCTTGTTATTAGATAGTAACATTATTGTATCAATAAATTGTAATTATATTCAGATATACGAGTATAAGTAAATTTTATTTAAACAATAGTATGTTTAATGAAACACCTTGTATAGTATCTAATCTTAGGCTCTAAGTGAATTTGTCTAAGTGAATTAATATATCAGCATGCAGCCCAAGCATTAGCCTAACGTATTGTCGTAACCCTTTAATTGATGTAATAAGAAAATTTGAAAGTGGATGGTGTTTCCTACAATTCACTTTATTTTCAACGTGTTGTATTTTGAGAATCATTATTATTACGTCTATATAGAAATTTTTAGTTATAATAAATTTAATAAAGTCTTATATAAAGATTTTGGAATTTCCGTTGTGTTTTATTACAAGGAGCGATTAACAAATTAAAAATTTTAAGCCGATGATTACTTTTTGATATCAAATAAGCCGTATAAAATAGACCCCTTCTGCTTCAATTCCTGGTTGTAAGTCTAACGTTTATTTCTGTTGATTTTCTCTCTAGAACAACTAAATCGGCTATCCGAGAGTTATTGTCCATTTCAATGGATTCTGATTTTTAATTATTTTTAATTAAATTTATGTACAGGGTAGGGCATATGAACCTGATGATTTTTGAATTAAAATAGCGTTGAAAATATGAAATTGTTTATTGAGCGTTTCCTATCAAAACAGAGGTAATTCAATGTCATTTAATTTTTTGAATAGAACGTCTGTCAGATAAACTGCGCTATTGCGTACACATTGTTTTAATTAACTTCGAATATTTCTTATTACTCTCTGTATCATCTTTCGAGTATGCACCTTTCTGTTGGGATAACCCCATGACTATAATTACAATACATCTGATCTGGAGAAGTGAGCCACGTCTGACATAAGCAGAAGACTCTCCATACCTTCGTCTGACAGAGATTGCACAAAATCGGCAAGAAATTGCAGACGTGCATCTGCAAGTAATTGTTCTGTAGAATTCAGGCGATTAATTAAGTCCGTATCGCTTAGTTCCTGAACGACCCCATTGTATAGAGACGAATGTCCTTAGGCAAAATTCTACTGAGGCTTCGATTTGAAATTTGTACGACACTACCTTGCCTCCTGGCTAAACAACGTAGATTATATTGGACTGCTGTTCTTACATTTTCGATGGTCTCGGGGGTTCACTCTGGGGCTTTTTCTTTAAAGCAGAACCACTCTGTCGAAAATTAGGCACCCATAACTTTATGGTATCACGGCTAGAAACGACACTGAATTCCGAAATGTATACAAAATTGTAGCTGAGTTTCGATAACTGATTATTCACCCTTTAAAAGAAAACTGTTTTATCACGAACGCACAATACTGCCCAGTCCACAACTCCATGCGGACTGAAACGGCATTATATGAGCTCGTTCCTTCCTCACACTAAATATGATCAGTTCACGCAGTCGCCGGTAAACAACAATTAAATATCATCAGGTTCCTATGCCCCACCCTATATATATATATTTTAGATTAAAGGGGGTTATACAGGTGTATATATGTATGATACTATATAAAATATTTAATTCAATGAAGTGTGAAATATGTTTATACATAATATTATAGAACATGTTTAACTTTCATATAACTACGATAAATGTTATTAATGATATCAGTAATAATTATATTTAACCACTAACGTTTTCAGCTGGAATTGGTTGGAGAGTAGTAGAATGCGTGGCTCACGATGGCTTAGGAGATTCCTCACAGAAACTGTTGGATCAAGAAGGATGCCCAGTAGATGAACTACTTATGCCCAAATTAATTTATGGACCTACGCGACCCATTGCCCTGATGAGGCACCAGGAGGCTATCTCTAGGTTTGCGGCGTTCAAATTCCCAGACAGGGATCGCCTGCATTTGTCCTGCGGATTGCAATTATGCAGAGGATTGTGTCCCAAGGTGCGAAATATTACTAAAAGTTAATTTTAAAATAATATAAATACGTAGGAGGGCGTATTTTTTATACAACAATCACAATTGGAAGAGTACAGGCAAAACTGACAGTGAACAAAATTATAATAAATACAAAAATCTTTGTCATAATACAAAGGGCGATGTTTGTCCATTACGCTACTCTTACACTTAACCTTAAAAATAAACTATATGTTACATAAATAATTAAGTTCAATCACAATTTATTAATATGTATTTATACTAAGTATCTAATACAGATGTATGCTACTTGATTAATTAATCGATGTGGAGTCAACTTGAAAGTTTATTTAAATGAATTACACTAATACTTAAGAAAAGGTGATACAAATACAAATATAGACAGATATAACACAAAAGATATGTGTACACGAACAAATATGTACGATAAATGTACATAAAAACTATTAACTGTTTAAGAAAAGGGCCTTAATTGTTTTCTTAAACAATATTGTTTCAATATAATTATACAATACAACTGCGATGTATGTAAATGATCTGCGAAGCAGAGCTGTAGAGTACTTAGGCATACTTAAGATATTTTTATTTCTAATATAAGCATTGTGCCATGTACGTCTCAGTTGCAATTTTTATGCCAGGTACATAAGTATTCCAGTGTTTAATAATTTATTACCAAAGACTAAATATTGTTGTTTTACTAAATTATGATTTTACTTATGATTTTTATTTTGTAAGAAATGTAATCATATTCCTTCAAACGACAACATATATTTTGAATTAACTGTACTCGGCTTTTTAAAATTTGATCTAAATATGGAAAATATACTAAATCCTAATAATTAAAAATGAGTAATACTAAAGTTTCAAGAAGTCGCTTCCTAATATTAAAATTTAAAATATTTCTATTTGAATATAATAGTTTTAAATAAATACAAGGCTTCTGGATTAGTTTTTTTAACGAATTAATAATAATGCCATGTTTTCATCTAACATGATACCTAAATTTTTGGCAACATTTTTAGAATTAACACTGACCTTCAATCTATATGATCCT
Organism: Rosalia funebris; assembly: GCA_037954035.1. NCBI lineage: Eukaryota > Metazoa > Arthropoda > Insecta > Coleoptera > Cerambycidae > Rosalia > Rosalia funebris. Next base: position 17,475,571 of record JAZFAV010000016.1, on the reverse strand, counting down.
CAAAATTGTAGAATTTTAGATTTTTGGAAAATGATACAATATTATCAAGATTTTCATTAATTTTATTAGATACTTTAGCTACCTTAGAATACTCAAAGTGGTGCAATATTTGACAGTCATCTGGATATTCCTGTATCGTGGCATATTTGGAACATAAAATATGTCTACTGTACAAAAACATGTATAAAATATGACATATAAAAGTGAACAAAATAGGACCCAATATTGACCCTTGTGGAACTCCAATCAAAATCTTAATGTATCGTATCTTTGCAGGTATTGTAGATCGAAGATTATTATGCATATATCAACAAAAATAGAAATAATTCTACTACTCTAATAAGAACTAAGAAAGATTTATTGAACTCGGCAATTGATTAATTTTGTTAAAATTCCAATACTTTCATTTAATAAATTGAATTAGGACAATAAACGAATTACAAAAATAATCAGAATAATTGTAAAAACTAAATGTTATATTTGAGTATAGATCTTAAACAGATAAGAATTTTGGAATAGTGGTTTTAATCGTATATAATTTTGTTGCTACTATTTTCTTAATCTTCCTTTTTCCTTCCCTCCTCTTAATTTTTCTTATTTATCTACCTGGTTGAGCAAATACATGATTGTAATTATGAAATTACAAATATTAACTTGAATATACAAGTAACAACTCCATTATATAACTTAAATAAATAAAATAGAAAAATATATCATTTGTAAATACTTACAAAGAGACATTTAACTTCTATCTTCTTATTTCTGCGAGATACTCCGAAGGTATAAGTTAAAAAGTGTTATACAAAACAATGATTGCGATATATCCAATACGGATAGTTTTTATTGCCAATATTTAATATGATATTCGATTTACTGTACTTCTGCCAGTGGCGGCTCGTGGTATCAATATTAGGGTAGGCGATAGTGGCGTATGAGCTTCATCAACCCATAAAAATAGCACCTTAGACGAAAATTTAAAAAATTTTCAAGGTCACGCGTTTTCCTGGTACTTCAGAATTTCAATGATTGAATTTCATTTATACAAAAATATAGACTTTCACAAGGATTTTTTGAACTTAATACCTCTTTGTTATTCGTGAATAATAATAGTTATTGTGGGTATAAATAAATTGGAATAAACGAAATATATTTATTGAGTATTATACCTATATTATGTAAATTGGGTTGGCAATAATACATTATTTTAGGGCGCTTTAGGATATAGGCCTCCTCCTCCCCTCACAGCCTTCCTTAACCATCGCCATTATTGACTGACAATTACAAAGTGGATACCTACTACTTTTTATAATTTAAATTAATGCGCCTATCTTTAATTAATGAAAATTTGTTAATTATATTTTCCGTGAAGTCATCAGATTTCTGAAGTGTGCTAAATAATTCCTTCTCAATTGAAATAAGTGCAAGCGACGATAAACGTTCATTCTTCATAGAGTTCCGACTATGCGTTTTAATACGTCTTAAACAAGACAAATGTCTTTCAACCGATGTACTTGTTGCTGGAATTGTAGCAATTAAAACAATAAGTTTAAAAACCTCTGGAAATATTTCTCGAAATTCATATTCCACAAAATATTTCAACATTGACTCGATATTTAATGTTTCAAATTGATCATCACAATAGGTATATAACCCAATATCCCCAGTAATGTCACGGCTTATTCAATGCGAAGGCGTCTTCGGATCTGCCGAAGACCGCCGATCTACTTCAGGCGCCGATTGCATTCGCCTTCAACTGCTTTATTTAAAGAGTATAATTGGCTGCAGACGTCTGAGCTGCGATTATTTTGCCATTACAATAACGCTGTTTGTCGTCTTACCGACATCTGGTTGACGTGTTAGCTATCGATTTTCAGGCGGTGGGATGGAGAACCGAGTCTGGTCTGGTTGTTCTGTTTAGGAATAAAATGATTTAATTCGGTGTAGCGCGGCGCCGTGCGGACTGCGGTGGTATATATAAAGGGTGTTTACGGCACCAGCGCCGCCGACGGCGATAGATAATTTAATTAGTATAACGTAGGTATTATTAATTATATTAAATATTTCTGTATTATCAGGTACGTTAACAGTTCATTGTAATTGCGCTGTTATGAGAAATGACATAAAATTTTAAAGGTAGGCGGCGCCTACCTTGCCTATCCCGACGAGCCGCCACTGACTTCTGCTGAGATTAATGCTAAATATTACGAATTCCTTGACTGAGTAAAGTTTGAATACAAATTTATCGATCATTAATACGTGCTTAAGGTGTGATCGATTATTAATACATGCTTAACAAAAACAAGTATATTAACTACATTAATATAATTGTTTTTCCATAATTTGCGTGTTGGTGATGAGTCCCAACAGGGAGAGTTTGGCATCTCTCCCTAGTCATAGATGGATTTGTCCTCGTCTATACGTATAACCTTACCTCTGCAGCCTGAGGCTTTCGAGGAAGAAGGTCAATTTTTGTGTGTCCAAACAAATTTTAAATAAGATTGCCCTTTGTTTTCTTCTGTATTTTCATTCCCAAAATCAGTAAAACTTTTTACATATCCTTCTGCTAGACTACTGGTTTCCCAACCTTTCTAATGTTTGAGGGTTGAAACTTACCCAAATTGCACCTTCGCCAAATAACTTAAATTTTCTTACAGGAGTATAACAAATCTAAATATTTTGTTTTCGTATTTTACATTTTCTAAACTTAATCCTTAATTTTTTTTTATTTTTTGGGTTATAGAAATTCTCTTAGCCCAAATATATATATTTATAACTCAATAACGACAAATTTATTGAATTTATTAAAATAATCACGTCTTCCAATTATGATTTTGATGTCTATACTTAAGTCAATCATTCAACTATGGTAGATGTCTTCATTTGTCAATCTCTTTTGTTATAATCGTCATCAATCGTTTAAAACGTCATTTTTAATTAACAAAATGCTTTGTAGCATGCTTTGAGAATATTTCAACAACACTTTGTTCATAATGTTACATATAATAAACATGATATGTTAAGTTTATGTCTATTTCTACCATAACTAACATAAATTACACTAAAATTCTTAAAAATTACTAAATATAATATTCTCTTTAGTTTCACTGTATAATCAATTATGAGGTGATTTTTAAAGTATTAGTAGAAATGTTATAACCTCATTTTTTCTCTTATTACTCGTAGATCAAATGCAAGGAGTACGATACAGAAAACAGAACAGGGAGAATGCTGTCAACAGATGGAGAAATTTTAGAGCGACTAGAAGTATTCAATAGTATCGAAGTATTAGCTCCCGAGATTGATGATGTAAGGAAGGGCGATAAACTTCAGGCTAGTGGTAAGTGGAGTTGTCGGAAGGGTCAGAATTTTGTACATAGCTCTCCACCTTCTACAACACTGTACCTCTTTAGATTTCCGATGCCTTGTATATTAATATATGTAAATATATTTTTTGCACATATCTTTTCTTTTTCTTTCCTTTGCACATAGTTCCTTTTTAGCGAAGATATGTATATTACTATTGTAAGTATTCCACAGTTAGATATATTGAAGAATTAAACCAGCTTAAACCAGTACACTATATTAATCAGCACCAGGAGATCATCAACCAACCTGAAACTATTTCACAATGGTTACCTGATAAAATTGATGGGGTTTGGATATTTTAAAGTTTAATGCACAAGGACTCAAAAAAACATATGAAATACAACAAATGTGAAACTAATAGTGACTAAATTTTGTTTCAAGAATATTACTAAAATATTACCAAAGACATAGTTTCTGTTAATTCAAGTAAACCGTGTTATAAAAATTTGGACAAACAGAATCATTGTCTTTATGTATTGATGTATGACAATTATTGTATCTCGAAAATAATTTTCAACAGATGGTGGTCAAGAAGTACTCAAACGATGGGTACTCCTCCGTATTTAATGTGGACAGTAGTGTATCTCAAGGATAAATACTAAGAACATTACTATTTTTAGCAATTTGCAAAAATATAATTTGATGCTGATGATAATGAAGTCTACTTTAGCACTTTGCAATTTCTATTCATATCAGATTAATACATTAATCAAATAATTATTTCAAAAATATAAAAATGTTTAGTTTTTTATTTGTTTAAGACATTACGATTAGATTAAAATGTAAACTAAAGCATTGCCTAGTAAAGTTAATTATTGTTACTGATAATATGAGAATGCAATGGGTATTTAGCGCGGGGCCCGCTGGAGAAATAATAAAAGTCAAGCGCTTGCTCTAGCATCTACAACATAGATAAATGGCTTATAGCATTCCTCTATAGTGATGCTTGCAATAATGTTATTCGAACTATTATCTGCGGATGCGGACTGAACCTAGCATTGAGGGTGGATTTGTGTATTGTACAATTTGTATAATGGATCTTTGCACGTATATCGACTTAGTGACGACGCACGAATCATATGCTACACCACTCGCAATTGTTACTAATATGCCACAATTACCAGCACGTATGTCTAGCGACATATGTTTCAATCAACTACGTACGACATAGACAGTTAATAATTTGCCGAACAAAATGCAATTATGAAGTCACGTCTTAGCTTTATTGTATAATTTGATTCATTGGCGTCTCAATATTTCTGTAAAATAGATTTCATTTTGGTTTCATTTATTTGAATTTTTGTTGAATTTATTTCATTTATTTTGATGGAAATATCACTCTCATTGAATGTTTTTGTGGAGAACCTTTTCATTACTCTGTCATAGGTTGATGTATTTGTATTGTACTAACTGTTATCCTAAAATATGTTTTCGGCACGACACTGTTCAAAAATGTCAGTTGATTGATTCATACAATTGTTATCTGTGACGCACACGCAAAGAATCATTATACAAACCATACCTGAGTTCGTGTATAGACCGGAGAATCAACTCGTCCTGAGTATAGGTGTATCTGTCATCGTTGCTACGTGTAATCGTCACCTTGACAGTGAAGGCATCATAGAGAAAGAGGTAATTTTTTTTAATATAAAAAATAATTCACACTATGCAATGAACTTAGATTTATTATGGAGCAACTAAATGTTTACAATAAGAGCGCAAGATTTAAATTGATTGCCATTTTGGCTGTTATGATTCGATAGGTCAATAATTGTGGCAGGTCGATGGGAAACGAATTAGAGTTACTAAACATGGAGCGCTATACGATACAATAACGCATTCTCCAAAATCGAAAGTATCGGTTCAGTTATTAATGTGAAACGCACGACACGAGCTCGTAGTGGTCGTTCAAAACAAAACATCACGGCGTTTTGCGAGAGTGTGGCTGAGAGTCCAGAAACCTCGATTCGTCATCGTGCACAAAAATTGGACATTTCAACAGATACTCTTCATGGATTCTCACTAAATACATCTCCATACTTACAAAGTCCAATCGACTCAACAACTTCTGCCAACACGCCATCCACAGCTAAGAGACTTGGCCAATTGGATCATTGAACAACAAGAAGTGAGTGCCAATTTTGTGTATTAAATCATCTTCAACAACGAGGCCCATTTTCACCTTGATTTTGATGGCTTCGTTAATAGGAAAAATTGCTGAATTTGAGGCTCAGAAAATCCACGAATGATTTATGAGAAACAAATATATCCCCAAGGTATCACTGTTTGGTGTGCATTGTGGCCTGCATGAATCATCGGACCATTTTCCTTTGAAAACGAGGCAGGTAACGGTAAATATCGAACGTTATCTTGACATGATAATCCAGTTATTTGTGCCTCAATTGGAGAATATTTTTCTTGACGACATATGGTTTCAGCATGACGGTGCCACATGCCATACCACTCTAAAACATTGACGGTGTTGCATGAGCCTTTTCCTGGTCTTGTCATCTCCCGTTTTGGTAACCAGAATCGGCCGCCACGATCATGCGATTTAACACCTATGGACTTTTTTCTGTGGGGCGTTCTGAAGTCTTAGGTTTGCGCCAACAAGCTCATGACCACACAAGCATTAAAGGCCGAAATTGAACGCTGTATCAACGAAATACCGCCACATTTATGCAAAACAGTTTTTCCCGAAGAGTACTCGTATACCACTAAAGCCGTGACGGCCATTTACCGGATATGTTATTACATACAAACATCAACATTATAAATCAATAAATATTTCAATAGTTTGCTATAGAAAACTATGTTTTATTTAAAATTCATATCTTGAGCTTTTGTTGCAACACCTTTTAGCCTATACTTAAGTTAAGGCGTTAGTAGCTGTTTGAGGCGATGTGACAAATAATCTCCACAGATAATTAAATTAACGTCCATCTTACACATTCGCACGAAAGGAATTTCCTTTTTATCGGTAGGATTCTCATACTTGCCCCTATTACTCACGTGGCACCCCGCAAACATTTAATATCGCATTATTAAGTACGACTTGTTTATTTCTAGAGACACGGTGGTCTGAGGATCAACGATGTACACAATTTGTTTTGTCTGCAGGCGTCTAGGGTAGCATTATGACGGCGTGCTCTCGCCAATCCGTTTTGAATAAATGGTTATGGCATAAATGCTAATCTATTAGTGGGATATGTACGATAAAATCGTGTACCATTAATTGGGCAGTAATAAATACAGGGTGGACAATTTGTTGGATGTTGTCGCACCAAAAGTGTTTCAAATATTCCATATAAATTCGTGAAATTCGAACATGAACTACATTTTAAGAAAATTGCCATACAAGCTTTATTCGTTAAGCCGTAATTGTAGTTGACATTTGTATTTATTATTTAGGCATTAGGAATTATTATATATGCTATTAAAAGTCTCTGGGAAGGGGTTTTAACCTTCGATGCAGCAGCCAAAAACAGCACACCAATTTTTAACAAACACGAAAAGATTATGTCTCTCGACGGGTCTCACCAACCAAGTTGACATCATCAGATGATATAAACTGGCGTTTACTATCTCTACACTCTATTTATATCTAATTTTGCCTCAAATTCAGTAAGCCGTTACGGCTAATTTCTTATAACTATTTTATTTAATGGTAAATAAACGATAGGAAGATACATTTTCAGTTTACTGATGCATCTATGTGAATATTATACTACGTCATTCATTGTATCAAGCAAAACAATAAACTGTTATGTATAGAGTTTATCTTATATCTTTGATCATGTTATTATCACCAATGTCCACGAATAAATCGTATATTCCAGGTTCGAACTTACGTGTATAGGTGTATAAACGTAGATATGAAATTAAATTATGAAATTTCATGTTACTAATAAAAACATGGAATTGATAGTTGTATCGATAATAATCAAAACTATTTATAACGACTACCTGCGGTAACAGGAAAGAGTCAGTAGTTACACACTTTCACTGTGAGATGTAACGAGTGCTCGCTGAAGATCCCAAAATGTAGGGTACTTCTTTCGCATGCTACAGTGGAAAAGTGGGTGAGTGATTTTCCCGAAATGCATTGTACTGAATCACGGTGTAATGTATGCGATACAGATACAGTATAGGGTATAATAAAAACGCCAGTTATAGTTCATGACTGGGAAACATAAAACTCGTTTAAGTGATATTTGTGGTGGAAAATCAAAAACAATTCATGCAACATACCGTGGAACATGCTGATCAATGTAAAAATTAGTCAATTAATATAAAATTGTATGGAGAATACAATAATGTTGCTGTACGTGCCGAGTCAACAATAAACTCACCATTTGAAAACGTTCGTAGAATATTTTTTGTAATATTCCCCGAAGAGGGTAGGATCTATCTATAACAAAGGGTTTGATTTTTTAATGAATGAATGAGTAACTACGAACAAACTAGAACAATGGCATGCACTTCTATATATAATTTATACAATGCAAAGTTTGAATTTATTTATAATAGGTAAATATACAGAGTGATTTCTATAACTCGCGTAAACTTGTGTATTAAAAAAGTCACATTCCCAACAGTTACTTAAGTTTAGTTAGTTAGTTCAGTTTGAATTTATTTATAATAGGTAAACATACAGAGTGATTTCTATATCTCGTATAAACTTGTGTAAAGGATGATATAACCTACCTCGACTAAGGAAATTTTTAATATTTCGGTATTTATGGTTGCGAAATTCGTAAAGATTTCGTCACTGACATAAATTAGTAATTCGTTTAAATAAAATTAATGAAACAATGCATGTGAAAATATATGCTTCATCTAGGAGTCATAATAACGACGACCCTTACGTTACGCCAGTTTCTAAAAAAATGTATGCGCCGAAAACTCCCTAATTACACTAAGAAACAGATATGTTGACCAAATATTCGAGGACGTATTGTAAAACATTCTCAACCATGTTGGGTGAAATTTTGTGTACTTCAGTAGACGAAACAATTAACGTATGCGGGCGTTCAGTTAAGGGTTATTTCCCTTTAGTTAAGGAGGTAATAGCGAATGTGGAAAAATGTTTGTAACAGCGCCTACGCAGATAAATACGTTTAGAGAAGCTCTAAACATAAGAAGACATATATTTACCTCCTAAACCAGTTGTCACAAGATCGGGTACTTACAATTAGTTATTAACTGTAGCTGAAGAATTTTCATGAACTAAAACGTGTTATTTTTAGGTTTGATCCTACCGAAAGCAATGTTATACACACAATGCAGAACTCACTGCAACTACAAAGCATACGAGATTATGTCCGTTATATAGGGTCTTTCCATAAGGACGCTTGATTTTTAAACGTAGATAAAACAAGTTGTGTGTGAGATATCCACTCATTTTTTTTATTTAAAAAAATATTTCATAGCATTAACTATGAAATATAACTTTGTTCAATTGTTCGCCGCGGCTTTGCTTGGTGGTACATATTCAAGAGATCCAATTTTCGATGACTTTGTCGCATAAATCTGGCTAAATTTGCTGGATGGCGATCGTTATGTTGACTTTCAGGGCATCAACTGTTTGCGGCTTATTTGCATGTACCTGCGATATAAGATAGCCCCAAAGGAAGAAGTCCAAAGTCTTTAAATCACACGATATCAGTAATCAATTCAGGTCACCGCTGCGCGAGATAACCATGCCCTCAAATTACTCATGCAGAATGTCCATCGTGGCATGCACTGTATGGATGTAGCGCCGTCTTGTTGAAACCACATGTCGTCGGTATCCATATCATCCAGTTTAGGCCACAAGAAGTTGATAATCAATCGATCTGTAGCGCTCGCTGTTGGCGGTTATGGCAATGTCAGTTTCGTTTTGGAAGAAGTAGGGATCGATGATTCCGCCAGACCAAAATCCACACCAAAGGGTGACTTTCTCGGAATGCATTTGGTGTTGTTGGTGTGTTGTGGATTGGTATCGTCCCAAATCCAACAATTTGGCTTGTTCACACTTCCATTCATCCAAATAGGGGCTCGTCGCTCCATTTTTTTTTTTTGGTGAAATTTGGGTCAACTTCCAACTGCTCCAGAGCCCAATCAGCGAACACACGGAGTTGTCCATGGTTGTTTATCTGAAGTTCCTAGGTCAGTTGTATTTTATACGGGTGCAGACCCAAGTCCCGACGCAAAATTCGCCAAGTTAAAGTCGCAGAAAGTCCAAGTTCTTGTGAACGACGAGAAATTGACTGCCTCGGGTTTTCACGTACACTCGCAGAGTAGCGATCTTTTCAGCAGACCTTGCGTTTCGGTGACGTACGGGTACGGTGACAACGTGGCCGCTATAACCTAAAAAATTTGGAGCGTCTCTTCTGAAAGACTTTATATTAATAGTAACTATTCCATCTTAATTAATGCATGTTGAAATAATCGGGTATCTGTAGATCTATTATAGAAAAACTCAATTATATATATATATATATATATATATATATATATATATATATATATATATATATATATATATATATATATATATATATATATATATATATATATATATTATCAAGTAAAAAATTATAAGATGTTGGATGACTGGCTTTTCAATAATTATTCAATTATTCAATAGTATTACTGTTACCTTGATTGTGTACTTTAGTAATACAGTTTTCACAACAATCAGAAAGTAGAAAATTTGTCTTATAGATATAGTGGTAAATATAGAGACTAGAAATATATATTTCTTACATTTTTCTTACTTTTTTGTGTTTTAAATTGTTAAAGTTAAACAGAAAAATCTATGTGGCTAAAACTAAAGAACGATTTGATCAATTTAAAAGTGGTCGTGCATTACTTGAAAGCGACCCTCGTTCTGACAAGCCCATAACGGCTAATATTTCTTAAAATATGGAAAGAGTTCGAGTTTTAATCAATCAAAGTCGTCGTTTGACTGTTCGAGAGGTAGAAGAACACCTCGGAATACCACAAACTGTCGTTTCGGTAATTCTTAGCTAGATTTGTAAAATAATGACGACTGGGTGTTGCACCACGACAATGCACCTGCCCACGCATCGCAACTTATCCAGAAATTTTTTGTGATACACGACATTGTTCAGTTTCGTCAGTCTCCATGCAGTCCTGACCTGGCTCCCTGGGATTTCTGGCTATTTCCCAAATTGAAAAATCCTATTAAGGGAAGAAGATTCGATGACGTGGAGGAAATAAAGAGGAACGGCGACGAATCGGCTGTTGGATATTCCAAAAGCTGAATACAAGGAATATTTCCGAAAGTGGAAAGGCCGCTGGAAGAAAGTTATAGCTTCCAAAGGGGCGTACTTTAAAGGGGACATCATCGCCATTGGTCAGATTTAGCTCTTTATCCTGCTGCAGCACAAGGTCGGATACTTTCCGGGTAGACCTCGTACATATGCCCTGTAGTACATATTTAATACTGCCTTCCCAATAAAGTACCATTTACGCCTAATGCACCCGTTACCTATTATTAAATTATAAAATAATAGTTTGGTTATCTATTTTCCTGCATATAATGATTATTGATTACGTTACACGTTGGATTTGTGGAAAAATTGCTCTGCAACTCAAATTAGCTCAAGGCAGAAACAAATCATACTTAATCGTGGGAAATAAGTGTTAAAGAAGCGTTATTATCTTATATTTTTAGAGCGGCGTTACTATAAGTTTAAGTTATCACTCAAGGTAGAGATGTTCAGTTCTAATTATTACGGAAAAGAATATCAGGATGTCTTCCGATGTGGTATCCCCTAAGCAACGCGAAATATGAAAATCTTCTATTAATAGTAATGTCTTTTCCGTGGGCTACATTATGTATGTATTTGAAAAAATCATCAAGTAGGGCGTACAACCGGCATATGCAACGTAAGTTCTGCTTATAAACACGTCCACAACATGTTTGCGAACATCTTGTGGACGTGTTGGGAACATGTTGCGAACAACTGCGAAATGTTCCGCAACATGTCTCATGTTTTCCATTCGAGTCGGGAGACCATAGACTTACGATTTTTGTCTACAGGTTGTTGCGGAACAAGCAATTTGTTGCCGATTTGTCTATAGACAGTCGCAGAACTCTGTCTATAGACACGAGTTACGCGATTTTGTATACGAGTGTGTACTAGCCCTAACGAACAGACAGACAAGAAAGTAAGTTAATATTGCATTGTCATCCAGTTCTGAGCTATGTTTAAAGTTTAAAGTCTCTAACTCATCGAGAAGTTACTTTAAAATCCATTGTAAAATTTGTACCGAAGAGACAGACAAGAATGAGAGTTAATAAAAACGTGGTATTGTATGTAAATATGTATATACACAGGAATAAAAAATATTGAACAAGAGGTAGATATTTTTATTAATTCCAAATTAAGTTAATAATTGCATTATATAGGGTTATAACAGGATATTCACCCTAAGAAGTAAAATAATGGTTAAATGTTAAATTGAACACATATGCGGGAACGAACGCATTTACGTTTTATTTTGAAAAGTATATCAAAGAGTCAGTGGTTGCTCTGCGATTTATTGGTCTTTAAATATTTAAGTAAATATGGAACAGAAGTTAATCTAGTTAGTTATAAATCTACATTGGTGCCTTATTTGTAATATTTTAAAAGGATAATGGCATTTATGTATTTTAATACATTAAAAATTTCTTTCCAAAAACTCTTCAGCGCTAAACAGAGAAAAATTCAGTGTTCTCTCGACGTTTTGTGTTGCACGTTCTTTCTCTTCACTGATACAGTTTTATTAAACTTGTTTTTTTAAAATATCCTAACATAACCTAAGTACTAATGTGAAACCAGAAGTTGTCTGAAACAGAAACAGATTTTTCTTCACTCAGGTATTAAGTCTGAAATTATACATATTTCCTTGATTTTAAGTAATATTTTTAAAATGGATAATAATCATTTAGCTTCTGAAAAATATCAGACTACGAATTTTACTTTATTAATTAAATCTATGAATTAATGCTTCCTATTTACTTCTAATTACATCTTAGATATTAAAAAATGCATTATTCTAATAGGTATGTATATTTTATTGGAAGATTTTGTAATAACAAATCCGTTTCCTCTATTCTAGTATATAAACTCCTGGACAAAATTCACTGAAGCTTTGCATTATTACTTTCTTTTTTTCGAAGATTTAAATCACAGTATCTACATGATACATATCGAAAAAAAAACAAAAATAAATAACAGAAACGAACAATAATGTCAAATGCAGTAAAACCTTTAGAAAAAAAATTAGAGGTGAAATTAAATCGTAAGAATTTGAATTAAGTAGCGTGCAGATCCTCCTGTAGCTTTTATCACTTCTTCCATTCGTCTGGGCATACTATTGGTCAAGTGGTGAATGGTTTCCCGAGAAATATTATTGCATTTGACAAGAACGACATGTTCGAATTCCTTAAGAGTCATAGAGTCATAGAGTGGCGCCTATGACTCTTATCTTAGAGAGTATGTGGCGCCTAACTCATCGAAGATGATCTATGGGATTCATATCTTCGGGCCTCCTTCGTGGCCAGTCCATAGAATATTCACAAATCAAAGGATAGTCCAGTTGCTAGAGAAGTAGTCCCTCTCTAGCAACGTGGAGCTAGAGGGTTATCCTGCATACAAATAAAATTGTCCCAGACAAACGGGGCAAATAGCATCACATGTTCTTCCACGATATTTTCTACGTAAAAATGTTCATTCGTGGATCTCCCTCGTATAGGAACCAAATCCGTGCGACTTTAGAAACAAATTCCTATCCAGAACATTCTTGATCCACCAAGAAATGGGATCCTCGGATAGATACTGTAGGTAACAACCCTGTCTCCTGGCCCCTGCCAGACTCGTTGATGCCCATCTGGTGAATTAAGACCTGTTTCGTCTGAAACCAAACTCGCTTCCAGTCGTCAATGGTCCAATTTACATTTTCTCTTGCAAAACGCAATAACTCTATGTTCTCTGGTGAGCAGTGGTGCAATAGCTGATCTACTATCCAATCTTCCTTTATTACGTCTTCTGGCCGTTCAGACATTGTTACATTTCGAGCTCCTGCTAGGGCTCTACTTAGCTCTAAACTTGTAGAATGCCTGTTTCTTGAGGCGAATTGCACAAAATATCGCTCAATTCTTGGATCAAAAGTTCGAAAAATTATAAGAAATAATGAAAAGTTTCGCCGATGCGTTAATTTTGTCCAGGAGTGTATTAATAATTGTAATAAGTCTTTGATAGATTCTTTATTAAAAACTTTGATAAATTACTTTAGTAGTGAAAGAGAAGTAATTTAATTTTTTTTTATATGGAATTAACATTTAGTGAAAAAAAAAATAAAAACTAAACTATGTATATATACTCTTATCTACATGTGATAAATAGCTTTTTGTAAGTTGTTTCCGTGGTGTAGTGGTTATCACATCCGCCTAACACGCGGAAGGTCCCCGGTTCGATCCCGGGCGGAAACAATTATTTTTGCTCAAAGAAAACGAAATTTTGATTTTATAAAAACCATGTAGTTTGAATACTGAAATTTTAATTAGTAATTTTTTCACCCTTTTGTCCAGTATTAAAACAAATAACTTTTATAAGATTTTGTTGTATAATAATTAGATTTTTTACTTTATACGTATATCTGCGTAAAGCAAGATACTTTCCAGACCAAATATTAACTTAATTAGACCTCCTATTGAAATCGCCCATCAAAATAAGTAGAAATATACAAGTAAATTATGGGTAGTACTGGTAGTACTAAAAATATGTTTATTAACGAAATGCATGCTTATGTGTAGCTGATATATCGGGAATTGCGAAGTTCGATTCAATATTCACCATCATGAGGTTATCAAGACTGGTTGAACGCTAACCTCCAGCTTCTCCTATCTTGTGCTAACCTACGCATTTCGCTAATTGTGCTACAACCTACATCCCTTACTATTTGCGAGCAGTAGTCTAATCTAGGCCTACTCTTCCTTTCTTCACTCCTATTTCTGCCTCCAAAATATCGCGGACTATTCCCCCATGTCTCAGCAAGTGGCCTACCATTCTATCTCCTCTCTTCTTTATGTTTTTCCACATACTTCTTTTCTCGCCGACTTTCTCCAATACTTCTTCGTTTCTAACCCTATCAGTCCATGGTATTTTCATCATTCTTCGGTCACACCCGAACACCACATCTCAAAAGCTTCTAATTTCTTCCTACTTGCTTCCCCTACCGTCCAGGTCTCGCAACCGTATAGTGCCGTGCTCCATACATATGTTTTCAAAAATCTCTTCCTTGTTTCTAAGGTTATTACCCCCGAGCATAAAAGTGCTTTCTTTTTGTTAAAAGCTACTCGACCCTGCGCTATTCTTTGTTTTATGTCTTTATCGCTTCTTCCATCCCAATTTATTTTACTTACTAAATAAGTGAAGTATTTAACTTCCTCTTTATAAGATTTTGTTATATAATAATTAGATTCAATATTGTATAGTGAAAATTCTTATCAGTGCCAATCCTAAATGTTCATAGAAAACTTTACAAAGACAACAAGGACGGAAAGTTTTTTATTAATTTCTGTTGCCAATTTCTATAGAGCCACTCAATTAAACTAACATCACACCATGATCAAATTTCGGGTTTTTCTATCAAGGATTGTAAATATATTTTTGTTCAACGTCTCTTAATATAATTTGGTCCCAGAAAGTAATGCCTTTCCTAATGTATGGAAAATTGCACGCATTTGTCCTGTACTTAAGTCCAGTGATAACTTTTGGTTAGGCATTTACAGACCTATTTTCATATCATGAAACTTTGATAAAGTGTTGGAATGTCCCTATATCATCGTATTTACCCTTATATTAAAAATTGTATATCTACATTGCAAGACGGCTTTGTAGAAAACCGATCAACAGTTACTAATTTAGCAATATTTTAGCAATCCCGGTTAGATATCTTCGATAATATATAACAATGTTCTTCATTTGCAGATCTAGCCTCCCACGTATTTCCCAAAATTCCAGGCGATAGAACCTTCTGCGTATCGCCGGATAAAATGGCAATAGCCTTCTGCATCCTGGGAATGATATTCTTGATTGCCGTGTTAATAGCTGCCATTTGTCTTCTCAGAGCCAAGAGGTACGGGAACAACGTTCCCTACTACACCAGAAGCCTTTTCTCCAGCAGTAGCGGAGGATCGGCCTTTGGAAGCAAACTGCTACTTCATGACAGTCCGTGTCTTGGACAGTCGGCTTCGACTTCAAGGCGAATGCAGTACGGAAGAATTTTATGATATGGACAATGTATCCCCGGAATGAGATAATTTACGTCTGGACAGGATCAGGCAAATTAGATGTAAAATGGACTTTTTTCTTTTAAATTAAGAAACTTTCGAAGTGCCAGTAGCTGTGCAGCCTGTTCTGTGACAGACCACGACTTTAAGGATTACGTAGTGACATTTTTATTATATTTTGCTATTGCTGGAAAATATTAACTAAAGACTTGGTAATGCAATTATAACTTCACAGTGAATAAGATCATTATGTTGCACTGGCAAGAACAACGTGCAAAGTTAGTTTTTAATATTTTTCAAAAATATGTTGGGAAAATATTATTAATTTATTATTGGGATTAGATGCTTAGAATCAAAAGTATATTTCATACAGCACGGTTTCTACGTCAAATATCATAAAGTTATTTTATTAAGAATATATTTCTTAGAGAAATAGCTATTTATAGAGTTATTCTAAGAAAAAAAAAACATATACATAAAATATACAGTATACGTATGTATATAGTATACATGGTAAACATATACAGTAAACATATACATGGGTACACACAGAAACGTTCTAAAGAATAACTAATTTTGTATTCTTCGGCGCCATTTTGTGACCAATTAGACCAAAATATTCTTTACAATTTTTGATGAATTTTACGTCACTTTAGTAAGTTACCCAAAGGTTTAAGAGATCAACGAGTACAACCATTTGCTAAACTTATTTAGATCATACAATGCGCTTATGTTTAGACTATTAGTACAGCAACAATTTGAACACTTTGTAAATTCTAAATATTTATTTTATTCAATTATCTACTTTATGTTAATAATATTTATAAATATTCTTATACGTTTTGATATTTCCAAATTTATTTATGCAACCTAAATAAGTGTTCTACCAAATTTAATAAAAAAATGGTATGCATACAAAAATATCCAACTCAGGGGTACGCCACTGTACAAAGTGAATAATTATTACAAAAAAATGGGAAACTCCTTTAACAAGAGACATTTTGGAACGTGACAAAAATAATGATTTCATGATATATTTTATGTGTCCCAGACTTTTCGACCACACCGTAGGATAAAGCATAAATTTATTATTTGTATATGGCTTCAATGTGGACAAATTTGTATAATGTACCATCAAGAAAGCATGTAATGAGACACGTTAGACACATGTTCCTGAAACACGAGTATAGCCATAATTGTAGCACAAAAAGTATAATTCTTAATTAATCATGTTTTGGCCTATAGAGAGCGTGACAATTTTGAAACCAAGAGTATAATTAATTTCAAAAATTAATTATACTCTTGGTTTCAATATTTGCTTATATTTTAGAAGACAGTATCGAAAGTATCTCACTACGTTATTTATTGATGATACAATAAAATTGTTTAAAAAATAACTTTTCCAAAATGACTAATAAAATAAGTACTTTATAATTGATATACTTTGAAACCATGTTGAGTCTGACGAACTACAATTTTTATAAATAATATTTATAATACATATGGGGTGGGTATGTGGTGGTAACAGATTTTTGTCTAGTAGTTTTGCAAGTAAAGTAGTATTTATGCTGTAGATCTATAAATATAGTAGAAACGAAAATATTAGACAAACTGATGATTTACGTTTATTTAATATCTATATTTAGGAATTGTGATACGCTGATATTCTTTTTAAATAAAATTGTTAAACATATGAGCTTTTGATTTTATTGTTAGTTTTTATTATAATGAAAACATTCAATGGAAGATGATTATGCCTATATTCCCTTCAACACGTGAATTAAAAAAAATAGATAGTAATCGGTCTAATTAAAGGAGGTCATATTATTTTTCTAGGCGAATATATTTAGTAAATCGTTTTATAAAATATTATTTTTTTTTCATGAAATTTAATTTAAATGTGTGCGTTTATATACTATATAAAATACTCTGTGATATGAAGCCCCTGTGGCCTAATGGATAAGGCATCGGCCTCCTAAGCCGGGGACTGTGGGTTCGAGTCCCACCAGGGGTACGATATTTTTTTAAATTATTAAATATTTTTTTGCCATACCTAAATTACAATAACAGTATTATAGTCATTCAATCAAAAATAATTTAAGACTTAATACGGTGTAGATGTTCTTTTATAAAATTAAGCCAAGGTCAAATAAAAGTAATGAATAATTTATATTTAGGTATTTAACGTATATTTATGTAAATACATTTATATTATCGTAGAATTATATTTGTTTATACATTTCCATACATATAGATGAATCTGAAAAAAGGTGTAAAGTACACGGCAGAATTATTAAACAATATTTAGATGTATGATGCCATGCATTAGATAATACGTAACACGTATATAACATAGTATGTAAATCTAATTGCCTTAATATTCTTATCTCACGATCAGTCAAGGAGTCATTATTATAGTATTGTGTTAAATCACCTACTTCGCCAAATCTAAGGAATATATGGCAATTTAACAGTACAAAGCTTTTAAAAGAAAAAAATTATTACTACACCTACATATTTAAGATGTAGTTATTATCTGGGATGAAGATGAAGATTAAGACAGTTGGAATGTAGTTATTATCTGGGATTAGCCCAGGATTTAGAGGGGTTAGGGCAAACCAGGGGGCACCTGCCCCAGGCGGCAATTTAAGGGGGCGCCAAATTCATGTTTGAAAAAGAATTTGTTTCACTAAC
Organism: Rosalia funebris; assembly: GCA_037954035.1. Classification (NCBI taxonomy): domain Eukaryota; kingdom Metazoa; phylum Arthropoda; class Insecta; order Coleoptera; family Cerambycidae; genus Rosalia; species Rosalia funebris. The sequence continues at coordinate 17,457,219 of JAZFAV010000016.1, read as the reverse complement.
GCGCCTAGTATCCAGAGCACTCGAAGTTAACGTTGAACAGAGTTAACGTCGAAATACAGAAAGAGAACATAATCATTTCGCATTCTGTGACACTAATGCCTAAGGTCTTATTAAGATCTTGTAAGAAACGAGAGAAAACACAATAGAATATTGGATCGAAGAAGCTGTACCTACCTGTATCAGAAGAGTTGGGAATCGTGTCAGTCCTCGAAAGTAAACGGATTTCCAGAAGGAAAAAGCAACACGTCGAAATATGCAAGGACGAATCAAGAACACTAGACATGACTCAGCTGCTTTCTAAAGATGTAAAAGTAATATTTGACAACATTTTAACAGAAATAGGAACAAGGGTAGAAAGTGCTAAGAACCTGAATGAGAATTTCGCCTTCCTCAATGGCCACAAGTTTGTAAATATGTCCACTGAAGATCTGTAGAAAATGGGGCCGATCTAGTTCGAAAATATTCCACAGATTTCAACGCAATTGATTTTTCCCAGGAACTCGCCGTATTTAAAAAGCAAACTTCACTTGTAGTCAGAATCAACGAAAAGACGAGTGCATTAGATCTGTTGCAACATATGTGTAAACATGACTTCCAAGAAGTTTTTCCCAATATTAGTATAGCTTTAAGGATATACTGCACATTACCAACGACATCTGAAAACCGTGAGCGACTAAAAATAATTAAAACCTACCTGTGTTCAACGATGAATGAGGAGCGTCTCTCTGGCCTCGGGATCATATCCATCGAAAATAAAACTGCCTATGAGATGAACTTTGATGAGGTAATAGATTCTTTCGCGGAAAGAAAAGCTGTGGCAAGATCAGATAGTAAAATTTCCTGGGGCCTGCGGCTGAAGGTGTGTGCAATCTGGCTTGTGTGTTGTCTACAATGGTTGTATGAATTCTATATTAATGTCACACATAAAGAAAAGTTATTAACAAATAGGTAATAAACCGTGCAAAATAATTTAAGGATTTTTATTCTCCCGGTTCCGAAGTATCCCACCCAGTATATTTGTTTAATGAGTTTTTTCAAATCATTAATCTAAAATGCTAGAGGGGAGGGGCGCTAATGTGAAGAGTTTGCCTCAGCTCGGAAAAATCGTAGATCCGGGGCTGTCTAGCATATCTAATATTGCTCGCAATATTAGGACAGAGACCATAGAAAGTTAAAAACGATAAGTTGTTTCTTTATCGACCTTTACCTGCTTTTTATAAAATACAACTTTTTTAATTTGACTTGAAGTCATCTCAATTACTGAATTCATGTTTAGATTATATAAAAATCGTACAATAACAGCTCAAATCATACATATATAAAGGACGGGCCAAAAGTAGGTGATTTTAATTGCTTCTACTTCTTTCTTATTTTTTAATTGTTCCCATTTCATTACAGAATTATAAAGAAAACTTGGCAAATTCATGATGGAGTACCCATCAGTTCCTTAACTCACAAGATTTATCGAATTTTATTTTCAAAGTCAGAAGAAGTAATCAATTTAGGGCCCCAAAAGTATGAAGGTTTTTTTTAATATGGCTTCGTCTATATTCATCAAGGAAATAATTATATGAAGGGACTAAAATCAAGTTTAAATTTATCGATTCAAAGTAACCAGCGGAAATAATTTGTTTGTTACCCGAGACGACCCTTACATTTTACAAGGGAGTTTCATTTTCAACGTATCGACTTACAGGACTTTATTTTGCACCCCGATAGATGTCGACAAACTGTAACTTGTAAATCACCATCTGAATGCCACCGGGGTTGTTGAAATTCTACGCCCTTACAAGCGAAAAGCATACTTACCTGGCGTAGGGGTTACCGTGATCAATAAGGCGGTTCCCCCAGGGTGAGGCCCTTCCATTGCACTACGGTCGGGCTGACCCCTGCGATTATCCCTAATGCGGATAACTCGGGCGCGTAATTTTTGGTAGTCGGGACTGCGTACGCGCTGTCCCGGTGTTAGATACTCTAAACATAATTACTCTATATTCTTGAGACTCTCGAATTCGATAACCTGGGGCCAGTCCTGTCCATTACCAGACAAAACAAGCCGTGTCCCGTTCTGATCACCATATCTCAAGCCCCTCCTGGCGATAGGAATCAATAATCAGGATAATGTAGCGCGTCCTCGAAGATGAAGATCGTCAAACAGCCAAAGCTGTTGCATAAAGCTTGTTGACTATTCTAAAGGTAAACCAAATGTAGGTATTCTAACCCATTTATTTTTCAAGTATTGTATTTAAATTTTATTAAAAAATTTATTTATTAAAAATTTATTTCAAATATTACTGTATTTAAAGTTCAGTATAATATTTTTTCAAACGATAATAAGTACATATGTTCCTTAGAGATTTATTTGTGAAATATAACGTCTTATAAGTAACCGCCTTCTTTTTCTTCTTCGCACAGTCTTGCTTTAACCATTACATTTTCTATCACTAACATCAAAATTCCTGTTCGTATTGCATGAATTTCGTTTCTGTTAGGAAATATAGTTCTTAAAACGGTTCTATAGTTCTTAAAACAATACTGTGCCAGTATTGTTTTAAGAACAACAATACAACAGTGTGGCATATGGCACTGTCCTGCTGAACCCACAAATTCTCGGGGTTTTGTAAAGTTGAAAATAACACTTCTCTAACCATTCGTCACCCTAAAATTACAAGGTTGTATGTGGCATTTTTTTTTACTTTCCGACTTATTGATGTAACGAGGTTGTATATAATCCTGACCTCATTTTGCTACTAAAAAATTGATGGTAGCATCAATATTAACGGATATATGAAAAAAATTACATAGGTGTCATTTTAGCGAGTAGTTTTAGAAACAACGTCGTATGTATGAACATGAAATCAAGACAGTGGCATTTTGAAGTGATAGCTGTGTGCCACAAAACCGTAATAGCATTGTGATTTTGGCCATGAATCATTTTCTTCAAGAGCATGATACTCTTGAGAAAATATACATAAAGTTTTGTGTACCTAGATATTTGGCAATTCAGGAGGTAAATACGGTATAGTTTATTTCATCGCTATTTACGAAGTAAAAGATCCCAAATGGCTCTTATCTCATACCGTGGCTTGTTTTTATGGCTAGACTCAGGTATACTGTTCCCTTTATCGGCAAGAGGGTTTTTATTTGGCAAATAGCCATGAAATTAATAGTATGGTTTATTTCATCGCTATTTGACAAATAAAAAATCCCAAACGACACTTATCACGTACCGTGGCTTGTTTTATGGCTAGACTCAAGTAGACTGTTCCGTTTATCGGCAAGAAAGAAAGACAAATAGCGATGAAATGTATAGTACTGCATTGAGCGGGTTCTGCGTGTAGCTAAGTACTATTCCCCAATATAATTAATTATAATTAAAAAATATAAGGGGGCGTAACGCGTACAATATTATACAAATGCAAACAAACGATTTCAAAAACTTTCAGGATGCCACTAAGAGTTTTAATTGCAGTAATATTCCGTTTTCTAGGGTAGTATCTCTGGAAATATCCAAAGATATGTATAAAGTAAAGTATAAAACCTCATTGCTCTTAAGAAGTTACCGGATCGTAAATATAAGATAACATAAACTAAGAAAATTACCAAGCGATAAACCCTTTCAACTAAAAGAATGCAAGAAAATAACCTCTTCACTTCAGCAAGAAGTGAAAGCGCAAAGTACATGTTTCCATGGATGCCTAAAGTTCATAGAGAGTTTTATGAAGCAGTACTTCCAGACATCGCATAAAATAGCACTGAGAAAAATCGAATAATACATAAACTAAATTAGTATGTTTTTAATTTGTTAAGAATTAAAAGAATTTGTATTTCGTGTTTTTCCTTACAAAATATAAGTATTTCTTAGTTTTGTGAAACAAAGTTGTATGTTTAAAAACTGAAAAAAAATCTTACAAAGTTGAATGTTTTTTGAAAAATGTTACATTTTCTCAAAATATCATTAAAAAAGATTAATTTCTTGATATATTTACTATAACGATCTTTAAGAACGTTCTAAATCAACAAGTACTAACACAAATTATGGTCTAAGTGCATTAATAAGTTCTTCAAAAAACCACTTATGGTCAGGATATAGGTAAGTAGTCAATCAAATTGGGAAATTTTTTTCGAAAAACTTCGAGAACTTATTAAGTGCATTAATAAGTTTTTCAAAAAACATTTATGGTCAGGGTCCGGTAAGTAATCAATCAGATTGGGAAATTTTCTTCGAAAAACTTGGTAGTAGATTCGATAAGTCAAGTTACTGTCAGGGCACATCTCTTTATAAGCTCGATATAAACGATGCACGTTTAAGTCGAGGCTGATATATTCCTTTGAACTACGGTTCCATGTGTAATGGTTAATTTCACGTGGAACCATATTTACATTATCAACAACCTTCTGTTCATCTTCTGTATATTTTCTCTGCTTCTATCTATTACCTCTATTCTCTTCATACATTAGGTTCCCACACTTCTTCTCTGTCAGTGTGAACTTTGTATGCGTTAAGGCAAAAATCTCTTGAAACGTTTTTCAGCACATCTGAGTTACTCCCCGGTCTCCTTTTGGTACAGTGTAATAACTTCTACTGTTCGCAGGATCTTCATATGTTCCAGGTGTTCTTCTTTTGATTTTGCCATTATGCATTAGTCCCGTTAAGTACGTGAACTGCTTTTCATTGTCACCCATTTCATAGAATGCGAGGAACAACTTACATTTCTGCTCAAACGAAAGGGCTTTGCAACCCAATTTGCATTTGTAGGACACCTACAACGAAAAAAAAAACACAATAAGACACAATGTGACCAAAGCCTGAATCACCTGTTCATACCACTTCTTTTGGAGGATTCTTCACATTTTTTACAATGTATCTTTGAGTCACGTTTGATTTACCACTGTTTCTCTTTTGTTTCCTTTCTTGAATTTCACTGCCTCCCCTCGCTTTCGCTTCATTTTGGTAAAAAATCCACAACTCGTTCAGCACGTTTGTAAACAAAGACAGCAGTAAGAATATAAGCACAGAGAAGGTTGCAGATAGACCATTAATAACAGAAAGTGGTGTTGGACAATTTCTGCCATTTAGCGGAGAACAGGCGAGGCTTAAATAAAGCTTTATGAGCACAGACCGGTATTTATGTCATTGGCAAAGCCACATAGACCACTTTGTAATAATAAAATCGAATTCATAAATTTTGGTACTTAGACCGTTATTTCATTACACTCTTCAATTTATAAAATAATTGCGTATCTGCTAAGAATTTCTCGCAACTATATAAGATAGCAACAATTTTAGACGAAATATATTTTTTAAAGTCGATAATTGTGTTTGATTAATTTCCACGAGTTGCAAATAACCCAAGTTTCTTCCAAGCCCGACGGTTGGAAGCCTAGAGAAATACGTCACCCAGAGAGATTGCAGAAGCTTTTGCACGAATCCACTCCGCCTCTACAAGGGAGTTTGTGGAATTTTATCGTGTTACCAGGCGAATTAAGTATCATTGGTAACATAGTCGATTCCAATATTTCCAATGATCCTTGTAGCCCGAAGCCCCTTGCGGTTGCAAAGAGTGAAATTTCAGACTCCCGAACCCGGCTCTTTCAGAAGGTACTTTGAGTACGCAACCAGTGGGGTCCAATCACTAATGGACGGCCACTGAAGAGAAGATTTTACGTCTAGTAGACATCAGGTAGGTGCGTGTCGATCATTTGCAATGGGCTCCCTCTATCATCGAGAGATGGCTAAAACTGTTTATATGGCAAACGAGGAATGCTTGGAATCTAGGCGTAAGGACCTGTTTAAAAATGTAATTTAGAATATGAGCGATGGAGTTATTTTCAAAGGAATATATTTGTTGCAATAAATGCTAAATTTATTATAAGAAAATGTCATCATTAACTAAGAAAATTAGTCTTCGTAAACGTTTGATAATGAAGAAAGTAATCTCCTAAATGAAGCTAAATTTTTTCTGGCACCACTTTGAAAGGAATTGTAGCAGAAGTTGATAGTTCTACCCAGCACCTGCCTGATAACTTTAAAGGGTTTGCCAGAGAAGCATGTAGAAAACTAATTTGTGCAAATATTCTTACAAATACAATGGTAAATCCAAATAAGGCCGACAAAATTGTCAAATTTGACTAAAATAAAGTCAGATTCTTATGTTAATTTCAGATAAAAAATATGTGTTCATCTTAATAAATAATCAAATTTCATCTGACAAATATTATTATATGTTGCATATAAAATAAGAACGTTGTAGTTTCTCTTGGAATTGCTCAAAGTTCACATTTAGGAACTTTTTTATTTACTATATTTATAAATGACATAGATCTGAAAATGCCAGTTACGGCTAATGTCAGTTACATGTAGTCTTACGCCTTGTGTATTTAAATATTATATCAATACATGCAGTTAAATTAAATTTCAGTCGACGAAATCATTTCGTTAAAACTTTTTCTATTTACTGTCATAAAGTTTTTCCTTCTTTCTCGAAAGGTCTTTAATCTGAGACCAATACATTGCAAAACAAGTAATATTTATCCCGCGAAACGAACAGAACAATCAAATTTGATAAAGACTATTTCGAACGAGTTACAAACTTGATCAAAAATAATCCTTTATCTTGTAGCCACACCTCGTATTTCATGAAGATTAAAGACATTTAATTGTGAAACAAGGTGAAAACGTAATTGTGTTTGAATTGAATAAAGTGGGTCGATCCCGGCGGTACTGCAATACCGGGCCAACCCGTGACAGGAGTGGAGCAAGCCCCTAGCACCCATCAGTTTCCAAAAATCAGTTTAATATACTGGCCCCGCATGCGGGGCGTATCAGATATTAAGCTGATAAGAACAGATACTACACTTTGATCTTAGCCAGAGGCCGAGAAGCGATACCGAAAATGGTCCAAAGTTCTGTATAAGTTAAAATGCAGGAATGCTGAATGGGTAAGTTATATCGATAATGGTTGGCGCCATCTGTAAGCGCGTCACGGAAAAACGAAGCAAACGCCAACCCTAAGCATGGATGCGTAGTTCTACTTCCAATTACAAGAGGGTTGATAAATTAGGGTTTCATGTATTTAGGTTTCGTTAGGATTTAGTACACATTCCTGTTAGTCGTATAGCATAACTGTATGTTTTTATCAAAATCCAGTTTGCGTCGTGTTTTAGCTAGCAACCAATAATATCTAATCGATTTAAGATAATAAAATAAAATCGGGTACTACCGCTTGTGACGCTTTAAATTTTGGATAAAATATATATTAATCTCAATATGTATTAAAATGTTTCAACTGGATTTGTTCAGACGGAATACTAGGTATGTAAATATGAAACCGGAATTTGTTGACCATAGATAACCTAGATTCTAATATTACCGTCATACTGCATCATTGGCGCCATTTTCGTGTTTTGACATCTGATAAAGGTTTTTATCTCACAGCAATACAAATTTCATACAACAACATCGTTTTTAATAGCGTTGTGCCTGGAAACTACGATTTGCGGGCAGCATTAATTTTCTGTTACCATTAGAACAAAATTGCTACAGAATCGCATCGAATACTTGTCGAAACCTACAGAAGCCTCTTGGTAAATCAGTGCTTTGAGTGATATAAAAAATTCAAAAGTACCAATTTTAACGGGAGAAACGAAGAACGTGGAAGACCACCGAAAAAATGTAAAGATAGCGAATTGCAAGCTTTTGAATGAGAGTGAGGCTCAAACGCAACAAGAACTCGCGGATCAATTAAATGTGACACGAGAAGCCGTATCCATACGTATGAAAGCCATGGGAAAGATCCAGAAGATGGGAAAATGGTTTACCCATAAACTGAATTAAAGACAGCAGGAAACCGAAAAACCATTTGCAAAATGCTGCTCGCCAGGTACAAAAGACAGTCATTTCTCCATCGAATTATAACTGGCGATGAAAAGTGAATATATTTCGAGAATCCTAAACGTAAAAGATCATTGGTAACTCCAGGCGAACCATCGACATCGACTGCAAGGCCAAATCGCTATGGACTGAAGACAATGCTCTGTATTTGGTGGGATCAGAATGGTACGATCTATTAAGAGCTGCTAAAACCTGGCCAAACCATTAATACTGAACGCTACCGACAACAAATGATCGATTTGAATCAAGTGAAACATGACCAGAATATCAAAAAATACAACACAGAGTGATTTTGCTTCGTGGTAATGCGCCATCACACACAGCAAAGACTGTCAAGGAAACAATTGAGGCACTTAGTTGGAAAATACTTTCGCATGTGGCTTACTCACCAGACTCGACTTCGTCTAATTACTACTTATTTGCACCGATGGGACACGCACTTGAGCAGGGCTTCAATTTTTACGAGGATATACGAAAATGGCTCGATGGCTCTCAAAAGAGCAAAAATTTTTTTGGCATGGAATCCACAAATTGTCAGAGAGATGGGAAAAATGTATAGCTAGCAATGGGCGATACTTCGACTAAAATATGTTTTACCATTTTCATACAATAAACGTGTATTTTCTATATAAGAAGTTTCATATTTACATACCTGGTATACTTAATTAATAGGATACGTTTAGATGATATAATTTTAAAATTACCTAGACATTTCTGTAGTGGTTTTTCTTTTTAGGTTGTCTTAATATGGTGTTACCGGTTATTGTCGCTGTGATAAACTGTATCAATTAAATGTAGACAGAAGTTTTGGAATCTCAGCTTCTAATTAAAATGCCAAATAAAAAAACAAAGAAACACCGATCATTTGCAATAAATGAAACTTATATGACATTGTTTAGAAAATATATGTCGTCCAGAAAATTTTTAAGATTTTCGCTCTTTCTCTAACTATATAAATGAGAAAGAGAAGTAGTGGGAGCACATCAGTTTGGCGAAATGCCTCCAATTGTCCCAAAATTTTTAAATTTGCCAAATTCAGATTATTACACAGGATATAGTTTCGTCGGTTCTCTGCAATAATTTTCAGATGTAACTGCTTTAAAGATTTTTTAAACCTTAAGTAGGTTGATGTCTCAGTGTCATATGTTATAAATGGATTTTAATAAGAATTTGTTACTAAATAAAATGAAAAAGAAACAATCCAGAGGTAAGTGTTGTGTTGTTAATTGTGAAAATATAGACAGTTAAAATCCAGAATTAAAATTTTACCATTTTCCTGGACAATCTTATGAATTAGAGAGGAAAAGAAAATGGATTGTAGTAGCGAGTCGTCAAGGTTATTTTTTTTGAGATCTCAAATCATTATTGAATACATAAAACATATAATAACTGCCGTTTTGTTAAAAAAAATCAGGTTTTTTAGGCTTTGCACATATAACGACAAACGAAATGATGAAGAAATAGACTTACCAGAATAAAACTAATACTTACTAGTATTACACTAATACTTACTAGTAATAGTACTAATAGACTTACTAGAATAATAGTAATACTTTTTTTCCCAAAGTTTACTCAAATTTATTGTTACTGGAAAATATATTCAACCTTCATTTAAAAAAAAGTTTCTGCTGAGAACAAACTTAGAGCTAGATTTGTAAGTTGAATACATCAAAATTCTCTGTTCGGCTGTTGGAGGTGTATCAGTACGAAGTTCAGTGCAATTAATTATTGCTCGACGGCTCAGATAGTTTAAAAAACTTTTAGGCAAGATTTCTCTAATATCCTCTATTGATGGCTAAAATATCTACGTTTTTGTTTCAGCAATTAACGTTTTCAAAACACTTGAAAAAATGTTTACAGCAGAAGTAGGGGATACTGTAAATAAACAGCCAATTACAGCGGATGGTAATCCAAGTTTCATCTCCATAAGAAATATCAGACGTCTGTTTTCAGCAGAAACGTTTTAAAAAACATGCAGGTTGACTATCTCTTCCAGGAACAATAAATTTGAGCAAAATTTGGAAAAAAAACCCATCCAAGTCCATTCCATCATTCTTCATCATTTCGTCTGTCGTTATATGTGAACGGCTTAAAAACTAAAAACATTTATTTTTTTTAATGTTTTATGTATTTAATAATGATTTGAATCTAAAAAGAAATACCTTTGACGACGCGCTACAACAATCTATTTTTTTTCCTCTCTAATTCGTAAGATTGTCCAGGAAAGCGGTAAAAAACATAATAACAATACGATATTTAATTTATATTGTTAGATCACTTGATCTAACACCCCTTGATTTTTTTTTATGGGGCCATATCAAGAGTAAAGTCTACTCAACGCCCGTCAATACTATCTTTAGTATTGACTTATTACATCGAGTTAGAACTGCCTTCACCGAACTAGATGAAGGAATAGTATTGAAATCCATGGCCGTTGAGATTAATAAACGAGTTTTATTGTGCTTAGAACACAACGGACGGCACATAGAACAGTTGTTACACCAAGACCCAATTGTTAACATTTAGTTATTATTGTTATTATGTTTTATTGTTTAGGCTAATGTAAGTTCCAAATCGTTTAAAATATGCTTTTTATTCGTGATGATTTTTTTTGTTCAATAATTTTGCACCATTGTTAATGATAAAGAATTAATATAAATGTTACGTTGTTTTAATTTTCATGGCCCGCTGGTCAGAAGTAAATTAATAAAATGCAAAACTATGGTATCGAATAAAAAATACCTCGATAGCAAGAAAACGGTAGCAGATAGGTATAGAGAATCCTAATACAGATTGAAATACAACTTAATTCTCCATCACAGAAAGCAATAAAATACAGGGTGTTTCATTTAAGAAAATTGACTTTTGAGTAGTTAAAGTTTGTCAGAATGAACTAAATTTTTTGGACACCCTGTAAATAATAAAATATCAAACTACATATCACCTGAAAGATTAATAGTCCGCCTAATTACAGCCCAATATTTGCTACTATAACTTTTGTTTTGAATAAGTGACGAGCATTCCAATGCGATACTACAAAACCTAATTTTTTCAAAAAAATTAAAATATCTCAAAAACTGCTAAAGATAGGTATAGGGAATTGTTAAGAAAGTTCACTTAAAATCAGCAGGGTAATTCAAAAATGTAATAATATACTGGATGTTCTATTTAAAATAAGGAAGTTGATAGCTACTTCCGGTATAATCGGAAATGTCAGAAAAGCAAAAATACTTTAGTTGAATAGATCGTCCTCGCTAACCCCTGATTCCAAATTTTAAAAAATGAATTACAATGGGAAGTTCATAAACTTTTAATGAACGGGTTAGCTAAATCACCCTGTATATATAAAAAAAAATGAAAAGTAACTTTCTCGTACTATTTTCTGATGGTTACTTAGGACTGAAATACGAGTATTAGACTTGGATATTTTGGGATCTGAAACAACGCCGAGAAAGTAAACATTCTTAACATTCCTGACCGAGTTTAGAAAAACGTATTTTGTTTAAATTATTTAACACCGGGACAGCGCGTACGCAGTCCCGACTACCAAAAATTACGCGCCCGAGTTATCCGCATTAGGGATAATCGCAGGGGTCAAGCCCGACCGTAGTGCAATGGAAGGGCCTCACCCTGGGGGAACCGCCTTGTTGATCACGGTAACCCCTACGCCAGGTAAGTATGCTTTTCGCTTGTAAGGGTATAGAATTTAAACGTCCCCGACGGCATTCGGTTGGTGAACTACAAGTTACAGTTTGTCGGCATCTATCGGGGTGCAAAATAAACTCCTGTAAGTCGATACGTTGAAAGAGAAACACCCTTCTAAAATGTAGAGGTCGTCTCGGATAACATACAGGTTGTATCCGCTAGCCCTTTGAATCGATAAATTTAAAGTTGATTTTCTTTCTTTCGTACGGTTATTGCCTTTGATAACTATAGGCAAAGCTATACTAAACAACTTTTCAAGTATGATGACTTTCTATGAGCAATAGAAACAAGATAAAACGCGTAGATGAATTAATCGAGGAAATTAATATAAGTATTTTACAAATCTAAATACCCAACTAAAAATGGCCAAGAGTGGTATCGTATAGGGTAAGAAGTTGTTGTAAATATAATTTTCTAATTATTGATAAATAAAATACAAATGGAAGACGTATGTACATATTATTCCATATGTTTGAGAAAATGTTGTGAATATTTCATTGACACGCTCTATCGTTTGTAAACAAAAAAGTTTCTACAGTATATAAGATAAAATTATACCCACATAGCATAATGACATATTAGATCTTCCTGATGGTATATGAAGATATTAATTTTTTTTTTGTTCATTTTCATAAAAATATGCCGTTATAAATTTAGTATATGGTGTAAATAATATTATTTACAGATATAAGTAACCTATCAGATGATACACTATTATCAAATATCCCATCACGGATAAAGTATCGAGCAAAATTAAACCACCGTTGTTATCGAAGTTGGAAGATCTTCCAAATGGTGTATCACTCAAACTATGTGACCATTTTAAGGGAATAGTTACTTGGGAGAAGAAGTGGCAGTGACAATGCCGGGTCGTATGTAAGAAATGTCCCTTTGAAAACAAAAATTGATATATCACGGCATTTTCCAGTAAAAAAATTCAACAGTTATTCCAGGATATTTCGTTTTAAATGGGACAGCCTGTGTATATATTTATTTACATTTAAGTTAATATTAATCTATATAACAAAATTAAAGAAGATTGATCTTTATTGTTGCCGGCGGTTCGAATCCAGTAGTATATAACTGTTGAAAATCTGCCATGGTACAACAATACCATTTTTAATGATGTGAAAATATTAAAAAATTTCATTATTTCCGATATAAACTTAACATCAGTGTAATTGGTAAAATTGTACACCACATTAATCATAAACACATAATATAAATACGCCACAATACAGTATGTTTGTGTTTCGCTACGCAACGTTGCAGCAAAAAAGGTAATATAAATAATATAGGATCTTTCAATAGGGACGCTTGAAATTTGTTAGATAATAACGGCCATGTTGTTAAAGCAACATCTATCAAATTTATTGTATATTATTGAGTAGTATATGGCAAATCACCATGAAAGGTTATAGCGTTCAACATCGTATACAAATTATGAAACTTTATTTTCAAAATTAATGCTCCGTTCGAGAAATGTTCCGCGCATTACGTGATTTTTAGCCTCACCACAACCATCCCGCCGAGTCGACTATTCGACGTTTGGTGGCCAAATTCGAGTCAACCAGTTTGATAAATAATCAGTCAACACCCGTACGTCACCGAAACGTAAGGTCTGCTTAAAACATCGCTGCTGCTCATGAGAGTGTACAGGAAAATCCGATGCGGGTGCAATTTAACGCATTTAGACTTCTTCCTTTGGGGCTATCTTAAATCGCAGGTCTATGCGAATAGTCCGCAAACAATCGATGCCCATATCGAAGTCAACATAACGAACGCCATCCAGCAAATTCAGTCAGATGTATGCGACAAAATCATCGAGAATTTGACCCCCGGAATACGTGCAACCACGCAAAACCGCGGCGGACATTTGAATAAAATTATTTTTCATACTTAATGCCATAAAATACTCTTTGAAATAAAATAAAAATTGAGTAGATATCTCACACAACTTGTTTTATTTACGTTTAAAAATCGAGCGTCCTTATTGAAAGGCCCTTTATAAATGCGCATATTGTGTCTATTATTTCTTATTTATTGTCTGCGTACTATTTAAAAATAATTTACATATTCATTTTACCAAGGATATTACCAATTCTTTTATTTCAGCGTGAATTAAATCCCAATAAGAATAATTACTAATAATTATTAAAACCTTAGCTCTATCATATTCTAAAAGGAAGAGATTATTATTCCTGTGAAAGATAATGTATAGTTCGATTATATTGTACTGACAATCAGTACTCCAATAATTGCTCCTAGTTATGATTTTTGAATGATCAATAGTTTGTCACAAGAAGCAACCACTAGAGGATTTCGTTGGGCAGGTAATTAAGTGATATTTTATATTTACCATTCTTATTGTGCACTTAATGGGATAATAATGAGATAATACATTAATCTTTTGAAGAACGTACCCAATTATTAAATAATGAATTTAATAATTGAGTACATTTTTGATTACGTTAATAGTACATTGAAACTGTTTAAATTATAATTTTTATTTTCAGTATAGAGTAAATTCTCTCGTTATAAGAACTATTAGTAAACATCTAAAGGCATCTGGATATTAACAAAATACATTTATTACTTATTAACCCGGAATAACATTATAATAGTATCATATCTTTTATTGAAAAGATCGATAATATAAGTACTATTTCAAATTGACAGTTAGGAATTTCGTTGCATTATTTACAAATATAGAAATATTTTCTAGACTTACACTAGCATATCTGGTTTGTATAATGATTCTTTGCGTGTGCGCCACAGGTAACAATCGTATGAATCAATAAACTGACATTTTTGAACAGCGTCGTGCCGAAAACATATTTTAGGATAACAGTTAGTACAATACAAATCCGTCAATCTATGACAGAGTAATAAAAAGGTTCTCCACAAAAACATTCAATGGAAGTGATATTTCCATCAAAATAAATGAAATAAATTCAACAAAAATGAAAATAAATGCAACGAAAATGAAATAAATTTTACAGAAATATTGAGACGCTAATGAATCAAATTATACAATAAAGCTAAGACGTGACTTCATAATTGCATTTTGTTCGGCAAATTATTAACTGTCTATGCCGTACGTAGTTGATTGGAACGTACGTCGCTAGACACACGTGCTGGTAATTGTGGCATATTAGTAACAATTGCGAGTGGCGTGTGGCGTAGCATGTGATCCGTGGGTCGTCACTAAATTGATACAGGCGCAAAGATCCATTATACAAATTGTATATACCAATATTTCATTAGTGCAATATATAAATTAACTTTGTATATTAAAAAGACAAATGTATTATATTTCAAAGCTATTGTATTTTCCTTCATTGTACAATAGCGACTGTAAAAGCTGTAAAATTAAAATACAGCTTGCACCAAAAGGTGGTGTGAAATTAGTGTAAAATTTTACACTACATTTCAGACAAAGATAATAACCCGATTTGTATTGATATGCTTCTTGAAAACAGTTATTTGTTACTTTTAATCACTAAAATATCTAAAAATGGTAATATTCCATCTTTTCCAATTCTGTGTATAACTTTAGTTGCAGAGTACTGGGAATTTACGTTTTCTAAAAAATTTTGAATACCTAATTCACTCAGATATTTAGGACAATTTTGCTTGGTAGCTAATTGCAATTTTTGGTTGTGGCACAAACACCATGAACCGTAATTAAATGTAACGTAATATTAAAAGGAATGAAAGCTATTGAAGAAATTTTTAGGCGTATTCACAAGAATTATATTATTTGAAGTTTTTTTAGCTTAATCAAATAATTTGCAACTGTACTTTCCGCGAGTGAAACTCTCGTTGCTAACGGAAAACTTTTCCCATACATAGCCTTACTTATTTTTTCCACTATCGCCTGATCATGTATTGCCGTTAGACGGCCAAAAAATTGTGTAGTCTTCAACCGGGTACTTGCTAACCACAACATCACACAGAATATGGCGTGTATTATTCATTTTCTCCAAATATTATACAAAAAAATGTTCTACAATAACCATTCCCATGCAAAGTTTTTATAAACATCGGTTTACCGAAACATTTTTTTGGGTTCCCGTACCTTTTTTTGGACTTTCTTGTGGTGCCGATTTGAAGATTTCATTTCATAATTTATTTAAAATTTAACAGTGGTCAAATAAATACCCGTTGTTTATTGTCTGGAAAATCATTTAAAAAAATACATAGTCTAAACTGATCCATTATGAAAAAATTCTCTCAAATGGTTTACAACTCCTCGGCTTCAATTGCTAGTTCATTTGCATCTGTAATGACTTGCGAGACTTGGTTCATTAACACCAAAAATCCCAGAGTGCAACAATGAAAACCTCAGGTAATTTCCTGTGACTTTGAGAATCAATTCAAATAATTTTCGATATCAATCCTATACATCTTTTGTAGTGCTTATAAAGGAAACTGCATATCAGTTATTGTATTCTTCAACAAGGTTGAATTCAAATTAATAATGCTATTTAAAATAACGCAAATTATCATCTGGTTGCTATCATAATTACATTACATGTACCTACGAATATATTGTTGAGAAGTTATTATTCTACGTTAAATAGCGGTGTTAAACACTTAACTTACATAATTAATTAAATAAAGCCGAAACAATCAGTTACAGCTTATACTCGTACACTTCTTTGGCAATTTGGATCGTAATATTAAGGTGTTTTTGAAATACGTCAACCTTATTAAAAAAAAAACATTGGCTAACGTAATTTTTTTTGTTCAGAGTTTGTATTACTTTGAATTGCAACCCGCGTTTCTTTTAACCAAAATAAATTCATAATAAAACGGTACCCCATATATGTAAATGGTATCCTATTCACCCCTTTTTGAAATAAATATATAAATAAAGCAAATACGACTTTATTCTTAAAGGTCTAAAAAACAACCTCCATTATCAAATTTGATATGGGTCGGCATGCATGTTAACACTTCGTGTTGAACGTTCAATAATTTCCGGACCAATATTTTCCATTTCGATTCGAATTCGTTGCTCTAAATTATTTGGAATTAAAATCTGCGCTTTTAATAATCCCAAAGAAGGAATCCAAGGGAGTCAAATCAGGTGATCGTGGTGGCCATTCAGTTGGTCCTCGCCGCTCCATCCATCCGCAAGAAAAAGTATCATCGAGAACTATTAAAGCCGGAACGTAGAAACTAACTCAAAACCTAGAAATTCTAACTATATATTTGGTAGCAGATAAATTTTCTTCAAAATACAGGCCTGAAAGAATTCCTCTCATTTCAACTCATATATTTCAGGGATGTCGGAACAGTGCCTGTGAAATTTTCAAGTATGTTTAGAATATTTGAGAAAGACTGATTTCGTATGATAAATTAATCCATTCAGGTTTGGACACAACATTTTCAAAGTTCTCCTGTTACAAGATGAATATATGAATTTTAAATGAAGTATGGAAGAAGTTACCATACTCTTCGTTAGGATTTGCCTAACGAGCCTAACCCTACAGACCACATGGTTACGGCATCATGCGGCGGTAAACATTAAGAGTAGATTTCTTGGCATTTATCAAATGGATTTAGTATCACCCTCATAATTACTTTGCCAATAGATTTTTGTAATCGTTTACTAGCAAAAATAAACACGTTTCATGTTAAACATGAAAAGTTTGAGAAATTTCATTGTACTTACTATAACACTGACAACATAATTTTATTAGAATCCATCCTCTCGTACACACATAACCACAGTTTTTTAATTTGTAATTCAGATTAAAATCCCGTTTTTGATTGTCTCGCGTGCAGATTTACAACGTTGCCCGACTTGGTAATTGTCAATTGTTGATATATTTATTCCAGAACGATTAAAATGCATCATTAGATAATATACGAAACGGCATATTACAATCAAGTCCGTAAATTCTCTCGTAAACTATTTTATGGATCAGCAAATGATCGTTTGTTACCCCTACGTACGATCAACAACGATCAGCTGGCGCAAATAGCCAGCACCATGAGCTCGGTAAGCACCATTGGAAGCCAGACTAAAATTGCTTGCGCTACTTATAAATAGTAAATATAAAACCCTTAATGTGGAATATCGTTGTACTCTGAAAACATTAGTGAGTGCATTTTTATTAAAAATCTTGATGTTAAAAATCTATGTTAATGTCACAGCTCATACACAGTTTAAAGAAAAATTAGAGTTATATGATTTTTAGAAAACAATAGAACTGCTTCTGCTATCGTCGCGGTTAATACTAGTTGTGGATCGTTTCTTTCAATAATTTCCACGTTCTTTTCTTTTCTTCAACCTCCGAATAAATACCTGGTTGGGAGTAGACATCATAGTTAACATAATTCGATGTTTTAAAAAATCTGTTCATAACAGAATTATGAATATAGTGCCAAATATAGGATAAAATAAAAACCCAAGTTTAGGAAATTGTTTTCGCAATATTTTAGGTGACATTCAAAGAAACGTGTGCTTATACAGGGCGTTTTGAACCTGAAAATGTATTGTTTAAAAGCAATGTCTTTTAAGAATATAATCCCTGATGACCCCTAACGTATGGTGATAGGGAAACCAAAAATAAGAGATCCATTTATTATCTGTTATTAAAATCGTTTAAGGGGTTGATAAGACGGGATGTCAAACTCTATCGAACCATATACTTTTACCAGTAACCAGAATTAATATGCAAATAAAAATATTATATAAAGGGTTTGCTGCAGTAACGATGGTGGATGAAACGATTATTTAAGAACAGGTAACTTTCATATCGATAAATAATATTTACTTATGTAGTCTGATATCAATCCATCTTCACACACCATTCACTATTGTAAAACTTTACCACACTCCGCGTAGAGTAGATTATAATTCCTACATGGTAACTATTCTAGAGTATTCGTGTAGTCTTCACGTTGACACTGTTAAAACGTGAGGCAATATGACTTTTCGTGATTTATAATTAACCAACTTATGCCCAACTACTACTGCGTATCTCACGAAGCAAAAATAAATTGTGTTGAACAGGTTTGTTAATTTTTTTTGCCAAGATGACTGAATAATAAACTAATATTTTTGTATCTACATAGTACATACCATTTCTACTTTATTGCCTGCTTGTTATTTAATAGTAACAATATATAAATTATTATTTTTAAGGAGAACTACACCCCGAGAAGAATCATTAACAACTGTTATATCCTGAGGTAATTCATCTATTTATGAATAATCAGCTTATGCTCAAATAGTGTGTATATCCCAAGAAGCAAGCATAGTCATTGTCATGGCCAAGTTTATTAAAGCTAATAGATATTAGATGTCGGAAAAATATGTTAAATTTTGACAAAATCGCTGCAGGATTTCGTTAAGTAGGTAATTAAGTGATATATTTGTCATTCTTATTGTCAATTTAAAATAATAATTACCCTTAACAAGAATGTTCCCAATTATTAAATAACGAATTCAATACATTACTTCTATTGATGTGGCTGGCTACAATGGTACTATTATATTAAGCTATATTAACACTGTTTAAATTATAATTTTTATTTTCAGTAAGGACTAAATCCTCTCATACAAGAAGAATTATTAGAAAATATTCAAAGGCATCTGGATATCAGTTCACCCCAGCGAATAGTAAAATTCTATCATGGCCATTTCACACCAAACTAGTGTGTTCCTATATGTACCCCGTTTGGTGTAAAATAGGTGTTAAATTTTACACATTTCAGGCGGTGTAATATCCTCCAAAAGAGGTGAAAACGAGTACATTCGCTCCATTGCAAGTGGAACATTACTTTCGCATATGTCAATCATATCACATATATTAATCTTTACCAATGTCAATAATGAATATACTTCTGAAATGTAGGTACGACAACCCATTTATTTCGTGTTCGAATCATACATACTGTATAATATAAAATGCAATTTAAAAAATTTATATTTACCACTATTATGGACTATACAGTGCTATTCAAAAGTCCCCTCCCCCCCTCTTATCTTTGGAACGATTATACATAAACTAGTGAAATTTGGTAACTGAATATTAAGGGTTGTAAACTTCCCCACTAGTGATGATAGATGACGTATGCGTCAAAGATGACGTCACAAGGTCATTGTGACCAATAATTTTAAATGGAACCCTATGGCAAGCGACACCTCTTTTAAAAGGTACCGAAAAAATTTATTCAATGATACTAATATTGTGTCTGTTTACGGCAGTTTTGACAACTGGCTTTCAAAAACCGCAAAGCTGTGATGAATTAAATCAGTTAATAATAAAATTTAAAATTCAAGCTCCGCCACTGGATAGTTGGATAGTAAATAATCTGACGTTTTTGCAAGTCTCCCCAATTTGATGTTTTTTTAGCTGTCAAAGTTTTTATACATTTAATAATTTGTGTATTGTTGATCGAACGTTTAACTGTTTTAGTACCTTGTGGTAATTTTAAAATATTTGTACATTCAATAATTTGTTAAACTGTTGTGACCTGAACGTTTAAGTGCTTCAAGAAGAGAAATGGTACGTGTTTTAGGTGATAAAGTAGCAGCGATCCTACTAATACTTGGTGAAACTGGAGAAAATATTCATGCAGCAGAACGCATTTTTAATGAAAGGTTTCCCGATCGCCCAGTTTCGAGGACTTATTTGAGAGAGCTTCTTCGTAAGTTTAAAACAACGGGTAGTATTAATGATGCAAAACGATCTGGCAGACCACAAATTTCTGATGAGAAAATAATTGATATACTGGCAGAAGTAATAGTAAATCCTACTTCTTCAACAACTCAAGTTGCATCAACCCGTGAAGTCAGTCAAAGTACAGTGCACAGGGTGTTGGAAAAAAACAAATTTCACCCATACAAATTAAAAATGGTTCATCAACTCTCAGACGACGATCCAGACCGAAGACTGCAATTTTGTGAAAATATGAAGACTAAAATTAACCAACAGCCAGACTATGTCAAAACAATTTGTTTTAGTGACGGAAGTACTTTCTATCTAAATGGAAATGTAAATACACAAAACGTGAGATATTGGAGTGACGAAAATCCTCACATGTTTCGTGAAACACATACTCAGTATCCCGAGAAGGTCAATGTTTGGGTAGGTATACTGGGAAACCACATCGTTGGGCCTGTTTTTTAAATACCAACTTAAC
Source organism: Rosalia funebris (assembly GCA_037954035.1). Taxonomy (NCBI): domain Eukaryota; kingdom Metazoa; phylum Arthropoda; class Insecta; order Coleoptera; family Cerambycidae; genus Rosalia; species Rosalia funebris. Next base: position 17,436,455 of record JAZFAV010000016.1, on the reverse strand, counting down.
CTGTGAGGTGTATCTGCAGATGTTGCAAAATGCAATAGAACCGTTAATCCTTGAAATTTTGGAAGATAATCAAGATGAATTCGACATTTTGGAAATAACATTCCAACAGGATGGTGCTCCTCCACACTATTACGGTGCAGTAAGACGGTATTTAGATGAAGAATATCCTGGTAGATGGATTGGACGACGAGGTTCAATGGAATGGCCGCCTCGATCACCGGACCTCACACCTTTAGATTTCGTTCTGTGGGGGTATCTTAAATCGAAGGTTTACGCCACAGCCTGACAATATTGATGTTTTAAAACAACGTATTGTTACAGAATGTAGGGCTATTTCCGCAGACACATTTGAAAAAGTACGAGAAGAGTTTCGCAATAGGATGTTTTACTGTCAGGAAGTAGATGGAGCTCACTTCGAACAATTACTATAAGTAGGTACTGATTCTTGAATCTGTAATTAAAATTATTATCCAAGTTTACTGATTACTGATTTAATCCATCAAAACTACCATAAATACAAACAATATTAGTATCATTGAATACGTTTTTTCGATACCTTTTAAAAGAGGTGTCGCTTGCCATAGGGTTCCATTTAAAATTATTGGTCACAATGACCTTGTGACGTCATCTTTGACGCATACGTCATCTATCATCACTAGTGGGGAAGTTTACAACTTACAACCCTTAATATTCAGTTACCAAATTTCACTAGTTTATGTATAATCGTTAAAAAGATAAGAGGGGGGGAGGGGACTTTTGAATAGCACTGTATGTGACAACATTGAAATATCTATGTCTGTTATTAAAAAACCACCAGCTATTAACCGCTAATAAATTTAAAGCAGCATTTGGGTTAAATCGTGCACTAAAAAGCCTTTCAATATGCTGGGGCGATCCCATTACAATTAGATAAATGTGACGGCTTGTAGATAGCGATATTAAGTACCTCACGATAATTAGGTCTTATCGCCCTTTTAATTACTCTCGAAAAATCGAAAAAATTTAAAGTACTATAAGCTCCGTCTACAACAGCCGTTCCACCCGTCAATTTTAATGCTCTCGTATTTCACGAGATATTAATTAAAGATATTCGTTTTCTAAATGGTTTCGTATAAATTTCAGATGGCGTCTCATATCTGCAATGTAATAGCGCAAATAGGTAGATAAATAATAAGAGGATTAAGAGATTAAGAAGAGAGATCTACGGTAAATGCTTCCTATGATAAACTATATACAATCATTTTAAACAAGGAACTTTGGAAAACGTGGCCAATTTAAAACACTTATTTAAAAGACATATTCATACTATATCTACTATATTATCCTGAAAATGAGAAATTAATATTTTAATTTTGCTTCTAACATACTCGTATATCATCAAAAGAGAAGATAATGAGGTATTTTCGATACATTTCTCTGAATATAAAGGGTCTTTCAATAAGGACGTTCGATTTTTAAACGTTAATAAAACAAGTTGTGTGTGAAATATCCACTTAATTTTTTTTTATATATTTTTTTATTTCAAATAATATTTTATGACATTAAGTAATTAATTTTTGCCATTATTCCAAAGAAAGGCATCGAAAATGTCTCATTACATTTTCCCTAGATGATACATAGGAATAAATACATGTATAAAAGAGAATTAAAGTCAATATATCAATTTCCATTAAGAAAATGCGCAATATCAGACCAATACAAAGTACAAATACAAAGTTAAAAAACTTTGTATTTGTACGTACGAAAGTAGCAAGTCATATATCTATCAAGTATAAATATCAATACTGAAAATTGACAATAATGGTTTATTGTGAAATATAAAAATATTCTATTATTGGTAACATTCCCAGGGTGCTATTGTACGAAGATTGAACTGAATAACATGTATAATTGGTGTCATTGGCGTACCCAGCAATATTCTAAAAATCACTGTGTAGCTGTGAGAATATTTTATTTAATTCATACGAATAATACGTTTTCTATTTTATAGCTCCATTTAAGATTTCCAAAACGAAAGAACTGTCTCAATTTTTACTGAGTTTAAATATACGTTTGATTATGATAACCACTATTTGCTTCAGCAAAACATGTTCGTATTCAGAGTAAGCCCTTATTAGTATTTTTAGCAAACCCTTCTCATTTATTAGATAAAAAAACATCGCCTATGTTTAAAACAAAAACCAATGCACACAACTTATTCCACTCAAGTTTGATACGAATATAATACAGTGCATAAAAGAAAAAAGCGGTGTTGCAAAAAATACCGGTCTACTCGCACTGAGGAGATTTAAAATCGATTCGGTGTTTTAAGAATTAATATCCAAAATAACTACAGCTTATAAAGGGTAGGTAGCTAGTATTAAATCCGGCACTAAATCAATATTAAAAAATTCTGGTATTTTATTAATGATAAAAAGGAAGCATGTCTTCAGCCATGTCCTACAATAACGTAAAATTTGTGGGCAATGGGACCTAACTATCTACCAACCTTTTTTGTGAGAGAGAATGTGACATTGTTTCCAATCTATCGGTGTGCATAATTTTTATTTTAATCCTGTCTGCCTACACATTCCCCGAAAAAAATTCTACATTATGTCCCGTTTTAAGGTGATAAGAATGACATAAGGTATTTGAAATATGAATATATATATCACGTCAGAAATATTATTATTCCGGAACAACAAAAAGGCGTTCCACTATCTCTAATTTGGCATCTAAGACACATTTTATTAGCAATATTCTAGATCGGAACAATCAGCTAGATGTCATTCATCTAGACTGACTTCTAAGACGTTTAATAAACTGAATCACGGTCTACCTTTATGCAAGCTAAAAGATGCTGGACTTTGTAATATCTTAGTTATGTTATTCCAGTCTTATCTAGAAAATAGGACTCAGTCAGAAGTCTAGACTTCAGGAATTCCTCAAGAATCAGTTTTACGACCGCTTAAATTATTTACAAGCTGGTGGCACAAAACTTGACCTCGATAGGGCAGACCTCAAATCAATGATAACACGTTGACCATTTCATACTTGGAAAAGGTTCCCTTTTATAAAGTATATTTGGTATGAGTTGGATAAGGATCATCCAGATGCATACAATTTTGTTTACATATAATTGCAATGCATATCATTGCATTACATTGTGACGAAAATCCCATCTTTTTAAAGCTTCTTGTTGTTTCTGATTAAGCGAATAATATACCTGTACATTATTATAACTGCTGATATTAGTCTCAACAGATTCATCATTGATTTCAAGAATCGCATAATCGGGATCAACGTAAAGTAAACTGACTGCTGCTAGATATTAACAATGTCTACGTTTTCATTTATTGCTGGATCTAGCATTAACAGTTTTTATCCAAACCAGAAAGATGGCAATGTTCCCCACCAAACAATTTGATTGCAATAAGTTGGAGCTACTTTCGATAATTACCCCGGTAACAGGATAAGGCAACGAAAACCAACGAAACGGCTACCACGTTTATCTGGTTTGACCCTCTTGGACATATTCCTGTGGCGTTACTTAAAATCACGGGTCTATTTCAATAGGCCAAGTAATTTAGAGGATTTAACAACAACAACGAGTTCGAATGAAATAGAAAATATCAGCTCGGAAATCATTGTTTTCAAACAAAGTGTTTCCTTTCACGCATACCACCCAAAACTTTATAAATCAACTTTCTCGTCTATCACTTTGCTTAAAAAATATTATCTTTGAGATATTAATAAAGAAAACATTATCTGTATTGTCTGAAGAAGCAGTTAACTTGGCTTCAATCTTGAATGTTGAGTGAATTTTCGATATCGACTAAATGAATTAATTTAACCGCCGAACAATTTTGCAGCACCAAATTAATTTGTTGTTTCAAGATTTCCTTGGATGCATATCAAATTCTTTGCGAACGGTCATGATCGATGCAGTAGCCAATTATTTCGAGCCTTTTCGATCTTCCGCTTTCCGATTCTCATGTGTTCGGACACGAAGTCGCCTAATCAAGTCGATCTTTGGGATTTTTACCAGGGTCGCCACAGTAATCGCAGTTCGTTCCGCATGCGATCATAAACAACTAATTTCGGTAAACTCACTAACGGTAAGTCGCCGCGAGTAAGTGATGCGAAACCGGCAATATTCGACAAATTGCCACCTGACCACGGTAAATGTCTCGCATTAGAATATCAGCAAATGCGGTAATTACATCGCCCAGGTGGGAGTCAAATCAATGCGAAATGTGAGACGATTAATTGTGGTACATAGTACCGTCCCCCAAATTGCAGACGTTACTTTTATAAAAGCCAGTCTAATGGACTAAGTGGCAATTTTCATTATTAGATTCAAATGTTTTAACTCAAACAAAAACCGACAGCTCATATAATGTATAATAAATTCTACGAGATCAGCAACTGTAATTAAGAGATGATATTTATGATTTGACAGACTCCTGACTAAAACCTAAAAAATTCATTTTCCTAATTTTAAACTGAAATGGTATACGTTCAACCAGGGGCGGCTCTATACATTTATTATATTTTCCCTTTTTCTCGATATTAAAGTGCTTGACATGTATGTATTAACAAATTTAATATTCATTAATAATACTAGGAAACAAATGACAATTTTTTATGTTGCCACAAATTTAAGATCGATTTACGAGTACTCCAGGACCCTAATTTCATATTATATCTTCATTTTAGTTAAATTGACTACTATACAAAATTAAAACATTCGCTGGTTAGATTTTTACTTTTTATTTGTTAAACATAACAATTGTTTCGCCAACATAGTGGCTTCTTCAGATGTTGAGTACATAGGCTAAATTTTACGTTGTGGAACTGCGTTTATATAACTAGGGTAATTTTAGGTTTATTACTATGGGAATTCCTACTATTAAACTATTGTTGTTAAGTTATAAAATTTCAACCGATGGTATCTGTAAATTTTAAAAGAGTTTATAAAATCACTGGAAAAATGAGGTGATTGTTTTAAATCCATTTTCCAAACATTTCTGGCACTGAGTATGGAAAAATTAAAAGCAGGGATTTTTGATGGTCCACAAATTCGAAAACTAGTAAGAGATCCAAATTTTAACAGATATATGATCGTTGTGGAATCTGATGCATGGTTTAGTTATGTATCTGTAATTAAAAATTGTTTGAGCAATCACAAACTAAATGACTACCAAGAACATAATATACTAAAAGATTTTGAAAAATTGGAAGCCAATATGAGTATTAAACTATATTTTTTGCATAATCACTTTGACAAATTTTCTTCTAACTTAGGAGGCTTTAGATGAACTGTTTCATCAGGATATCCGAATAATGGAAGACGGGTATCAAGAAAGATAAGATCGTCACATGATGGAGGATTACTGTTGAAGTCTGCAGAGGGACTGCTCATTACAAAAACAAACAGTTTTAAAACCTTAAAACGGACTTTTCCGCACGTAAAACATGTCGCATAAAACACAGAATATGTGTTTTATGCGACAGTTTTACTTTTTTCAAATAGTCCACCATCGTGCTTTCTCATGACCCATGAACATGGTAGAGTGTATTCTATCCACCTCAAAATCAATAGGTGTCGTCTGGGAGACATCCCCGATCAGCATCAGTCAAAAACCCGATCGGTTCGACAGGATTTAGTTGAGTTATCAAGCTAACAAGAAATTTTAATGCCGACGACACACAATTTTTTAAAAACCATTTTTTTTTTTGTTTTTAGGTCGAAAAATAGACTAGAATTTTTTCCATTTTTCTTTACATTACTTTTCCGCTCTGGTATAGTTGAGTGCGGAAAGGTAATATAAAAGAAAATCGTACAAAAAAAACTTTATAATTTTTAATATTTTCTGAAATTTATTATTTAATGTTTTCTATTAATTATTCTTTATTTTCTTGTTAGATTTCATATATAAAAAAATTCAAAACAAGAGAAACTGCTTATTTTATTTTGTTTTTCTTTGCATTAATATTTATCGTATACATTTGTTTCAGAAATTAGAGCCAATCAAGAAAAAGTAATGCCATTTTCAGCATCAGGGGCAGTAATGTACCCCTAACAAGTTGACTGTTCTCCAGTGTAATCATTATTTAATACTTCATTTTATAATTTTATTTCGTAGTTAGAGACCGTAGAGTCGCACATCGACTAAACCAATATATATCATTGTAATTGTTGAGAAAGTATATACCTCTGAAAATGTAAACATTTACAGGGTTGCCCATCTATGTAATAGAACTGACGATAAAGTCAATATCTTAAGAAATAATATAACTGTTAGAAATCAACGTACGCCACTGAAATGTTAAATAGAATAAAACTAAACTAACTTTTGTTAAGGGGGTAATTTTTAATACAATTTAATTATAATAGCTAATATTAATTAGATGATGCTAGCAGCAGCCCACAATTCAGATGTGCTCTGAACCACAGATTTATTTGCCCAACCCTGTATACTTACACATTCACCTGGATTTCTCAAGGTATAAATATAGAATATTCATAATAAATAATAAATCCCACTTATAGCAAAGTAACGTAGTGGTGGGAAATAAACGTTATTTATTGACAGTCGAAATCTTGAACACTGCCACACAAATCAAATCTTCCTTCAAATTTTATAAAAAGTCGCAACCACTCAGATTGTTTCGTGTCCATTGCCTGACGAACAAGTCGGCAGGTGAACGATCATCGATTACTCTAGCAGCTACAAAAATAGCCGCTAGAGCATGCCTCACGCTCAGAACACGAAACTACATCTCATCATCATGGTTGCGATGACTCAACGTTTAGGTCGAGAGTATGCGAAGATCTACTACAGAAATGATCCTGTGAAGTATGATCTTGACTCTGGTCTGTTCATTTCGTGTATTTGGATATACTTGATAGGTTAACTATAGCATACTATAACAGTGACATCTACCGGACCAAAGGAAGACGAAGTGAAAAAAAAGCCTCCCCGGCGGGGAATCGAACCCCGGTCTCCCGCGTGACAGGCGGGGATACTTACCACTATACTACCGAGGATTTACATAAGCGTTATCATACAGAGCGTATATAAGATAAATTGTTTTAACTCATTATACAATTTAATTTTAATAAGTAAAAATAGTATTCCTTTTACTTATACGTCTTAACAGTTTTCATTTTTATATATTCAACTTTGTAATTTTGCAAACAAAACTTTCAATTCTACCTACACTGAGGCCTACCTTTTTATTACTATACCATTAATTTTATTAGTATATTTTTTAACAATATTCTTAGGGTAAGATACTTCCCAGATCAATTAAAAGTTGCCCTGGTAATACTTATACCCAAACCAAGAAAACCTACAGATGAGTTAGCGTCTATAGACGAATCAGTTTATTACCTATATTGTTGAAGGTTTTTGAAATACTCTTAATGTGCAGATTGAAGGGAATACTGGTAAAGAAAAATCTCATTCCAGAATACCAATTTGGATTTGAACCACAGCACGGAACTGTAGAACAAACATTGACATTCAGGCACTTCATAGTTAAACAAAAAGATGAGTAAACATCATTATTTCCCATAAATGTAGGGATACCATAGTGTACCTGGGCCCGTCCTGTACCAACCATAACACTGACAACCGTAACCTACCTCTGCTGACTATGCTGCCATATTAGTTATTCACATAGATCCGATAATTACATAGCCATATCTACAAAACAACCTAGACTTTAATGAAAAATCAAAGTAAACAAGACAAAATCAGTCTGTGTTACGTTCATTCTGCGCAGGGATAATTGCCCGCCAGTAAGAAAGCGCAAAATATCTTGGTATCCACCTCGATCGTAGACAGTGGCGGCGACAGGGGTGGGCACGGGTGGGCGAGCGCCCAGGCAAAATCCTTTTCGCCCAACCTCTTATAACACCATTATATTACATTCGCACATAAATTAATATATATATAACACCCTCGCCCACCCTAGATATTTTCTGCCTATTTTCGCCCAACCGCAAAATAATGCTAGCGCCGCCACTGATCGTAGAATGACCTAGCAAAAACATGTATTTGCTAAATGTAAAGGGATAGGAATTAAATTTGGTAAAACGTACTGGCTGATTGCTAGAAACTCTAAACTTTCTTTAGAACACAAGGTCTTAATATATAAATCAATTATTAAACCAATTTAGACGTTTGGTATACAGCTATGGAGATGCCTCGCAACATTTATAACGTTCCTTGGTATGTGTCGAATGAAATGATACACATAGAAACCTAAAAACATCAGTAAATAAAAAGATACAGACATGTTAGTTTTTAAGGCTTAGTGTAATTGGTAAAAAGCGAAACGTTATTATTGAAAGGGATAAATCACTGGATTATTCTCTTACATGTCAAGTCAATGCCCAAAAAGTTTACTTACTGTCTATTCTTCTACTGACATTGTAAAACTACATATGTAGATGTAAGAAACCCTATACTGAGAAAAGAATAGAGATCTGAGTAAATGTAAAAGTTAATACTAAAGTGCTTTATTGGTTTTTTAAATTCTAATAAATGTTTTCTAGGAAATATATTATCTACAAAACCAATATTGATTAATGATCATGTTCTGATTTAAAGCGAACTGTTGCATATTGTTTTAGGACTGTGTATGGATTTGGACTATGGAGATCGATGACATTTTTGGATCAACCATCCCTTGGATACAACCTCCTCAGTTTCAGTATATCTTGGTGTCGATTTTAAGAGCCCAATGTTTAATTTAAAATTTAAAACCATTATATTTACAACAATTATAACACTTTATAATAAAATGTGATCAATAATAAGTTATTTATGTTAACTTGAATGTACCTTTTTGCAAAGTCGATCCGGAAATAGCACAGATATATATTTACAAACGTCTCCACAGAATAAGAATGTTCATTCGGCCCTTCGAATAGAGATAGTGTTCAATTTATACCTACATTTATGTCAACAGCACAAAATGTATACTTATCCCTACCCTCATATTAATGCAATCACAATGCAATGCAATGAAATGCAATTATGTACATTATTTTATATTGTAAATGATATTATAATTAAGGACTTATATGAAATATATATCATTTTCCTACATTTGTACGATCCTATCTACACAAGTGTCATGTTTTTTTATGCTCAATATTATTTTGACAGTCCTTACATGCCCGCCTGAGAGGTAAACGTTAACATCTAACTGCCAAAACCTTTGATCTCATAAAAGTGCGCGTAAAAGTACACAAAACACAAGAAATCTCCAGCCAACCTTGCACTTAACTGTTATGGATATTTTTTGCAAAATTAAATAAACACTAATTTCGTCAAGTTCTTGTGGGAACGCGATGGTTAATTTGCAATAAACCACAGTCATTGTATTAAACGACTTTTCTGAAATATCCCGCTTATAAATGTTACCATTATCTTATATTAATGATGACAGCCAGGTCCGTAGTTGTTTACAAAATAAAAAAGTATTGTAGTTGGTAGATACTACTGCCATTTTACAAGACTGATATTACGTGATGACTACGGCGTTAAAATCTATTAATATGATTAATGTTAATTTACTGTAAGGCTGGAACGGCATCCTGCATTATGGACTCTACAGTTGGTTCAATGGTCATTATCGATATGTCGCTCTGTACATAGTAATCATTTTTCTACAGGGTCTTCAATAGAGGCGCTCGAAATTTGTTAGGTTTTAGCGGCCATATTGTTAAAGCAACATCTATCATTGGTAAGTACTTCTTCCAAAACGAAACTGGTATTGTCATAAGCGTTAACGGCGAGCACTACAGATTGATGATAAGCAACTTCTTGTGGCCTAAACTGGATGATATGGGTACTGACGACATGTGGTTTTAACAGGACGGCGCTACGTGCCACACGGCGCATGCCACAATGGACATTCTGCACGAGTGATTTTAGGGCATGGTTACCTCGCGCAGCGGTGACGTGAACTAGCCACCGAAATCGTGCGATTGCTTCTTCCTTTGGGGTTATCTTAAATGGCAGGTCTATGCGAATAAACTATAAATAATCCTCATGACCCTCAAAGTCAACATAACGAACGCCATCCAGCAAATTTACTCAGATTTATGCGACAAAGTTATCGAGAATTGGACTTCCCAAATACGTACCAGCAATCACAGCAACGACGTTGTATTCCATACTTAATGCCATAAAATATTCTTTCAAGTAAAAACAAAATTGAGTGGATGTCTCTCACATAACTTGTTTTATTTACGTTTAAACATCGAGCATCCTTATTGAAAGACCCTTTAGTTTATAATGTTTATACATAAAATATTACTATATTTCCAAGTTTATAATTAATGTATTACAAAACAAGTGTTGTTTTTAACATTGAAGTGAATATGTGCCCTTGTGTCTCTTATTTCCGGCCGCCTGTAACTTTACCTCACGCCTCGTTATATTCGTCAATGTTTTTGAACATCACGAATGATCAGCTCAACATTGGTTTATCACTTTTTTTAATTAAAATATGTATATCGTTAATAAAATAAAAGTAGGAATATTCCATATGAACTGTCAGATGTAGTAAGTATCAGGTTTTTAACGGATCGAATGAATTTATAACTATTTTTACAAAAAAAAATTAAAGGGTTACTATCAATACAAAATATTACAAAAAAAATCAGCACTCTCTAAACCTCTAACTGGACATACACAGTGTGAAAGTCCAAGTGTTGCATGATCTGGTTCAATAAAAAAGAAAAAAATAAATTTTTGTGCCAGGCAGTTAATACGGAAATTGTTTTGTTTAATTCTACATTAGTTACGCTCCATCTCTGTATGTTATTCACATGAAACAATAGGATTAAAATAGGACAAATAAGATGGCCTAGATTGTAGGTTCCGACTGGGCGTGGGTTCCATTCCCACATCACTCAGCTGAGTGTGTTTATGTGTACATGTGAATGTCTGGGGGTTAAGTGCAGGAATAGCACTGAGCTAACTTCGTCCCCATAGAAATAAAGGTATATAAATAAAAAAATTAAAAAAAGATTCTCGGTGTCTATTATTGGTGTCTATAAATTTATATTATTCTTCACACAAATAAGCTGGCGAAACTTATGAATTTTCCGACTGTGTATCCCAGGTATTTTAATATGATACCGGAGTTTGCCCATGGATGGCCTAGCTGCTAATGTAGTTACTGTCATACCGCGTCATTGGCACCATTTTCTTGATTTGACATCTGATAAAAGTTTTTATCTCACAACAATGCAAGTTTCACAGAACAACATCGTTTTTAATAGCGTTGAACATGTCGAATTTTCTGCCTGGAAACTATGATTTGCGGACAGCATTAATTTTCTGTTGCCGTTTGAAGAAAACTGCTGCAGAGTAGCAAAGAATGAGTGTCGAAGCCCACGGTGTCGTACCACAGCGTGCTCTTGGTAAATCACAGTGCTTTGAGCGGTTTAAAAAATTCAAAAGTGGCAAGAAACGAACACCACCGAAAAAGTTTGAAGATAGCGAATTGCAAGCATTGTTGGATGAGAATGGCGCTCAATCGGAACAAGAACTCGCGGATCAATTAAATGTGACACCAGAATCCGTCTCCATACGTTTGAAGCCATGGGAAAGATCCAGAAGATGGGAAAATGGGTTCCACATGAACCGAATGAAAGATAGCAGAAAAACCAAAAAAAAAACCATTAACGATATGCTGCTCGCCAGGTACAAAAGAAAGTCATTTCTCCATCGAATTGTGACTGGCGATAAAAAGTGAAAGATATATTTCTAGAATCCTAAACGTAAAAGATCATGGGTAACTCCAGGTGAACCATCAACATCGACTGCAAAATCAAATCGCTATGGCCGGAAGGCAATGCTATGTTTGATGAGATGCGAAAGGTGTGATATATTGTGGTGTGATTGAAGGGTGTGATGAGAGCTGCTAAAACCTGGCCAAACCATTAATACTGAATTCTATCGACAACAAATGATTGACTTGAATTAATCTTTGCGTGAAAATGACCAGAATATAAAAAAAGCAACACCGACTGATTTTGCTTCATGAGAATCACACCATCGCCATCACACACAGAAATAAACAATTTTAAAACCTTAAAACGGACTTTTCCGCACGTACAAGATCTCTATCTCGAAATTGAGTGGCCGAGAAAAAATAAATCAACACATAAGTGCAGAATATGTGTTTTATGAGACAGTTTTACTTTTTTCAATTTTTCTCAAATAGTCCACCATCGTGCTCTCTCATGACCCATGGACAGGGTGGTGTGTGTCCTATTCACCACAAAATAAATAGATGTCGTATGGTAGACGTTCCTAATCAGAATCAGTCGAAACCCGATCGATCCGACACGATTTAATTGAGTTATCGTACTAAAGAAGAAATTCTTAAATAGTCCACCATCGTGCTTTCTCATGACCCATGGACATGGTAGAGTGTGTCCTATCCACCTCAAAATTAATAGGTGTCATCTGGAAAATGTCCCCGATCAGAATCAGTCAAAACCGGATGAATCCGATACGATTTAGTTGAGTTATCGTGTTAACAAGAAATTTTATTAATGCCGTCGACAACGACAACAACAACGATAACAACAACGACAACAACACACACATACACACAAAATGGTTTAAAAACCATTTTTTTTGTTTTTAGATCGAAGAACGAAAAATAAACCCTAGGAAAAACATTTTTTTTACACGATTACATTACTTTTCCGCGTATGGAGTACGGAAAAGTAAAACCGGTCGAGGAAACGATTGAGACGTTTAGTTGGGAAATACTTTCGCATGAGGCTTATTCACCAAACTTGGCTCCGTCCGATTACTATTTATTTGCATCGATGGGACACGCACTTGCTGAGCAGGGCTTCACTTCTTACGAAAATGTACGAAAATGGCTCGATGACTGGTTTGCCTCAAAAGAACAATTTTTTTTTTGGCATGGAATCCACAAATTGTCAGAAAGATGGGAAAAATGTGTAGCTAGCAATGGGCAACACTTTGAATAAAATATTTTTCTTTATCATTTTCATACAATAAACATGTATTTTCTATACAAAAAAATCCTGTTTCATATTCACATATCTGGTACATTATATGTTCGATAATGAATTTATTGTATAATGCAATTACTAAGTCCATTTAGTAAGTAGTGAACGCCGCTGGAAAAGAGATCGTCTTATACCGAAAGTGTTGGTACTACAAACTCACGTTATGTATAATTAAATCACCGTTAAGTTACAGTTTTATGAGTAACAAAAAAACTGTAAGACATTATTGTCAAAGAAGCTACTGGCGTGGCGGTATTCAGCTATTATTATGTCATTTATTTACATTCTGTCTTGTATGAGATTTATTGCGATTAATTTGTCTGCAAATAAAGTTACCGAAATATGGTCTATGGGCTATTGTATAGACAGTCTTGGATAGGATACTACATAAAACTTTTGTAATGTATTTAAATACCTGTAAAATAAAATGGTTTGTAAAATATTTGGTTTTTACACTTTTAAAAAGTCTAATCTAATTCTTATTCTATATATTATTATGTTATTCTTTATTTGATCCACTTTGTTCTTATACAGATGTAAAATGTTATCTAATTTATACCGTATACAGGGCGGTCCATTAATGTGGGTAAGCTCAACTTCTCAATTATGATGAACAATACAAATAATGTCAGAGCGATCCAAGTTAACTGAAGGTCAACTCAGGCATAAAATACATTAGAGTTATTAAAACTGATTTCTATTATATAAAAACTACTTTTGTATAATAGCAATTACCGCTTTCATCAATGCCAATCTGATAACTTTATTCCTAGATTTTAGGGATTTATATAATGCATTGCAACTGTTTTACTTAAAACAGACGAAAACTGTCGATATCGTCATAAACGTTAGGAGTTCAAGATAATAAAAATGCATAGTTTTATGGAAAAAACAAACTATGACAGATTCACATAATTTGCCTGTGAATTTTTTTTTTTTAAATAACAGTAAACTGCGTTTATCCTAATTACGAGTATATTTCGACTACTATTAATTCATAGTAACCTTTGTCTGTCATATTAGTTGAAAACAGTAGCTATGTCAATTAAATGAGTTTCAAATGCGAATATACACTTACACCCCGCTACTCTGTATGCCTTGAATCTTTCGAAAACCACTGGCCACGACATCTTGACAAAGGATTTGAATTTTCATTTTTGCAAAATTCAGCTGGCGGGTGATGGAAATGGTCAAAATTCAACAAAATTCAAGTTCTGAAGGTTGAAGAATATCCAATTCGTCTTGTTTTTGGGCAAAAATTATTCTTATTGAGGCACATTTCCATTTACATGGATGTGTAAATAAATATAATTTCCGTTACTGGTCTACAGAAAACCCTCGAGAGAAGCACCAGAATCCCTTACATTCTCCCAAATTAACGATATGGGCGGCAATAAATGCATCTGGCATAATTGGCTCTTACTTTTATGAAAATGCAAGCGGCGTTGCACTCACCGTTAGCTCTCTTCAATATAGAGATATGCTAGAGAAGTTCTTGGCACCATAACTTCAAAATCATGCTAAATTTAATGAAGACGCATGGCTTCAGCAACATGTCGCTACGGACCATACTGCAAATTTATCAATGAAAACCATTAGAGTGATATTTCCTGGGAAAGTGATCTCTAAGCGGGAGGGCATTAATTGGCTGCCCAGAAGTCCCGATTTAATGTCAATTAATATCTTCTTATGGGGTTACCTAAGTTTTAGTGGCAGTAGTTGGTACGTAGAAACGTCTAAAATTGCTTCTGGTAATCTGTATTGAAACATTTATATATCCGTACATTTCTGAAAAAAAAAATAAAATAGTACAATCTTAAAAGAATGTATAAAAGATACCTTATATTCCAAAGTTATAGTACACCTATCCCTTGTTTTTAACATTTCTTTATAATCTATATAATATATATATATATATATATATATATATATATATATATATATATATATATATATATATATATATATATATATATATATAATACAGTATTACTATAACACATCTTATGAAGAATGCCCCTTGACCTAAAGCAACATAAGGACATTTATTAAAAAAAATATTAAAATAAGACGTCTGTAGACATATTTCACATATATTATTATTGGTGCTTTTTATGTATAAAAGCAGTTTCACTTATGTAAACTAAATACTCACTAAATATCAAAAGAATTTCAGATATTTACTTGAGGTTTCCTTCAAAAAAGTGTATTTTAAATCGACAGTAGATAACCAGTACATAGAACTCAAATGAAATCAAAATGAAGAACGTGTTTCTAAATCCTAACGGATACTTTAGTGCAAATTTGTCACAGTTTCCAAATATCTAACACAATGAAATGATATAAATCATAAAATAATTAATAACTATTAAATAACATCAAGTTACGACTATATATTACTTAACGGGGCAAAACAATTGCAATAAATAAACAATTATACACGTCTTCCATATGCGTATGATATTGTCATAAAACGTTTTTTGAGAAAAACTGTTACTATATTTTACTGCCGCGAATACCGTTAATTAACAATAAATTAAAACCAATTTATTATATGCCTTGCTAACGATTATTTATTTTCTATGCGAATTGTTGAAAGATTTGAAATGTTTCCGATAAATATTATAGATTTTTATAAATAGTGGTTGATAATAAAAATTTGGTTGCCTGTAATGTTTGTACTAACAATTTGTTTAATGAAGACGGTTGCTATCATATCTACACTAGAGAACCGTCTAGGGCTTCCTATACATATATTTCAATATGTAGATGATACAGCACTGATTGCATACGATACAACAGTCAGCAAATGCATGGAAAGGTTGCCTAAATTTAAATATAGTTAATCAATTGACGATTGCAGTGCATCCTATTAATATCACAATTTGTAATCTTCAACTACACACCGTTCAATTCTTCATCAACAAGTACCCTCAATAACTACCTAATCTATCCCTTACTACCTGCCACATGCCTTGGTTTTGAACTGTATAATACTCCCAACTTTAATCTCTATTCCAAAACCACCGAAGGACTTACTGAAACTACAGCCACTTACTGCAACTCTTTAACCTACAAAAATGAAACAATCAGTCTTCGAAATGTCTCAAGAATACCTACAGTATACAGATCTATTCTGGAATATGGCCTATATTTAAACTGAAAACCAGTTAAAATAAATTACAATGAGTAAAACTACATTCTTATGAGCGATGGCAAGAATAAGTCAGCCTAAAGTATGTGGGAAATATATACAAAAGGACGACGTCATTCATTCTAAAACGTCACAAAATAATGTTTTACTTAACTCTTTAGTAAACCATCGCCCACCCAATTTTATAACTTATTATGCCCAGAAAAGTCACTTCCCCAGCTGATGTTAAAGACTATTCTATCTGAATTAACAAAAAGCTAATCGTGCAATAAAAACAAAAATCAATAGTGTTAATATGACCTCTAAAATATTTTTGACATTAAAAGTATAAAATGATAGAAAATGCAACACTCAGAAACATGGTTCAATTTAGTCGAGATTTCATCAATACAGTAAAGTACTAATATTAAATATATGATTATAATCTAGGTTGAAAAACTTTAAACTATTACAGAGTCAAGTTCTGAAGTGAGTTGAATCTGTTCTATAGAAAGATACTTATCTTTAGAAGCCTCTATGTTTTATCTTTTTGTCTTTATTTTTGATATGTGGCTTTAAAAATATTGTAGGATATTCTAACTCTACCAGTTTCTAGTATTACACAGAAATACAATTTATATTTGCATTAATGGCCAAGGACTCAAATAGCTTTATGCGAGGTACCTTAAGAATGTACTTGCTAAAATGTCGCCACATATTAAATTAAAGAGATATGACAAGTAGTTTTTATTTAAAACGGTGTAAATGCAAAACTTGTGTGATTTACCAATGGTGCTTACAAATTGATTAATAATTTAAAAAATTCTTAATCATATTTGAAAACAAACTACAAATATATACAAGTTTATATATACAATATATAGTTACATTTTCTGTATTCCTTGATGTACTTCACAGTAATACTATTTGTTTTTTTAAATGTAAAATAATATTAACTTTATAGTTATATATCTATTATATAGGGTGTCTCAATTGAAACTATAAGATTTTAATTGCGCCCCATTTGTGCGCTGTCCAAGATAGGGCGTCAATATTTAACGACTGTCATCTACAGACTATATGACTAGACGGAAACATTCAATTAACAGTTCAACTAAGAATAGTTTGTCTACAACTGTTCTACAAAGGTGAGCGATCTCTTACAGTTGCATTAAGAAAAACTCGCATAAAATTAGGACAAAATGAAACGCCTACAGAGAGAGCAAGAAATTTGGAGAGACAGGTTCTCTTATTGGTACGGTAACACCAATACGTCTTCGTCGTGGTCGGTCAGGTGAAAATATTGCTGCAGTGAGAGGAAGTGTACGGGACTATCAAAACACATCAATTTGACGTCGTGCATAACAATTTAATCTGTCGAGAACCATCACGCATCGGATTTTAAAGAAAGATCTGCATCTCAGCATGCAAAATTTAGTTGACACAACAATTAAAAGTTACAGACCATTTACAACGTTATACATTTGGTAATTGGGTGTTAGAAAAGAAAGAAGGTGATGATTTTTGATATAAAATTTTTTTCAGCGATGAAGCACGTTTTTTTGACGGATACGTCAGCAAAGAAAATTGTCAAATTTGGGGTGCTGGGTGAAGAAATTCATCCATATACATGCACCGTTTGGTGCGCATTTTGGAGTGGTAGAGTAATTGGACCACACTTATTTGAAAATGAAGCTGGTAATGCTTCACGCGTCACCACAATAAATGGGGAATGCTATCGTGATATGTTTTCAATTCATTTTTCTACCAAATTGATGATTTGGATTTGAGCAACATGTGGTTTCAGCAAGACAGTGCAACATGTCATACAACACGTGCAACCATAACTCTGTTGCATACCAAATATCCTGATCATGTTGTCTCACGGAATACTGACATCAATTGAGCTGCAAGATCGTATGGTTTAACACCTAGTCCCTTCAAATTAGGAAAATTGAGGGACATTTTTTCTACAGCCAAGCGACCTATACAGACAGTTGTATTGGGGGTGTGTTAACACTTAGCGTATGATAAAAAAAGGGTTGTTTTTTAGATATATATATATATATATATATATATATATATATATATATATATATATATATATATATATATATATATATATATATATATATACGAGTATATATGCGTTTTTGGCCGTTTTTTTACGTTTGTAAAAAAAAAGTAATGTCAATTTGTAGAAAGTTTTTTGCTCTCTATCTTTTTATGTGATTGAATTTTTCTAAAAAATGCATAGTTTTGCCTATAAATAAAAAATAATGCTCTAGTGTTTTTTTCATTTGCACAAGAGTATTACAAAAAAAAAAGAAAACAGTTTTCGCCTTCTAGTGACAAAACCGTGCGACTTAAAAAAACAAAATTTATCGAAAATTTTTATATCTAGAACTTTGATCTCTTGATATTTTTCTCTGCAATGCATAGTTTTGGCTTAAAATCGAAAAACAGCTCAATAATACTTCAGCGCGCTCTATATAATACTCTAATAAGTTGTGGAAAATCGCAAAATCTACAACACCAATCAGGTAATATTTCCCAAAAATACATAGTTTTTCAGAAAAACGCAAGAAACCGAAAAAACGGGCAAAAACGCATGTATATCTCTATATCTAAAAAACAACCCTTTTTTATCATGCGCTAGGTGAAAAATATATTGACACAATCCCAACACAACTTTCTGTATAGGTCGCTTAGCTGTAGAAAAAAATTCCCAAAGTCAGTGATTCTTTGTCTAATTTGAAGGGATTAACCATTGGATTTTACCTTTGGGGTTATGTCAAGAAAAAGTGTACGCCACCCAGCCAGCAACACATCAAGACCTCAAAGCGAACATTGAACTTGTTATTCAGGAAATAGAGCTAGTTTTATATGCTGGTGTTATGGACAATTTTGCTAAACGAATGACATCATACGAGATGAGTCGGCCATATGAACGATATTCATTTCCATTTGTAGCCGTATCATCTCCATTTCATTTGAAGAGTAAAAAAACTCTTTTTGTCAAATATTATTAGTTTTATTCACAAATCACATGCTATAGTTCCAAATGACACACCCTATATAAACTGCTTTATGTTAAACGTTTGCTCGTCTTCGATTTCCTTCGTTTTCAGGATTCAGAATACTAGCAAATAACATCGACAACACATTTACACTAACAAATTTCATAAGAATTATGTTTCTTATAGATCCTATAAACTTTATAATTTTTAATAAACCGACTTTACTATCTAGAAAACAGCTGTGTGATGAAGATCCTAATATACTTTTATAACTGCTGTCTATGCCTGAATTGAGTTTCCGCTATATTTTTTTCCTAATTAATGTGAGTGCGATGCCTACTATACGCGTATACGTTGAATACCATATGACACCTTATTTGAAAAGGAAATTCGCGTTATATAAAGCACAAGTCCCATTACACAACCATCGCTCTATATGAAAAATGCGTTGTTCAACAACAATTTATGTTATGTTTATTAATTATACTATATAAAAATAAAGTAGTAATCCACGCAGATGCAATCTGAGAGAAAGCACGAACGGGACTTTGCTATTACATGTTACTTTTATTTTTCATAATCGTGAATAACGTACATACAGGTTGATATCAGTTTATAAACTTTTACATTTTACCGAAAACTTTTACGTTTTACCTGTAGAATAATGTCAACAATTTAATTCAGTCAGTTCACCCATTCACAATTAAAACGTTCAAACATGAGTACATTAGAAATTATATATTTTATTGCATACCGTTTGACGTTCTATAAATCTCAAAAGTGACAGGCCTCTTTTAAAATTTCATTTTCAACAATATTAGATTATCAATCAATCCACCGTTCTCAATTAGTGAAATACAATTATTGATTAAAATTTATGTATCAATATCACGATTTCAGTACTTAACATACTGTAGATATTAATAAAATATTTACAATATCTATCACTTACATATTATAAAAATAACGATGAAGTATGATCGAAAGTAGGAGTGAATGCCTAAGAGTACATTTGATGTGATAAAACATATGTGGTAAAATACGAACTCGAAAATTGATGACATTTTATAAAATTTGATTTATTAAGACAAATAATAGGGCCGTAGAGATAAGGGTAGGAAGTGTTTCTCTAGCAAAAATATTTGTTTTAAAGTATCCCGATTATTTCTCAGAAGAAGAGAAGTCTTCTTTGTATTCTTCTTCAAACCTGTACGTTTTTCTTGCCCATTCAACCCAACTCTTCACGCAAAATCATCATGTCTACCGGATTATTGATGATAATTCTTTTATGCTGAAAGATATATATTCTATTAAAATTGATTAAAGTTATTATTTAAAATATATTTTAATGTATACAATAAAATGATTTACACGGTTTTATTAAACCGTTTAGTAGATTTTTTATAGTTGCTGTAAACAATTACTAAAATTTTTATTATGATATAAAAGATATAAGATGAATGGCCCAAGTTCAGTTGCTTTCTTTTCTTTGGAGGCTATGCAACTCCTTCCTTACTAGCACCTGGCATGGGGTCATCCATATTCATCGAAAACACGCACGCAAAACAATGGAATGAGTTATTTAGTTCTCAAATCTGATCTGTTTCCTATTGATACAATGAATAAATGAAAAAAAAAACAGAGAGAAGCCACAAATCATGCAAGAGACAATACCCTGATGATAACTGAGGGGTTAAATGACAATAAAGGTCAAAATTTAACATTTATGGGTTGTGTAAACTGGGCTGGAAGCAGTGGCGGCGCCAGAGGTGGGCAAGCACCCAGGAAAAATTATTTTCGCCCAACCAGTCGCCCAACCTCTTATAACACCACTATATCATATTCGCGCATAAAATAATATATTTAACGCCCTCGCCCACCCTAGATATTTCCTGCCTGTTTTCGCCCACCGCAAAATCATGCTAGCGCCGCCACTGGCTGATAAGTAACCAATAGCAAACCAACGATTAGGCGCACAAAATTTAAATCGCTCATATTAGTTTAAAAACAGAGTATAGTACCTTTGTATTAAATAAACTAGTAGTTTTTATTGTTTAAATGTTATTGCGTTCATATTTGCATCTTAAGCTTTCCACAAAATTACTAGTAGATCTTCACTTTACCACGATAGAGGATCACCTATATCACAAACCAAGTCACCCTATATATGCTGAGTAATGTTCCAATATAATGTTAGTTGTTACACCATTTCCTCGATTTTTGCTAAATAACTCCGCCTTTAAACGGATTGCAGCCATGACTTTAAAATCTAACATCTACGAATCGTACAATGAAAGAAATAAGCACAACTATATATACTAAATACAACTACAGAACGTTTCACACGGACAGAGAAAAGTTATTAGATTGCGTTCTGGCTAAATCCAATCAGGTGTGGAAAAATTATATTTCCCATTATTGTTATTTGTGATCCTTTCAAGTCGAACAAAGCGTTTATCCGCCGCGGATATCATTAATGTTAATAATTGAATAGTATGTCTTATTGGACGAAAATAGGCGATATTAATAACGCAAGCATCAACTGGGCTGGCATCATTTATTTTATCAAATATCTGCTTTGTAACGAGGATTTTTAATCATTACGATTATACGTACAGGGTGGCTAGTTGATAATACGGAAATCAACAGTATCCTATGGAATAACGCAGTTCCTGAAGGAAATATACAGTGGTGGATAAAAGTTAAGCAACATAATGAATATAAATACTTATTCGATAAACAATAAAAATGGTTAAACATATTTTATTAATCTTCGTACAGATAAATAATGTATGCAATCAACTGATCAATTGTTGGTATAATAGTAACGAAAAACAAATATATATAAATTAAAACTAAAACTAAATACTTATTACGATAGTGACATAAGTTAAACAACTTAAGAAAATTATTAAGAAATAATAAGTTACAACTGTGAATTAATATGGTGTAGCATGTCCATTATTATGTATTACACCAACATATCTGTGAGGCATAGATGATATTCAATTGTCTATTATTTTGGGAGAGATCTGTTGCCATGCATTAGAAAGAGCTATGAAGAATTCTTGGCGATTTGAAAAGACGTTGTTTTGTCGAACTTGTCTGTCTACAATAGCCCACAAAATTTCCACCGGATTTAAGTCCAGATACAGAGCCGGCCATGGTAAAATTTGTACGTTATTGTCGCTAAACCAAGTTTCTATGAGCTTTGCTATATGTTTTTGACCGTTGTCATGCTGAAAGATCCAGGATAATGACATATTCCATTCAGCATGAGGTAACATAATATTAAGCAATATATGTCTGTATTTAAACTGATCCTTTGATCCAGTATATATCCTCTATTTTAAATAATGGTCCTACCCCAAAGCCAGAGAAATAACCACATACACATACATGACCTCCTCCATATGAATTGAGATGAGTACAGCTCTAAGTAGTGGCGGTCGCGAAAAACCAGCTCGGTCGTTAACTTCAATTAATTTTTTCAGGCACTTCTGGATATCCAATTGACTTAAGTTTTATACCAAAAATTAAATAAAGAACCTAGTTTAAGACAGAAAATAAAAAAAATGTTTGACCCCTCTAAAAGTCGACCCCCCTTAACCGACTTCTTTTACCGATTAACGAGTTGCAATTTAAAAATTAGTATAACGACGCCACAGTTCAAACAAAAAATTATTAAAACAAAATGTTTACATATTTTTATCTTTGTAAAACATAAGGTTGGTTGATGTGTTTCAGAATTTTCAAAAAGTTACAAATTTATGAATATTGTGCCAAACTATTACCACGGTGTATTAACTTAGAGCTAACTGATGGCCATTTTGAATAACATTAATTCTGAGCTCGATATAATTGCAAGTGTTCATAAAGAAAAATCAAAGGCTATGACTAAAAAACATTCTTCCCAGTTACTCGATCCTCAAAAAAAAAAACTAACGGTTCGACCATTTATTCAAAATCGCACTTTTTTGGGACCTACATTTCAAGCTATGTGGAACTTCTTAGGCATTTTTTATTGTTCCGTGTGGATAAATATTAGACATTCCTTGAACTTAAGCAAACAGAAAGGAAACGATGAACTGTTAACTAATTATCGTCGATATCGTTGATCTCACAATCAGTCGATAAAGTTCTCACGCATTTGCAACTGCTGCAAAGAGTAAACAAAAAATTAATTAACTTATGTAAGTCGGACACTTATGTGTACATGTAGAGAACAATATGCCAATATTTCAGTTCACAACGGAGATTGTCCTGTATCGTATCCGATCTAATAAGCCGTGAAATATAACTTTTCATGGTATAATCATCCGGATCTGTTTTTCTTCAGTCACGATAGATTCTAAATGCACAGTATATTTTAACTCGGCTTAGTACTCGAATAAAAAAATCATTGCGCTTCGCGGAGTACCATTGCGTTTATCGGATTAGCATATTCGTCATGGGATTAGTCTGTTTTGTTTGTTTAAAGTTTTATTTTAAATATTCTCGATATTATACTGTTATGGGAATTAGTTTACCCAAACGGTACCGTTTATTGTGCAATGATATTCTATGATTAGAACTAGATATACAGTAATGTGAAAAAATATCGACTCACCATTAATTTGGACTACAGAACTTAAAAATGAAAATAATTTTATGGATATATTAGAGCGGTATCTTATGTGAAATCAGTGTTTTATATTAGGAGTTTTTAGGATCTCATGTATTGATGAATAACAGATTTATGAAAAAGCAGGTTTGTAGTTCGTGAACTCACTGGCGTTTCAGTTGAAGGGTTTGTTGGATTGTCTACTGTTAATATCAGGACTTAATGCTGGCCATGGCATAAGGTCGATTCCATATTGTTGAACTCAATTTTTTATGGACCTTGCATAATGAATAGATGAATTATCCTGTTGAAATATTGCACCATCATCTTTAGCAAGGGTTAAAAATGGTAACAGATAATCTTCCATCAGGTTTTGATAAGTAGTCGCATTCATTCTACCATTTACAAATGCTAGTTGACTTTTAATACCCTTTTTAAAAGCCGCCCATAGCATAAGAGAATCAACTGTTTGAAGTCTTCCTAACATAATTTTCCGCTCCTTTCGTAAACCCTGCCAATAATAGCTAAACCCATCCGGTCTACCCAAATTAATTTTTTTTTCGTGAATAAATTTACTTCATTCCTTTGATAAAATAAACTTATCTTAACATGTTATTATGCTCTTGGTAATGTACTACCACTCACATTCCTCACCCCAAGTAATCAGTACTTTTGTGCGTAAACATTTGAACTAACCATATGTACAGCTTGTCAGGAATAGGAACAAGTCTCAAAACTGATATATCGGACACAGAGGAGCTCACACTTTCTCTTGTTCTTGACGGGCTGTATATATCTTTGGTACTTACAGGAAAAAGTTGTTGTATTATGTTTATATAATTTAATAGCTTTATTATTGAAGTTTGGAAGGAGTAGTGTATTTTCGTCTAAGGTAACTATGTTGTTTAATAAACTTCTTTCTGAATTGTATATTCTTCTTGGTGAAAATGAACGATTATCTTAGAAGACGGAGAACACCGAAGATTTGGATGCTACATGCCTAACACTATACGTTACAACTATGATTACGGAAATAAATGAACAAAAGCCCTATATAAGACGAGCTCGGAAGAAAAGTATAAAAACAGAATCACCTTGGACTGGAAGGGCCGACTGATAAAACAGATTGATAATCTAAAATAAAAAGTAAACATCATTGGAAAATATTTAAATGAAATCAGAAGCAAGAAGGTGGTGGTGAAGTTAGAATCAATTATCAGACCTACAAAACTAGAACACTGGGACATATCCCAATCTACATTAGAATTTAATTAGTCTCAAAGATCAGCTAGGACTAAAGTTTAAAGTGAAGGGGGCTAGACTGAGAAAATATGAGAGAATTAAGGGAATATTCAGAAATCCAGAATAGAACTAGAGGCTAAAACAAATGAAAAATCCCAGACAACCGAAGAAACTTCCATAACTTCTGGAGGGATATATGGTCGGACAGCATTAATTACAATCAAAGAACGCGGCTTAAATCCTGAGAATGATATAACAGAGCTACGAGAAATGCCTGAAGTCATCTTAACAGAGGGCGCCATTAGAAATACACTTACTAGAATGTTAAATGGAAGTCACCGGGGCCCACTAACATCCACTATTATTAGCCCTGCCAATAATAATGTATTTCCCTGCCTTCCAGCAGCACTGGTAATTTACAATGTAGTAAGGAACCTAGAAGGTCTACCATCATATCTTACCTACAATACAACCCTTTTACACGAAAGAGGAAAAAGTCAGGACCCAAAAAATTACAGGTTGATAATTTGTCTGTCGGTAGTACACAAGCTGCTGACCGCCACATTCCATGCCGAGATATATCAGCATTATGATACTAACAACATTATTGCAGTTAATCAGAAGGGCTGTATGAAGTAGACACTAGGATGCATGGAGCCGCTTACCATCGATGCAGCAATAATTCACCAAGCCCGGATTAAGAACAGAAACATTAACATAGGCTACATTGATTACTGTTAAGCATTCGGCTTCGTCCGGAACAAAGTGGCGACAAAAGTTCTGGAAATGTACAAGACCCATCCACTTCTAAAAGGACATCAAATAAAATACATAATTTATTGAGCCATATGATCCAGCTGCATGTTATTCAGAAAATATTGAACAGATCAAAATAGCAAAAAGCATTTTCCAGGGTGTTAATCTATTTTTTTAAAGCCCGTTATTGTTCGTGCTAGCACTAAACCTGCTGTCAAAACTTCTGAAATAAGCGAAACGCGGTCACCATCTGGAGCTTAAAGTCAATAAGAGGCCATATAATTTTTATTATTATTATTATTATGTACAATAATTGTAGAACAATTAAACAAATGTTTGATTTGGTTTCGGATGAAAGATTCGATCCCAAAGCATTAAATAAATTTACAAATAAACTTCTAAGTTGCATCATCATCATGAGGTCATCAGTCCTAAGACTGGTTGGCCGCTAACCTCCAGCTTCTCCTATCTTGTGCTAACCTACGCATTTTGCTAATTCTGCTACAACCCACATTCCTTATTATTTGCGAGCAGTAGTCTAATCTAGGCCTACCTCTGCCTTTCTTCACTCCTATTTCTGCCTCCAAAATATCGCGGACTATTCCCCCGTGTCTCAGCAAGTGGCCTACCATTCTATCTCTTCTCTTCTTTATGTTTTTCCACATACTTCTTTTGTCGCCGACTTTCTCTAATACTTCTTCGTTTCTAACCCTATCAGTCCACGGTATTTTCATCATTCTTCGGTAACACCACATCTCAAAAGCTTCTAATTTCTTCCTACTTGCTTCCCCTACCGTCCAGGTTTCGCAATCGTATAGTGCCGTGCTCCATACATACGTTTTCAAAAATCTCTTCCTTGTTTCTAAGTTTATTACCCCCGAGCATAAAAGTGCTTTCTTTTTATTAAAAGCTACTCGACCCTGCGCTATTCTTTGTTTTATATCTTTATCGCTTCTTCCATCCCAATTTATTTTACTTCCTAAATAAGTGAAGTCTTTAACTTCCTCCAATCTTTCATTATTAATTTGTGCTTTCGTTTTTGCTCTGCTCTCGCGCCCTCTGCACACTAACACTTTAATTTTGTTTTTATTCACCCTCATTCCGTATTCCTCTGTCAACACTGCCTCCAGTTCGTCCAACGCTGATTCCAATTCCCCTTTACTAGATGCTAATACTGCTATATCATCCGCGAATCTCAGCATTTTTAGTTTCTGTCCCTGTACTTTAATCCCGAAATCCACTCTATCTTTTACGACATTAATCGCCTCTTCGATGTACAGATTAAAAATTAGTGGTGATAACGTACATCCTTGTCTTACTCCTTTCCTAATACTTACTTCCCTTCTTTCCCCTTCTACTTCTATAACAGCAGTTTGATCTTTATATAGATTGTGTACTACTCTCCTATCTCTATACTTCATTCCCGCGCTGTTTAGTATCTCGAACATTTTTTCCCATCTTACATTATCAAAAGCTTTTTCTAAATCTACAAATCCTATATAAGCGTTCTTTCCTTTTTCTATTGTTTTTTCTAACATTACTCTTAGCGCCAGAATAGCTACGCGAGTTCCCCTATTTCGCCTAAACCCGAATTGGTCTTCTCCTAGTATTTCCTCCGCTCTATTTTCCATCTTCTTCTGCACTATTCTGGTTAAGATTTTTGACGCGTGGGAAGTTAGGCTAATCATTCTAAAGTTCTCGTATTTGTCGGCTCCTCTCTTTTTCGGTATAGTAACGATAATGTTCCTCGTATAATCCTCCGGCATCTCTTATAATCCGCTCATTTTCTAAGTTGCATTTCTCTAAAATTTATTTACAATAAAATCCGTTATACTTTAAAAATGAAATTATAACGATTTCTATAAGGAAAGCAAAAATAGGGATTACTATTTCAAAAAAAAAAAGCAGTAATTCTAAGTAAGTCCGCTCCAATATTGCACTCAACTAGAACAAATGAACAAATTACCATTTCCGATGCCTACTTATAAAATTTTCATTGTGCAAAGACTTTTCATTATTAATTATTATTAATTAATGATCTATATAAAAAAATAAATAAAACCGTCATATTTTAGGAAAACGTAAAAAATTTTGATTTACTATATAATTAATTTCATGCATAATCGGTACTAAAATATATAGGGTGTTCAATTTAAATATTAACAATGTGTAAAACTTCCTGTGAAATCGGAGGGGGTATTGATAAATAATATATAGCAAAATAAGCTTATTTATTTCTCATTTATGGGTTTTAAATTTTAATATTTTACTTCAACATTAAAAAAAAAAATAAAGGGCTATATATGTGTGTATGATCTCGTTAATATTGGTATAGTTACACTACTTGTGTATTATGTGTAGTAATATACACCTAAACTATATTTGCCATTAGTATATTCTCTATATATTATTTATTATCAATATGTATATTAATATAAAATCCCACTTTACCGTTACCGGTACTTATTCTGCAAAATTTGCAGGTAAATCAGGAGCTTCTACGTCCTTGAGGTTGCACAATATTTTTTTCATTTGACGAAGATTCCATAAATTCCACTTTATTCCCACGACACAGCGTGAGAATGGTTAATCGCAAAGGCATAGTCTAGAGGTGGCAGTCTACGAACTTAGACCCTCTAACGACAAATTGGCACATCACCTTGCTGCAAATTTAAATTTATTTATTTCGAAAATCTTCCTTTTTCCGTCTTCATGGTCAACCTGTGGTCGTAAAGAACAATGGGCTGATGAACTGTGAAGTAGAGAAATCGCCCATTTATAATTTCATTTATTATTTTTTTTACAAAACCACCATCCTGAAATTTAAATACATCACAGAGCTATATGACGATCAAGAATCACACCACGAATGAATCAACATGGAATGAGCATTTGGTTTTAAAATTAATCGTGTCTTCAAGTGAACATCCTTAAATTATTTTTTGCTTACAGTATTGAAGCAGGTATAAAAAATTAGATAAATTAGAAAACCGCATCGACAAAAAATCTAAATTTCCTAAGTTTTGTGACAGTGTAACTGTATTGTCATGATGCCATCGAAATATACGGATAAATTAAATAAGATGAAAAGAATATACATATAGAAATCATGATATCTAAATATTCCATGATGGCTTCAAAGTAGGGCATAATGCAGACACAATAGCTACATATTTATGTTGTAAGGATCATAACAACGGTTGTGATCCAAATTAAATATATAACTTTATCTGCTGGTATCAATTAATGTCATTAAAATTAAATTTGAATATTTGCAATACAATTACTGACATATTTTATTTAATTTCATTTGAAAATAATAAACCAATTGATTGTTTCGTTAACAACGATCGAATCGTCATCTAATTCTATATGTGACTGTTTCCACGTTACAAGGAATAGTATATAAGTGGTGTACACAAAATATAATACATGATAAAGTTTTATTGGAGTACTTGAATATTTATTCAAAGAAAAAATTGTCTTCTCTGTAGGCATGCTATTTAATGTTACGTTTTTCAATAAAAAAAAGTATATACATTATATTGAATTTTGAAGCATATGTCAGATGGGTACAGACTTAAAAAATCCAAAATTTTTTACTAAATAAAATGTCATAACGGTTTTGACAGAAGTCGAAGATAAAACATTTTTAGTTACATTTGCTAACCAAAAACAATAGCCTCTTCCGGCGTTCATCTGCTACATTTTTAGCATATTTTGGTTCTGATTCTGCATAAGGCACGGAGGTTCGTAGCTGAAAGCTATACAGCAAATTCTATCGATCAGAAGAAAAAAATCTCATCACCCCTTCTTAGAGAAGCTGGTAACATGTATGTTCAAATACAAGAAAATGAATCAACTAGTTTAAAATCAGCATCTACTATTAATTTGACAAACTGAATTTGTAATATGCATAATATTTTAATAAGATTTCTAAAGTTAATATGCATTTTTTTTCTCATTACTTATAATATTAGTACTATAATTAATTTCATTATAATCCTAGTACTATAATAAATAGCTTTATGGTCTTAAAAAACAGCATCATGATGTATATATTATAATGTTCTAGCAGTTAAATAATTTAAAATGTTGTTTCATTATTATTTTGTTATTTGTTTCTAAGAAGCAATAAAACTATCATAAATGCAGTACGAAATCGACAGTTTTAAAACCTTAAAAAGAACTTTTCGGCACGTAGAACATCTCTATCTCGAAATTGAATCGATGAGAAAAAATAAACCAACACATAAATGCAGAATATGTGTTTTATGCGACAGTTTTACTTTTTTCAATTTTTCTCAAATAGTTCACCATCGTGTTTTCTCATGACCCATGGACAGGGTGGGATGTATCCTATCCACCTCAAAATCAATAGATGTCGTCTGGTAGGCGTCCCTAATCAGAATCAGTCGAAGCCCGATGGATCCGACACGATTTAATTGAGTGATCGTGCTAAAAAAATCTCATATAGTCCACCACTGTGCTTTCTCATGACCCATGAACATGGTAGAGTGTGTCCTATCCACCTCAAAATCAATAAGTGTCATCTGGAAGACGTCCCCGATCAGAATCAGTCAAAACCCGATCGATCCGACACGATTTAGTTGAGTTATTGTGCTAACAAGATTTTTAAATGCCGACGACAATGACACACACACACCACAATTTTTTAAAAACAATTTTTTTTGTTTTTAGGCCAAAAAACGAAAAATAAACCCAAAAAAACATTTTTTTCCATTATTCTTTACACGATTATATTACTTTTCCGGAGTGCGGAAAAGTAAAAATGTTCATGTTTAGTATCTGATTACGTTTTTTGTTATAGTAAAAGAAAGTAAATGAGATGAAAGGAAAATGAAACAAAAAGAAATATATAAAATTCCTAAACAATCGCTACTGTAATTCACTCTAATTTTCATAAAAAAATAATCAATTGTACCTAATATATTTGTGTTTCGCGACGATGAAATAGACAAGGTAATATATATGCATATTTTGTATCATTTCACATTTATTGTCTGTTTATTATTTAATAATAATAATGTATAAATTTTACTAAAAATATTGCCAAACTTTGTATTGTCAGCGAGAACAAAATCCCAAGAAGAATTATTAACAATTGTTAAAACCTGAAGCCATGCCCCTATTTATGATTTCTGAATAATTAGTTTATGCTCAAATAGTTTGTCCGTATTAAATCTATTATAAGAAGCAACCATAGTCATTATCATTGCCAAATTTACTAAAACAAATAAATATTAGATATCTAAAAAATATATAACATTTTGACAAATTCACTGGAGGATTTCATTGTGTATGTGGTTAATTAAGTGATGATTTATATTTGTCATTTTTCTTGTACACTTACTAATAATAATAACACAGTAATTTTATCACTAAAACACAATTATTAAAAATGGATTTATTGGATACATTCTTAATTACGTTACTACTATATTAACATACACACAATTAAAGAAGCAAAACAATTTTCGGTGATTTTTGAAAGGCTGTAGCAAGATGAATTAAATAAACAGTTTTAAAACCTTAAAATAAACTTTCGCGCGTAGAACATCTCTATCTCAAAATTGGGTGGCCGAGAAGAAATAAACCAACACATAAATGCAGAATATGTGTTTTATGTGACAGTTTTACTTTTTTGAAATAGTCCACCGTCGTGCAGGTGGACAGGGTGGGATGTGTCCTATCCACGTCAAAATCAATAGATGTAGTCTGGTAGACGTCCCTAATTAGAATTAGTCGAAGCACGATCAATCCGACACGATTTAATTGAGAGTGATCGTGCTAAAAAAAAAATCTCAAATAGTCCACCATCGTGCTTTCTCATGAACCATGAACATGGTAGAGTGTGTTCTATACACCTCAAAATCAATAGGTGTCGTCTGAGAAACATCCCCGATCAGAATTAGTCAAAACCCGATCGATCCGACACGATTTAGTTGAGTTATCGTGCTAACAAGAAATTTTATTAATACCGACGACAACGACAACGACGATCCTTCGATTCGCTGTACAATTATTAGTTCCTGATATATCGGTAATCAAAAACAAAAACGTCATTTTTCAATCAACCACCGATATTTCAGTAACAAATAGTCGTATAGAGTCCGTTAAAAAACTAAATCAAAGCTGAATAAAAAGGCTAACGGAACTTTGCATTAGTCATTTGATTTAATCCACAAAAAATTTTCCTAAGCCCGGGAATGCACGTAAAAGATTTTGGAAATTTCTTCTCTCACGGTACTTATTTCTTTGGATTGCGTAATAACTAGCGTAGTAGAAATTTTATTGGCCAAAATATGTCAAAACTATAAACTGCAAGCTTCACAATTTTTATCTAGATACGACCATTTTTCATAAAGTTACCTTTCTGTTTTTCAAAAATCACTGAAATTGTTTCATAATTGTTTTGTTCCCTTAATTTTTTTGAGTAGTGTATGTTTACTGATAGTTTATTCTCCAAACACCACGACACCATAAGGTCGATGAGTTATTAAACGATCGATTACATAAAAACCGACTGTATTTATTCGCAAAGATAGTTTCGTCCTTCATTTTCACTATGTAAACATAAACAAATACGAATTTTCTAAAGAAGTGTTGATGTTTTATAGATTCGGGCCTAACTCGGACATCAAACACATAAAATCAGAACAACGCGGACAACAAATAAAAATATGCACGGACACAAGCGTTTCACAACAGTCCCACTCGGCTATTTCATGGTTTGTTCATTAGTATAACCGTATTAACATAAGTGAAGCCACTGCAAGTAATATGCTTCCTTTTGCACCATCCGACGACCTTAACACACTTTTCGTTCAGTCTTTATCTCCATCCGTATCTACGTACATATGATGATATGCCGTTTCGTTAATGAAAATTCTACAGTGCGTCATTTCATTTACATTAAAATACACGAAATAGCAACCCGTGCCCAACATTTCAGGGTCAAAATTTGTCTTGTTTGATACGCCTGAGAGACGTATTAGGGAGGGCGAAGAGATGAAGCGAGCAAAAACCATATTAATGATCGTCCACGCAATATGATGCAAGGCAATGTTTCCCAACTGACTTAATTACTGATTTAATTAACTTCATTTACTGCGAGTGTTGCTACTTTGTGCGAATTGGGTATGTGCGTACCGGTTGATACTGGCCGTAAAATAGATTAATAGACGGTGAACCAAAAGCCAAAAGCCAGAAGCCCCAGAACCTCATTTTCATGTGATTAGATCGACCGTGTCGTCCAATATGGCGATTCAGATGTATTGTTTTTAATTACAACTCATATTTTACAAAAATTTAGAAACAGTTCATTGTATGTCTTTCAGTTTCATTGTACGTCATTGTATGTTCAGTCTATGTTTCTAGTTTTTAAGTAATAATAATAAATAGAGCTGCCCAGTTGGATTATTCATCAGTGGCTCCCCGTATATAAGCAATCACGTATGTTATAATAATTTATATAATTATACAGTTAGCATTGAATATTTGAATTGACTCAATTACACATATGCGCCATTGTGTATGTCTCTAAGGTCTCTATGGTCCTATCGGTAAACGATGTTCAGTGCGGTGAAAAAATGTTTAAAGAATAAAATATATATAAAGTATAAAGAATATGTCCATGCGGCATTTAAAGATGTAAAATATGCATAGTTAAAATAGTC
This sequence comes from Rosalia funebris, assembly GCA_037954035.1. NCBI lineage: Eukaryota > Metazoa > Arthropoda > Insecta > Coleoptera > Cerambycidae > Rosalia > Rosalia funebris. The sequence continues at coordinate 17,402,938 of JAZFAV010000016.1, read as the reverse complement.
TCTGAAATTATTTAATGGATCCATGTCAGTCCTGTTATTACGAATATGTCTGAATTTGGCCAAATCTGTACTTTTCTTTATTGCACTGTCAATTCTTCACAATTTTTTACACAAATACATTTCTCGCCATTTAAAGTCAACAGCATCTTTCGCACATCATCCACTATTTGCAATTATTCAGCTGAGGATAATGAAGTATTTTGTAAGTTGTTTATGGTATCCGCTCATTCTGCGTAATAATAATAACTGTGTATAATTTTTAAATCTGCTTCCACTCGAGCATCTTGAAATTTTATCTAACTTTCTCTAATAGTTGTTGATTGATTCTATGCAAATAATTTCGCAAATAATAAAATGCTGCCTCTAGCCATGTTCCTCATTGTAATCAGAATCGGTTGTACAAGTTCCGGAACTTTACTATTTATGATATTCTCGAGTGCATTTAAAAAATTCTAGGAAAATCGTTTGGGGGTGACTATTAATGCATCTCCATTCAGATAATACTTATGCTGCAATTATTTCTGCTGTAACACGTAACGTATGAAGTATACACGCAGTATGTATTAAATTAAGATTATGTTTGGGGAACGGCCCGTAGAAATCATAACTAAGGCGCTCTTCCTAAGAAATAGTACTACTTGACATGTTCAAAATTATAATTTTTATAATGTAGTTAATATCAGATTCTTTCCCTTGTAATTTTTTCATATTTAACTGAACAGAAAATACGTAGATGATGATCGAAGCGGATCAAGTGTACGTACTAGGACGTTGTCCACAGAATGTTTTCAGAATCTACCTCGTCCGCAGCTGAAAATGTCGCTTCATCACTGAAAAAATATTCTTCGTCAAATTCTGGTCATTTTGAATTCTCGCCCTTATTATTTCAGGAAATCGAATCCGGCTGTCACAGTCATCTTCGCCGAGTTGCTGAAGAATGTTAATTTTTTAAGGAAAGAACTTGTTTAGTTTTAAAGTTTTGGACATGGAACGAATTAAAATATTTATTAACTTGGCGGCTTTTGGAATTGAAGTGACGGGATTAAATATGTAGCTTATAAGCTTAAGCAAAGTAGCTTAAAATTCCAATACGTGTAGCTGCCGTAGGAACTCTAGGCTGCTTATTTACTTTGTTGCACACAAATCTATCTTATGATTTTTTTTACAAGGTCAAGCCCTATCTTTCTTGAAAACCCAGACTGGAATTTGTACTTCTTGAGACTCAAAGTAGCATTTGTACATAAGTTGGTTAATCAGAAGTTACGAAGAGCCATATTGCCTCACGTTTCAACAGTATCAACGTGAAGTCTACATGGATGCATACTCTACTAGACATGGATTATAATCTAACCCACGTGGAGCAATGTGTACTGTATTGTAGTGTATTTGTATTAGTTTTATACCGACAATGTATAAAAGTTTACTATTATAGTGATGTAAAATTTTACCAATTACACTAGCGTTAAGTTTTATACCAGAAATAGTGAAATTTTACACCATTTTCACACGAATAGTGTACTGGCGTCTCTATTTAGAATCATCACTATTAGTTGCAATTTAATTCGATTTTCCCATCAACGGTTATCAGAAATATTACGCTTGATGATGACATAATGGAGATTTATGATGCGTTGGCTTAAAAGCACTTTGATTAATTTAGAAAAAAAACATAATTTCTGCTATACAATCGATGCGTATTAGTATAACCCTTTTGTTATCTCCTTCGCCATAAAATTTGTCAAGCAATTCTCTATTATTAACTCATAATTGTATTCCCATGTCAGTCAGATCTCATTCACTTTTCGTTCTTGCAGGCTAAGTAAGTCTTCTTTGTTTACGTTAAAATCATTGTGCTGCCTGTGAACTTGCGGTCGCCCACAGTAGCGAAATAACTAGACATCGCCACATTTTGATGCGGCGTTATAATAATTATACTTTTGTTGCGCGTTTTGGTGGTAACGACGACCTTTATTTTTTCTATTTGTGTTTGTTACTTGTTTTATAAATATACATCATTACACTAGCGGACTTATGGAAATTATGGGTTTATGTCTGCGATTTTTGTCTGGTAATGACAAAAAAAAAGTGCATTCGCTTTATGCGTGACTCATTAGCTCATATATCTATAGAGAATTCTTTATATAGTCAAGCTTTTACCTCATTACCCATTGAACATAAGATAGAAATTAGGGGTTTCAAAGGCCTAATAACAGAATTATCCACTTCTAGAACTGCAGAAACTTTGCTGTTTTGAGTGATTATCAAAGCTGCCCACCGTAAGTGCTGAATCAATGGTGTTACACTCAGGTAACTTTGAGGTAGGCGAGATGTCGTCACGTAAACTTGACGTATTTGCATCGATGTAGGAACAAGCAGTTCAGTTCAGCTTTGCCGTCGTGTTCGACCATCTGTCATTTTCTTTGTCGCAACATTGTAAATATTTATATAGGGTGACAGGGCGTCAATATTTAGGTAGATAGGGCGTCAATATTTAACAAATAACATCCACAAATAATACGACATCAACATGCCTTGAACTTCATAACACAGGCACAGAAAACTGACTCTCTTTCCTAAATAACACGTTGAATGTTTGCTTTGAGGTCATTGATTGTTGATGGCTTTGTGGTGTACATTTTTCCCTTGACATAACCTCAAAAAAAGTCCAATAGTGTTATCACACGATATTTCAAGATAATTAATGTCAGCTTTCCGTGAGACAACATGATCAAAAAATTTGGTATGCAACAGAGTTATGGTTGCATGTGCTGTATGACACGATGCAGTTTTACTGAAACCACAGTTGTTCAAATCCAAATCATCAGTTTGGTGGAAAATTAAATTGTTTAACATGTCATGATATCGTTCCCCATTGACTGTGTTGACATTACCAGCTTCATTTTCAAAGACATATTCAATTACTCCACCACTCCAAAATGTGCACCAAAACGAACATCTCTGTGGGTGCATTTATTTTTCGTGAACCTCTTCTTCTTGTAATTGGATGTTGATTATCACTAAGGCCAATCTGACCTTATTAACTACCGCTCTGAATAATTCGGCTGAAATTTTGCCGGTCAATTGTCTTAAGTTTTTGAACCATGATATGCGTCGTCTTCTGAGTCCCCAGTTTTCGTAAACAGCATGCGGATTTTCAGCACCCAAAATTCGACTATTTTGTTTGTTCGATTATCGTCAAAGACGTCATGGCGATTAACATTTAATTTTAGGTAATTTCAACAAAAATAATGTTTTTTTTTATAAAAACAAAACGATTGAAGAAACGGGTTTAAGCAAATCTATTGTGGATCGAATCTGAATAGAATTCTGTATCAGAAAACGAAAAACCATTTAGAACATTGTTTATGAAAATTTTAGTTTTTAAATTCCAATTTAACACCAAAATATAGTTAGTTTTTGCACACCCCGTAAGTGATTTAATAAAAAGAGCATTTTAGCGCAACAATTAAGAGTTAATTTAATCATACTCTTAATATTGCACATTTTATTTCCAAAATTATTACAGCAGGTAATTTAGAGTGCCATGATGTCAAGCCAAAATTTGTTTTTTACATTTAAAAATCTCCAAAGCAGTTGAATTTACATATGTATAGAAAAAGCTATCAAAAATCCCCTTAAAATAACCAGTTGAAACCAAGTGTACCAAACAATACATATACCATTTCATTTAATACAAAAACATTGATAAGCTATTTCCAATATAACTGAGAGTTTGTACTCTCTTAGAAATTTAGAATAAAATCTTAGAAATATCTCATAGAAAATGTAGAATCTTAGAAATATTTCATTGAATAAGGGATGGGCAAATACATTTATACTGAAATTTTCTGAAAAAAAATATTAATTTAAGATAAACACAAAATGTTGTATATTTACTTGTTGGCATTAACTTTATAGCAAAACTACTACCTAACTTTTTCTAAAGCCTCTGATGAAACATTTCTTATTTATGTTTGTATTATTTCTTAAATTCATTAATGTTATCTCAGTGTGTTGCATATACTTTATCCTTGGAATAATCCTAAATAAAAATTCCAACCGCATAAGATCTGGTATCCTAGATGACCACTCAAAAACATCTCCAATCCATGTATTCGAAAAAGTTTCGTTTACGTATTCTCTAAAATTTCAGTATAATGGACTGTTGCCTCGACAGTTATTGCCCAGTTCCAGAAAAGGAACAATGTCTCTCTGATTTTAATCTCCAAATTTTATCTCTGATAAGATAAAACTTCTTATGTCTTTTTTTGGTGTAAACTTCCTATAATTCAAAAACTAAATAAAAGATAGGGGTAATAAATAGTCTGGCGTGATGTCTTATTTTTAAGTTATCCTGTATATATGAAATTAATTAAAAGAAAACAAAAAGATTTCGTTTAAGTATTCTCGAACAGTTACAGCAGATTGGGGAGTTGTACCGTTTTGCTGCGACCTAATAGTTTCATTCGATAGAATTGCATTTAATAATTTGAATATAAGTTTTCCAGAACGGGAACAATTTCATGTCGGGTAATATGAAATTATTCCAATTTTTTTATTGGGTGAACCAAAGGTTTTTTATTATTTTTTTTTTTTCTTTATCCTTGGACAATTTTTTAATGCTAATAAATTTATTTTATATTTACGTGTTATATATCATTTTATAGCATTTCGTATGTTTTCTCATATTTTATTTACCTATCGCGTATTTAACCATTTATTTTTCGATTTTTTCTTTAGAGAAAGAAGATGGAAAAATTCGAAATTCGGGTACCTTTGCGTCATTGGAAATAAGGCTTCAAAGTAACCGAAGTGGTACAAAAAATATGCCAGGTGGAAGTTGAAGATACGGTCTCCATCGCTGTAGCGCAATATTGATACCAAAAGCTTAAGAACAGTGAAGATGGGCTCGAAGATCAACCACATTCGGATCGACCAACTACAATGGATTCTGAAGCTCTACGCAACGCCATTGAAGCTAATTCATCAACCAGCACTCGCAGAGTCTCCTCTGAACTCGATATTCCTCAAGCACCAGCTATCCGGCACCTTCACGCTCTTGATTTATCGGAAAATCAAGCTGAAAATCGTGTAAACGTTTGCCGAAAATTGCTGGAAAATCCGCGTAACAATCGCTTTATTCGCCGAATTGTGACTTGCGATAAAAAGTGGGTCTGTTTGAGTAATCCGGACAAACAGAACCAGTGGTTGAATCCCGGGTAATTAGCGGAACCGATAGCAAAACGCAACTGATTCTCAAGAAAGGCATTATTGTGTATTTGGTGGAGTTTTGAAGGCATAATCCACTTTGAACTGATTCCAAAGGGTCGAACCATCAATTGAGATCTCTATTGTACCCAACTTGATCGGATGTATGCGGCGCTCAGCGAATAATACCCTGCTTTGGTCAATCGAAAGCGGGTATTTCTGCAACAAGACAGTGCAAAACCGCATACCGCCAGATAATCTAGGGAAAAGATAAAAAATCTCGACGCAATTAAACTTCTTCCACGTCCAGCGTACAGTCCGGATCTTGCTCCATCTGACTATCACCTTTTCCGTTCCATGGCACACTTCCTTAGCGGACGCGCCTTTAAGAATTTGGGCGAGTTTTGGTTCACCCTCAGTAGGCTTGCTAGAGTTGAAAAATGAAATAAAAAAAGTAGGGATATTAAAAAAGTTTAACATCATGTCTTACTTTTAAGTTACCTTGTATACATGAAATTCGGTTTACAAAATGCGCAACCAAAATAAGAAATTGAGGGGCCCCAGCGATTTTCCGAAAACAAAACGCCCGAATTTAAAACGAATTTATTCTAACCTTTGCTATTCATTTCATTGCTATTTGCCAAATAGAAAACTCTCTTATCTTGCCGATAAACGGAACAGTCTACCTGAGCCTAGCCATAAAAACGAGCCACGGTATGAGATAAGAGCCGTTTGAGATTTTTTATTTGGCAAATAGGGATGAAATAAACTATACATGGACCCTGTATATTTTTTATAGTTTATCTATTATTTTTTTACTTATTTTATTAAAAACTCATTATTTGTAATAAATAATAAATATAATTCTTAATTAAAAATTTTTAATGTTAAATATGTGAATATTTATTTTTGTTAAATATGTGAGTACTGAAAAAATACTGAAAAAAATATAAATACGAATTTCGTCATAGCATTTGATAACGAGGAATCAAATCTGCAATTTGACTACTTTTTTTACTACCTTTTTCTCAATATCTTCAACGCAAAGAAAGATCGGGAACTGGCCATTGCCTCAACTTGTTAATTAAAGTCAAATGGAGTGTCTCGAAATGTACATATATCTCTAAAATACTATATACATATGTGCCAAAGCTCAAAATTGTACCCCTAAAAATGAAAAATATATCCAGGTGTTTTGATTTTAAATGAGCCACACTGTATAATACAAATTTTGGGACACGCTCTATATTGATTTGTTTGTAAATACGCCTTCAAATAGATATGGATATTTGATAATCGACAGGTCAACAATCCCATCTATCAGATCTACAATGTACTTTATATTTACCATAATTCACGCTTTTTTATAATCCGAATAGATTAATACACGTAACAAAATCCTTCCACCGCAAGGAAATTTGGGTGTTTCGGCTTATTCCAAGGCTGCCATAATAAAAAAAATGCTTGACTAACATGTTGATTGATGTAGCAAAATATTACGGAACGTAGAGCCTTTTTAAATTTTCCCAAATCGATAGTCGTCAGATCAGACGGCAGCATTGCGGAGTAAATTGTTTAACTATACTGCTCTATTACAAAAAAAAATGTAGGTATAAAATTAGCCTGTACGAAGGTGAACGCAAAAAAATCTCCGTAAGTTTTATGAAGGTATAAAGCCGATAGTGGGGATGTAATATGTATTTCACTGCAATTTAGGATTCACTATTGCCATCTCAAGAAGTGCTCTTGCAAGAAGCACCATAACAGTTCCTCGCAGCAGTCCAGTAAACAACGCGGTAAATAAAGAATCAAGTACAGTGACTTTCGGTGTGTCGTACCGAAATTATTTTTACGTTCCTCATTACGTGCATTTATTAAAAAAGAAAAATCGAGTGACGGACTTACGATGCCGTTGTAGTGTTTGCGTGTCCCATCCGATTTTTCCGAAAATGTGTCGCTAGCTCGAGGACTCAGAAAATCGCCGAACTCCACCTTATCTCGGATACTATCAGCTTACGTTCGGTACCGTAAGTGTTGAAAACGGATACGCGGCAAGAGGAAACATTAAGAACTATTTTGCAATTTTCCAACCAATGCCTTGTTGATAATTATTATTAAAAAGCATGGATGTATTCGTGAGGTAAGAACATGTTTTTTGTTGCAAAATATCTTATCAGTTGAAGCAAGTATACAATCTATGTGAAACCATTATACTCGTATATATTATTTCAATTCAATAAAAAACCATATAGGATGCAAATTATCTGCTTAAATGTAATATATCCGAAATAATGTCTACGTTATTTCGGACTTATTGTAGTTGTAAATTAAAGATCACATGCTACGCTAAACAGCTTTGAATATAATTGAAAGTGAATTGGTATTAATAAACATATTCATTTATTTTTGGTAAACCCCGACTACAATTTCTTATTTATCATTGTTCTTATTCTTATTATTATTATTCAATATTAGTGATATATTGAAAAAATTACCAAACACTTTTGAGTGGTATATTATCATTTTCACCAATTTTTATAAATGACAAATCACTTTAATGATCTATTTTTACATTACATTAGTATTAGGCATTGGTCACCGGTCACCTACAAAAAATATGTACAGTACGCTAAGGAAATCTTCATTAATACATGTCCAATATAGGAGATCAATAATATATTGTAAAATGGAAAGTCAATAATGATTATTTGATAGCCATTACGTTTGATGTTGAACCTAAACTTCTCGTCTTTAGTTAGCATTACATTATGTTGTTAATGAAGATAATATTAATGACAGTAATAATGCTTATTTGTATAAATGATTTTCATAAACGAAATTGTAAATATTATAATAAATGAGTATATAAGTTTATTTACATTCATATGTATATACAAGTACATGTTTATATTAAATTGATAACTTTAATATAAAAAAATCCTTCGAAAACTTTTGAAGACGCATTTTCCTAACGTTAAATTACAATAAACGTATAAAATTCACAAAACTCATGATATGATACTAATTTTGGGGCTATTGGAATTTTATTGACTATAGTATTAATAGACAATATACATAAAGGTAAATAAATAAACATATACACAAATAGTCACAGCATACAGCCGTAAAGTAATGCATAAATTCGATAAAGTTGGTACTGTTTTTTTGAAAATCATAGGACATTTTAAAAGAGACGAATTTTTAGAAAATGGACGTCATCGATATTCTTTTTATGGAAACTCTAATTTTAGATTGCGATATTTAAAAGAACTCTCAGTAAAATAAAGGAGGGATTGAGTAAATAAGAATTGTTTTGAGCAATAATTCGCCAAGGTAAATGAAAATGTATATATTATTGACAAGAAAGTTAATTAATTAACTTGAAATGTTCAAAACGTGCTTTACTGTACGAAAAAAAAAACTATTTCTTTAAAATCAAAATGTCAATAAAATGTGAGGTTTTCCATAAAGAAAAATATCGCTTATAACCTTTAAAAATACGACTCAAAAAATTAAAGGCTTGCTCTCAAAATGAGATTTCAAATACAACTTTCCACATGTTCAAGTACTGGAGTAGGTTGGAAAATTTTGTGTGAAGGTAACACTGGAAGGAAACAACAAAACACTATACGAGTACACTACACTCGACGCGCCTTTCGCCAACAAAGTTGACATCATCTGGAGGTGATTAAAATTCAGTTTTAATCATCTCCAGATAATGTCAACTTTGTTGACGAAACGCGCGTCGAGTGTAGTGTATAGTGTTTTGGTATTTTGTGGAAACCTAAGTCAGTGTTACATGTTCAAGTAATTAAAAAAAAAAAGAATTTTATTGAATTTAAATATTACTTTTCGGACTCGGAATATTACTATTACAAATGTGTACACATATAGACGTATAAATAAACTACAATATCTACACATAGCTATTTACAGAAATATATTCATCTTTGTAGCCGTGTAAATATGAGAGTACAATTTACAAAACAAATCTATAACATCAAAGATATAAAAAAATTATTGTTAAAAAGAAAGTGGATTATTAATTTTCTTCAACTGACCCTGTACTTTAACTGCTATTATTTCCAAAGAAAAAGCCTCAGCAATAAAATATTGAAAGACGTTTATTTTGAAAAAGAAAAGTGTTTGACAAATATAAGAAAATCGCCACCTTAAATGTCAACGACCTAAATTATTAGAACTTGTCGGACTTTAAATATTTAAAGAAGTTTTTAAGGTTATATACAAATGACTGATAATGTAAAGTTTTACGTAAATCAGATTGCAAATTCTAAAATTTTATAACACTGTAAGTTAATGAAAACATAAGAATGTAAAAGATGTGAAGAGTTACAAAAAATAAAATTTTAATAATTTTACAACCCGTTATATATACCTTTTTCTACACCTATATAAAATATATATTACAACATAATACATACATTATTTTCCACATTTATATTGCTACATACATATACTCGTACACAGTATTAAGAAGAAGTAGAATATTAAAATCTGCAATAAACTCCTGATTTACATATTATATTACAGCCTGGATATATGCTGAAAGCTATAATTGTACATATACCTATTTATATATGTGTAATCAGAGGGCCTAGATATAATATAAATAGGTTCATTTAGTCACTATTACTTAATTTATATGCAACTGATAAATCAGCAAAAAATGTATAAATCGCTTATCAAATTTAATACAGGTATATCAAGTTTAAGTTAAGTTTTTAATTAATAGAAAAAATCGAATACCAATTGGCCAAGTGGATTATTACCGTAAGTCATACACATAAAAAATAAAATTATTCTTTGTAAATCATATGATCTCAGTATTTATTAGTTATCATAATTCCTCAATTAAAAACTATGGATCTACATTTAATTTATTTACAAATACAATCGTACTGAACATTTTTATTTGTTAAACGACCTGTTAGATATATCCTTGTTATAACTACTAACAAAAATTATATCTTTTATTGGACAAACAGATCAATTTACGTTCGGGAATTTATAATTACAACATATATTAGAAAAATATATTTGTCAAAATCAATTTAAAGTAATGTTAAATAATTAAAACATGGTTTTACTAGTGATTTTAATTTATTGTTATTTTTAAGTTACACTCAAATGGAAGAAACTATGGCAGGTGATTTGCTTTTGAAGAATACAATAAAGTCGTTACAAGTAATAACGAAAGTTTAAAAAATATGTTTTAGTAATATTATAATATTACTAAAATCAATATAAAGTACAATATAAATAATATCCTATGGTATAACACAATATATAAATGTTATCAATAATGTATCAAAATATCAATAATATCAATATTATCAATAATAAATATTTGAGTATTAATTAATATATTTCAACTCGAAAAATACAATTTTTCAAAAAATAATTACTAGAAAACGTGTTACAAGATCTTGAAATTCTAACTTTAAGTATTAAACCATTTATAGTTTCCGTTTGTGCGAAATTTTGCGTTTCTTCTTTAATTCTTGCTAATAGAAATAAACAAGAACAAAGAGAAAATCGAAAAACTAACGCTACAAGGCATTCTTCACATTTAATTAATATATATTTTTTTGAATAAAATACTATTTTGAAAAGTTTCTTTTGTTGTTTTGTCTAAGAGCCAGGTTTAGCTGAATGCTATTCTTCCACTTAACCCTCGGAGTTCACACGGACACATACACACACACTTTGCCGACTTATGTGGGAATTGAACCCACGCCCGGATTACTACGAGCTGGCAATCTAGCCAGCTCCAAGCGATTGGCATTATTATCCCAAATATTAATCCAGAGACCTTCTGCGAGTAATTATGGGATAATTTACCCTCAGAAAATCTGGCTATACCTATAAACATCAATCAATTCGGATAACAGTAATACTCATAATATCACATGTTCTATTTATTATTTTAAACTTTCAATTAAATCTACTTAAAATAAATTTCAATTAAAATATTAAACATAAATTTTTAAAAAATTCTAATACATCATATATTATATTCCAAATTTTCTCTATTAGGTTGATGCCAAAATTCTTGAATAAATTATTATATTAAACTGTTACTTAAGTAGAATAAATAAAACATTAACATTTTTAGGAATTGAATATTGATTAATTAAAAATATTTATACTTAATTTTTATTATAAAATTGTTTATAACGTATTAGTTAAAACGTTTCCCCACTATTAATTCCTGGGTAAACCATACTTATCAATTCCATTTCATGAATAGATCCACTTTCGTTTATGTAAATTTATGTAACGAAATTAAAAAGTGTAACGATTTAATTATCTTTATCGAATGAGAATGAAAATTAATAATAGTATTTAAGCAACTACATTTATGGATACTGAACTACAACTCTTCACTCTTATTTCTAATACTATTAGCACAACGTCCAAAGAAAAACATTTTATTTCATAGAAAATTTTTTTTTTAGTAAATATCGCATTGTTTATTAAAAACAAAATTACTCTTCAAGGAATGATTTTCTAAAATGTCACTTTGTAAGCAACATGTTTATAAGAAAGTAAATGGCAATCCGCCTAGAATCAGTTTATAGCTGGTATGTACTTAAATGGCATGACGAGCCCTTTGTATTTGTACATAAATTTAATCCCTAATTTATTCATATAAGGAATCTGCATCTGTATATCATTGAAATCAGCTCATCAAGTTCAATAATGAAGAAATACATATGTATTTCAGTTAAAAAAATCCTGTATCTTGTATTATTACACTTATATGATCCTCTATATGACCCTGTATATTTAAATTTCCATTAAGAAAACGGGAATATTAAATTATATTAAAAATCGACCTACCGAAGCATTTGTCATAAATCTCTAAAATAAAGCTAAAAATAAATATATTGCATGAGTAGCTTCCACCGTGTATATCATCAAATTCAATTGTCATATTGATAGTTCAAGTATTACAATCGTACTTTTTACCTAGAATTTTAGACTTAAATAAAGAAATAATTTTAGATAGGTAAGGATAATTAAGGATAACCAAGGATATTGTGTCCTTATCTGAAGATTCGGACATTAGGAATTTTGAACTGTTCAAACTTTATCATCGATTTCCTGAAAATTCGGTCATTTATTTTTAATGAGTAATCAATATAATTACAACTTCCCCTGTATTCTGGAATTTTGTTTCACTTTTCAATGTTGGTAAACGAAACAATACAATAGTAAACAATACAACGAAATAATAGTAAACAATATTGGTTGGTTGTTGTTCTGTAACGAAATTTTGCATTATTATGCTGGTTTTGTTTCTTTTTTTCATCATTGTCTCTGTTAACTATTATCACAAACTCGTGCTATATGATTCTTTGTATCATGATAAGCAATGAAGTTAAAAATAAATAAAAGTAAATACTACAACCTAATCCACTTTGTAGCTTTCCATTTTGAACGAGAATTAAAACCGTAACCTAGAGCGCCTAGAGCATAAACCTCTGTAATCTATGAGAAGCTACAGATTATACAGACATCTATAAGAAGCCGATTACAATGAAGTTATCCACCCATGTAATATTATTAATGTAGCCACTCATGTAAATGCATTAAACATATGATATTAAACCCTACCTTGCTAAAGATTTCTCATTGTAATTTTAAATGTTAGAGTGATTTAATCATAATTAAAGTTGCAATTAATACGCGGTTTCTATTAGAGATAATTAATTCATTAGATAGATAACAATTTGCAACGGATGCATACAGATAAAATACCTTAAGGTGAAAATTAAAATATGCGAAACTATTTGTGAGTTGTGTGTGGGTTCACCATTTTTCCATAATAAAGCTAGTAATACCCAATTAATAGTACCCCAGTTCTTTGTTATTCATTCTATAAACAAAATATTACACATACATTATATTCTAATAAGTTTAATAAATAAATATACCTACTAATACAAAATTGTATTATCTATAAACAAAATGTAATGTAATATTCTCTTACAAACTGATGATCTGGTTTGATCTGATTTGTAAATTTTCTTTTATAATTTTAATTACATCTTATAAAGGCGAACAATTTGTAAGCATATAACTTTACACTATTATTTCACAACAGTGGCCATGTGGACAATCAGATTCAAAAACAGAAGACCAGTTTTCCACGAATACAAGATTACAAGTTTCTCAATGCGCGTTTCGCCAACCAAGTTAACATCATTGGGACATGATTGAAACTTTCACTCGTCTGAGTTTCCATCATATTCCGATAATGTCAATTTGATTAGCAAAACGCGCATCAAGAAACGTGCAATCTTTCGCTGTTCCTGGAAAGCTGGTTCCTGTTTTGTTGCTACATTGTAGGTTCCAGCTCCTGCCCAGGCATGAGATTTAAATTAAAAATATTATTTTTATTTTAGTCATTTTTTAGCCAAGAAATTTAATTAGAGATAAACAAATATTAAAAAAGATTATATTATATTTATTATATTAAAAAGATATTAATAATATTGATAAGGGTTTCAATTTGGCACTTTTATCAACAAATATAAAACAAAAAAAAGTTGACACCCAACTGCCTCCTGTGAGGATTGAACTCACGACCCCTGGTTTACAAGACCAGTGCTCTGCCACTGAGCTAAAGAGGCTTATACTAAATCTTCTACGGGTATAGTTACTAAGACATACGTTCATTTTATATATATAAATTAAATTTCATGCATTTTGTTCTTACAATAAATAAATCAAAATTCATTACACGTCTAAGAACGACTATAAAGAAAGTGAAGAGCTCACTAATGAAATTAATAATGTGTACCCACCAGAAAATTCAATAGGCCACAGTGAAAAATTGTATTAATCTCAAAATTGTTTTCTAATTATTACAATTTCGTAAAATTAATCATGCCATGCTTATTGTTACTGAAAAACTAAGTGATAGACTGATAGATAATGATCATTTTTACTTGAATACATTTGTTTGTTACAAGTTTTATATGTTTAACAACTAATTGAAATTTTTATCATTGAAAAAGTATATTTTCAATGAAAATCTTTATATAAAAGGCATTTAATTTAATTGTATGCCATAACAGAAGTCTATTTTTATTTCCATATATACTTAAAAAAGGTATATGCCGCATACTTTTTTGTGGATTTTTTGTTATTTTTTTATACACTACACTGTGTTGAAGAGCTACAGGGTGGTCAGCGGAATTTGTGTTTTCAATCTATTTATCTGACTGCCAAGGCAATTGAAAAATATATTGTACGACTTTTATTTACATGAAATCGTTTATATTCCAATTTTAAAAATCAATGGTAGTGCTATATTTCTGAATTGATTAGGCCGTTACTAGATGAGAATCCATATTTATATAAAATTAAAACCTTTGCTGGTTAGATTTTCACTTTTTATTTGTTGAACATTGTAAAATTTAATCTATGTACTCAACATCTGAAGAAGCCACTATGTTGACGAAACAATTGTTATATTTAAAAAATAAAAAGTGAAAATCTAACCAGCAAAGGTTTTAATTTTGTATAGTGCTATAGTTTATGAAGAAATAGACAATGTAATAATATAAAATCATGTTTCATTTAAACAAAAATATGAACTATTTATTCATATTCTACAAGTAACACAAACTAGTTTGATAATAAAAAACTAACGAATTTATGATGTTCCGTACAATAATATTTCATCGACAACATAATAATGCACGTTTGAATCCGATATCACATTATTTATGGATATGACAATGATGAATGGCCCAAGTATCGAACTTTGGGGTACTCCAGATGTCTGAGGAAACATATCAGGCCTATAACTAGAGTACTGCAAAAATTTGTATCTGTTCTGCAAGAGTCGGAGAGCTGGAGTAAGACAAAGGAAATGCCAATCTAAATTTACTAAAATGTAGACAAAACATCCGAATAACATAATAGACATTCTGAAAAGTCATAATAGGCCAACAGCTCCATAAATCTAGTTTGTGACAATATTACACAAATAATAAAATTATATGCAGAATAAAACCAAACAAGGTTTAAATAATATTGTTAAAAATCATGAAATATATTAACAGTAATAATATAAGGTAGCCTTGTAATTCTGATTTCTAATCAAGCTGTAATATTTTTTGTGTCTATTTGCTACTATAGCATCATTTAATACTGAATTGGTGGTACTGTATAACATTTACTCAAAGTATACGCTTTTGATCGAATATCATTGCCTACATACATTACAATATACATATACATAACTTCTAAATTATCAATTATTTAGGACACGTATTTAAATGGAGTTAAATCAGGACTATTTAAGGGCAGTGGAATCGGTTCGAGTTTACCAATCTACTGTCTGTAGTGGGTATTTAAAACGTTTTTATTAAAAGGGATTTAATTTAGGTGCGATACGATGCATTTAACGATAGATAATGTACAATAATTGTCTTAATGGAAACTATAATTCTAAATCATAACTATTTTAATCTTCTAGAAATTATTGACTATGCTTCTGTATAGAATGTATTTCAGGTCAAAACACTTATTATAAAAAATAACTGAAACATATTTATTCAATTTAGGACATCAGACACAATTTGTCTACATTATTTTTACAATTTTCTTCAATAATAATAGTTATTCCTTAAGTAAATATTATTATCTCTCCAAGATAAAAACAAAATTTATTAATCCACCGTAAGGACACTGCATGTACATCAAACGACATCATTTGTTAACGTAAACTTCTGGGTTCTGCAAGATGACAACCTCATATCATATAAATCTCACCACTGTCTCCTATTATTTGACACAAATTCTAATAGTCGGTTATCTACGTAAAATCCATCTGTAACAATTTGCGTTGAATTATTAATTTAAGCATTAACGCCGTTATTAGACCATCCATATTGTTTTTGTGATTTTAAGTGATATATGATGTGTATAATATACGAGATGACGTGAGGTAAAATATCATCAGAGATGAGATGACGTGATGTGAAATCTAAAGCGCTTTAATTTTTGCCCGATGAGGTGAATGTGTATTTACGTATTAACGTATTTTTTAATCGTCGAAAATGTTTTTACTTTTAATATAGAATATAAACAATTCTCTATTCTTGTATTTCTAAAACAATTTGCTATATTCTTTATTTATAAAAATTCACAATAAAATATTAGAGCTACGAGTATAAGAGAACAACTCATTTATAATAAAAAATAATATGTCAAAAAAAAATTAAAAAATATATTTTTGGTATTTAAATAATAAATCTGACTTGTAGATATTTTGTATCTAACTCTGAGAAATCTGTAAAAAACAGACAACAGCGCAATTCTGTAGTATAATAGTAATGGTAACCGACGCGCTAGATCCGCTTTAACCAACCAATTTGATGATATTAAAGCAAAATTCAGCGCAATTTTAAAAGAAAATGTGATAGATAATAGTGTTCTATAGGGCAAAATACACTGCTGATACAAATATATGTACAACTTAAAGATTCACCTTGTACAACGTCTGCAATATTCTGGTTTAACGTGATTTTAACTGTATTGCCCTATATTTAGTATAAATCAAGTAACAACTACCCACTGATAGTTCCCATCTCAGTTAGACCACCTTAGATGATACTGGGAAGAGTTTTATAAATCGCATCATTCATTTGATAAGTTCCAAATTTCTTTTCTATAAATTGACGAGTTGTAGTTTGCATTCCATAAGAACGAATTAAGCGATTGGAATTATTTGGACTTGAAAAAGGATTAGTCGTTATTTCCTGTCCAACATGGTTCAAAGTATGAAAAAATTGTTCAACCTGGATTGTGATCGTTCAATGCAGATGTGAGAAAGAATGGAACGGTACAAATAAATGGAGTAATTTTGTTGCCAATTAACTGCAACACTTTTTATTACATGCAGAATATATTTGAGAAAACTTCTACACGTCACTTCCTTATTTATTACACGAGCCTGAATAACTTCAAATCATGTGTTATTATACGACATTCTTATCAAAAAGTTCATTAATAATTTTAAAATACCTACTTCATAATCAAAATTCAATGTAATAATTTAGAAAAATGAATATTTAGTAACAAAATTTTGGTAAAAATATTCTAAAATTGTTGATTACACATATCTCAAAAACAACTTATCAGGATTATTCTATTCGATAGAATAACTGTGTTGTTATTGAAATATACATATGTAGTGAGAATATGTCAGTCAATTCAGTATATCAATTTCAATAATCAAGTCAATTATAAATTTTCCTTAAAAATTATATTAACTTATGATCGCAGTACATATTTCAAAAACTGTTTACTTGACATTACACCAATATTTATTCAGAAATTCCAAATAACCTAAAAATAGAAAAATGCAAAATACATAATACATACATTTACCTCTCTTTATTATTTATTTTTCTTATCTTAAACAATTTTCTTATTTTATAACAAATTCAATATATCTCCCGATTTCAAAGAATATCAAGCAATAGAATCAAGAGTCTTTCAATAAGGACGCTCGATTTTTAAATGTATATAAAACAAATTGTGTGTGAGATATCCACTAATTTTTTTTTATTTGAAAGAATATTTTATGGCATAAAGTATGGAAAATAACGACTTAGTTTGGTAGCACGTATTCGGAAGGTCCAATTTTCGATGACTTTGTCGCATAAATCTGGCTGAATTTGCTGGATGTCGTTCGTTATATTGACTTTGAGGACATCAATTCTTTGCGATGTATTCGCATAGATCTGCGTTTTAAGATAGCCCCAAAGGAATAAGTCTAAAGGCGTCAAATCCCACGATCTCGGTGGCCAGTTCACATCGCCGTTACGCGAGATAACGATGCCCTCAAATCGCTCGTGCAAAATGTAACCACACGTCGATATCGGTATCCATATCATCCAGTTTAGGCCACAAGAAGTTGTTTATCATCCACCTGTAGCGCTCGCCGTTGATGGTTATGGCAATGTCAGTTTCGTTTTGGAAGAGGTACGGACCGATGATTCCGCCAGACCAAAACCCGCACCAAACAGTGACTTTCTCGGGATCCATTTGGTGCTGGTGTATCTCGTGTGGATTGGTATCGTTCCAAATCCGATAATTTTTCTTGTTCACATATCCATTCATACAAAAATGGGCCTCGTCGCTAAAGATGATTTTTTTGGCAACATTTGGATCAACTTCCAACTGTTCCAGAGCCCATTCAGCGAACATACGGCACGGCATTGTCTATGGTCGTTTACTTTTAGTTCCTGGATGAGTTCGATTTTATATATATGGGTGAAGGCACAAGTCCTGACGCAAAATTTGCCAAGTTGAAATCGCAGAAAGGCCAAGTTCTTAGAACGACGAGAAATTGACTCCGTTTTTCCCGTACACTCTTACGCACAGCACCGATGTTTTCAGCAGACCTTGCGTTTTGGTGACGTACGGGTGTTGGCTGATTATTTATTAAACCGGTTGACTCGAATTTTGCCACGAAACGTCAAATAGTCAACTCGGCGGGATGGTTGTGGCGAAGATAAAAATCACGTAATACGTGGAACTGATTTTGAAAATAAAATTTGATGATTTTCACACGTTGTCGAACACTATAACTCTTCATGGTGATTTGCCATACAGCATTGAACAATTTACAATAAATTTGACAGATGTTGCTTTAACAACATGACCGCCATAACCTAACAAATTTCGAGCGTCCCTATTGAAAGACCCTGTACAATGACATATCATGAAGGACTTGAACTATTCAAATTAAAAACAGAAACAAATTCCATGCGGGATAGTATGTATATCCATACTATCCTGCACTCGACCGCCTTTCGCGACACAAGTTGGCATTATCTGGGAATAAAAAAGCAACGCAATACGTAGGTCAAAGAATGGTTTTGAATTATGTGTAAAATGAACTTAACAAAAGAAATATTACTAATAAACATAATAATTGCCTAATGTAAAAAACCATTTTGCCTCCTGTGAGGATTGAACTCACGACTCCTGGTTTACGTGACCAGTGCTCTACCACTGAGCTAAAGAGGCCGATGGGCAGGCAAATGGAAATTCTCAGGGGTCAGCTTAGGGTCACTAAATCAAACATTAGATGGTGAATACACTCATCATTCACCCGCGTTATTCTGTTTAATAAGATCATTTCATTAAGAAGTGTATGATCAGACAGGGTAACCTGCTGATGAGGTCAATGTGACTGGCGAAATGAAATATATCGAATTATACCATGGACCAAACCATTCTAGTCTCTGTAATTTATTCAAACCTGAAGACGTAGAGCAATATTCTTTAGATGTCCATTGTACAATGAAACTCGCCCCTGAGAATAAAAAAAATGTCATAACCCATAAGGTTATTATTCGTTATCTGAAGGTTCAAATGTTTTAAACTGTTGTTAAAAGTTATCATCGGTTTTCTTGAAAATTCCGTCATTTATTTTTCAAAAGTAACCAATATAATTACAACTTCCCTTTATTCTTTTACTGGAATCATTGTAAAGGGATTTCTTAAGCACAATAGAACTTCCAATAGCGATGGCTGTGAAATCAGCTGTCAGTTTACGCCCAATTAGTGACATTTGTATTATGTATAGTGTGGCGAATCATGATGAGTAGACTCACGCTTGAACAACGGTATCAAATTGTTCAAATTTACTTTGAACGTCAGTCATCGATTCTGCAAATGTATAGACCACTTCGTGAATTTTACAGCGCACATAGTCGTCCATCTGAGCAAGCCATCCGTCGCATTGTGAACAGATTTCATACTACACGCTCTCTAAAGGATACAAGAACATCAACACGTCGAAGGAATGTGCGCACTGAAGAAAATATTGCCGCTGTAAACGAAAGTGTGCAAGAAAAGAAAATTATCGATTCGTCGTCGGTCGCAGCAGTTGGGGCTTTGTCCGTCCACTACGTGGAAAATTTTGCACAAAGATCTTGGCCTACACCCTCGCTGATTGGGCTTCAGAGCAGTTGCAAGCCGACCCATTGTTTTATCGCAAAGTTGTGTTCAGCGATGAGGCTCATTTTTGGTTTAATAGATTTGTTAATAAACAGAATTGCCGGATATAGAGTGATACCAATCCAGAGGAGATCCTACAGACCCCATTACATTAAGAAAGATGCACAGTTTGATGCGATTTATACGCTGGCGGCATCATTGGACCTTATTCCTTTAAAAATGAAGCTGGAGCTAACGTTACAATCAATGGGGAACGTTACTAGACCATGATCAATGAATATATTGTTCAAAATATGGATGACATTGGTCCACATGATGTGGATGCAACAGGATGGAGCTACGTGCCATACGGCGAACGAAACTATCGACTTATTGCAAACAATATTTGGTGATAAGTTGATTTCAAGAAATGGACTTGTCAACTGGCCACCCAGGTCCTGCGATTTGACGCCTCTTGATTATTTCCTATGGGGCTACGTGAAGTCATTGGTTTATGCTAATACATCAGCAACACTGAACGCCTTGGAAGCCAACATTGTTCGTGTGATTCATGATATACGGCTACCACTGCTCAAAAAAGTGACCCAAAATTGAACTGACAGGATGCGTTTCATCAGGAACAGCCGAGGTAGCCATATGCCTCAAATAATTTTTAAATGTTAATGTCATGTGTTATTGATCTTTCTAATAAGAACAGATTGTTTATCAAAAGTTAATTTTCGTGGTATTTATTCAAGTTTAAAATTCTATTAAGCTTAAAAAACACCCATTTCATATGCATATAAAAGCATTATTTTCTGATCTACTATGTTGATATTCTATGACGAAATTTTGAATTATCACTACTGTTTTTTTCTTTATTCTCTCTGTTAATTATTATTACAAACTCTTGCTCTATTTGTTTTATTATTTATATCTGGTCAAATTGAACTAAAAATAGAATTTTATTTAGTTATATATATTTTTTACTTCAGATTCTATAAGGGGAAGAAAAGTCCACATGAACTCAAGTCATCAAATCGAGCCATTTTTGCCACTTTTTTAATGTACTGTGTTGCGATTAAATGATTTATGACTTGTTTTCATCATGCAATAATATTTTTATTTTGAGGAATAATTAAAGTCGTATTG
Source organism: Rosalia funebris (assembly GCA_037954035.1). Lineage (NCBI taxonomy): Eukaryota > Metazoa > Arthropoda > Insecta > Coleoptera > Cerambycidae > Rosalia > Rosalia funebris. The sequence goes on along the minus strand of JAZFAV010000016.1, from coordinate 17,381,584 downwards.
TCATAAATTTCTAATTAATTGCCATTATAACGTAAACTTATTATGCCTATGTTGAGAATCTTTGTTACCTACCGTGAATTAACGAATCACCCACACTGTGTTTAGTAAGTTCAGTCGGTTGTTTTAAAGATTGCAAGGCAAATAGTACGTGTGTACTATTTAACATTACTTAAAGGAATTACGACTATTTAAAAATATATCCTGGCAGTTACCTGCAACTTTCCTTACAATGTAAGGAAAGTTGCAGGTACTTACATTATATAAGTAGTTGCAGTACTTATATTATGTTACTGGATATTAATGATGTATACAACTTATAAATTGATTAAGAACTAACAGATTCAAATTTATCAAAATTCAATATCACTAAGTCTATATAAAAGAAGTAACTTAGGATATAAGAATATGGTGTAAAACTGACAGCATTTGGTACTAAAATTACCCTTGAGTTGTGTTAATTATTTTTTGTTACAACTGCATAATTGAAATCAGTAGGTACTATTGGATAATATATCAGTAAAGTAGATTATTAAACGTTCTTGGTTTAAAAACCGGTAGTAAACAGTATTGTAAAGTTTATTCTAAAATATAAAAACTGAATTTCTTAGAAATTGTATTTCTTTATATTTAATTTGAAATTTATAACTACATGCTTAGAAAATTGCATATATGTATATGTAATACAATTATACTTTGTTTCAGGTGGCGATATATACTAACGTTAGGATTTTTAATTTCTACAGTGCCAGAAGTAAGTAACTTAGTTATATGTAGGTTCTCGGTTATTTTCATTTTAAGGAAAATGAAATTGATCGAGTAAAATTAATAGTAATGAAATTAATTTGTAAAAAAATTGTATTTAGTATCGGGTATCTATATTAAACGTTGCAACTAAGGCTCTGCTATTTATTTACAGAATTATCATTGTCAAAATGTAGAAGATACAACAATGGCTATAGAATACAGCGTTAGCAATAGTACTAGTGTAATACAAGAGCAAAGCTCAACAGATACCAGCGATATAAAACCGGAAACTGCAGCGTTATTAGAAAATTCAAATGGTACCAGGGAAGCCCTTTCCCACGATGAAAACATTGCAGATTCGGTAAGTAACAAAAAATCTGAAATGCTTAATATCACTTATCACGATGTTATTGACGGTAAATTTTTAGTCTGTGTTCAGGAGATATTAAATCTACAATAGCAAAAATTAACAATTCATAGCTTATTAATTTTTGTTATTCTAGATTTAATATCTCCTGAACATAGACTAAAAATTTACCGTCAATAACCAATGTCGCTCTAGACTATAATTACATTAAAGTGCATTAAAACTTACAACTTAAATCCCTAAATATTCAGAACTATTCGTGTCCCACTCAAAAAGCTTTTGAAAAGAGTTATATTTATTTATTTATTGGCAGTAGACAACTTAAGTCCCCAAACAGGATTGATTGCTTAATATATGAAAATATAAGTGGACACATTCTTAATCTCAAATTATAGCAATATTATGTACCATTACTAATAACGATAAATTATGAAACAATGTTGTAAACAGATTTCTTTATATTAGACAATAAAGAGAAATGTTGAATATATCAATATGGGAAAAGTATTCATTACATATTTTTTGCGGTGTAATAATAAGTGAGCTACTAGCATAATTTGTGTGGAAACTAGAAATATAGAATACATTGTCTCACTAATAAAGGATTTTATTGATTACGTTAAATTGTAGGCTAAAATAACAGAAGAACTTATTTAATTATCTAATAATAATAATATATATATATATATATATATATATATATATATATATATATATATATATATATATATATATATATATATATAACTAATAAATACTAAAGAAGATACAATTCTTCGAGTGCTTAACTAATCTGGAAGTAAAGAAGAAGAAATACTGGGTATTTTTGAATATTGGGTAATGTGTTGTTTAATTCCAGATCGAGGAAAATGTCGTACTCAGGGACAAATTAAAAAGAATCGTTGAAGGTTAACTTAGGTTTAAATTAGTTGAGGTTCATTCAACCTCAAGTGCTAAATATTCATCACATCACATCAGTAAGATAAATCTTACATAAATACTTTGATATATATATTGATAATTTAAAAATAATTAGGAATATCGAGCATTATGATCATTGTTTACATATTGCTACAATATGATTTTGCTCTTATATGACTTTTACCACAAAAATAAATAGCATTCGTTTTAGTTATATAGAAAAAGAATTTCATTAACCTAATGTGATCAATTTAAAGACATCAGTTATTAAGGGTTACATTTGACATTAAATTTACTAAAGTCCACATTAATTACTAATCATGCCTTCTGATGACTTGATGGTTGATTATACGTAATTCGAATCATTTTTAGACGTAAATATTATCAAAGTACGCATTGTATTACTCTTTAGTACGTTCTAAATTATAATACGCCTGTGTTATATAGAATCCAAGCTATGATACGAATATATATATATATATATATATATATATATATATATATATATATATATATATATATATATATATGTACATAAATTACTGACAAGGTTTCACTTGAACATTCTACCATAAAAGAGAGACTATTTTGGAAAAATAGGTAAAAAACAAAAGATTTGGTTTGTTTCCGAGTGTTACAATAATTTCTGTGAAAAATTAAATATGTATATTTAATAAAAATGAAACAGAGTACGATTACATAGCAACACATTTTAGAGTTTACTGAAGACCCGTTCAGTACGAGAATTTTTGTGTGCTACAAGTTTGAAGTATAGACCGGATCTGAAAGATTTTTATTGAAACTCATTCGTTTAAGATATATTTTAACAGAGTTTAAAACAAACGTTTATTGTTTCTCAAAGATGTATCGGATACATCAAAATGAATCATACCTTCCTGTTTACGCAAGTATTGGCCAAACTCAGTACAGTACATGCGTCTTGTAGTAAAGAGATAATTGTTGAGTTTATACCACTGCAATGACGTGTTTTAGGGCAACTGATATAATACTTAGATAACCCGAACTTAATAATCCCCAATAGACAATAAGTGGTAATATTTATCAATGTGTGGAAAATTAACACATACATACAGTAGTATAATTGCAACCTATTATTAATATGAAAGTAAATAATAACTTATACATGAAGGTTTTTCTAATACAACGATTAGAGAATGGTTATGATTTCCTATTAGTAGTTGTCAACCGAATAAAAAAATGATAATACAGAGATATCTCATACAAAAGAAGAAAAAACACTTTGTACTATTCATTTCATCTCTATTTGTCAAATAAAATACTCTCTTATCTTGCCGATAAACGGAACAGTCTACCTGAGCCTAGCCAGAAAAACAAGCCACGGTATGAGATAAGAGTCGTTTGGGATTTTTTATTTGGCAAATGGAGATGAAATAAACTATACTTCATATGATACACTGTATAAACTACCTGACCTGAAGTCGATATTTGCTTAGATAGATTGATTATTTAAGTTAGATGTCACAAATAATAGAGAATCATGATTATCTAGGGGTTTATAACAGTATTAGGTTAATAGAGCCACCATCAACGATTTAATAAAGTGAAGTAATGTACCAATGAGGAGACTCTTTCGATAAATTCCTTTGAAATATATGAATTTAGAATTAATTATGCACTTAATCAACAGAGGACACGTTCGTTTTAAAACCGAGAGCAAAACTAACTCATTAGTTCATTATCTATATTTACTAAACGGCTATTTTCGTCTGTGTGTCACGAAATTTTTAGGTCGTTGTACGAAATGCTTTTCGTTCGAATTTTGGCATTTTGACAAAATCAATATAGTAAATCGACCCTTGCGAACAACGTGGTAACTTTCGTTTTTTGATGCAAACCCTCTATAGGCATGCCTCGGAGGTGCCTTCGATATGAACGAGGGGGCGGCGCAATATTATTGCGATTTGCTTACTCGTTGCCTATACTACAGAGAACGTATCGAAGGCATTTCATTACATTTTTTCTCGCTGGTACATGCAAATTTTAATATTTCCTAATCACGATGATCAGATAAATATTTTAACGAGAATAAACAAAAAAAAAACATTGCATTATTTTTCTAAAATTGAAAAGTAAGGGATAGCATATACTTAATTAATTGATTTAAGGAAGTTTCCAGAAGTTCTTTCAATTAAAAATCTTAATAAAGTTAATTATTATATGTACATTTTCCAATGATCTAGAAGGTTTCTGATTATTCTATTAATGGAAAATGTATTGCATTTTCTTGTCAACTATTAGAATTGTAATAAGGATGGGAGAACTCTGTTATATCGCTTTTGTTAATATTTTTAACCTGAAAAATATAAACTTCACATTATTACTTTTATTTGTTCGAATATTTAAATCACAATATCTACGTGATGTTATATTTAAATGATTTCAACTAATGTTTAACAAATCAGAATAGAATTATTGGAAAGAAACATAAATAAATAACAGACAGGAATAATAATGTCAAATGTAATGAAAAACTTTAGAAAAAAGATTGCAGGTGACATTAAATCGTAAGAATTTGAATTCAGTAACGTGTAGATCCTCCAGCAGCAGAAGCAATGATAGAACTAGATTCCATCATTGCTTCCATTAGTCTGAGAATTATATTGATTAAATGGTGAATGGTTTGCTAAGGAATATTCATCCATTCGACAAGAACAACTTGTTCCGTAAGAGTCATAGGGGCAGGTATGTGGCGCCAAGCTCATTTTAGTGCACCACCCCAAAGTTTACAGAATAAATAATCTGTAAACTTTGACCATCCCATGGATGACATGTACATGGTGAGTCATGGGAAACGGACGTTTTTAGAACGAATAGTACACAGCTTGTGTCAGGCGTATGTAAGTGGGAGAAATGACAGTCAACACTCCTTGAATTGCCATTTAGTATCCATCATGCCGTTGTGGACAAGGGGACACCGCGTGTTTGTTTACGACGAGTTTGTAAAAAGTGGAGGTTCAGTGACAATAGTGCAACGTCTTTTCAGACGGCGTTTCAACATCGGCCGTCATGGTGCCCTCCCTCAGCGGAATACCATTCTTAGATGGGTTAATTCATTGCGAACGACAGGGTCACTGTTTAAAAGGAAACCACGAGGCCCAGTTCGAACGGCCCGAACAGCTGAAAATGTGGATCGAGTAAGGGAAGCCATGAACCGAAGCCCCACTCGTTCTGCTAGACGACATTCTAGGGAACTGCAAATAAGTCAATCCACGATGCAGAGAATTTTACACAAAGACCTTGCATTTCATCCCTATAATATTATGATGGTTCAGAAGCTAAATGAGAGAGACTATCAGCAACGAGTGACTTTTTGTCAAGCAATGCTTCACCTATACGAAGAAAATGAATATTTGATTATCATAATGAGCGACGAACCCCATTTTCACCTGGAAGGGGCGGTTAATAAGCAAAACTGTCGATATTGGGCTGCAGATAATCCTCGGGGATTATCTGCAGCCCAATTACAGTTGGTGCTATATTACAGTTTGGTGCGGTATTGGACGGTGCGGGATTATCGGACCATTTTTTCTTTTTTTTTTTTTGAAGAAAACGAGAGAACGGTGACTGTTAATTCTGATCGCTATGTGAACATGTTTGAAACTTTTTTCTTACCTGAACTTCGCAGACTAAGAATGAATAGGACAGAGGTGTGGTTCCAACAGGACGGGGCGCGACCGCTCATACAGCAAGAGCTTCCCTGGCTGTTGTTCGAACTGCATTTCCTATTCGCCTCATTTCACGCTTCGGAGACATTTCTTGGCCGCCGCGCTCGCCAGATCTTTCCATTTGTGATTTTTATCTTTGGGGGTATTTAAAATCAAGCGTAAACCCCGTACATTAGAGGACCTGAAGACAGCAATACGTGAAAAAATTGCAGAAATCAACCTAGATACGTTGCGAAACGTAGAATCAAACTTTCGAAAACGACTTCAGCTGTGTATACGTGAAAATGGCCGTCATTTATCAGATATTATTTTTCGCACTTAGGTAAATAAAATGGCATAGTTTAACGTTTAATTCCTTAAAAATTATTCCTTAAAAAACTTATTTTTCCTAAAATTGCAAGAGTTATTCTTTGTTGAAAAACGTTCGTTTCCCGTGACTCACCCTGTACATATATATATATATATATATATATATATATATATATATATATATATATATATATATATATATATATATATATATATATATATATAGCATTTGCCCCTTAATAACGGGGAAAATGGCATCACATGTTCTTTTACGATATTTTCTAGGTAGAAATATGCATTTATGGATCTCCCCGTACAGGAACTAAATTCATGCGCCCATTGAAACAAATTCCTCCCCAAAAGATGGTGATCGATCCTTAGAGATATCGCAGGCAGCAAACCTCTCTCCTGGCCTTTGCCAGACTCCTTGACGTCCATTTGGTGAAATAAGACCTATTCCGTCTGAAAACAAAACTCTAGTCGTCAATGGTCCAATTTACGTGTTCTCTTGCAGAACGCAGTCTAGTAACTCTATGTTCTCTGATGCTAATCTTCTACTATCCAATCCTCCTTTATTAACCCTTCTCCTGACCGTTCGTCTAGAAATTGCTACATTTCCAGCTGCTGTTAGGGCTTTGCTTAGGTCTAAATTGGTAAAATGCCTATTTCTTAAGGCGACTTGCATGCGACATCGCTCATCTGTTGCATCTGTAGACTTCTTACAACCTTACCCTGGGGTTCTACAGTAACCTCCAAGTTCATTGAAACATTAATTGTTCAACTAGTTGTTAATTGTCTAACTCCTAACAAATTAACCACATATTAGTCCCTCGTTAACCAGAGGTATCGCTTTCACTACTTCATTTTCTTTTAAATTCATGGGCGTGTTAATTATTTGATAGTTTTGACAAAGTTGATTAAGCCTCAGTGTTCATTGTATCTTCTCCAAAGAGCTTTAATTTGTATTCAACCATTTATCATGAAGTCGTATATATAACACAATTTTTCAAGTTGTTAATGATATGCTTATTTCTTAAGTAAAAAGTAGTAAGTTGATTATTAGATCACAAATCTTCTTTTTTATTTCGTGTAAATGTTTCTTTCCGTACTTTTTTGCCTAAATATATGAGGTTAGATCCAATATTTGTATTGTACTATACATGAAAGAATTACGTGTTGAATATATTAATCTAGAAAGCTAAATATTTCAATTTTCTTTCAACGATGAACAGGCTCCATACCAATTAAATTGTAATGGAAAATGTTAAAGTATTTGTGGTTGGGTTTGGTGATGCAGTTCTCATCCTGAATAAGCATTTTAGAACTATCTAACGACCATTCTTCTCTCACAATCAAGTAATGGTAGACATCTTAGATTCACAGCATATTATTGCTGCTGGGTTAAGAAAAAACTTAATATCATTGTCTAAGACTCAAATCATATTTCTTACATTCCTTTATATTTTAGACCATATAAGCGAGATAACGCCCTGTACGTGTATTTAATTATGTCACCAGGTTTATTAAATTTACGTATTTCTACTTTGTTATTGGCCAATATTCTACTTAAATTTATTTACACATATGTTATAGAAGCACCTAATGTAATGAACTTACAATGTTCACCATACTTTCGAACACACTAAAATTGCATTTTGTACGTCCATCGCTTCAAATGTTTTTTTGCGTTATACAAATACTATGTTCCATACTTAAACAACAGAGGTTTTCTAGGATAATGAAACCAAAATACGATACCTAAAGAAAACAAATTTAGGCAGAATATGGACTATATTCTGCCTAAATTTGTTGTTTTCTGCCTAAAACAACAAATAAAAAATAAGTAAACATAAATAATTCGGTGTATAAAAATATTATGTAAATACTGTTACGCAGTCTGCACTGGTCAGAGTGGCAGAATTATCAACATTAGACTAAAACAACACAAAAAACTATTTTACATATAAATAAAAATACATTCTGTCGAAAATAACCATTTCATATACATAATTTACACAAAATATAAAGGCAAACCATCTATAGTTTATTAAGTTTATTTCATATCTATTTGCCAAATAAAAAATCCCAAACGGCTCTTATCTCACACCGTGGCTTGTTTTTATAGCTTGGCCCAGGTAGACGTTTATCGGCAAGATAAGAGTTTTTTATTTGGCAAATAGCGATGAAATGAATAGTACCATCAATAACATCACACCAAACAATGCCCCAAAAAAGTATAATACAAAAAAGCCTGTTTATTTAAACTAAATTCTATGTAATATTTGCTAAAAACCGGTTTATACGTTTTAAGAATCATCTGCCATAATATCTATAATCATCTAATCTATATCATATAAGAATCATCTTCATCTACGTCATATAAGACTGGACTATTAACATCAGGATTAAAGTATGTCTACGAGGTAAATGTGCCTAGGCCGAGACCCGAGACTAAATCAGTTTCCACCAGTGACACCTTTATGGAGCCGCAAATTGAGACACCTAAAAAATAATTCCTAAGTAATGACATAATGAGATTCTAACAACGTTAGAGATTATGTTCTGCACTGTTTCTATTGCGCAATCTAAAAACGTTTTCGTTTTTGCAGTTTCTGTTGTGCTGATACCAATTCGGGTCTTTATGTTAATGCTACAATTATTTAATGTGAAACGGCACGTTTTATATAACCACCCACTGTGTACCAACAAAATAACGACACAAAATGTTATTTATTTTCCACTGAAGGATATACTGATACGTTTAGAAATAATACAAAAGGACACTTTTTCAAATTCTAATGCTGGATAATGCTAATACTGGATATAATAATAGACAGGCTAAATTCCATGAATTAAGAGACTTCTATTAATTCAGAGTTTAACAAAAATTATAAAAATAGTAAAATTACGAATATTAAGTGTGATTTTATCAGCACTGTACCAATTTATTTAAACATACGTGTAAATGTTTGTATATTGGAAAATTAATTTTTCATGAAATCTTTGTATCCTTTTATCTGTGCATAAAAAAATATTACATGGGAGAATTAAACAGTATTATTATTAAAAATTTTACCAAACGAAAAATGTATGTTTTTAGATAAAAAAATTCATATAAACCGGTGATGTACAAATTGATTTTTATTTCTTAGATGTAACATACTGATACAATAAATTACGGCAATAATAATTTCAAACGACTTTTCTATTTAGGTCGTCTTCATTGGAGATACAGCAGGATACGTACCCGTTCCATCCCTAAGGCAGAGGAGTCAACCAATCGCGTCTGACGACATTGACTGGCAGCACCCTTTAGACACGTGGGATAGGGAATACAGGAGATTTCGGTTCAACAACACCAAAGTTCAACGTAAGAATCAGCATTCTAATAAAACAGTTAATAATTTCTTTGGTAATTATTGGTGAAGAAATTATAATTATGTTTCATATATACACGTATTTTTGGTTATGAAAATGTTGGAAAACATTGCCACTCTTTTTCATGGAGATGTTTTCTCTCCAATGGTATCACTAAGGGTTATACTATTCCTGCTCTAAAAGTTAAAACTCGTCTTGTTAATAAAAAATTACACCAATTTCGATTAAAAATTATACTTAAAGTATACAAATAAACATTGGGTTTGCAAAGTTCTAATTCATTGCGTCGATTTTCTTCGTTTTCACATCATTCCATTCCAAATCTGACATTTGTTGTAGTGTTAAATTTGCCATAGGACATTTTCGTATTTGTACGTTGGTATCACTTTATTTTACTCCTTTGAAGTTCACTAGCCATAAGGTGGAAGAGAATATGTTTCTTTCTTTTAAATTCAATTATTATTATTATAAAAATATAAGGTATAGTTTATTTCATCGCTATTTGCCGAATAAAAAATCCCAAACGGCTCTTATCTCATACCGTGTCTTATTTTTATGGATAGGCTCAGGTAGACTGTTCCATTTATCGGCAAGATAAGAGAGTGTTTTATTTTGCAAATAGCGATGAAATGAATCGTACATTATTCTTGATATATATAACCATAAACCATGACAGTTAAAAATATATAGAATACGAGTAAAAACATCATAGCAGTTTAAATTACATAAATATATTCAAATAATCGAATAGTTGGCCTGGTATTATGGTATTTACCTGCCTTATTGCTTTAGACCTGGATCGTCTCAATTAGGGATGGGTTCACTATTTCCTCGCTAGTCTCGACAAAAGTATGCAATTGACAATGCGGAGGCGATGACAACCACCAGAGAAACTCTTCGGAAGCTCTTCTTCGTTATATTTTCGGGAGCTGGGATATCTTCGGATGCTCTTATCTTCTCACGTTATTTCCGCGCAGGCTTTGAAACCCGGAGATGTGTCGTTTGTCGCAAGTACGTGCACTTCGCGAAGATTTAGCTATGGCTATGGCTGTAGTCACTATAATTACTAAAATACTCTCCGATAGAATACATTACTACTACTATTAAATAAGACCGTGAATATGCATTTTGTAATTGTAATACAGCTTATTTAATTAATTCTAGAACTTTTTCAGTGGATGAAATTATTTAAATAGAAGAGATATCGAAAATTATCCAACACGTTATGTATTTACATATATAAATAAATAAATATATGTATTTTTTATATAAAAACATAAATATTTTTAATTTAATTGATTAATAAGTAGGTATTATTTTTTTAATTCGATCATTTCTTGAAAATCTAAAAAGTGCTTTCTTGGGAAAAATTAAAAGTCATCGTGGCTTATGGCAATGTACAAAATAACTGAAAGTGAACAAACTGCTACTACTTATTTCAACAGATATTTAATCTTGACCAGTCAACCGATTCTCATGCATTGTTCAACTACCTCAGATTATTTCCTTCTATTTACGTATTGTTTTTTTATTCCTGTACATCTGTTTATTTTCGTGAATTACATTATTAAATTGTTAGACTATGGGAAACCTCAGACAAATAATTCGGGTATCTAAAGCTAATAAATATTATTTATGTTTTTGTACCATCGATTTTTATTTTATAATATTGTTCCTCTAGTACATGTTAAGTGTGTCCAAACGGTAAATTAAATATTGAATTATACCATCACTCGATAACTTTTTTGTTACATCAATTATTTGATCTGTTCCAACCGACGTTATTTCAATATAAAGTAAATTCTAAAAATATTAAGTATTCTTCAGAATGCGCTTCGTTTTGAATACATATGTATAAGAAAACAAAACTATGTTCTCAATTGCATCTCAATATTTATTTGTTACCAAATACAAAAATTACGTATAATAATAAATTATAATTATATAGGGCGTCCCAGAATATCTTACAGTCAATGTATTCGTTATTTGGCAAGATAAATAGATGAACCAAAAACCATTTAAATTGTTTAAGAAAAACTATGGTGGTTGTTAAGTTAAAACCTTCCCTCTTTTTCAAACCCTTGAGAAAGCACCCCAATTTCTTTTTCTCAAATTACACCCCTATTTCACCACTATTTTTTCTACTGAAAATGTTTCCACGCCTTATTCTGAACACTTAAATATAATATCTAATATTTTAACTACAATTATCCATAAAATCATTATTTTTAAACTATCGCAATGTGGAAGCTTATACTCCGCTCCATCTGTAAGTTACAATACATTAAGGATTGAAACAAATTAAGCCAAAATATCCCCCGGCTATATGCCTTCGACGAGCGCTGAATTACATGGCGAAATTTGTCGTATTTTGTTCTAACATAGAACTAAAATACAAATTTGGATTGCGAATATGCCTTGACAAACGAGACTTTCGCATCTGATCGAGCCTTCGTCAAGGGCATACGCGAAAGAGCATATAAGAAAAAAAAACAAACTTACTCTTCAAAGAGAAAAATTTCTTTGGGAGTTTCATCTCATTATCTTGCTTTGGTGCAGAAAAACTGATTTTCAAGCGAATGGAAGCGATCTCCCGAGCCTCTGCTTGAAAGTAGAAGAAACAGGAAGAAAATGGAAAAGAAAGTGACTCAATTTTGAGTTTGAGGTGCCAATACTGTCTGTCATCAATGTCCAAATTCAGGCAGCACAACATGAGAGGGCGCACCACAGAACATGTAACGGAAAATATAATAATGTCCTGGACATAAGTAACTATTGAAAAATGCAGATGCCGAAACTTTACGTTTCTTATGAATAGATTGCTTCGAACAATATTTTGTTTTGACTTGTAGAACATTTCACTAGAGACAAGAAAATTATTTCCCGGGGTTAAACTAAGCCTTCTATCCACTTCAGCTGTTAATATGCATATTTAGTGTTTTGCATTGAATATTGAGAGATATGCTAAATAATAACCGTGTAAATGGAAGACGCAATTATCAGAAAAAATATTCATCATCATTTTTTAAAGATGAGCCTCTAAATGTACATATAATCCAAAATGTATAATTGTTCAGAAAACACAATGGAAAAATCATATATATATATATATATATATATATATATATATATATATATATATATATATATATATATATATATATATATATATATATATATATATATATATATATATATATTATGCTTTTAATTAATATTCCAGTTCGATACTCGTACTGAAAGCAGTGAAAGTATATGGCAATAAAACACTTACCAAGAGTTCATGATTATGTAAATAATATTCGAATTTAAAAAAAATATAAAAATTATCGCTTATCAAAAAATAAAAAATTCCAGTTCATTGTTCTTCAAAATGCTGTATCGTTATTACAACTCTAACAAATTTATTTTGCAACAAAAAAAGGAATTAATAAGAGAAGTAGAAGTCTCTGCAATGATTAAAGAATTTCTAGCGTTTTGACGTGTTTAGCTCAAGAAATGAAAAATTAGCATTTACGCCGTTGTTCTTCCGAATATGCGAAGTTACGTATGTTACTAATTACTTAGTATTATATTTGTTGAAAAAAAAATGTATGCCATAAATAAAGTTCGATTGTTAAGGGGAGTTCTCATCAAGCTACCCAAAAATTACATGATTTTCGTCATTTTTTTTTTTCATAGAAGGAAGTAAATAAAGTACTCAACATTTTTTATACATATTTATCAAGTATTCAGGTGTACAAAAAAAATTTTATTAAGAAAAATGACACGGTAATTAATTATATACTCGGTAATGTGACCGTCCCAAAGAAGGTGTCGGTGGGAACTCTAGCACTTGTAAAAATCATCTGAAATCAAAATTTCAGAAAAATTTATAAAAAATATATTTGTTGGAGCTTATACCAATAAAAGAAATCGAAAATTAAAATAACAGCGAAATCAATGTTTTCTTAGGTATAAGCTCCAATAAATTTAATTTACTTTAAAATAAAAAAAAGTAAAGACAATCCGTCAATTAGTTTTTGAGTTACATTTCCCACCAGTTTAAAAAACATGGTTTCGAGAAAAACGCGTTTAAGATTCGGGTAACGATTTTTGGTATGTAAAAATTAATTAATATTCCTTACGATCGGCAATTCCACGACCATATCTATTATATAAAAATATTTTCCGCCAAATCATTTTAGTAACATATAATAAGGTATCAAAAAAGACAAAAAAAATCGATTCTTTGGTAGAGTTTGATGAGAGCCTCCCCTTAAGTTTATGCAGCCTACTATGCAGCTCCTGGTAGTTTGGGTAGCCTAATTCTTTAAAATAATTAGGGGAAATAAAACCGATTACGTATCTGGATTATATTATCCTGTCTGCTAAGATGTTAAAAGTCAGAGTTAAATCAACCAAACAATTAAAATTTATTAGTCGCAATTATGAATGCTACGATTCCAAAGATTCGTGCATCAAATTCAACCTTTGAATCTCGACGACCTGAAAGATGGAGTTCGTGAGATTTCGTGACGTATTACACCAGTTATGACATGACACGACCTGTGTATAAAAAAACTATTACCACGTTTTAAGATATTTGTAAATGGAGTGTGCAAGAGGCAATTTCTAATATGGAATACCGGTATTATTTATAACAAAAAGTAAATGTAAACAAAAAAAGATGAATTGAAAATATTACAATGATTTGATAACCAACAACACTAATAGCGTATGATTACTCAATTTAATTGTTAATAACTTCGAATTATGTTAAAAATAAAGAAACGCTTATGTCACCGTAAACACAAATATTGATCCAAAATTCTGCGTAAACAAACTGCCAGTTGGGTCGCAAACCAAAACCACAGTCCCGTTAACGATCTTTGAGACTCTCAACAGAGGGCGCCAAACGCTTTAGTACATTTTACTACTTTAAATCTGCCGTGAGTGATGAAATACTAAACCGAACAACGCAAAAGCATACTTACCTGGCGTAGGGGTTACCGTGATCAACAAGGCGGTTCCCCCAGGGTGAGGCCCTTCCATTGCACTACGGTCGGGCTGACCCCTGCGATTATCCCTAATGCGGATAACTCGGGCGCGTAATTTTTGGTAGTCGGGACTGCGTACGCGCTGTCCCGGTGTTAAATTAATCTAAACAAAAGTTCATTTTAAATCAATATTATTGCCTACTATCTTGACGTCTGTAGCTGTAGCTGTTTATTTACCAAAAGACAATGAAAGGGAAAGATTAACAACGATTTGGCAGTGCATTCAGTGCCTGTGTGGTATTAGAAAATCTATATAACAGCATAGCATAATACCCGCGCCATTCTACAGCTAGAGTAAAGACATACATATGTATAAACCTATTCATAAAAAAAACTAATAATAAAATTGTACTATATAGAACAATGGATACCACTGCAGTCATGTCTTAGCTGTATTTTTATTATGTATTGTGGAATCTTTTATTCATAAAATTAGTTTTAATTATAATCATCTGACCATATTTGTACCGAAATAATGAAATCTAATTTAATAACTCTACATATTCAAATCAGTAATCACCTACTGCCCATAGTCCGTATTTGGTAAATGCACAAGATGTATACCGTGCGTCTAATAAATTACAGTGTTGATTGACTGATCACTATAGAGATAGAGTACATCAGTATGGCTACATCATTCCAATATCCACAGACATTACATATTTAAGATGCCTAGGATGGGGGAAAGCTACTGTCAGTAAAAAAAATGTCGCCAATATTAAAAAAAAGTTACTATATTTAAAAACTGTTCACTCGCTTTTATGACGCGACAATGTGACGATATTTTCATAGCATTTGTGTGGCAATAGCGATTTCTATGTATATTAATTATGGGTGACATTTCCTCTGAACATTTTAGGAAATACAACAAAATTTTCTTTGAAAGAAAATTTAGTTTCTCTTTATAATAACAAGAGAATAATTTTCTAACTTAATTTTTGTGCTGGGTTATACCAATTTACAAAGATTTATACAAAATTATCTCATATTTTGGTTATTGGTCTCATTCATCCCTCACGTAGAAATATTATTTCTATTCTAAATTAGAGTATAGGGTATGGGTGTTTTCTTTTTTGTAAATTCGTATTTTGTTCAACGATTCTGATGTAAATAATTATGTACACTTTATAGTCACATTTTATTTCACATAAAACTGATAAAACGGTGCTAATATAGTAGTTTCTGAAGGTACTAAAAATTGAAAAAATATCATTTGTATCATACAATAACTATCAATAATAATGACTATGTAATGAGTGTATATGTATGTATATACGCAACTTACGTGTTTTATAAGAAATAAATGTATTTATATAAAGAATTACTCGTATCATGATTATTGTGTGAGTAATAAATTTAAACACTTTTAATGTAAACATAATCATCTGATACATCTTTAATAAAATAAAATATAAATCTGTCTTTTTTAATCCAAAGTGAAAAAAAAAGATTCTCCCCGGCGGGGAATCGAACCCCGGTCTCCCGCGTGACAGGCGGGGATACTGACCACTATACTACCGAGGATTACATTCGAGAGTTTTCGGTACTTCCTTTGACAATGTCCATTTAATATTTAATAATATAAATTGTATTTATTTTACTTAATAATATTTACTTAAATATAGTTTAATTAAATATTGTCAAATTTCTTAGAACGATTTATTCTACAGGAAAAAAATATTTTCAGTAGAATAATCTATGCGAAAATATAAGCAACTGTTGAAGAAACTATGATTGCAATAATCGCCACCGTTATATGTCACCGACGGAATCCTCCCGGAGGTTAATGTAAGCGTAAAGTTATTTTTATATCGTTACTCTGGTTTCCCTTCAATACGAATAAATCTTTCGCCTTTTACTAAAGATTTCCGTGGAGGGGAACAACTCAAATGAGTCTTTAAAAATTTGTTGTAGGCCTGGCGAAAGCTAAGGCCGTTTAAATTAATAAAACATAATCCTTCATATTTGTACTTGTAATTGTTATGTAATGTTACCGGCCAAACTCTACCCCTATTCATTCGTTCTGTATCCCGTGCTGTGTACATTTTTATAATTTATGTACAATCATGTATAATAGTCGCGCACTGGATACAGAATCTCGGACTACACCAAAATTTTGAATAGTCGATTTTAAATCGCGTTAAACACCTTTGGGATTGTGATGTTAGGTAAATAGGGAAAGCCTTAGCGATACATCATAAAGAATCAATAATTGTTTGTCTGTCGGAATCTGTTCCTATCCTAATATTCGATATTTCTTGTGAGATTTACACTGACTGTGAAATGTAATAATGAATGCACTTTCTTTCGACTTTGCTCTGTTTTTTCGCCGCATGATTTCATATGATGACGCTCTTTTGTCGCGGTACCTGAAATGAACACAATGTATTGGATACTCTACATATATGTATGTACACCTTGATACTTTACAATACATTTTGGTCCCAATTTCTCGAGGTTCCATAGCTCATACCTATATAAAATCTTTGTATTTTAAATACTTTCAGATTTTAATTTCAGGGGTAAAGGATATTTTAATTTAACAGTAGATTTTGCTTTCATATTCCTACCTTTTGTTTTTCTACCCTACTAGCCTCACTTTAGTATGATAATACATTTATGTCGGGTATTCAATTTTCATTGAACATATGTCGAATATGAAGAAGTGTTACTACTAAAAATTATATTGATGGCCACTCTGACACAATATATTCTTTATTAGAAATTTTAGAATGCAGTCGTTAGAAATGAATCAATCAAACTGAGTATAATCCTTGATGTTGCTCCCTCTAGATCTAGAATCTTATCTACCCAAGGAAAAAGCTCCACATAGCCATTATGTTAATTGTAGGAGTATTTAGAAACATCATCCTACATACCCTGCCTTCATATTTTATTTTCAAAGTGACGAAATAAAACTATGAAAGAAGGACGCTGAAATTTTACTATCAATGTTTTCTCGTTTCAAATTAAAATCTGAGAAAGGCGGAATATTTGTTTTATTTTTAGAAAATAAATATACTTCAGTCGTTTTCAATATCTCTCTGTCAACAGACTATCTAAATGTATTCACTAAATAACATTCAGTATATCCTTAATACTTATAGTCTTTCATTAATGTGTATATGTATTTTTTTTGTTGTACTTTTATAAGACTGATATTTATACTGATCAAATCTGCCTCTCAGATTTCTCAAGGCATAAGTGTTGTATTTTATGATCTGTAGTAAGAACAGACAGCCGGACAAAGTCGGGTTATGTGGCATACGACATCAACTCGGCATATCGAGAGGTCCGTTCGCGGTGTGTGCAAATCCTGAATCGGTAAATACCGGTACACGCACGCGCCATCCTTCGTTGCAGGTATGTTCCGCATCGGTTGCAGATGCGAACAAAGCTATTAACGGCTAATAGAAGCATGTATGGGATGATCCTCACGTGCATTCCATACTTCCAATTAGAGATGTGTAGTTCGCGAACGAACTAGTTCAATTGAACTATTCACGTCACTGAATGAAATGAATCATTCAGTTGTATATGAAAGAATCATTCACTTGCGAACTAAACCCAAGTGAAAACGGACCTAAAACCAATTCCTATTACTCTTGTAATTCGGTGTTTGTATTCACAATTCGGTTCGGTACTAGGTCGGTTCGAGTCGGTCAATGAACAATTGAATGATTTAGGTTTTGAGGTATGAATGTCACTAAGATGCAAACGTACAATTTCGTGGAAGGTCTATCGGTATGAACAGATGGGCGGTTTAAATATAAAGAGCATTGTTTATGATACTGGCACATGCATTAGTATAAACTGTACTTATGTATGTAGAGTGCCGAAATAGGTTTTTTTGTTTTGTATATGTTTTTAATTGTGATCTTGTTTCGTATCACTAGGGCGTACTGTTGTACCACATCTGTTGTTGTTGCGTTAAGGGTTGTGAAATAAACATAGATGTCTACTTCAACACATACATTTATTAAAATTAAACAACAACGGTGAACACTTTAAATAAAACGTTTTAAAATAATTCTAAAAACTGACTAATACCCAAGTTATGTATAAGGCAGTGGGTGTTGTAGCAATTAGCAATGCAATATGCAATTAATGCATATCTGTCGGATTTCGGTTATCTATTTTATAATCTGTCTCTCACATCTGGCTGTGACCTGACCATAGTGGTTTTTGTGTCACTTAACATAGTTCTTCTTGATTCCGAAATAAATGCACAAATGCAGCCCGCCGTTCCCATGATAAGTATATTTTTAAAGAAATCAAATTATTTACTGTGACCCTAATAAACCCACTGCCATAAACTAATAAAAATCGTTTCTTTTATAAATCAACATCCCTTTCCTATTTTAAGCCATAAACAAATTCCCCACCAAACTGAAATAACTGAATGGTTCAAATGAATGATTCAGTCAAGTGAATGAGACTGAAAGAATTAGTTCATCAAAATGAATTAAACTTGCCACCTCTACTTCCAATCCCCCTACAATTGACAATTACGTTTGAATTAATTTAACACCGGGACAGCGCGTACGCAGTCCCGACTACCAAAAATTACGCGCCCGAGTTATCCGCATTAGGGATAATCGCAGGGGTCAGCCCGACCGTAGTGCAATGGAAGGGCCTCACCCTGGGGGAACCGCCTTGTTGATCACGGTAACCCCTACGCCAGGTAAGTATGCTTTGTAATAGTTGGGGTTTAATATTTGAGCAGGACCGGCCGATACCTAGCGGTGAAGTATAAATTAACTACCGCGCGTCATCTATGAACGATTTGTTGAAGTGTTCCGCTGCTGTTCAGTGGTGTATATAGTGTTGCATATATTTCAGATTCCTTTTCGTCAAGTGTATCGCTGAAGAATAATTAATTATATCATCAATGGAGTTTGACATACGTAATAATATATACTATATACCACTTTTAAAATTAAAATAATAATTATTAAAGCAATTATTTTAACATTGTAAAATACGAGCAGTGATTGTCGAAAGTGGAATATCATCGGCATTATTGTTTTTTGTATGTAGTGTTACATGTATCCATAATACTAGACTTGTTTTTGGTTAAATATTGGAGTTAAATGTATGCATTTAACAAAGAGAATAAACAAAGTTTACATTAAAATATATAAATATCATATAACATACATTCCAATATAATAGCTATTTAAATGTATTTTACTGTGGTATTTCAATCCAAAAGAAATAAAAATTAACTGTCCTTATTTTACTTCGTTCATTCGATATATTCGCTCCTTTGGCGATTATTTGATTCAATTTTGTTAGTTATAGCGTATATCTTATCCTTATATTTATTAGAGAAGCAGCATTTTTTTTTAGCTAGATAAATAAGTAAGAGTTTTTTAAACACTCGGTTTAAACGTTTTGTATGTGTGGCATTGTACATTGTGTATATATTATTTCATCATTCGTAATAGCGTTGTGGCAGATCTATTTAACTTAATAAATCTTGTTACGTGGGTTAGAGAGTTATCATTATAAAAAATTTTAACATGCATAAGAAACGGTCACTTTCCAGCTTAGCTGAGCGAGACTAACATCGTGTGGTGCAAAAAGACCGGAAGTGACTTTCGGCATCGAGATCATCATCCATTCTGTTCGGCAATATAATTTCTGTCAAATATAGAAAACATTATTGTTGTAATAACTGGTCTAAAAGGTATAAATAATTATATTTTGTGTTCTTTATATCTGTTAACTATGGTTAAAGAACTTGATAACTTTAAAGAACTCTAAAAATTCCAAGCTGACATTTGAAACAGTTACTATAAATGATAATACGTCAGTAACTTATAAGTCGGAAATCGAGAAAGGAACCACCAAGCCGCCAAGCGGCTATCAAAGTAGTTCCCGAATAGCAAAGCTATTACATAATCGCTCTAGGAAACAACTACTCCTCGGGCTAAAGCCCCGGCAGGCATTGAATTATACCCAGAAGCGATCCTCGACCCCTTTCTCGTGTTTCTGCACGATCAGATAAGGTTTCAAAAAATAAAACCAGCCACAGGTAGGATTTGATAAATGATAAGAAAATATGGCAGGTATATATTTTATAATGACTAGAGGTTCTATTTGAATATTGTTCTATGCGTTTTGGGATGTATTTGATTTAGAATTTGGAATCACTCTTTATTTATTGTTGTGATAAAAGTCAGATTCAGTGCTTATTTAACTTTAATACTTGTATATGCTTAGAAAATAAAAAAAGGTTTAAGATGGACAGTCATAATAATGTCCAAGTGTCCGGGATACCACCAAAGTTGCTGAGAGTGATAGTACCTATCGCTCTCAGTATAAACGAAGATAATATATCGAAATATTCGAAATTATGTGTTCCTGAAATATCAAGTTGACTCTAACCAAAGAAGTAAAAATGTTTGCCAAGTGAACAACTTGAAAAGTTTACTACTGAAGCGTCAGATCAATATTCTTAATGAATAAGGCACGTTCAGATTGTGAGAATTTTAAAATTACCTAAATATTTATGTAGTTACTTTTCACGCTGCCTTAATATTTCGTTGCTGGTGCATGTCTCCGTGATGAACTAAATCAATTAAATTTGAATGACAGAAGATTTGGTATCCAAGCCAAAATCTGATTAAAATACTGGATAATAAAACGAAAAAACTGAGATCATTTGTAAATCGTCATGATTTAGCCTCATGATCATAAATGCTATTATTACTTATATGCTATTTTAAAATATTTTAAATTCTTAAAATATTTTTTTAAATCTT
The DNA here is from genome assembly GCA_037954035.1 of Rosalia funebris. Lineage (NCBI taxonomy): Eukaryota > Metazoa > Arthropoda > Insecta > Coleoptera > Cerambycidae > Rosalia > Rosalia funebris. Next base: position 17,360,349 of record JAZFAV010000016.1, on the reverse strand, counting down.
AAATTATTTGAAAGTTGCTTTATTTTCATTAAATATTTAAATAGGAAAGGTTGCAGGCAAAAGTAGGTGTACATCAGTTTGGCAAAATGGCTTAAATTGTCGCAAAATTTTAAAATTTGTCGAATTCAGATGAATGAATACCCAAGACATTGTTTCCGTTGGTGTTGGTCCTCTGCGATAATTGTGATTAATGCTGGGACAAATTTAATTGTTTTAAAGAGGCATAGAAATCTTCAAATTTTGCCGAAGGATATATAGAGGCCTATTTTACAAATAAAGTAAACGTAGCAGATAAAATATTAAGAGAGACAAAGGAAATCTGTTCTAATCAAACAACTATTCTGTTTGATTAGAAGACTACAGTAGGTTTTTTATTGTGTTAATTTCTGAAATTATTTTTGAAGATTGTTAGTGGCCCATGCAACATAAAACTGTTACATAGATTAGAACTTCTATTACCAAAGCTGAAACTATTTGCGCTACTTCTGTACTTTAAATATCTAAGATGGGAATCGCACGAAGTGAAATAGAAAAAAGGCAACGAATGCAAGGGATGACCATTTTCTCAGCCAAAATGTTTTAAGAAATCGCAACAAGTTCGCAATTAAATTATGTGCTGGAGACCGTTAGAAATGTCCAAGTTTATGCCCAGCCTCAAGACTTATACCTTGAGAGGACTACGGAAGGCATATTTGATCAGTATCAGTCTTATAAAAGTACCACAAAAAAAAAAAAAAAAAAAATATATATATATATATATATATATATATATATATATATATATATATATATATATATATATATATATATATATTTCTATTTTACTCGTGCCGTAGGGGGTGCATAAAGCTATACGCCACTTATTTCGCTGCTTACCTACATTCCCTTCTTCTAAAATTTGCCAGCTAATGGTGTTTTAACATAATCATCAGTTTAAAATACGGGGCTATAAAAAATCAATTTCACCAACCAGTCGCAAAGTTCAATTTAGATTTTGGACCTCCATAAATTTATAACAACGTCCTGTTATTTTTTAAATTTTAACAACAAATAACATTTGTCACCGAAATTTTGGGGGCGACATAATCTTGTGCAGCAGTATATACATGCAGAAGGCAGTTACAACCTTTCTCACATTCCGGTGCTCTTCAGCAAATTATCATTCATTTGTAACGCGAAAATAACACGGTTAAAATACCGACTGAAGTCCGTTATTTGCACAGTTAAATTATTATTATTTTTCATCCACCTAAACCCAAAGCTAATCTACTTAACGTGGACGCAGAAAAATATTCATTGTATAATATCACGTAAATAACTGGTTTTATATTCTATATAATTTCCGTTTATCTTGTGGTACGAAGTTTATCGTGTGAAAATAGTCACCATCAATTCCAATTATGGTTATATGTGTTTCACTTCGTGCGACTCCCATCTTAGATATTTAAAATACAGAAGTAGCACAAATAGTTTCAGCTTTGGCAATAGAAGTTCTAACCTATGTAACAGTTTTATATTGCATGGGCCACTAACAATCTTCAAAATAATTTCAGAAATTAACGCAATAAAAGAACCTACTGTAGTCTTCTAATCAAACAGAATAGTTGTTACTAATATCCAATTTTACTATTACAGTCTAATCTTATGAATAGATAGTGGTATCTATTTCATTTCTGAATGGTTTTAGTTTCTTATTGGTAAATATTTCGCCTTTTAATAAACATTCTCGTAGAAACTCAATTAAATCTATGTAAATTGCGCTATACATTTGTGATTAGACAACATATAAATAACTACTCATCAAAGAGTCAGATGCATCTTCTGTCATATAATTCCTCTTACAATTGGATTGTAATAAATTTGTAAAGGCATCGTATCTATATCATCCATAGGTGGCGGACCTAGCCACCCCTTATATCTCACCTGCGTATTATCCCCGTGGGTCATCTCAATCCAACCGTAAGGATAATATGTTTGCTCTGGTTTCCTTTCAGGACGTATAAATCTTTCGCCTTTTACTAAAGATTTCCGTGGAGGGGAGCAACTTAAATGAGTAGTCCAGTATAATTTCTTGTAGGCCTGGCGAAAGCTAAGGCCGCTTATATTAATTTAACATAAATAACTCACGCCTTATACTTATCTCCCGGGTACCAATGTTCCTTTTTGGTATAATTCTTTTGTCGTCACAGCAGAATTTTACCCAATATCTCGTGTACATAATATTATACATCTTAAATGGATCAAGAATTATTTACTTTCTCGGCTCAATTTCAGAACTTAAAATAAATACTCTTCCTAGTTTTTTAGTTCGTCGACAAGCAAACCATCAGACGAACAGTACGAGAAAGTTAGTTTTCCGACTTAAGTTAAGCCAAGAAAGCAACTTTCCTGTATCGGTTTTTCTGTTTTATACAGTATGATGTGTAAATACAGGCACACAAACCAACGAATTTTTTAGTAAATATAACATTTACTGAACATATTACACATATTGAATATTTATTGTAACTACATATTTGTTTATATTTATAGTTGTTGCAGTTTGTACAACTATGCAACATTGGCCAAACTTTACCTGAAATGTCAGAGAGGGACATTTTTTGCTGTTAACTGTTATTTCTTCTTCGACAGTATTACTATTATCAACAGATTTCCTTTGTCTCTCTTAATATTTTATCTGCTACGTTTACTTTATTTGTAAAATAGGCCTCTATATATCCTTCGGCAAAATTTGAAGATTTCTATGCCTCTTTAAAACAATTAAATTTGTCCCAGCATTAATCACAATTATCGCAGAGGATCAACACCAACGGAAACAATGTCTTAGGTATTCATTCATCTGAATTCGACAAATTTTAAAATTTTGCGACAATTTAAGCCATTTTGCCAAACTGATGTACACCTACTTTTGCCTGCAACCTTTCCTATTTAAATATTTAATGAAAATAAAGCAACTTTCAAATAATTTAAGATTAAAAAAAATATTTTAAGAATTTAAAATATTTTAAAATAGCATATAAGTAATAATAGCATTTATGATCATGAGGCTAAATCATGACGATTTACAAATGATCTCGGTTTTTTCGTTTTATTATCCAGTATTTTAATCAGATTTTGGCTTGGATACCAAATCTTCTGTCATTCAAATTTAATTGATTTAGTTCATCACGGAGACATGCACCAGCAACGAAATATTAAGGCAGCGTGAAAAGTAACTACATAAATATCTAGGTAATTTTAAAATTCTCACAATCTAAACGTGCCTTATTCATTAAGAATATTGATCTGACGCTTCAGTAGTAAACTTTTCAAGTTGTTCACTTGGCAAACATTTTTACTTCTTTGGTTAGAGTCAACTTGATATTTCAGGAACACATAATTTCGAATATTTCGATATATTATCTTCGTTTATACTGAGAGCGATAGGTACTATCACTCTCAGCAACTTTGGTGGTATCCCGGACACTTGGACATCATTATGACTGTCCATCTTAAACCTTTTTTTATTTTCTAAGCATATACAAGTATTAAAGCTAAATAAGCACTGAATCTGACTTTTATCACAACAATAAATAAACAGTGATTCATACAACAATATTCAAATAGACCCTCTAGTCATTATAAAATATATACCTGCCATATTTTCTTATCATTTATAGTAACTGTTTCAAATGTCAGCTTGGAATTTTTAGAGTTCTTTAAAGTTATCAAGTTCTTTAACCATAGTTAACAGATATAAAGAACACAAAATATAATTATTTATATCTCTTAGACCAGTTATTACAACATAAATATTTTCTATATTTGACAGAAATTATATTACCGAATAGAATGGATGATGATCTCGATGCCGAAAGTCACTTCCGGTCTTCTTGCACCACACGATGTTAGTCTCGGTCAGCTAAGCTGGAAAGTGACCGTTTCTTACTCATGTTAAGATTTTTTATAATGATAACTCCCTAACCTACTTAACAAGATTTATTCAGTTAAATAGATCTGCCATAACGCTATTACGAATGATGAAACAAAATATACACAATGTACAATGCCACACCTACAAAACGTTTAAACCGAGTGTTTAAAAAACTCTTACTTATTTATCTAGCTAAAAAAATGCTGCTTCTCTAATAAATATAAGGATAAGATATACGCTATCTAACTAAATTGAAACAAATAATCGCCCAAGGAGCGAATATATCGAATGAACGAAGCAAAAATGTTATAAGGACAGTTAATTTTCTTTCTTTTGGATTGAAATACACAGTAAAATACATTTAAATAGCTATTATATTGGAATGTTTATTATATGATATTTACATTTTTTTTTATATTTAAATGTAAACTTTGGTTATTCTATTTAACACATGTATATATTTAACTCCAATATTTAACCAAAAACAAGTCTAATATTATGGATACATGTAATACTACATACAAAAAACAATAATGCCGATGATATTTCACTTTTGATAATCACTGCTCGTATTTTACAATGTTAAAATAATTGCTTCAATAATTATTATTTTAATTCTAAAAGTATTATATATTTATATTACGTATGTCAAACCACTTTCATGATATAATTAATTATTCTTCAACGATACACTTGACGAAAAGGAATGTGAAATATATGCAACACTATATACACCACTGAACAGTAGCGTAGCACTTCACCAAATTGTTCATAGATGACGCACGGTAGTTAATTCATACTTCACCGCTAGGTATCGACTATTCCTGCTCAAATGTTAAAACCCAACTACCGTAAAGCATACTTACCTGGCGTAGGGGTTACCGTGATCAACAAGGCGGTTCCCCCAGGGTGAGGCCCTTCCATTGCACTACGGTCGGGCTGACCCCTGCGATTATCCCTAATGCGGATAACTCGGGCGCGTAATTTTTGGTAGTCGGGACTGCGTACGCGCTGTCCCGGTGTTAAATTAATTCAAACATAATTATTAACAACGGCGATTGAAAGTGTTTAATGCACGCCAGTATCCACACCTACGAGCAAAGAGACAGACCACACACTTTTACTAGCCGTTAATTTAAAAACGATTAGCACAGAAATGGAATCCGAAATCGCATTAATATTTACATACATACATACACACACGATCGTTTATTAATTATTGTTATGATCCACAACGCCGGTTAACCAATTTAATAAAACTGCTAAATAAGTATTGAATTAAACCTCAATCAGTAAATAATATAATACACATCCCTGTTTAATAAATACTCTAAAAGATGTGACAGAATATTCCCTTAAAAAAGAATTAAAACATAATTAACATATTTGTATAAATTGGACAGGATTTTGGGCTCAAGCAATTTTACCAATATTTGAGGACACAATAGTCACTTAATAGGAAAAACATTTTAATGGGTTAAATTAAGGATATATAGACTACTAAAACACCGCCACCTATTTTAAATATACATAGATTAAGTACAAATTATATTATGCAATATGTGGAGCAATGAATACAAGAATAAAATTATGAGAGCTGTAAGGCGCGGTATGACAAAATTATATGGCCTAAATATTGTTTGTATCTTAATGAAAAAAATATAAATGAATTTCATTACAGTACAGGCAGTAGATGTCTAATAAATTAGTTAAATGTGGATAAAAGAAATTATTATAACCAATCTACACTAATAATAATAAGTGTAATTTTGTAACTTGAAACAAATAATGTGGTAAATTTATTTTCAGATATTGAAGCTGAATGCCAAGATGATTACATGAAAATAAGAATTGGTTTCAACGGAACATTTACAGGACTTGTATACTCTGCAGGTAAATATAGCAGTGTTTTCTTTATATCTCAATTATTTTAGTAACTGTATAGTAACATTAATTTTAAACCGAAGATTCATTTTTATAAGTAAAATATTTTACCATACAAAATTCTTAAGAATATTTTAAATCACTTCTTATGGCACAAGATTTTTTCATAAACTTAACATTAAATAAGCGATAAATTATTAAATAAGTAAATTAAACAAGTTGTGACATGAACAACATATTTTTCTCCATGTAGGTTTGTTGCTCTCATAACTGTATAGTTATTCGAACCTTCAATAAATTAGAATACATATATAAGCATTATCTATTCAATAAATTTATCTTTATCAAAATTTGAAGACGGTACTCGTATATGAAAAACTCCATATTCAGTTGACATATTCTTGTAGGTTATGCCTATGACCCGGACTGTATGTACATAAATGGTACAGGAAGAGATTATTACGAATTCTATATTCAATTAAATAGATGTGGCACTTTAGGAAAAAACACGCATAATGAAGATAACAGAAAAACACCAACGGTAAGTTATCATCACTAATATTATAATTACCTACTCTTTTTACGCTCTATTATCTGACTATTTATTAAACCTTGAATTCCCAGCTTTTCCTATTCCTGAGGATACAGAACATCGTGTTTTTATATTTTGTATATCACTATACACTGTATTGTACGTATTTATATTTCTATTACAAACAACACAATTCCATAATACAGCAATCAAAATACCACAATGCCTTTAAAATATTAAGTTTTACGAAAAAGTTAAATGATTTTTTAAAACTTGTTAATTTGATAAACACTAATTGGTACAATGCAAAGTACTTATCAGGTACACACTGTGAGTACCTTAATCAAATTACTTGTAAAAGAACTTGAATCACTTCTTATGCTTGCTATATACATATGTATTTCTGGACAAACTACTGCCAAAAAATATATACCTACCCTACATATGTGAAATATTGATATGCCACATTTTTTATAGCGTCTTAAATACCAAAATGTTTTTTAACCCCGTTAGATAAACTAAATAAAGATTTTATTACGTTTTCAGAACTTCAGTATAGTAGGTATAAGTACCTGATTTGTGGTTAAACTATGAGTGTGTTAAAAATAATATAGTAAATAATATAATAAAAGTTATATTGTCTATATTTACTAAATGGCTATTTTCGTGTGTGTGTCATGAAATTTTTAGATCGATGTACGAAATGCTTTTCGTTCGAATTTCGACATTTTGCCAAAATAAATACAGTAAATCGACCCTTGCGAACAACGTGGTAACTTTTTTTTGATCCGAAGCCTCTATTATAGGGGCATACTCCGGAGGTGCGCAAAGGTGCGGCGCAATATTATTGCGATTTGCTTACTCGTTTCATTTATTAACTGGCGTATTTTGCTGAATACCAACAAAACGTCTATGTACATAATCATTTCAAATAAAATACTAGTTCAACATATTATGAAATGGTACAAGGATACGGTATAAAACCCGTAAACGATGTAAGGCCCTCCGATATTAGAAATATTCGATAAAATAACAAAAAAATACATTCATTCAATAAGTAACATAAGTAATGTAAATAGGTACATAACTATATTTCTTCCAGTGAATAATATTATTGAGGCATTCTTTATGTTACAAAATATCAGTTCAAACTCCTATTATTCTAAACCTCTAATTGAACCCCCAATTTAATTAAAAAGTAGGTATTCAAAATTAAAAAACAAAACTATTTTTCCACTGTTGGTGGAAAAATGGTTAATAAAAGGTTAGTTTCTAAACCAATTTACATTTCAAATCTCAATCTGTCAGCATTTATCTAAATAAATGATGATCGTATAACTTGTTAAAATATATTTTTGAATAAATAGATATGAATATTACGAGTATGCAATATTAGGTGTACTATAACGCTAGTTAGTATAGGTAGGGTAAATAATTAAGTTCGAACTTTGATAAATCTGAGTTAGATACTTGAAAATTATAGTGTGGCAATTAATAGCGTTGAAATAAGATATATAAAT